>CM042913.1:9561723-10829814 GCA_023653625.1 Triadica sebifera | reverse complement strand
ATAAAATGAGTATTAATCGGAGAAAATTAATGGAAAAGTAATTATATAAAATTATTTAATTTGGTGCTTAAATTGAAAAAAAAATCTATGAATTAAATTTAAAAGAATAAAAATTTAAGAGGTAAATTAATGAAAATTAGAAAAAGAGAGAACTTAATAAGATATATACCAAATTAACTTAATTATGGATTAGCTGCCCCACTTAGCCAATTAAAAACTAAATACCCACTTTTATTATTTAACTAATTTTTAATCAATTAAATAAAAGGTAAATGGTCAATTCTTATCCTATTCTATACACAATTCTTAATTAAGTCATCATCATTTTTCTCTCCATTCTTCCCTTACTACTGCCCCACCTTCATCCACTATAGCTGCCCACCCTAAGCTTTCTCTCTCTACAAATTTTTCTAATTTTTCATGATTTTGGATGGGAATTAATTAAATAAAGTGATTGGAAGTTAGATTGACTGACCATTGGAAGAAAAAAAAGGGAAAAACTGACATGAATGGTTCGCTCAATTTGAAAATTTTGGGTATTTTTTTTAACCTTTTCATATTTAAGATGAAATTTCATCTTTCCTTGCTTTGAATTGTGGCCAGAGAAAAATTCTAATTCATAAAATTAACTAAAAATTGAGTGAATTTTGTGTTGATTGATGAAAATGAGGAAGAATTTTTGAAGGAGGAATTGATTTGCTGAAACAAAAACTGATGTAAATTCCTAGCTCATGGAGGTATTTTGGGGCTGTCTAGGGGAGGGAGATTGAGAAAATTTTTAGTTGTAGAAAATGTAAAATAATAATTAAATAATTTGTTAAATTAATCCGTGGCTTATCAATGGCAGAAGAAGAGAGAGGGCGGTAAAGAGTAAGCAAAAAGGATTTGATTTTTTTTTTCCCTCATACAACGTCGTTTTGGAGTCAGACTAAATATATTCAGACACTGTATTTACTGCAGTTTAACTGTGTACTGACTTTTATTATATACATAGATATCATTTATTTAGATAATGCAAATTACGACAGGAAAAATATTATTACTGTGTTACTTTCAATTAAATAATTAATATTATTTTTATATTTCGACAAAAAAATTATATCTAGATACACAAAATAAAAATAAATAGAAATGTTACAAAATATATTACTATTTTTTTTACAGCAAAAGTATATTTTAGTATTTTTTTTACAAATAAATTCATATGGTATTATACTATTATATCTAAATGAACAAATGATCCGATATCTAAAATTGGTATGAAAAATTATTCAATCAAATAAACTGAAAATGGCTTGTTTTAATAATTCCGACGGTGAGAGTTATTCCATCCAAAAGTCAATATGCACTCTACCAAAACAAGAAAATAATGGACCCAGCTATAAAAATAGATGGGCTAACAGCTTGCGCAATGATAAAAGGCAAAATACATAATTCCACCCTTATTTTATTGATATGATTTCTAAATTGGACCCTTATTTTATTGATATGATTTCTATATTTTTATTATAATTTGAATTTTACATTATTATTTTATTTATAATTGAGTTTCTTAACAGCTTTTAAATTTTATATTAATACAATCTTTATATTTAATTTGATTAATATGATATATTAAAATGTATAATTTATATATAATTGTTAGTTAAATTGCATATTATACAATTTAATTCTATGTCATATTCCCTTCAAATAGAATAAAAAATAATTTTATAATAATGTACTAACGTTATTAGTTTAATTTTTAAAAAAATATATAAAAAAAGAAATCAATTGTTATTAAAATAGCAGAAAGGGGCTCAAAATCATTAAAAAGATTTATATGAGCCATATCTAAAAGAATTAAAAGTATAAGAATAATTATAAATATTACCTAAAAAAAAAATTTATTCATATGTTTGAAGCTAGAGAATAAAATATCTATTAACCGAAACACAACAGATTAATAATTAATTTCACAGGCAGAGCTCAGTAAATTTGCCTCTTTCTGACTCTAGTCCTTCGCAGCCCACTCTATGGTTCCATCAAATGCGTTCAAAAATAATGTTTAACAGTTGATTATCTCAGTTTCAGCAATTTTCCTACCACGCATTGGCGTTCGCTTGTGAAATCAGAGGAACCAACTTCCATTATTAATTGCTTTTGCTTTTTTTAGGTACAAATCTTGGTTGAAAAACTGCATTCCATTGGGTGTTTTTTTTTTTCCTTGAAATGAAAAAAATTACCAAAAATTTTCAATTTTGTTCCTTCTTCTATCTATGCTTGCTAAAAGATGGTAATTTTTGTGAGGGTCTTCGCATTTCTTGCTATTAATTTGCTGTTTACGATTAGATACTGTTTTGCTCTCTCTTCTATGCTTCAATGTAGATCAAATCTATAATTGTTGGGTCTATTTGTTATGACAATTTACATAGGATGATGGTTTAGAGTGCTTTTTTTCTTTTTCTTTTTCTCTTTCGATTCTTGTAAATGATAGTTTCAATTGCTGGGTTTTTGATTTGTTGTCCTTCTCATGGCTAACTAAACCTACTTGATCTGGTTTAACATTTTGTATAGCCAGGGGGAGACTCTGAAAATGGGAAAAAATATTTAATTGAAGGTGCTTATCAACATTCTTGTTATCATCAAAGGAGAATGAATAGGAGTTGTGTTTAATTTCGTGAAAAACTGTCTCTTACCAAAGCTCTGCAGCAGAGATTTCACTGAAGTAATCGATTGATGGCAAAGTCACGGCAAGATTTTTCAGCCCATGACTCATCCCTCTCGCCCACAGCTGCAAGATCGAGGGAATTGGAGGGTCCATCTAGATGGACTGAGTACTTGGGTCCTGATGTGGCTTCTCCAGCGACATGTAGGACTTCTAGGAACAAGGTTCATGATGGACAGGCACAGAGTTTCGGTGGTTCTCATAAGGGTTTGAATTTGCAGTGGGTTGTACAGCTATCTGAAGTAGCTGAAGGCCTTATGGCCAAAATGTATAGATTAAATCAAATCCTTGATTATCCAGATCCAGTTGGTCACATATACTCGGAAGCATTTTGGAAAGCAGGGGTGTTCCCAAACTATCCGAGGATTTGCCTATTGTTGTCGAAGAAGTTTCCAGAGCATTTTAGCAAATTGCAGCTTGAACGAGTGAGCATTGTCTTATTCTGTTGTTATAAATGCACATATATCTTTTCAGTAGTGCCTTTGTTGGAAAATCGATGACTTCTATAACTTGGGAAAGATTGATGCAGGTTGATAAGGTCGCTTTGGATGCTTTGAATGATACTGCAGAAGTTCATTTGCAGAGCTTGGAGCCATGGGTCCAGGTACTGAGATTTTCTTTTGCTTGTCAGCTTTCATGTTGTCAATATTTACATAGCTTATTACGTTATTTATTTATTTTGAAGTTGTTTCCTTCTTTATGTTTTGGTTATACATGTTTATTAGCACGTTAAATTTTGCCCTTTTTAGACTACTTTCTTGGTATGTGTTCATGCTTTGCGTGTTTCTAATCCACTGTTTCTAAGATATTTGTGATTCTATAAGCATTAATGGTGGTGCTAAAGCTGCTGTTAGAGACGATGTTTAAATTCAAGTGCGATTGACTCTTCCAACAATACATGATTGTGCTCAAGTAAAGATATTTATAGCCATCTCTTTATTCCTGACACCCAAAATTCAATTAGATAGTTTTTATCACATTTACCTATTGGCATGTCTATAAATCCCTTGAAGTGCTTGGAATATTGAGATAATGTTTACTGGCAGACAAATGTAGGTTCAGCTCTCATATAGGCAAGCAAGAAGTGAGGGCCGCAAGCCAGATTAGCTGATCATTTAATTTCACGAGCTTGGATTATTACAAAATATGGAGACTGAGCTTGACATAAGCCAAAATTTCTAGCTTGGTCTGTCATTTCAGCTCCAAGCATCATATATGAGCTTGTCTCACGACAATTTTAATGGCCTGGTGTCAGCTCTATAGCGCAATGATTTATCATTTCTAAATTTATATTAAATGCATATTATGCATTACCTTTAGCTATAGCAAATGTTTCCATCTAAGATGAAAGAAACTCTTATGTTATGTTTCAATTATGTTCAAGAACTCAGTAGGTCTATTTATTTAAGTTCTCTTGTTTTAAACCTCAGGAATTTCCTGGGCATGGTGATTTTGATTTAGAATCAAACCCTCTCTTTTGAGAACTTAATATTTTTTGCTGTCCTCTTCAAAATAAATTGCTGTTCTATCATCGTAAAACCTTGAATTTCCTGCCTATCATTTGCATTTTCTGTAGAAGTTTCAATATTTCTTTAGTACATATATATGCTTTTGGGCTAAATATGGCTTGGTTGACGTAAAAATTATTGAAGATTGCACTGCCACTGCTGGAATAGGCTAATAGTGATTCCTAATTCAATTAATAGGACTCATTTTTATTAAAATATTTTTTCTGTACAATATATTTATTTCTTGTTGGAAGAACAAAAGTATTATATATTACCATTGAATGGTTTTTAAATTTAATTTTTCTTTCAGGAAAATATGGAAGCCTATTAAGGCTATTTGTTGGTCTTGCTATGCATGCATGATACTCTTTTGGGAAGAAGTTTTAAGATGGTAGATTTTTATGAAATGTATGCATCTAACTAATGACAGCATTTTCATGGATCTATGGTGGATTTCCCCGCTATTTTAGTTCTGTTGGTGAATGGGGGTAAAAACTGTTGTTCACAGCCTTTATTATTATTGTATTAGAATGAATTCCTTTCTGTCCATGCACAACCATCATCTGTCTAGAAGTTTTGATGGATGTAAATTATATAACTGAGCATTACATTAATAATGAACAGATGAAGCATGATGAAGGAACATTTTGATCTCAAAGCAAAATGATATTGAGTCCTGCCAAGTGCAGGCAATGGGATGGTGTGGGCAGAATAGGTGCCATTCTCAATCTTCAGAAGTGATAAGACAGGAACACACTAACAGAGATAGAAAACGCACAGACAAGAGAAATAAACAGAAGAACACAAGGATTTACGTGGTCTGGTTTTGGAGTCCACGTCCATAGGAAAGATAGAGAAATTTTCCACTATCAATGAGAAAAGAGTACAATCACTAATTTATAACCCCTTAGCACCCTTGTGTTTCCCAAAATACTAAATTGATTGCACAGACCTCCATTTTTTATCCATTTCAGGTCACACCACGGGCTTCTCGGGTCAGATCATAAATCAGATACCCAAATTCAAGCCACAAACTCAACAAAAATAAAAGGAAAAAACAGAATCTTTCTTGCTGTTGTGTGGCAAAATGTTCTGTCCACTTTGATGTGATTATGAATAATACAAAATGCATCTTGATTTATTTTCTTGATTGCTACAAGATGATCTTTGCAGCTATTTCTTGTGGTAATCATAATATAATATACGTAATTCTTGATTGAATCATCTTTATTATCTTACCTGTTGGGTTGATACTTGATAGCTACTATGGTTTGATTTATGAATGTCATGAAGAAAGATATAAGGATCATACCCTATTGTTTAGATGCAAAGCCATCTGGACTTTTCTTTATTTATGATGAGGACCAATTTATTGCTTGCTTTCTGATCACTGTAGAGACACATGAGTAATATCTTTCTTTGTTGTGGGCCAGCTACTTATTGACTTGATGGCGTTTCGAGAACAATCTCTGCGACTTATATTAGATCTAAGTAGCACAGTCATTACTTTGCTGGTAAGTATCAAAACTGCTTCTCCTTTGCCATGGAAAATATATTTTAGTCATTCAACAGCTTCAAACAATTGTCCACATAGACCAAATTAGTTTCTATGGAACTTGCCTCCTAATTGGCCTCTCATATAGTTATTGGTGTGAATGGAAGCCATGAAAATGCTATATTTATGCCTGCTTCCTATAACACTGACCTTTTTATTTTTATTTTGTTGTTATTACTTCTAGACACATAATGCTGGTCTTATCCATGGTATATCTTATAATTTGATATGGGATTTTGCAGCCCCATCAGAACTCACTTATACTGCACGCATTCATGGATCTTTTTTGTTCCTTTGTCCGTGTTAATCTTTTCTCTGAGAAGGCAAGTTACATTCCTTTTTCCATTTTCTTTAGTTCTGTTTTCTTTTATAGAGTTGTTTGGGATTGCTGATGAGTGTCAAAAAAGTAGGTTAATTTTTTTTTGATTTAATTGACTGATTTTTTTTAATTTTTTATAAATTGCTTTTTTTAAACATGTTTTTGGGAAAAACATCTAGTAATTTGCTTCTCTGCAAAAACAATTTTCAAAACTAAAAAAAATAAAAAGTAAATTTTTTTTCTCCAATAACATTTTTTCCAAATGCGATGTCAAACTGGTTCTATATAATTTTTTGTTTTATGTCTTTTGTTTAATAACTTCTATACACATTTGACGTTGGAATTTTTAATCTGTTATGCAGATGCCAAGGAAAATGATACTACAAATGTATAATCTTTTGCATGCCATGAGAAGAAATGATAGAGACTGTGATTTCTATCATCGGTACGAAAAACTTTTGATTGATGTAGTACTTTTGTTGGTCCTACTCATGGGCATTTATAATGAAATTGCCCATGCTTCTTTTTTTGTCCTTGTTATTCATTCACGGTTGCAACCTTTGCTCCTTTTTTTTTTTTTTTTTTTTTTTCTTGTAATCTACTAATTGTGAAAAGATAATGTTAGGGGGAGAGAGGGAGAAAAAACAAAAAGAAAGAAGTAGATCCAAAAGTCATGACCCATCTTAGGTGATGCAGTAGTATTACATGCATAATTGCAAAAAATGATGTTATTAACATAATCAAATTTGATATCTATCTTGAGTAAATTATGCTTTGACAAAAATCTCTTGATGGAATATATGTGTGAGTACATTCCTATTGCTGCTTTTGTTAAAAGGGAAAAGAGAGGGCAGTTCTCTGATCAGTTGAAGTGAGTAGGTGCTGCTTCTTTTGAGTTTGAATGCAATCACCTGAATTGCTTTCTCTTCAGTATTGTACCATTTTTTCTTGTTTGTTTTTAGTTGATTAGAGTCTGTTGCTCAAAGCTGCTATATTTTCAGTTTTTATTGGACTGGTTTTTCACAAGTATATTATGTGTTCTGGAAGCTAATTGGTCAAGGAAGCTTTTTCAACAGTATGCTGCTGGGAACCTCAGTGCTTTTAACTTCATGATTGTATTCTAGGATGAACACACATCTGCACACCTATTTTTACATGCCAGGTGTTTCTGGATTGCTTTGGATTTGCTTAAAGTTGACACAGAAGTTCAACAACACCAACAGGCCCTACTTTAACAAAATGGAACTCACAATTAGCTCAGTTACCTGGATATATGGAGTTCTAGAAGCATATTTGTTTCGAAATTGAGGATTATATTTGATCAATTTGGTACTAATAAATCTGCAATGGAAGTCTGAAAACTGAAATGGTACCATAGTGGTTATTATGTCAAGAACAGCTGCTACCCATATAATTTGAGACTATATGTATCATATTGAACTTCTTTCCCTTTATTCATCTCCTAAAACATTTCCAAAAAAAATGTTCTACAACTAATTTGAATCTAATTTCTTTCTAGCATTCTATAACTGAAGTCTAAGATAACATCCAAACAAACAATATTTATCCTATGCTTGTGAAAATTGTAAGTTGGGAAAGTAAGGGAGGAAAAAAGTGGAGGATTAGAAAATAAAGGGAGAGAAAAGTTCATTTTTCCTACCTTGTTTAGGAAGATAGGAGAGTAATTAGAATTATTATTAGAGTTATTGGGAGGGGAAAATGACTAATAGAATAATTATTTTATTTTGTTGGCCACTTAAATGCTTTGACAATGTCCTAAATAAAATTAGCTATGAGGGTAAAATGGTAAATAGTCAAGGTCAACTTTTCTCTTCCCTCTCCCCCCAATCCTTCTTCTTAATCTCCTTTTCTCAACAACAAAGCACCAACGTATGAATATGATGTGTTGTATTGATTTTAAGATATAGATGGTACCTATGAGATAATGTTTGGTAGAATGGATGTAGAATATGATGAAGGAAATCAATTAGTGTTCAAAGATGATTATTTAACATTGGATGCAGTTGTGATAGCTAGTGAAATTGAAGAGGGGATCTATCATATAAATTGATTAAAGGGAAAATTTCATTCCACTTCAAGTGCTAAGTGTAAGACAATGGAAAAGACAAAAACATCTTCTGATTTGACTATCAATACTACATTAGTACTTAGAGATGAGAAAGATGTTGATTACAAAAAGAGTATTATTAAGAAGATGATGAAGAAGAAGAAATTGCAAGTGATCAAATTGAATGTGACAATATTGAAGATGAATATTATGCTAATGTTGATGATTATTTATCTTCTGGTCACTTTAGGGATTATTACTATTGATTAGGAGTAAGCTTATGGTTTAAAGACTCTTTAAAGTTTTAATATGGATTTGACAGACATAATTATATATTATATTATTGAATATTATTTGTCTAATTATATCATTTTAATTGTCTTATATTGTCATCTTGGTCTTAATTTTAATATGCATTTTTTTCCTTATTTTGTGCCCGATTTCTGTCATGTGTTTACTTGCACTTAGGCCTAGGACCCTTTTGCATCTTGGTGCTATTTTGCCTTTTAATAACTATGTAGGCCTCATTTATAGTACTCGTTTATATGCTGTTCTTTCTCCTCACTTCTTAATTTGACTAGAATTGCTCTTGCATCACTCTATCACATGATGATATTTTATCTTTTGTTTTTATTTTTGTTATTTATTTATTTTTTGTATCTTAGGTTGGTTCAATTTATAGATTCATATGATCCACCATTGAAAGGGTTACAAGAAGACCTTAATTTTGTTAGTCCACGCATCGGAGAGGTTGGTTTTAAGCTCTTTTTTACTGAGAGATAATATATTTATAACTACTGTTATTAATATTATCATGTTCACGATTTGTTCATTGGTATCACATTGTAAGGAATTGAAGTATGAAAGTTATAGCTTATTATAATTATTTATAGTGGCTAATAGTTTTATGTAAGAATTAAAACATGTGGAGATCTCTTTAAGTTGCTCTTTTTTTTTTCTTTTTTTCCTTTTAATTCCTTATTAGTCATATATTGAAAGAGAGATTGATAGATGATAACTCAAAGAATTAGAAGTGCTTCTCTTGATAAATATGTTATTCTATTTATTTATTCCATTTCAAAATGAAGTAGATTTAGGTATTGTGACATGGATACATCAAGTTTACCCTCCAAACCCTTGGTTGGGAAAGAATAAGAGAAGCTTAATTAAGATAGTTGTAGATTTGCATGTTGGCAATTTGGGTGTAAATTGAGATTTTTAATGGAACTTTTGCAAACTTTTATGATTGGGACAACAAGTTATACAATGAACTACTTGAATAACAAAGTTTTTAAAAGATTTTACCTTCTAGACGCTTGAGCTATTCTCCAATGTTGAGTTTAGATGTGACATGAAACTACTTAGTTCATATGTACCTTGAAGTGTCAAAATATATGTTGGTATGACATAGGAACAGAAAGAAAGAAGTTTGCAAAGTTGGCAATTGGGCAGAAGTTCAATAAGTTTTCATTCTTGAATGTTCAATTTTGTTCTGCAGGTATTAGAGGCTGTGGGTCCTATTATTTTCTTATCCACAGATACAAGGAAGCTTAGAAATGAAGGATTTCTAAGTCCATATCATCCTCGGTATCCAGATATACTTACAAATTCTGCTCACCCGATGGTAAATATTATTGCATTATTGTTATTACTTTTAGCATCGATAACTTTTAACACTTCTGATAATTGCATTTATGATTCCTAATTATTTGTTGTACTTTAGAGGGCCCAAGATCTAGCAAATGTTACATCTTACAAGGAATGGGTGCTTCTTGGATATCTTGTTTGTCCTGATGAGCTACTTCGTGTAACTAGCATCGATATTGCGCTGGTATGTGCCACATAGTGCCTTGATTCTCATCAAGTACACAACATGACAAGTGAGCATTTATTGCAATTAAATAATCAAAAAATTACAATAAATAATATATTGATGGCACTTCTAATAATTTGAATTATATGTGCAATGTCATATTGCTTGTTGATACTGAAATATTTCATAATAATGGAATATAAAAGAATATGCTCAAGTAATTGTTGAAAGAGTACCACAAACATTAATTGAAATTTGTGCCGAACATTTGCTTGGATTGTGTAACACGACATAAATTTCTGTAATTTGGAACATAAATTTCACAACTTTTTCATCCTAATACAATATAACTATACAATCCAAACCACTAAGAAAGGAAGAGAACAAAATAAAATAAGAAAAGATTAAAAACCCCTAGAATTATCCTTTTCCTATAATTATGCTAATAGTTACATATTTACTTCCTATTTTGTAAGACTCTCCCCTAAGTTAGAGTGTAGATATTAATCATGCATAACTTGTTATAAATGTAGTTAAGTCGAGCTCTAGTTAGAGATATTGTGAAGATTTCTTCCAATTGATCTCCAATTTAAATGTATTTGACACTTTTGAAATTTTGTTGAATCTTTTCTGGAACAAATTGAAAACCAATTTAAATATGTTTAGTTCATTAATGAAAGATTGGATTGGAGGCAATATGAAGGACAACTTGATTATCACACTATAGCTTTGTTGATAATGAAGATCTAACACCCATGGATTTAAATCGCGGTAATGGCCGTGATCGCAAACGCAGTCGCTTATAACGAAAATGAGTCTATAATGGTGTAATGTAACGGTAACAGACTACCACGGCGCAAATTTTTTTATAAAAATTGTAAAACTCATAAAATTAATGTATTTTAAAGTAATTCACTAAAATTAAGAAATGTAACTATCTAATTAGTATAAATTCAAAAGGAAAATACACTTAGTTTATAAATTTAAGCCATTATTACATTAAGTATTAAAACAAGTACAAAACACTGTTCGGAATATTACATTATCTAACATACTACTTCCACCAAAATGAGTGGCATACCAACAAACAAACAAGTCATTGTGGATAATAATTAAGAACCATTGACACAATTAAATTTCACTAAAAATAAAACAAAATGCAACTATGTAAAATAAACATTGATTTCTAATACCCTTAATGAATTTGACTTTGGTGTTATTGATGAGAATTGTTAATTGGGTTTGGGTAATGTAGAGCTTCACTTAGAATTAGAGTTTGGTTTAGACAACCATTGGAATGGAGAATATCAAAATATAGACTATCGTGAAAATCAGTCTAATAATTGATTATGTAACGGCTGTTCGCGGTTACATAACTGTGTTACCCGTTACATAATGCTGTAACGTCCGTTTCATTGAAAAAAATAAATGGTGTGGTATGACGGGTGTAACGGTAACGGGAGATTCAATTTCCTTTAAATAATGGCCGTTATGTAACGTAATGGCCGTTATTTAAAACCATGCTAAGACCAACTTCATTCAATAGTTATTATGTCCATGCTATCTCATATAGTATGTGCCTCAGTTCTATATTTTGATTTCACACTACATTAGTATACTACGTCTTGCTTCTTATTTCTCCACGAAACCAACTTCCGTCCAACAAAAACACAATATTCTATTATAGATCTTTTATTAATCTTGGATTTTGTGCAATCTGCATATGAATAGAATTCAACATTAGTGTGTGCATGATTTCTGTACAATAGACCATGCCTTGGACCACCCTTTAAATAACACAAGATTTGTTCTAAAGGTACCCAATGGTTAACTGTTGGAGAAGACATGAACACAACACTAACCAACTGTGCAATTTTGGGACGAGTTGCTATAAGAATATTTAATTTCCTACAATTTTTCTATACTTCTTTGGGTCTTCAAATGATTCACCATCTTTTAAAATATAAAAGATATTAGACAATAAAAATACCTCATTAGGATTGAGGTTTCCTATTTGAAAAAAGGTATATTCTTATCCTAATGAAAGTATGTGTTGGATCTTTTAGAAGAGATACGAATAACAAGGGGAAAAACCTGAGTTACTCCCCTTGACCAAAATCATTGACTTATAGAGAAAAGTATGACAGTACAGTTGAAAAAGGAGGCACTAAAGACTTGTTGGCTGAAAATCTACCTTGCCCACACAAGACCAAATATAGCCTTTGCAATGAGTGTTGTAAATCGATCCATGCATGAACTAAGAGAAGAGTCATGCAACTTCTCCCAAAGATACTACAATATTTGAAGTCAACACCAATAAGAGTTATCCTATCTCAAATTGGTAAGAAGTTATTTGCTGAAGCTTATATTGGTGTAGACTATGAAGGATCCATGATCAACAAATATCAAGTTCAGGATATTGAATCTTCTTGGGAAAATATCTGGCCTCTTGGAGGAGTAAGAGGCAAATGACGTGGCTAGATCAAGTGCAGAATCAGAACTCAAAGCTATGACATTGGAATTTGTTAGTTCTTAAGGTTGAGAATCATCCTAGATGAACTATGAAGCTGTACTGTGATAATAAATCAACTCTCATTATAGCGCACAATCTAGTACAACATGATCAAACAAAATATGTGAAGATATGCAAGGAATTCATCAAAGCAAAGATTGAGGCAGAATTAATCAGCATATCATGTGTGACCTCTGAAGAGCAAGTGGCTAATGTTCTTATACAGGGGCTTCCCTCGCAATGATTTCAAGACTTAACGAGCAAGTTGGAATTGATTGTTATTCATTCTATAACTGGAGGGGGAGTGTTGGAGATCATAGGGACATAGATTTATGCGTCAATATTTTGATTATTCTTTTCTTAATTTTGTCAATCTGTCTATATTCGTATTCTTATCTATATCTTTAGGATCTAGTTTCCTAAATCATTTAGAATCTAATTTCTGAAATTGTGTTCCTAATTTTCTTGTATTTAAAACTGTCCATTAGATAGAAAACATAATCAATACCATTATCAGTTGTTAATGGTATCAGAATCAATTCCTTCTTTGTTTCTCATAGCTAATATGGGGGTGGTTTTTAACATGATTCTTCTTGGCTCTTTCCTTGTCATAAACCCGACATTACTTGCATATAAGATTGAGGACATCTTTATAACCTATTAGCCCCTCTAATCTTAACACCTAGATTTTGAGGTTGCTTTGGCTTTATTAATACTTTTCATTTATCCTAAACCTTTTCAAATAATGCTTTGAAGAAAAGAAACTATTTTAAGTAAATGGTTGTGAAAGAATTTAAAAGAGTATATAGATGTACCATGCACTTGTTCTCTGGTATTATGTTCTTTCAATGCTTCTTTCTTTATTTGGTTAGTCTTTTTCATCCTCTTATAGCATTCTTATGTTGCTGGAATATTCAGAACATATCATGCAATGTTTTTTTTTTTTTCTAGCTTACTCTTGTATAATTTTATTTTTGCAAATTGGTCAGGTTGTACTAAAGGAAAATTTGATTCTCACATTATTCAGGGATGAGGTAAGTGGTGTTTTTATTGTTAAACTGTATTGTCCATCTGCAATATCTGAATTTTACTGAAATCTTGAACTCTGCAGTGTGTGCAGTTACATGAGGATTATCAGTTGTATGTTTTGCCAAGAATATTAGAATCGAAGAAAATGGCCAAATCTGGACGAACTAAACAAAAAGAAGCGGACTTGGAATACAGTGTGGCAAAGCAGGTTGAGAAAATGATAAGGTATATCTGATAGTTTGGATTGGACAGTTTTGATGAGCTAAAGAAGCTGTTACTTGACCAGGTTGAATAAGTCCTATAAATCGACATGCTATTTATCCTAAAAGATACAGATTTTGCAGTCTCTTTCTCCAGGGCCATAACATTTATGAAGTCCCTATTATCCAGTTTCTTGAAATTATTCTTATCTGACATAAAAGCAAATGCTCAACATACGTTTGAGCTTATACACACACATACAAAAATAATTTTCCTGGTTGCATGCATAATGTTATAAAGAACACTCACTGGAAACTTTCTGGTGATAAAGAAAAAGTGATTTAGATACATAGCAAGAAAACTAGATGAAAATAAGTCAAGAAATGGATCAATTTTTTTATTGAATTGAAATTTTGATATTTTGAAGTTACAATATGTAATGCAGAATCCCTGGGATTTTTTCTCCTCATGTAGACAGTGCAAGAAATACAGAATCTCTTGTTTACCTCTGTTCATGTTAAAATTATTAGATGACCTAAAAGAAATTATTAGAGGATGAATCTGTATGCTTGGTGGTTGAATGTCAATATAAGTTAGGAATTGTTGAATGTTTGCAGCGAAGTGCACGAGCAGGCACTTTTATCATGCAGTGCCATTCACCATGAGAGAAGAATATTACTAAAGCAAGAAATTGGAAGAATGGTGCTTTTTTTCACTGATCAGCCAAGTTTGTTGGCTCCAAACATACAGGTAAGATTATCCATATGCTTCTTACATACATCTTTTATTTGTAGTGATTGTGCTTCTCTTATAATCTCTTAATTTTAACGAAAGCTTTAGGAACTACTCATATTCTTTTTGCATTTTTCAGATGACTCTCGTTGATTATGTAGCAAACAATTGTCAATATTTGGAATTCTCTTGTTAATCCAAAGTGGAAATTATTTATGAAATGTGGACTTAAAAATCCTTGAACACTTTGGAGAAGCTTAGAAGGCTCCTATAGTTTTTATTCTATTTTTTTTTTTGTTATGGATTTGACTTTGTCATCCTTTTGCTGAGTGATCCAGCAGGAAATTGTTGCTGGAGCAAATCGAAGGGTTCTATGTGAAGGAAAATAGAGAGAAAATTTACTCTTTGATTCTTATTCATTTACAAAGAAATACACAAGTTTATATAGAACTTTTTTCCTTAGAATCAAGGAATATAAAAGGAAGAAAATCAAATACAAAAGGAAATAATAACAAAAGAATTAAATATCTACACACTCCCTCTCAAGTTGGTGCATAGATGTCAATTATGTCCAACTTACTTATCAGGTGTTCAGAGTTATGCCTTTCAATACCTTTGATCAAAATGTTCGCTGTCTGTTGACTAGAAGGAACAAATGGAAAACAAATAGTTTTAGTTTTAAGTTTTTCCTTGATAAAGTGTTGATCAATCTCAATATGCTTCGTCCTAGCGTGCTGGATAAAATTATAAGCTATACTTATTGCAGATTTACTATCACAGTATAACTTCAAAGGAAGTTCCACCTTCTTCTTAAGCTCTTTGAGAATTCTTTGTATCCACAATACCTCACAAATTCCTTGAGCCATTGCTCTAAATTCAGCCTCTGCACTACTTCGTGCAACAACACTTTGTTTTTTACATCTACAAGTAACCAAGTTCCCCTACACAAAAGTACAATACCCTGAAGTAGATCTTCTGTTAGTTACAAAGCCAACCCAATCTTTATCTGTAAATACTTCAATACTCCTCTAATTAGTCTTCCTAAAAAATAGACCTTTTCTAGGAGTAGACTTTAAGTATCTTAAAATTCTGTATACTGCCTCAAAATATTCTTCATAAAGTGCATGCATGAATTGACTAACAATATTAATTGCAAAGGCAATATCCGGTCGAGTATGAAATAAGTAGATTAATTTTCCAATCAAATTCGGATATCTACCAGTATCGATATAAACACTTCATTTTTCCCGAAGTTTCACATTGGGATCCATAGGAGTTTCGGCCGGTTTGCAACAACTCGTTCCAATCTCTTTCAAGAGATTAAGAATATATTTACTTTGAGATACACAATTCTTTTCCTTGAACGGACAATTTCCATTCTAAGAAAATATCTTAGAACTCCCAAATCTTTAATCTCAAACTGCAAGGTTCTTCTTTAATCTTTTCATTTCAACTATATCTTCACCTGTGAGAATAATGTTATCAACATAAACTATTAACACAACAACCTTTCCTTCAGAAGAGAATTTGAAAAAAAAGGTATGGTTAGCTTGTCCTTGAGAATATTCTTGTTTTCTGTCAAATTGCGTGAGCTTTTCAAATTAAGCTCTTGGGGACTGTTTGAGGCCATATAAAGACTTTTTTAGTTTGCACGCGTTGGAATCAAATTTCTCTTCAAAACTTGGTGGATTATCCATATAAACTTCCTCCTCCAAGTCTCCATTGAGAAAAATATTATTCATATCTAATTGCTACAAAGACCAATCCAAATTAGTAGCAATAGATAAAAGTACTCTTACCGTGTTCAATTTTGCAACAGGAGCAAAAGTGTAAGAGTAATCTATGCCATATGTCTGGCTAAATCCCTTAGCTATCAATTGGGCCTTGTATCTTTCTACTGAATCATCAAAGTTGTATTTCATACTGAAGACTCTTACAATAGTCTTCCCTGTTGGTAAGGCCATAATACTTTAAGTATTATTCTTCTCAAGAGCTCTAATTTCTTCAAGTACTACTTTCTTCCATTTTGAAATTTTTAGAGCCTCCTGTACACTTATAGGAATTTCTACACTAGAAAATTTGGATGTGAACGCACTAAGAGATGGAGATAAATTTGGATAGCGGATATCTAGTACATGATCTGATTCCTTTGCAAAAAGCTATAGGAATATCAAAATTAGAAGACTCAAGAAAAGAATGAGAATTACCTGTACTAGATTTAGGCTGTTGGTTTTCCTTAGTTCGGAATCATGGTCATCTGAAGAGTTAATTTGTCTTTTCTTTGCTTATGATTATTCTTTGAGTAAACAATAACTTTCCAAGTTTGGTCATCTTTTGTGAATCTATTGCCTGTTGCTATAATATTGTCATGTTGTGACATTATAGTAGGCTGTCCTTTATTTTCAGTTTCCAAAAATGGTTCAAAATTTTGATTTTCAAATGTAGGCCTAGATGTGGGAGAAACATCACTCATAGTAAGAGGAATTTCAACATATAAATCTTGGCCATTTGTTGTAGGTGCATTGGACTTAGAATCTTGAGAAACAATAACATTATCTGTAACAAAACACGACATCTTAATAATTGACAAATGAATCTTCATTATAAGTCTTCCCTTGAAGATGAATATCCTTAAAAAAAGGTTGTTTTTTTTGAAAAAAGTGAAACTTTTTTGATATTGGATCAAAACATTTATAGTCTTTCTGATTTGGAGAATACCAAATGAAAATACACTTTATAGCTTTGAGTTCAAATTTTACAAATTTTCTATGTTCATGAACAAAAACTGTACATTCAAATTCTCTTAGAGGGAGATCTGCAGAAAGACTGACATGAGGAAAACTTTTTGTGAAAATTTGAAAAGGAGTTTGATATTGTAAAACTTTGGAGGACATTTTATTTATCAAGTATGATGTAGTTAAAACAGCTTCTCCTCACAAACTATGTTGCTTGGACTTGGGTATGAGTACCTGACACGGGTACATATATAGAAATCCGGTTTCTTATTTTTAAAATTTTAGGATACGTGAGTATGACTAAAATGTACCAAAAATTAGGGTACGAGTATGGGTACGGGGATACGTCTATATGTATATAATTGTAAATATTTTAATTTTTATATATAATAATTGAAGTTAAAAGATAGATCAAATTATAATATTAAATTGCTAAATAAAATAAAATTAAAAACTTAAAAGTCTAAAATTCAAACCTCAAACAAATAATAAAATGATAATTCTAAGTCCATTTAAATTGTAAATCAGCTTAAGTTTGCTATATAATCTATATTAATTTTTGTCACCACTACAAATCATAATCTTCAATTGTGGGTCATTAAGAGATAATTTTTCTAACTCTACAAAATCACTCTCTTCCAAGTCCATTTGATATGCACCTGTAATTTAAATAAAACTGGAATTATGAGTACCCACTTTTAAAGTGAAGGATCTAGTAAGCATTTCATACCCATATCAATGTCATACCTAAAGGGTACGGGTACTTATTCAAAAAAGAAGTGTCGGAGTAACATAGCTCACAAATACTTGGGAACTTTAGTTGTAAAAATTAATGCCCAAGCCACGTCCAATAAATGTCTATTTTTTCTTTCAGCAACTCAATTTTGTTGATGTGTATCAATGCAATAATTTGCAATGAATAATACCTTTTTCTAGAAATTTTTTTTCCAAGGCCATGTTGAAATACTCTTTTCCATTATCATTTCTGAAAACTTGTATGTTAGTTTGAAACTGAGTTTCCACCATATTATAGAGTTTTTAAAAGCCTTTTCAACTTTGATTTTTCTTTCAATTGAAATACCTAACAAAGTCGAGTATGATCATCAGTAAAAGTAATGAACTATTTCTTACCAGAAGGTGTACCTATCTTATTAGGTCCTCAAATATCACTGTGAATTATAGTGAATGATTTTGATGGTTTGTATGGTTGTGAAGGGAAAAAAGTACGATGATATTTTGCAAATTCACATATTTCACAATGAAACAAAGATGAATCTTTATTATTAAATAACTTAGGAAACAAATGTTTTAAATATTTAAAACTAGGATGACCTCATCTAAAATGTCATAACATAACATTATTATTTGAAACATAACTAGATTCAAAGTAGGTACTTATTTGGTGGGATTGTCGCCCGAACTTAGAACCATCATCAAAGAAATAGTCTTTCACTCTGTCTAGCACTGCCAATCAGTTGGAAAGAAATTAGCTTGACAATTTTGATCACGAATTAGCTTACTGACGGATAACAGATTACAAAAGGGTTTGGAAACATGAAGAATATCATGAAGAGTAAGTGATGAAAACACTACAGTAGAACATTTTCCTGCAATGACTGAAAGAGAGCCATATGCAATTTTAATTTTTTGATTGCCTCCACAAGGACTATATGAAGAGAAAAAACTTGACAATCTAGTCATATGATCAGTTGCATTAGAATCAATGATCCAGGTATGATTAGTGTCAATGATTCAAGTATGATTAGAACTAACACTAAAAACAGTTTGCAAGTAGTTACCTTTTGGTGCTAAGGAACAAGGGGTGTTTTAAGACATAAGAAGCTTGTACAGTTAGTTTATCTGTTCCTTGGTAAAAGGAAATGAATTTGAAGAAGATGGTTGCTTTTGATCCAAGGCACTAGCCTGAAGTGTATGAATTCCTCCACTAGACTTCTTTTTTAGAATTTTTGGTTTGCTATGAATTTTCTAACATGTCTCTCATGTGTGCTATGGTTTTTTGCAATAATCACACTACTGTCGTTTGTCATCATTTTTCCCTTCTTCCTGAAACCTCTGTGTTGCTAAAGTAGAATGATCCATTTATGAGATACAAATAGATTTTTTAATCATCACACTCTGTCGTGCTTCTTCTCTCCTAACTTCTGAAAAAACTTCACAAATTGTTGGTAGATGAGTTTTTCCAAGAATTTTGCCCCACACTTCATCTAACTCCTTACTTAGTCTTGCTAGGAACATAAAGACAACCATTTTCCTGTCTCTTCATGAATTTGACACTGTCACTTGCACATTTGTAGACATCATCATAATAGAGGTTTAATTCCTGCCACAAAGTCACCTTGTTTTGCATGTCAAAGTTTAGACTTAGCTCAAAAATCTGAGAAGTTTTTCATATCATAATGTGTATCCCTAACTTCATCCCAAACATCCTTAGTTGTCGGTAGAAAATATAAATGGTTTGCCAATTGTAGGTTCCATAGAATTCACTAACCTAGCTATAATAAAGGAATTTTCTGATTTATAGGTTCGAAAAGTTAGATCCTCATTTGTTGGTTTTGCTACTTCTCTTGTTAGATAACCAAACTTTCCCTTGCCTTCCAAAATCAACCAGATAGTTTGAGACTATTCCACATAATTTCTCATTGAGTTGGTGAATGTTTAGTTGAAGTGAATTAGTGCCATCTTCTGTAGGATTACTAAAAGAGATGGAATTCATATTAGGAATATTTTCTCCTTGCACGGTAGAATCCCTATTAGTAGAGCTGGTTAAGGTTGTCTTCTAGTGTTTGTAACTTGCCGTAAGAACCAAAAAATAAACAAAACAGTAATTCCCAAAAAAGAGTACCAAAACAACACGGAACAATATTGACCAGCTCGAAACAGTACCAAAACAACTCAGTCAAGGTTGGAATAACTGGAAAGAGAATCTGTGACATGAGCCTCAAAAAATGGTGATTGGTGGCGCGAGATTTTGGTGGATGCTATGATCGACGCTTGTGGTCACGTACGGCTGTTGCCAGTGACGAGATTCAATCGAATGAAGTTTCGTCGGCTGGCGCTTCTCCTTGTGTGGGCAGTAAGAGTCAGCTCTCTCTTTAGGATAACAGGTATTAAAATTTTAGAAAAGAACTGTTTGAAATTACAGAGAAGTAAAACTGGAAGAACCCAACTTTGATACCATAAAGGAAAAAAGAGAAAATTTACTCTCTGATTCTTATTCATTTACAAAAGAATACACAAGTTTATATAGAACTTTTGTCCCTAGAATTAAGGAATATAAAAGGAAGAAAATCAAATAGAAAAGGAAATAAGAACAAAAGGAAATATTTCTGATTTCCTAAAATTAAATCCCTAATTTTCCTACATTATGTAGCTTCAAAAGCTAGTATATCTTTCCAAGAGACATTAACTTCCATACCATTTGAAGCCTTGGCTGGCCTCACTCCCAAAACTTTTGCTAGTTCTACTTGCCATTCCATTTCAGTTGTCAAAGATGCAGGTAGAGGCCGGAGCAATGGAAGAACCTACATATTTTTTTAATTGGGATACATGGAACATTGGATGAATGTTGGCATTAGGTGGCAACTCAAGTTTGTATGCAACAATGCCAATCCTTTCCAACACTTTATAAGGGCCAAAATAACTGGGTGCTAACTTCTCATTGTGCCGCACCACTAAAGACTTAAGTCTATACAGCCTTAACATCAAATAAACTAGATCACCCTCCTTAAATTGGACTTATTGGTGTTGTCCATCAGCACTTGCCTTCATCTGCTATTGGGCTTTCACAAGGTTGGCTTTCAATTCATCTAAAATAGCATCCTGAGCCTATAGCATCTGCTCTAGGGACGCATTTGAATTACCAGCTCCTTGATGGTGAAGAAGTGGAGGTGGATCTCAGCCATAAATGTGCTGAGTGGTATGAGGTGTTATACCAGCCCATGCAAACCACTTTGCCCATGTCTTTGGTCTATTGCTTGCAAAACAGTGGAGATAAGTTTCAACGCTTTGATTAACCACCTCCGTTTGTCCATTTGTTTGCGGATGAAAGGCAAAACTTTTCTTCAATTTGGAGCCATGCAAAGTGAATAAAGCATCCCAAAAATGACTCAAAAAATCTTATCACGATATGAAATAATGGACTTGGAAAATCCATGTGGACTGACCACTTCTTTTAAAAATATTTCAGCAATGCTCTTATCTATAAAAAGATGCTTCACCCCTAGGAAATGAGTTGATTTACTCAAATGGTCCACTACCACCAGTATAGTATCAATTCCTTCGAAACAAGGCAACCCTTCTATGAAATCCATTGAGATGTCAACCCCCACTTGTTGAGGAACGATAGGGGTGGCAAAATTATCCATACCCATTTACCAACTTGCTTAAATAAGGGTATGAGTGATAAATGAGTAGTTAAAATATAAATGGATATTAAATGGGTTCAACCCATTTTGACCCATTAATATATGAGTATTAAAGGTTTGGGTATGGGTACCAATTTCAATCCATTTAATTTTTTTTAGTCCATAAAATAGGTTTCTTGAGACATTTCAAAAATTCATAGCCCTATTGGTCCGAAGCCATTCCCTTTGTAAAAAAAAGTTGTTATGGATTCTATAATTGGGTTCCGTTTCTGCTTGTTTGCAATTTCCTTAGGGATCTCTGTGGGGCCTATTGTGACCATTCAACTCTGATTTTTTTTTGAAAACGAGTTCTGAAAATTTATTATTATTTCTTTTTTTGAGATTATTATTTCTCTTAATTTTTTTTAAAAATCTTTCTTTAATTCTTCTATATGTATATATGCCTTTTGCACGACATTCAATCAATAAACTATTAAATGTTTATATTTATATAGAATTAAAAATAAGTTTAAAAATTTATAAAGAACAACTTGATAAAATTGATTAGTTGTTGAATTAATACATGACCTGATATATTTAATATTACGATAAAATTACAATTATAAAACATTATTGTTATTTTTTAAAAAATGTCAAATACTGAAATCTAAATCTAAAAATTATATACTCAACAATCAAGATTCAATGAAAAACTCAATTAAAAACTAAATTAAATATTCACATAGAAAAATTGAATCAAATATAAAATAAAATAAAATCAATATTTCAATAACTCAAAAAAAGCTAGATTATATTCACCTTCATAATAATTTCAAGCGGCATAATCAAAATCAATATTTATATAAATAAATAAATTTAATTGCTTGATTTTTTATTTTTACATACAACATTTTTTAAAAATATCAATAGCAATATTATTGGTAAAATCAATGAAATTTTTAATTAATAATAATAATAATTTATTTAAAATATTTAATGATCAAAAAATATTTTCATAATATTTTAATATTTAATGAGGAAAAAGTCAAATTTTGAAATAAGCTTGAGATATATTATTATTATTATTATTATATAATAAATGGGTGGGTTAGGATCAATTAGGGTTAAATGGGTATGGGTACCCATATAATAATTAAATGAGTGATATGCAATCCAACCCATTTAGACTCAACCCATACCCACCTAAACCCATCCATTTGCCACCCTTAAGGAACGGGTAAGGACTGAAGTTAACTAGCTGGGAACAAAGTTGAATACTTTTGTTGCTGGCATATGGTACAGCCGACGATGTAATCAACAATGTCTTTCCTCATGCCTTGCTAATAAACCTCTTGAGCAAGTCTATGATAGGTCTTCAAGATACCAGCATGTTCCCCAATATCACCATCATGAAACTCCCGCAAGAGTTTTGGAATGAAGGGAGATCTGCTGGGTAATACCAATTTGCCATCATAGAGAAGACGCTTATGGAACAAGCTGAAATGGGGAATCAAGGCTGGGGACTAAAACAAAGTACTTTTAATCTTAGCCTGTTTTTCATCTTTATCAACTTGAGTGTGAACTTCGTCTAAATTAATGACTTTGGAGGTCGTAAGAACCAGCATATTCAATTGCTCTTGTGTTACCTGACGGGAAAGTGCATATATGATTCGATTTTTGCTGCCTGATTTGTATTCAATCTCAAAATCAAACCCAATCAATTTGGGTACCCATTTATGTTGTTCCAAGAGATGCTTGAGGCTTTTTTGGTCATTGCGGATGATAAATTTACTCCCCCACATTATGACACCACTTTTGAATGACAACCACTGGCAAGAAGTTCCTTCTCATAAATTGACTTTAATTAGGCTTGAGAAGACAAAGCTATTTGGTGGCCATCTTGCATGACTGCCCCCACTTGAAATCCTGAAGCATCAGTTTCCACTACAAACTTCTTTATAAAATCTGAAAGTGCCAATACTAATACCGTTGCCATTGCATTCTTAAGTTGGTTAATGCATCTGAAGCTTTAGTTGACTTGGAGAAATTGTCTTTCTTCAACAGCTGAGTTAAAGACCTAGAAATACTGTCGCATCCCTTTACAAAACGCCAATAATAGCCCGTACCCAAAAATCCACCAAGTTTAGTAACATTTCTAGGCACTGGCCAATTAAGCATATCTTACACCCTAAGCTGAAATGATGTTGCACTTCTAATGTGCACTTATTTTGGTTAGCATAGAACTAGTTCTATTTGAACGATTGAAGCACTAATTCTAGGTGTTGCAAGTGTTCCTCCATAATGTGACTATAAATGAGTATATCATCGAAAAATACCAACACAAATTTCCTCAAATACTTTTGGAAGAGGTCATTCATGATTGGGGCATTGGTAAGATCGAAAGGCATCACGAAAAATTCATAGTGCCCCTCACGAGTCCAAAAAACTGTCTTCTAAAAATCTTCAACTCGAACACGTATCTAGTGGTAATCGAATTTCAAATCTAGCTTTGAAAAAATGGTGGTACCGTGAAGCTCTTCCAACAACTCAACTATCATTGGAATGAGAAATTTGTATAAAACTGTGGTCTTGTTTAAACCACGATAATCAACACAAAATCTCTAACTCCGATCTTTCTTTCTCACTAATAACATAAGGTTGGAAAACGGGCTAACACTGGGTTGTAAGATCTTGGCTTACAACATTTCTTTGACCATTTTCTCAATTTCATTCTTTTGGATGAAGGGATATCTATATGGTCGGACATTCACTGGTGGAGAACCTTCCTTAAGGACAATGGCATGCTCTTTGTTCCGCTGTGGAGGTAACTGATACTGTGTTCAATTTTGCAATAGGAGCAAAAGTCTTAGAATAATTTATGTCATATATTTGGGTGAATCCCTTAGCTACCAATCTGACCTTGTACCTCTCTACTGAACCATAAGAGGTTTACTTTATTGTGAAAACCCATTTACATCCCACAATAGGCTTTCCCATTGATAATGTCACAATACTCCAAGTATTGTTTTCTTAAAAGCTCTCATCTCTTCAAGTACTGCTTTCTTCCATTTAGGAATTTTTAGAACTTCCTGTATATTGTTAGGAATTTCTACACTAGACAATTGAGATGGGAACGCAACAAGTGGTGGGGACAATTTTGAGTGTGACACAAATTTAGATAATGAATATCTAGTACATGATCTAACTCTTTTGCGAAGGGTTATAGGAATATCAAATTTAGAAGTCTCATGTTGACTGTTAAGTATAGAATGAGAATTACCTATAGATTTAGATTATTGGTTTGTCCTTAGTGCGAAATCATGGTCATGCTATAGAGTCAATTCGTCTTTCCTTTGCTTATAATTCTTCTTTAAGTAAACAATCATTTTCCATGTTTGGTCACCGTCTATGAATCTATTGTTTGTTGCTTTGAAAGTATTATCATATTGTGGCATTGTAGTGGACTATACATTATTCTCAGTTTCCAAAGTCTATCGTTGAAAATTTTGTTTTTCAAATGTAGGCCTAAACTTAGGACAAACATCATTTATTGTAAGAAGAGTTCATTAAGTAAGTTTTGGCCATTTGATGTAGGTGCATTAGACTCAGAATCCTGGGAAAGAGAAGCATCATCTGAAGAAAAGACATCAAAAGATTTAATAAATGAATCTTCTTTGCAATTCTCCCCTTGAAGATGAATATCCTTAAAAAAAGTAGTTCTTCCAAAAAAAGTGAAATCTATAGTGACAAAATCTTTTTGATATTGGGCAAAACATTTACAACCCTTTTGAGTTGGCGAATAGCTAATGAAAATACATTTTATAGCTCTGGGTTCAAGTTTTCCAATTTTTTTTATGTTAATGAACAAAAGCTATACATCCAAATATTTTGAGAGGAAGATTTGCAAAAAGTCTAACATTAGGAAAACTCTTTGTGAAAACTTGAAAAAGAGTTTGATATTGTAAAACCTTGAAGGACATTCCGTTGATTAAGTATGCTGCAATTAAAACTGTCTCTCTACAAATATTCAAGAACTTTTGTTGTAAAAAGTAATGCATGAGCCACTGACAACAGATGTTTATTTTTTCCTTTTGGCAACACCATTCTGATGAAGTGTATCAATGTAAGAACTATGATGAATTCTACATTTTTAAGAAATTTTTTTTCCAACATCATGTTAAAATGATCTTTTCCATTGTCACTTCTGAAAACTTGTATGTTAATTTGAAACTGAGTTTGCATCATATTGTAAAAATTTTTAAACATGTTCGACCTCTGATTTTTCTTTTATTAAATGTACCCAACTTAGACAAGTATGGTCATCAATAAATGTAATGAACCATTTCTTCTTAGAAGGTGTATTTATATCTTTAGGACCCCAAACATCACTATGAATCGTAGAGAATGATTTTGATGGTTTATATGGTTGTGAAGGAAAAAAAGTACGATGATGTTTCACAAATTCACATACTTTACAATGAAACAAAGGTGAATCTTTATTGCCACACAATTTAGAAAACAAATGTTTTTAATATTTAAAACTTGGGTGGCCTAAACTAAAATGGCATAACATAACATGATTATTAGAAACAAAAATAGATTCAAAACAGTTACTTATTTGGTGAGATTGTTGTCCCAATTTAGAACCATCATCAAAGTAATAGAGTCCTCTATTTTGTTTAGCACTGCCACTCATCCTCCTTGAGGTCAAATCTTGTAACACAGTGATTTGACCAAAAATTAGCTTGAAAATTTTGATCATTGACTATCTTACTTATAGATAACAAATTACAAGAGAGTTTATGAACATGAAAAACATCGTGAATAGCAAGACATGGAGATACTACAATAGAACTTTTTCCTACAATGGCTGAAAGAGAGCCATCTGCAATTTGTTGATTACCTACATAAGGATTGTATGAAGATAAAAGATTTGATGATCCTGTCATATGATTAGTTGCTCTTGAATTGATGATCCAGGTATGATCAAAATTATTACTAATGAGAGCAGTTTTTAAATAGTCATCTTTTTGAGCCAAATAACAAGAAGGAATTTTTTGGGACTTGAGAAGCTTTTGCAGTTGGTCTATCTGTTCCTTGGAAAAAGGAAACGAATTTAAAGAAGATTGTTTCTCTTGATCTGAGACACTAGCCTGAAGTTCACACCCTCCACCAAACTTTTTTTCTCATGTTTTTAGGCTTGCCATGAATTTTTCAGCATGTTTCTCATGTATGCTATGGTTTTTTGCAATGATCACACCATAGTCGCTTACCATTTTTTTTCCCTTCCTCTTGAAACCTCTGAGCTACCAAAGCAGAACTTTCCATTTCTGAGGAATTGATGATGGAAATAGATTTGTTATTTAGCATTACACTCTGTCGTACTTATTCTCTTCTAACCTCTGAAAAAACCTCACGAATTGATGGCAAAAGAATCTTCCCCAGAATTTTACCCCGCACCTCATCCAAATCCTTATTTAGTTTGGCCAGGAACATGAAAACATGATCTTTCTCCCATTGCTTTATAAAACTGACAGTATCATTCGAGCACTCCTAGACATTATCATAACATAAGTCTAGTTCTTGCTACAAAGTCATCAAGTCATTATAGTAGAAGGTTACATTTTGATTGCCTTGCTTAGCATGCCAAAGCTTAGATTTTAATTCAAAAATTTGCGAGGAATTTTTCATATCCAAATATGTATCCCTAACTACTTCCCAGATGTCTTTGGCTATGGGCAAAAACATACATGGATTGCCAATTGCAGGTCTCATTGAATTCACCAACCATGCTATAATCAATGAATTTTCTGATTTCCAGGTTTTGAAAGTCGGATCTCAATCTCTAGGTTTTGTCACTTCTCCTGTTAGATACCAAAACTTTTCTTTGCCTTCCAGAATGAGACGAACAGTTTGGGATCATTCTACATAATTTTTTCTGTTAAGCTGGTTGATATTCAATTGGAGTGAATTACTAGATCTTTTTGTCGGATTACTGAATGAGATAGAACTCATATTTGAAATGGTTTCTTCTAACACAGTTCAATCTCCGCTGGTTGAACTAGTTGAAACTATTTTTCAGTGATTGTTGCTTGCCATTTGTAAGAAGGAGAAAAATCAGCACAACCAGGATGAGACACGAATCGGTTAGTTATCAGTGGTCGGAGCTTCATCTAGTGCAGGAGGTGAGATTTAAAAACCTCTTAATTAGAACGGGAATTAACACCCTAGGGAAGGACATAATTTTTTAGACAAGAAAGAAAAAAATGGCTGGGAACCCAGCTTTGATACCATGTTGGAAAGAGAGAGTAACACAACTCTCAATTTTCTTGTAAAATAATAGAGAATTACAAGGCTTTAAATAGAAATTCTGCCCCTTGAATCAATGAGCAGAAAGTGGAAAAAAAAAAAAAGAAAGTCAAAAAATTACAAAAGAAAATATCCCTATTATCAAGGAGCTGATTTTTCTAACTTTTCTACACCACCTAACACAATAAAAACTGAATGTGAACTAAATATAATTGCTATGGTCAAACTGCTGTTTTTTTTGTCCTTTGCCCATGTGCATAATGCTGATAAACCTGCCCTGGACTTTTAACAGCCTTGACTGAGTTCATAATAATGTTCAGGAGCTTTACGATATTAGTTCTATTTTTTAATTTTACGTTTCAGTATTGAAGATGACTTCGATCCGTTCTTGCAGTTGACATCTTTGTTGACTGAGTTCAATTAATTTTGAGCTGCTTGTGCCTCTGTGTATATGTTGTATTTGTACCTTTAGAGAAGGTTGACCTTCTAAAGATTTTGTAATAGGAGGAAAGGAAAATATTTTGCAATAGAAGGTTGACCTTCTATCTTTGTTGTATAGCCTGATCTAAGAGGAAAGGAAGAGATGCCAAAAAATGAAATAAATGAGTTAGGGTAATGTTTTGGTTTTCATTCTCATTGTCTTTTCACTTCTTTGGAAATCAATTTTAACATTTTCAAATGCATGGAATGTTGTGGCTACAGTTTTTCTCTAATTTAATGCTGCTCCTTACAGATGATATTTTCTGCATTGGCTTTGGCTCAATCTGAAGTCATCTGGTATTTCCAACATGTGGGAATTGCATCATCAAAATCTAAAGCTGCCCGAACGGTACCAGTAGACATAGTATGTCAGATTCTTCCATCTATTGCTTAAATTTGTAACTATTTCTATCATTAACTTAATTGTCACTGTCCAACATATACAAAATTTGAATGCGGACATAGGTCTGCATGCGAAGCCCAACTACTTTGGGACTGATACTTAGTTGTGTTATTAGGTAATATGACTGCCAGTAAACTTTAAAGATGTTTGAACCAAAAGTGCTGCTATTTTTGGCTGCAGGATCCAAGTGACCCTACTATTGGTTTTCTATTGGATGGAATGGATCGTCTATCTTGTTTGGTGCGCAAATATATTGCAGGTTAGAATGGTCTTGATGTAAGCAAAATTTATTCTTTTCCACATGATGTATCCTGTTGTCTATGTGAATGAAATCTCAATATAGAATAGTTAAATGCGCATAAAATAGTGTGGCAATTCTCTCACTTTTTTTTTCCTTCTTTTTGTTCTTTTTAGGTTAGGTTGGTAGTGGGGAACATGTCTTTGAGATACTACAATGCCTTATAGAACCAAATCTCCTGCATGTCGTTGGTGAATGCTCTTGCGTCTTTTGATTAGTATTCATGAAATCTAAGTCCTATTGTGTTTTATTATATGAATTGCCAAATAGATGTAAAAACTAAAGTTTCATATTTTCCAGAAGAATGTCATAACTATGTGATGTAGAACGTTTCACTCCCAGACTACTTTTATTCAACCAATACCCTTAAGGTTGCAACCTTGTATTGAAGAATAAATTCATAAAATTGCTAGACGCACTATGAAATAAATGTATACTAAATAATCCTATTAAATTAATTACTTTTTGAGTTTCTTATTACTAAAAGAGAAATTAATTATTGAGTGGTCTTTCTCTGCAAGACCTACTATGAAGACTTGTGTCATGTTTATTTGGTGGCACATGAACTACATCTTTCTCCCCCTCTGACAGATTCAGTGTTGAATGATTATAGGGCAACATAGAAAGTAAAAATATCATATCCTGGGCTCTTTACCCATTTCCTTTATTGGAACTCAAATGAATCAATAGGTCCAACAATTCCCTCATCGTCATCCTCCCTTTTGTTCTTCGTTTTAATTTTCTGCCTAACCACCCTACTGTTTGTCTTGCAAGGAATTCTTGTATGATCTTTCCAACAACTATAACAGTCAAAACTCTTGAACATCTTAGGTTGTGAAGGTTTAATTAGTGCGATAGTGGATTGAAATGTCATCTTTATTATCAAATCTTTCAACTATCTATTCTTCGCAAGATCAATAGTCCATATCCTTAAGATCTATTAGGATGCCATAACTTAGCCCATGAATATACCTAGTCATATGTTGTTGGAGCCCTTCGAAGCTACACCAAGAAATCAGCTTGTGAAACTTGGAAGTTATAAGTATCAAAATTTTGATCACCTTGATTAAAGTGTGTATTTGTGTATTAATTTCTCTTAATTCCTTGCATTGCGGTGCTCAAAAGCGCTCTCCATCTGATTTAGGTAATTAAGTTCTCCCATAGTCAAGCTTTGGAGGATAAAAGGTAGCATTTGGGCAAACAGGAACTGCTATTTGAATTGTTCATGTTTTGACTAAACTAGAAGTACTGTTTACAACAGTGCCCTTTTATTTGGTGTTAACACCTAGATGAATTGATATCAATGCCAAGAATTCTTCAATACTACCAATTTCAAAATCAATTGTTCCTCAAATGTTGGCATTGATAAACTGTTTAAGGTTTTTGATCAAATGTCTTTCACCAGTCTGATAATTTTTAACTTCTTGTTGGAGTTGCAGAAAATAATTACATTTCACCATTAGAGCTCCTTTTTTCCTTGGTAGACCATTTTCTTTCCCGCTTGTCAGAAAGATCTGTTTTCTTCTGCAGCAGTTTCTTTTCCTTTCCTTTTTTACTACCAATTTCAAAGTTCTGTTTTCTTCTGCAGCATTTTTTTTCCAGCTTGGCTGAAAGTTCTGATATTCATAATTGAATGACTGCAAACCTCTGGCAATGCAATTACCAGTACAATGATGTAAAATGCTTTATTATGGCATCAATCTGATTATTGGATATTTTTGTGAAGCAGCTTGGTCAAGTAGGGTTTTCAAACTTACGATCCACTTTGTCTGTTTGTTTGTCTTTTATGACAGAGCAGAGTGGTACTCCAAGAGTACCAAGCAGTTTGAATTTCCCAATCGTTGAAAAAAGTCTGCTTACTGGATGAATAATTAGTTTTTGTTTCATGTGCCTTTTCCATTATTTATATGGTTCTGTATATTTACAAACACGGTAATTATCACCATAACAGCCGCCTTAGTTATTTTTAATTCCAATTTATATAAAAAACGAATGTAGAATAGTTTTTTCTCATAAGGATGGCTCTGATCTTATGAAAATTAGTTTCTGTTTTTTATGTTGACTGCTACTATGCATCTCCAATATTAGCCATAAAAACTTGACCACACAGCTGCCATATATCATGCAATGCTCTTCTCTTAATTCACATACCAGTCATATGGATTACAATTTTGAAAGATATTTCATATCTAAATGCAGCTGTTCGAGGTTATGCATTATCATACCTTTCGTCATGTGCTGCTAGAATCCGTTTTTTGCTGGGAACTCCTGGAATGGTGGCTCTTGATCTTGATGCTAGCTTGAAGGGACTTCTACAGCAGATTGTTCAGCATCTTGAAAACATACCAAAACCACAGGGTGAAAATATTCCTGCCATCGCATGTGATTTATCTGTAAGAGATCTTTCTCAACAATGCTTTCCATATATATTTACAACCTTTATGGCATAGAGTAGTGGAGTTGTGCTGGTACCTTGTGCTTCTGAAGTATCACTTACTGTAATTTTTTACTCAGATACCACCTTTGTGTGAGAAATTCTCTCATATCTAAATTGAGATGGTTTAAAAGATGTAACCACTTGGCATTCTTTGAAAGAAAACATAAAAAAGAGTCGTGATTGTTGCTCTACTCTCTACTTTGCATGAGATGAAGCCTTAGGGAGAGTCATTCTATTTATACATCTTTGAGTCTTTTTACTCATATTTTTCTTTTTGTCTCTGCCTGTGTTTTCAAACATTTTTACAAAAGAATCTAGCTCTTTGATGTATGTTGTCTGCTATACCAATAGCTATTCCAGTATATCTAACACTTCTAGGAGGGTCACTGTTGTTAATTTGTTTTCTCAGCTGTACATTTGTTTTTTTGCTATATCTTTTTTACTTAGGTGTTTGGCAGTACTGATATATTTTTCTGCTATTATTATTGGAACATTAGATATAGTTTTTATATGCTGCAGTGCAAATTTCAGCTTGCTCATTTCTAACAGTAGAAATTCTTCTAGCAAGGGATAGTTTGTTCTTTTGTTTGTTTGTTTTTTCTAATGAAATTCTTATGTTTCGAGTGACTCCCTTCCTCATATCTAATTATTTACTTGATTTAATATCAGCAACGTGGTTTGGGGGCTTTGCACTGGAATGATGTTTACTAGAATGGAAATTCATGCGTTTATCACCTTGCAAGCAATGTGAATGTTTTATATTGTAGAGTCCTTGGAAATTTAACATGATAGGTACCTACATGTTGTCATGGAGCTAGTGCTTGCTCTACTTAGTGTAGAAAGTAGTAGGAAGTAGATAACCTACAAGCATTCGGCTGCAAATCTTTCTGGTTTCACATGAAAACTTGAAGAAACTCCATAATTGGAATAATATTTATGGAGCCTAGTCAACAGCTGCTTTTGGAAAGGATCCTAGTGTTTTAATTTGTATATTCCTTAATTGCTTGATTTCATATTCACTCTCAAATTCAGCTATTTTCTTAACAATCCCTGCTTTATTGAATTCAACCCTCAAAAATTTTCCAGACTTTGGAGCTTGAGGTGCTAGACTTGATAAAAACCTATTCTAAAATTTCCAACCTATATATGTGTACACTATATGTGTACACTCTGCTGCATGGTTGTTGTCTTTGATGCGTTCATCTTTATTTCCTTCAGTTTCCTTGGATGAATATTCTGTCTTGCTGAACCTATTCCAATATTCTATACTCAACACTTCTTAGCATGCAGCATAGTCATTATAGTGTGTTGGCCTTGGCTCAAAGAAAGGATGCAAAATGGGCTTCTTTTGCCCTATAGTGTTTCATACTCTTCTAGAGACTTCGAATTCCTCTCTTGAAAATTTTAATGCCTTTCATGTAGCTTATTAAACTCAAAAGCTTACTTAAAGGTCCATTCTTTGTCCTTAACACCATATTCCGCTATAATATATCAACAGATACTTTCAACTTTTTGTAAGAGAAGACATAAATATATTCCACTTGTCATACCACTAGCTATTTAATATCTATGAAATTGCCCACCTACATGGACTTAATTGTCAATTGTTGCCAATAGACATTACAACTTCATCCCAAAGCTTGTTTGCTTTCCATCATAGTTGTTTGAATTGTGTGAATCACGATTCAAATGGTATGGATTTGGTTCTATTCTCTCCTCCAATGATTCCAATTTACCGATTGGATAAAAGAAAGATATGAATTACAGAGGAATGGATCAAAGTCTAACAAATTGACACAAATTATTCAATAAGGAATTTTAACTATTTTTAATTTTTGTTTTTACAAGATCCATTAAGAGTGAAAAGCAGAAATCAACCCCAAGTTTGCCGTGAGGAAAACTTAAAAAGCTCATCCAACTATGGAGAAGTGGGTTTAAATAAAAAAAAGGAAAATACCAAAAGAAACTTTCTCACACCTAGACAATAGTCAAAGAAATGATCCACCCAAATGTAACTCTCACACATGCCTTCTATTCCAAATTTCATTGTTTTTCATTTGTCTCAACCTAAACTGTTGGGGTGAACTTCTACACTATCCATTTGAAACTCTTAGGGCATGTTTGGTATGTCTCATCTTGGAATAGGAATGAGATTCTCATTCCAATTTTGAGTTTGGTGTCTTTTATTGAGCTAAAAAATTTGATAATAGAATTCTGATTCTTGTATAAGGATTCCTAAAATCTCAAATCTGTTAATATTTGGAATCCTTTTTGTGTTTTTTTAAATAACACATTTTATATTCTTAAAAATAACCTCAACAAAGACCAAATATAAGAATAGGATTCTAATTCCTATTACTTGAATATATCGAAAATAAATATTGGAATTCCAAAACACCAATTTAGGAATAAGATTCCATTTTCCATTTTTTGGTATAACAAACGTGCCATTAATGGTATTTATTTTTTCCTATTGTCCTTTGTTTTTTGGTTTTTCTTCTTTTTGTGGTGAAGTGTTCCAAAGTTTAAGATACTTGGGTTAGCATTAGGTATTCTACACTTGTTGACTGACTTATTATTTTCTTAATATTTTTATGTTATTGAATTATCTTTGTTGGCACATTGCGGCAAAATTTCTAACATCTATATTTCTAATGTTTTATTTTAATATCATTATATCATAAAATGATAACAATAAATTTTTTTCATTCTTTAGTTATTAAAATCTAGTTAAAACATAAATATATTACACAAATTTGTTTTTATTTGTATATATATGCTTCCATTTCTTTAGTTTTTTGTTAATAAGATGTAATTATATAATTTTTTTTAATCATGTTCTGATGTATTTTTGATTATACTCATCTTTCACATGTTTATTTTCAAAGGTAAATTACTAATTCCTTTAAGATTTTGTAATAATTCGTAGTCAATCCCAATTTTATTAAAACCAAGTTAGAAGGTCTTCATAGTTTAATTTTGTTTATCTAATGGCCATAGCCTTGGGGGTTGACTCATTTTAGTATCAGTTAAAATTAAAGGAAAAGTTATCAAAAACATTAAAAATAAATGCATAATTTCATTAATGCCCTTCACTCTCAAAATAACAAACAATAATAAGTTAAAAGACAATTGTCTTTCTCCATGATTCTTCACCTCTCCCTTCCTCTCTAGCAAACAAATAAATACATGCACAATTCTATTTCTCTCGTTCCCCAAAGCTGATTGTAATCCTGAATCCTGAATTCTGTTATGAACCTTGGCATATGATCTAGTCACAGGTCTAGACACGAAAGAACCCTTCTTTGAAGCTATGGTGAATTGGCAAAGGCAAACTCGTCCTTGATAGAGCCCCCTTTTTAAAACTAACTTTTTGAGAGAATGAAATTGCTTACCTCTTATTGAATTGTGAAGGCCTTTTTATAGGTAGTTAATAACAACGGAAAGTAGATCCTAAATTATAGGCTTTGATTAAAATCTTTAACTTATCAAAATAAAACAAGGAAACATATCAAAATAAAACAAGAAATGAAACAAAGATAAAACTTTTAATTGGGTAAGCTTGGTTGCAATCATTGTGCATTCACTGTTGTTGACTTCCTTCTTTGATATTGCCTTCCAATGAAAGCTTCCACATCATCACTTACCCCCCGTTTTTGAGCTTGTCCCCCAGCTCAAATTCTGGATAAGCTTCCTAGGAGTTTTCAACCGGTTCCCATGTGCATCCTTATGAGCACATCTTGCCCACTGTACTAACAGCTCCTGATTACCTTTATTGAGCCAGCTACGAATAATAGCCTAAGGGGTTGCTAAAACCTTGCCATCACGTATTAGTGGTAAATTTCCCACAATAGCTGGTGAGGTCCTTTATACTCCTTGAGGAGGGACATGTGGAACATATCATGTATTCGACTTCCCGCTGGAAGCTCAAGGTTGTAAGCAATAGGTTCGACTTTGGCCATGATCTTGAAAGCTCCAAAGTATTTCAGAAGAAGTTTATGATACTTTTGGTTGGTTACTGTTAATTGATGGTATGGGTGAAGTCGTAGCCATACCCATTCCCCAACTGCAAAACTCAACTCTCTATGCCCCTAATCATAAGTGTTCTTCATCCTTTATTGTGCTTGCAACATCCTATCACGAGCAGCCTTGAAGATTGCATCTCTGTCCTAGAGAGTTTTATCAATTGCTTCCACTCTTGTAGAACCCCTACATAAGAAAGAAGTTGAGGAGGTTTCCGACCCTGGTACAAGAGTTATGCGATGGTCGCACTCACAATTAGGGGGCAAACTTGAAGGTTCCATAAATAGGTTTGTAAATTTATCCAATAAGTTATCCAAGATTACAGTAATTGAATTCTGTATTTGCATCAAACTAAGCCGTTAGATTACAGGTCTTATCCTCACCACAAGACTTGCTTCTCATCTAGAACAAATCTCATAGTCAATGAACTGAAATCCCATAGAATCAGTCCAAGGGTGCACAACAATTTTACTAAAAGATGGAATGCGGCTAGATGAATGTTTTAGAATTTCTTATTCTTTACTAGGAATTACAATGTGATATTTATAAGCTAAAAGGGCCAGTATTAAAATCCACTAATCTAGAAGAAAAAATAAGGTAAGAATCCTTATGACTATGAAATCACACTGAAACAAGAAACATAAAAATAAATCCTAATCTAAATAAGGAATAAATATTCCCGAACTAAATGGACAAGGATCTGTTTTTTCTACACTCCCCCTTAAGTTGGGTTGTATATGTTATACAATCCAAACTTGGAGTTGAATTCATCAAAGCTGGTCCTTGTAAGAGCTTTGGTGAGGATATTAGTAATATGCAACCTTGTAGGGACATAGCTCAATTGAACTATTCCATTATTGACCTTTTCTGATATGAAGTGTCTATCAATCTCCACATGTTTTGTCTTGTTATGGTGCACTGGATTTTTATCAATGCTGATGGCAGCTTGACTATCGCTGAACATTTTTACTGTGTTCTTTGTTTCAACTTTCAATTCTTTTAGCAATCTTTGAAGCCACATTCCTTCCCAAATTCCCAAAGCAAGAGCATAATATTATGACTCTGCATTACTCCTTGAGACCACTGACTGTTTCTTGTTCCTCCAAGTGACTAGATTACCCCCATACATATGAACAGTAATCAGTAGTCGATCTTCTCTCAATTAACTCACTAGCCCAACTAGCATTCATATAAATTTCTATTTCACCATTTTCAAACTCCCTGAAAATTAAACCTTGTCCAGGAGACATCTTCAAGTATCTTAGAATTTGGTTCATAGCTTCTAAATGATCTTCATTTGGATTGTTCATATGCTAACTTACTATAATGATAGAGTATGCAATGTCAAGTCTGGTATGTGAGAGAGAAATTAGTTTGACTTCAAGTTTTTGATATCTCCCCTTGTCTACTGGAACACTTTCCTTACTTTTATTCTTCTATTCGGGTCCATTGCATATCAATGGATTTATACCCAAGTATACTAGTTTCATTTAGCAAATCTAAGATATACTTTTGCTGGGATATGACAATTCTCCCTAGAAAATATCTAAAGGCATCAATATCTTTAATTTCAAACTCAGAGCAAGCAATTTCTTTAATTTGACAATTTCTTTTGCATCATCTTCAGTTAGAATGACGTCATTAGCATAAACAATTAGGATGGCCATCTTGCCTTTAGGTGAGGACTTTATGAACAAAGGACTTTATGAACAAAGTATGATCAGCTTGACATTGGTACTATCCATTTGTGATAACTGTTTTAGCAAACCTGTCAACCATGCATGAGGTGACTACTTTGAGCCATATAATGACTTTCTTAGTTTGCAAACCATGTGGCTGTTTGAAGAATTTTTCAGACCCGGAGGTACTTCCATGTAAACTTCTTCTTCAAGGTCCTCGTTTAAGAATGCATTTTTGACATCAAGTTGGTGAAGAGGTCAATCTAGATTCACTGCAAGAGATAGGAGAACCGGAATTGTATTTTGCTTGGCAACTAGTGCAAAGGTTTCCTAGTAGTCAATCCCATACGACTGAGTGAATCCCTTAGCTACTAGTTTGGCTTTGAACCTCAATACTTTCATTTGCTTTTGTACTTAACCATGAATATCCACTTACAACCCACTAGCTTCTTTCCATTAGGTAACTTTGTGAGAATCAATGTGTCGTTGCTTTCTAATGGCTGGATTTCTTCTTCAACTGCTTGTTTTCAAGCTAGAACTTTTAAAGCCTCCTTAATAGAGTTAGGAATCTGCACGCTATGAAGATTTGACTCAATGGTTCTATGTGAAGAAAGCAACTTTCCATAAGCCACATTTTTAAAGCCCTTTCTTTTAGCGATAGGTAAGTTAGAATCATCAACAAAAAGAACAAGAGACTCGTGAGTTGAGGAATCCATACCAATATCAATATCTGAAGCAGGTGGAACCAGTTCAGACTCTTGCCTGTCAATGATCTGTGTAGTGTGCTTTATGTTCTCATTAGGTCCTCTCCTCTTTGAGTAGATGAAATTTCTTGTTATTTATGTCAAGTTGTTGTGCAGTTGGTTCGGGTAGTTCTATTTGAGTAGTAGAATGAGCTTTGTGAGGTGACTCAAGAAGTTCTTGCTCATTTGATGGAGCTTCAGATTGGATGACAATAGGTGCAAATGGTGTGACAGTTTGAGGTGGACAGAATTGGGATTCAATGTCTTGGAGAATATCCCAAAGCTGATATTCCCTTGAAACCTCCCCTTGAATGTCAAATATGGGAAAGTAGGGTTGATGCTCAAAAAATGTGACATCCATTGAGTTGTACATTTTTCTAGTGACTGGTGAACAACACTTGTATCCCTTTTGATTAGATGAATGAGGGGTATCAACACAAGAACTCACATGAATAATACCCTGTTTAGGTAGATAAGGACTAAGAACATAATCGAAATATTCCTTGCCATTATCTGTTTTCAGAATTTGGATCTTGCTTTTGAATTGGGCATCATTCATAGAATAAAAGTTTTTGAAGATTTCAACAGTTTCAGATTTTTCTTTCATGAGAAATGTCCAGGCTGTTCTTTTGTGATCATCTATGAATGATACAAACCAACGAGTCCCAGTTATATTTTTAACTCATGAGGGTCTCCAAATGTCACTATGATTCATGAAAAATGGTTGTGAATGTTTATATTGAAGACTAGGATACACATGTTCTAGTATGCTTAGCAAGTTGATCGATTTCACATTGATAAAAGTTGGACTTTTTATTGATGAATAAATTAGGAAACAACTTTTCAAAGTAAACAAAGTTTGGATGACCAAGGCGAAAATGCCATAACATAACTTGATTCTCAACTAACATAAACACATAATTGGAAAAGGATTTAGAGCAACAACTTGGGAAATGAACTTGGAGCACTTTCTTTGAGTAGATAAAACCTACCATGCAACTTAGCATTGCCAATTACCTTCCTCAAATCCACTACCTGAAATTGACAAAGGTTTGGATAAAATTTAATCACACAATTCAAGTCACGTGTAAGCTTGCTAATAGAAAGCAAATTGTAGTCTAATTTTGAAAAAAAAAAAGAACAGATGAGAGATGGAGATGTGAAAACCCACATCAGGTAATCAACAAAAAAATGGGCAACTTATAATTTTAAAAGGGATCAAGCCAAAATGTCTTAGGGCATTTTGGTGAAAAAGCCTCTTCAATTTTAAAACCCACAAAATCCACTATTCTCATTTGCAATGGACCAGACCCATTAATTTCAACATGATATCAACGGCAATTGCCTAGCGGCCCATGGAGATCAAATGGATTTAAAAGTACAAGTCCATACAAAACAAAATGGAGACTTGAGGTTTTTGAGATTCAAAGAGTACAAGGACAAGCAAAGCAAATATGGAGACTTGAGGCATCTAAGACTCGATGAATTCAAGTCCAGAACGTAAAAGTGATGACATGTCACAATTGAACCAATTCAATTAGACTTGAAGGCGAGTGTTGGAGATGTGTAAAACCCAAATTGAGTAATCAACAAAAAAATGGTCAACTTATAATACTAATATGGGTCAAACCAAAATGACTTAAAGCATTTCGGTAAAAAGGCATCTCCAACAATTTTCAAACCCACAAAATTCATTCTCTTCTCATTTACAATGGACTGACCCCATCAATTTCAGCACTAAACCTATCTTATCTCCTTTAATAGTCCTTTGATTGGCAAAAAAAATCTTTCTTTTTCCAGGTCATTTCCCTTTCTCATTTGCTTTATCCATACTTGCGAATCTTATAAAACAATGTATGGTCTGCTTGACCTTGAGAATATTCTTGTTTTCTAACAGTGTGTGAACCTTTCAAACCAAGCCCTTGGAGAATGTTTTAAGCCATATTTCTCTTCAAAACCCAGTGGACTATCCATGTAAACTTTCTCCTTCAATTCTCCATTGAGAAACACATTTTTCACATACAATAGCTGCAAAGGCTAGTCCAGATTAGCAGCAATAGATAAAAATACTCTTATCGAGTTCAATTTTGTAATAGGGGCAAATGTTTTAGAGTAATCTAGGCTATATGTCTAGGTGAAACCCTTAGCCATCAATTGGGCCTTGTATCTATTCATTGAACCATTAGAATTGTACTTCACAGTGAAGACCCATTTACAGCCTACAGTAGCCTTCCTTGTGGGCATTGCCTCAACACTTCAAGTATTGCTCTTCTTAAGTGCTTTCATCTCTTCAATAACTGCTTCCTTCCACTTTGGAATTTTTAGAGTTTCCTATAAACTGTTAGGGATTTCTATACTAGAAAATTGAGTCGTAAAAACAGCAAGAGATGAAGACAATTTTGAGTATGACACAAATTTAGACAATGGATATCTAGTACGAGATTGAACCCCTTTTCGAAGGGCTATAGGAATGTCATAATCAGAAGTCTCAGGATGACTGTCAGGAAGAGGATGTGATTTACTTGTACTAGATTCAGACAGTTGGTTTGTCCTCAATTCAGAATCATGGTCGTGTTGAAGAGCCAATTCATCTTTCCTTTGGTTATGATTCTTCTTCGAGTAAACAATGTCTTTCTAAGTTTGGTCACATTCTGTGAATCTATTCCTTGTTGCATTAATGGAATTATCATGTTGTGACATTATAGTAGATTGTCCCTTATTCTCATTTTCCAAAGATTATTGTTCAGATTTTTCATTTTCAAATGTAGGCTTAAATTTATGTGAAACATCACTTATAGTAAGAGGAGTTTTCGCAAATGAATCTTGAACATTTACTATAGGTGCACTAGACTCAGAATCCTATGACTGTGAAATTGAAAACAAATGATCACAGGATTTAACAAATGAATATTCATTATAATTCTCCCCCTGAAGATGAATATCTTGAAAATATGTTGTTTTTCAAAAAATGTCACATCCATGTAATAAATAATTTTTTTGATATTGGATCAAAATATTTATAGCTCTATAGAGTTGGGCAATATCCAAAGAAAACACACTTTATAGCCCAAGGTTAAAGTTTTCCAATTTTTCTAATGAACAAAAGCTATACAACCAAAAATTTTTAGAGAGAGATCAATAAAAATTCTAGCTTTAATTTTTTTTTTATTTTGTGAAAACTTGAAAAAAGTTTGATAGTGTAAAACTTTAGAGAGCATTCTATTTATATGTAGCAGTTAAAACCACCTCTCCGCACAAATACTTAGGCATTTTAATAGTAAAAAATAATGCATGAGCCACCTCCAATAAATGTTTATTTTTTCTTTCAGCAACATCATTCTTTTGGGGTGTATCAATGCAAGAACTATGTATTTTCCCTTTTTCAAGAAAGAAATTTTCTAAGATCATGTGGAAATACTCTTTTCCATTATCACTTCTAAAAATTTGTATGTTGGTTTGAAACTGAGTTTGTATCATATTGTAAAAGTTTTTGAAAACTTGTTCCACCTTTGATAATCTGTGAATGTGATAAATCATCTTTTGTTAGAAAGTGTATTTGTCTTTTTCAGATCCCAAACATCATTGTAAATAATAGTGAATGATTTTGATGGTTAATATGGCTATGAAGGAAAAGAAACACGGTGATATTTTGCAAATTCACATATTTCACAATGAAACAAAGATGGATCTTTATTACAAAATAACTTAAGAGACAAATGTTTTAAATATCTAAAATTTGTGTGACCTTATTTGAAATGTCATAACATAATATCATTATTGGAAACAAAAATAGATTCAAAGCAGGTATTTATTTGTTGGAATTGTCGTCTCGATTCAGATCCACCATCAAAGGAATAGAGTCATCCACTCTGTTTAGTACTGTCAATCTTCCTCCCTGGGGTCAAATACTGAAATGCACAATGAGTTGGAAAGAAATTAGCTTGACAATTTGATCACGAACTAATTTACTAACAGACAATAAATTACAAGAAAGTTTGGGGACATGAAGAATATCATAAAGTGTAAGTGATGAGTTTCCTGCAATGGTTGAAAGAGAGTCATCTTGAATCTTAATTTTCTAATTTCCTGCACAAGGACTATATGAAGAAAAAAGATTTGATGATTCTGTCATATGATCTGTTGCTCCTGAATCAATAATTCAGGTATGATTAGAATGGACGCTAAAGAGAGCAGTTGTAAGTAATTACCTTTTTGAGCCAAATAAAATGAAGGAATTTGTTGAGACTCAAGAAACTTGTACAATGGGTCTATATGTTCCTTAGTGAAAGGAAATGAACTTGAAGAAGATTGTTGTTCTTGATTTGTGACATTAACATGGAGTGCACGTCTCCCTCCATTAGACTTCTTTTTCAGACTTTTTGGCTTACCATGAATTTTCCAACTTGTTTATCGTGTGTGCCATAGGCGCTTGCAATGATCACAACATAGTCGCTTACCATCATTCTTTTCTTCCTCTTGAAACTTCTGAGTTACTTATGCTGAGTTATCCATTTCTAGTGTTTTATTGATTGAAACAGATTTGTCAAGCATTACATTCTCTCTTGTTTCTTCTCTTTTAATCTTTGAAAACACCTCACATATTGTTGTTAGAGGTGTCTTTCCTATAATTCTGTCCCACACTTCATCTAAATTCTTATTCAATCCTGCCAAGAATATAAACACCCAATCATTTTCCTGTTGCTTCATGAATCTCACACTATCATTTGTGCATTTCCAGACATCATTGTAACAGAGTTCTAACTCTTGACATAAAGTCATTAACTCGTTGAAATAGGAGGTTACATCTCGATGACCCTATTTTGCAAGCTAAAATTTAGACTTTAACTCAAATATCTATGAAAAAATTTTCTAAATCAGAATAAATATCTCTGACTGCTTCCCAAACATCTTTGGTTATTGGTAGAAACATGAATGATTTGCCAATTTCAGGTTCCATTGAATTTACCAACCATGCAATGATCAAAAAATTTTCTAATTTCCTAGTTTTGAGAGTCGGATCTCTATCTACAGACTTTGTTACTTCCCCTATCACATAACGTAGCTTCCCCTTGCCTTTCAAGATTAGTCGAATAGTTTGAGACCATTCCATATAATTTTTCTCATTAAGCTGGTGAATATTCACTTGTAGTGAATTATTAGACTCTTCTACTAGACTTCCAATTGAGATGGAACTCATAGTGCTTTCTTCTGGCACTGGTGAATCCCTACTGATTGCTCCAATCAAAGCTGTCTTCCATGGATTATAACCGGCCATTATTAACACGGATAATAAGCCAACATAGTCAACTTACTTGAATAACCTCTATTACCACTTAATCAAAGGTGAAAATATGAGGTGAAGAGTTCTTGAGCAAGAAATTCACAAAATGGTGGCCGGAAAGTGTCTCATGTGCTAGTGCATGTGATTAGCATGTGTAGTCATGTGCGGCTGTTTCTAGTGACAGGATTTTGACTTAACACTGGTTGGCATCTGGTCTTTCCACTGGTGTGGGCGGTGAGAGTTAAAGTATGAAAACCCTAGAAAAGTGACAGAAAATTAGATTTAGGTTGAACCTACTTTGATACCATGTTGAAAAGAGAGAATATGTGCTCTCTTAATCTTATTATGACAATAGGATTACAAGGGTTTAAATACAAAATATGTTCCTAGAATTAAGGAACAAAAAAGGAAGTAAAACATAAACGGAATAAAATCAAAATGCTAAGAAAGGAAAAAATAAAATGCTATCATCATTGTTGTTGTTGTTTAGGACCTTATAGAAACAAATATCCAAATATCCAATTTCACTGATTTTTCTTATATAAGTAAAAACTTTGCTTCGCAGAATATTAGAGACAAGTTCAGAGATAATGCATGAAAGCCAATTATTTCAGTGTTGACTTCTTTTTGAGCATGTTGTTAATTGCATTGTTATTTGTTATTGTTAAGCAGGAATTCCGCAAGGATTGGTTATCAATCTTGATGATTGTCACATCAGCTAGGTCATCAATAAACATAAGACATTTGGAGAAAGCAACTATCTCCACAGGAAAGGAAGGCTTACTAATGGAAGGAAATGCTGCATATAATTGGTCCAGGTATTCTTAAACTTCTGATTGCCATTGTTAGTGGTTTTATTACTTGTGATTGTACAAAAAACTTAATTCTTCATATATATTATGGATAAATGAAAAAAAAAAAAGTTAAGCTAAAAAATAAATACTGGCAGTTAAAAGTGTGTGAAGAGCCCCAAAGATTTTCACATCTTAGCACCTAGTGAAGCATATTCATCTAGGTGGACTGATGTGCACAAAAAAGTCTACGTTTGGTGATCATGATGCAAAAAAGTGCCCTTCTTATAATAACGTGATTTGCTGTACTTATTTGTAAGCAGAAAATAGGAAAAAAAAATATTTTAATCAGTTTAATGACATTGGATAACCAATGTTATAGCTTTATTTTGATCAAGTTTGGAAAATAGACTAAGGTTAATTCAATTTTGAGCACCCCACTGGTAAACAACCGCGCAATGCCTCCATTGATGCTTATCTTTATCTGGAATATATATATATATTATTAATCAGTTTAATGAAATTAAAAGACAAATATTTTTAGAATGTTTTTTACTCAATTTGGAAAATTAAATAAGATAGGTTAATTGAAATGTGAGCAATAGTACTAGTAAACCATCTAGCAATGCCTTCATTGATGCATCCTTTATGCAAACAAGAGATATTTGGTCTTTCTTAGTGTAATGGATCTGGTTTTTAATCGAAGGATCAAGGCTTTATTTGGAATCATTAAAAATCATTGGGTTATATTGGTTTTGGTACAGAGTTAAAATCATTATTTTGGTACCAACCTCATCTTGGAAACTGTGCATTAAAATATTTTTGTAATCTCCACTCTTTAAGCTCTTAGTTTCCTACAACCTCCGAGTTTAATATCTGCTGTATGGGATATTTTGTATAATTCAATTATTCTGTTCTTTAGGTTAGATACATTATTTATTCGTAGGAATGTTGAAATATACAACCAATAATGTGTACGAATCTCTTTCAATACAGATGTGTTGATGAGCTTGAATTTCAACTATTGAAGCATGGAAGCCTGAGAAAACTGTATTTCTACCACCAGCACCTTACAGCAGTAAGTTTACCTTTTTAGCTTATTTTAAACTTGTGGGGCTTAAAGGCTAGGCTCCTCAACATCCTCACTGGGATTGGGTAGCCTCCCCAATCTATCTGTGCCCTTTATTCTATGTGAACATAGAATTCATGACTTACATGCATTTTCTATTGCCTCTATCTCCTTTTATACTTTGCTTTTTTCCTTTCATCTCGCACATAGGCCCAGTGCTATGTCTTTCCTTGCATCAGAAGGAACACCCTCATATAGCTCTAATTTCATATAATTGTCATATAGGTATTCAGGAACACTATGTTTGGGCCAGAGGGACGTCCCCAACATTGCTGTGCATGGCTTGGTGTTGCTAGTAGCTTTCCAGAATGTGCTTCTCCAGTTGTTCCAGAAGAGGTGATTCATTATTTCTTTATTTAATTGGCAGTGGGTGGATGGGGTGGTGTTAAAATTAATAAGTAATGATTTATGAGTAAAAAAAAAATAGTTAATTTCGTGTGAAATGTGTAGCCCAACGAAAATAACATGCAAGTACTTCAAATGGTCAAAAAGTTGCAAATGAAGTACGTTCAGTATAAACAAATGAATTTATAAGAAAAGTTGCTGTGATTTCATTTAATGATACTTTACATGCTATCTTAAACAGTTCTGTGATATGCTCCTCTCGAGTCTTCCATATCTAACATATCTACTATTTCTTCCATAAACTCTTCTTGGCTGCGAATTTCATATGTACCAATTGATGCAGCCCTTCAACAAAATAAATCAGAAAAAAAAAAAAAAGAAAAAACTTGAGTGCTTACTAAACTAGCCTTTTCTTACAAAATATGTAAGCAAAGAACTTCAGAGATTTAGATCATTTTCTTCCTATTTAATATTCTTTTGTTTAATATAGCTTGGTAATTTCATATTAGTTATGTTATGTGTAAAGGACGTAAACTTGTGACATATTTCAAGTTCAGCTATGGAAAATAGGCTGGCCCTAGATAAGAGATTCTAGGAATTGACATTACTAGCTAGTGAAACCCCTCACTGATCTTATCCTTGCTGATAAGAATTATATTAAAATAGGTAGAATATTCTTCTTACTTTTGGTTGTTTGAACTGTAAAAAGATTGCTTTTATTCTTGCCTTTATATAGTTGCCAAGTTTTCCTAAACACAGTATCTAATTGGTTGTTCTTATTCTTGTCCATGCAACAGAGGCTGTGTAAGTTTCATGTCTTTGTACATGCTTAATTAAATGATTCAAAAGGAATGACCTAATGACATGACATGCTATTAGATAGTCAGAGTACTCATATGATTGAAGATATAGTTCAGCACATATAAAGATAACATTTATTTAATTTCTATATTTCTTTTGAATTTAGCAAACACAAAAGGGTGTGCTAATTCATACCTTTCAAACCTTGAGCCTTGCATCAAGCATGCATCTTAGATATGTGGCATCATCACATCCCAGTAAGGCATTGGCTGAATAACCTCGTCTACTTTAATAATTATGCTGATCGCTCAAGTAATAAGACTTGAATTGACATTAAATGACCAAATTCATGCTAAGAACGAAATTCACTGATCATGAGCATACTTAGCCTTCATTACTTTTTTCCTTTTTTTAATTAGTGATCACATAAATCTTTGACTTCATGATAATTTTTGTTTTATCAAAGATTTTTAATTATTTCAATTTTTTCCTTTGCACTCTAGAGTTGTTAGAATGAATCATATTCCCACTGGAGAGGTGAGGCAGTGTGGGTGTTAGGAGGCTGGAGTGGAATCATGATTAGATTTGGCGTTTATATCAGTTTAGTTCTCAGTTTGTTAGCTAACATCCACTGATGAGCAGGGCTCACATTTTCAAAACAGTGTGTCTTGATCAGTTCAAGAGCATTTGAGCTTAATTTATTAGTTGTAATTTCTGCTTGTCATTCCCTTTATGTTAGCCTGTCAATTTTCAGATTCCAACACAGGATCTTGTATTAGGCACAATTTACACTTCCTTGGATGCCATTGCTACATATTTTAAAGTAAATGACTGAAATTAATACAATAGTTGAATGGCTTCTTCCATCGGTGTTCTAGGTTAAAGTTTCCATATATTATATTGGTGGAATCCTTATCCAGTGGGTATATATCCTATTTGTTTTTTTTGAATTGTGATTCCAGTATAAACTGAGTGATTGACTTGTTAAAAAGTGCTGAGATGAGCTTTTTGGCAGAAAAATTATCACTTGTTTACATTCATTAATCATGTGAAGTTTTTTAATAAATTATATAGCAGCCTATCACAATCATTAAATGTATGTCTGGAGGGAACAGAAATTCCCCTTTCACATTCCCACCCCTGGTTTATCCACCAACAAATGCATTCACGCTACAAATTTCCTCTCTTATCATAAGGACAGAGGTAGAATTGATGTAATATTTACAGAATAAATTACCACTAGCAGGTTACCAAAACTGGGCGAGATGCTGTCCTATATGTTGAATCACTTATTGAATCTATCATGGGAGGATTGGAGGGCTTGATCAATATTCTTGATTCTGAAGGAGGGTTTGGTGCCTTGGAGACCCAGGTTGTTACCTTCAGTTAATACTATATTATATAAGGAATTTCCTATTGAGACTCTGCTAATTGTTTTTCATTTTTCTGCGATAATTTCAGCTTCTTCCAGAGCAAGCAGCTTTTTACTTGAATAACACATCAAGGGTTTCAATTCCTTCCACGAAATCTCCCAGAGGAACAGTTGGTCTTCCTCTGCCTGGACATGAGAGTTATCCTGAAAATAATAGTTCTATAAAAATGTGAGTCAGCTTTAACATATATTGGTGTACTTGGAATATCTGCAAAATCTACATTTACAACTTGACCTTTTTGTTGATTTCAAGCTATACTTAGGTCCTGATTTTTGTGTTAAATTCAGGTTAGAAGCTGCAATGCAGAGGTTGACAAACTTATGTTCAGTTTTGAATGACATGGAGCCAATATGTGTTCTAAATCATGTATTTGTTCTGAGGGAGGTGAGGCATCCTATCTCATTACCTTTTGGTTCTTGGTCTTTCTACTCCTATTTGATTATGTGATAACAGAATCAGAGATGTTGTTGCATTGGTCTATATTTCTCATTTTCTTTTTTTTTTTGTCTTTGACTATTGCTCTCTTCTCTTCTTTTCAAACTCAAATGTCTCTAGGGTAAGGTTTGCAAATTGGAGTTCTCTATCCATCTTAATCTGATTGATTAATTTGAGTAAAATTGATTTCAAATGTAATGAGAATTTTTCAATCACTTGAAAAGTGTAGCCAAGTATACTCAACTCAGAAAAGAGTTAGGATCAGCTAATACTGGAGCTGTTGGCTTCTCTCATTCACCTCGGAGAGATTCTGAAATTTGACCAATGGTCAGGTTCATTATAGTCCAACATCAACTTTTTCTCTCAAATTATTGCACAACTTGTCATTTTTACTCATTATAAATAGTTGATGTATTCAAATTTAATTCATATGAAGTATTGAAATGTTTTAATTGAATGTTCATTGTGAATGTTCCATGATATTCTTGTTTATCTTTCAAGAAGTGGGCAAAATTAAATATGCCAAGTTATATCCTAATTTAAGCTAAATAGTTGATTTTGGACTAGATTAAATATGCTGACAAGTTTAAGCTCAATTTGATCTTTAATCAAAAAATAAACTGTAGATTTTTGATGATATTAATATTTGTGGCTAATCTCATACAATTTCTCTGGGGGAGGCCTTGATTGAATTCTCTGGTGTAATATGACTTCAGGAAATTATAACTCCCCAACCCAACCCCCCCCCCCCTCCCTCTTTTGTGCAAATATTGACTTTTTTAACCTATATTAAACAATCAATATGCATCACATCATTTGCATGCATATAATGCAAAGCGCCCATTTCTTGGGATATTGTTACAACATTTAAACTGTGTGCAGTATATGAGAGAGTGCTTCTTAGGGAACTTCAGAAGAAGGTTGCTTGCAGTGCTAAAAACTGATAATGATCTTCAACGGCCTTCTGTCATAGAGTCACTAATTCACAGGCACATGAGCATATTGCATCTAGCAGAGCAACACATAAGCATGGACCTAACACATGGTATTCGAGAAGTTCTACTCAGTGAGGCCTTTTCAGGACCTGTTTCTTTGCTACAATTGTTTGAAAAGCAATCAGAACAGCTCACTGGATCAGCCGCTGAAATTGTGTGCAACTGGTACATGGAAAACATTGTCAAAGATATTTCAGGTGCTGGAATCTTGTTTACACCAATGCACAAATGCTTCAAAAGCACAAGGCCTGTTGGTGGATATTTTGCTGAATCAGTTACTGATCTCAGAGAACTAAAGGCCTTTGTCTGTATTTTTGGTGGCTATGGAGTTGATAGGCTAGACAGAATGATGAAAGAACACGCTGCTGCACTCTTGAATTGCATTGACACGTCTTTGCGTTCAAACCGTGAAGTGTTAGAGGCTGTTGCTGGCAGCATGCATTCTGGTGATAGAATAGAGAGAGAGGCATCTTTGAAGCAGATTGTGGACTTGGACACTGTAATTGGATTTTGTATTGAGGCAGGGCAAGCACTTGCTTTTGATCAGCTTCTAGCTGAGGTTGCTGGAGATGTGCTTGAAGGAGGTGCACCCTTGGTATATTCACTACTTTCTGGGTTAGTTAAGCATATACCTGAAGAAATGCCTGAAAAGAGAGAAATTAGGAGGATAAGGGGCGTGGCAAATAGTGTTGGTGCAGTTGCAGATCATGATTCTGAGTGGGTACGATCAATTCTCGAAGGGGTTGGAGGTGCAAATGATGTTTCTTGGACCTTGTTGCCATATTTATTTGCCTCCTTCATGACATCAAATATCTGGAACACCACTGGCTTCAACGTTGACACAGGGGGCTTCAACAACAATATCTATTGTTTGGCAAGGTTGGTTTTTGAATTGACAGGATATACTTCTGCGTAAGATATTTTCAACACTTTCTTGAAGGTTGGGGTAAACCAGAAAGTCTCTAACATTTGAGAATTTTCATACTTAAATTCTTACTTTTCAACTTAAACTAACCTATCCTGGCTTTTGGAGAAACATACACTTTAATATCTTATGTTTTTGAGTAAAGTAACTTTTTGTTTAGTCCTTCACTTTTTCAGTGAAATTAATTTTTTGTCCTTCAACTTTTGATAGTGAAGGTGTTAATAGTACTTTTATGCTGTAAAACTAAAAAACATGTCATTCTAAGAAAAAGTTTAGGTACTATTGTATGATATTCCAACGGAAGGATTAAAGAGTAATGAAATTAAAATAGTTGAGGATCATTTAATTCATTATCTTAAAAAGCATGAATTTACTTGTAAATATTACCAATTTGAGAGGCGTTTTTTATTAACTCAATATATCTATTATTTTGAACTTAGAAAACCAAATAACTGCCTGTTTGCATCAGTTCTTCAAAGGATTTGTGCTATAAACATTAGCTTGGTTTTTTTATTTAAACATCAAGGTGTCATGTCTATTAGCTTCTGTGTTTCATATGTTGAAACGGATAAAGACCAGAGTGTTGATTTGGCTCATGCATTTACTCTGCTAACTCAGACAATTGTTTCAAAGATCCATCACTAATATCTGGGCCTTGCACTTAAATCATTCCTGGCAGGTGCATGAATGCTGTGATTGCAGGAAGTGAGTTTGTAAGAATGGAGCGTGAGCATCAGCAAAGGCAGTCTTTGTCCAATGGCCATGCTGGTGATGCTCTGGATCCTGAATTACATACCCATTTGTCAACTGAAGCAAGTATAAAATCAGCAATGCAGCTTTTTGTCAAATTTGCTGCTGGAACTGTGCTAGATTCTTGGAACGAAGTTAATAGGTAAATAATATCAATATATATATATATATATATATATACACACACACACACACAGAGATGCAAGCATACATGTTCATATCTCTCGATTTGTGTTCAAATGTGACCTCATGCTACAGTTGAACTTTGCTTATTGGTGTGAAACACCTGGATCTTCCAGGTGTCTTTACTTTATTAGTTATTTTCACATGCTGGGGAAAGAAATATGATAGTTCTGTATTATCTTCTAATCATCACCAGAGAAGTACTTGTCTCTTAATGGATTTGGACCATTCATTCTGTTGCATGTTTTGCTTCTGTTTTTTAATATTCCATGGTCATTCTTTCCTGAGAATAGAATCAACTGTGTACTATAATTATTGTTTCAGGAATTCCAATTGTCAAGTTGCAATGTTTTTAAGAGCTCTTCACTTGTATTAATGATGTCATAATTATACCTAGAAATGTTTCTTCATTTCTTGAAACTTGAAAGTATAATTCCCTCTTAATTTGCTCAATGTTAACAAACCATTGCAGAAATTACTCTTTTTTTGCAGAATGCTTTCTGGTTCAATTACTAGCATGTTCATGTTTATTTTCCATTCTCTTTTTGTTAATGGTTCTTTTCTATTTATGAATTTAAGCTATTATTAACAGGCTTTTCTATCTGAGCAGATCTCTTCTTGTGCCGAAGCTTATTTTCTTGGACCAACTATGCGAGATCTCTCCGTACCTTCCAAGAAATTTTCTTGAAGCTCATATTCCTTATGCAATTCTCCGTTCAATATACAGCCAGTACTACTCAAATTCTTCTTCCTTGCCACTAGCTCTTCTAAATTCATCTCCTCGCCATTCACCTGTTGTCTCTCTGTCACATGCATCTCCTGTGGTTAAGCAGCTTCGTGGGGACTCAACGCCTCAGCATGGTGCTGATGATTCAGGCTACTTTAAGGGATCATCATCACTTTCCCAGGAGCACCCTTATGATACTGATAGTGGGAACCTTCGCAGCACTGAAAGAAAGCACAGGAATGTTCGCCGTTCTGGTCCTTTGGATTACAGTTCAAGCCGCAAAGCTAAATTTGTTGAAGGCTCAACTTCAGGCAGCACAGGTCGCAGTCCATTGCCAAGGTTTGCAGTATCAAGGTCTGGCCCTCTGATATATAAGTAGAAGAAAACATGTTATATAAAGGAGGGTGGGATCCACTTGTCGCAAATATTAGTTATATGTTAGTACACATGTTTGAAGAGCTTACAAACGCAATTTTTGGCGTAATATAAATGTAGTATTTTTCATCTTTATATTGTTATAATCATACAATTCAATGCCTATGTGCTAGAAATGAATTAGCTATTCTTCAATCATAAAGAATGCATGAGAAATTCAAATTTGACCCATATTGTAAGTGAGAGTAAATTTTATACATCGTCTTTGAACTTAGAACTAATGTATAGTAATGTTTTTCAATTTTAATACATGTAAGTGAAATTTATCTCTTATCTAAAATAATTGAATTTACAGGTTATTTCAATGATTAGACGTCATAATCTATATTGAATAGGCATTACATCACATGAAATATTCATTTTTTTTAAAATTATGTTTAAATAAATTTTTTTATGCTTATATAATTGTATTTCGATGAATTTTTTTTAAAAATTTCATTATACAGTATGATTATCAAAGTATCATCGTATCAAAATTACGGAAGCACAAAAAAATCTATTTAAGTACAGTTATTTTAAGAAAATTATGTATTACATATGTGATATTTAGTTATTAAGGATAACTTGTAAACTTGTAAAAATAGGAAAGAGACAATATTTTTATTACATTTATTAAAGTTGGAGAATATTAGTACATTAATATTAAATTGAAAATGTTTTATGAAATTTACCTATTTTAATTGATTATTTGAACTTTCCAATTTATACAACGAAGTTTCTTTTTCATTTTATTTTTGACTAAAAAGCTTGTGTTAAAATAAAGTTTCCAAATATTTTATATCTTCAGTTTATGAGGTCAATTGTTTGACATATTCAATGAGTATAATATATGTTAGTCTATTCGAATTGACAATGTCTCATTTTGTTAATCCTATGACTAAGGATAATTTATGTATAAACACATAATTACACATTATATAAATTTTACAATTATAAACTCATCATAATTTCTTTCATGTTGTATATAATAAACTCATCATAACTCTCTGTAATAGTGCGTATGCTACTTGATCTACAAAGGGAAGCTTAATAGAGCAAAAAGAAAGGAAGATAAATAAGAAAATAGGAGAGATAAATCTCCAAAATTTCGGTCCTAAAAGGAAAAAGCTTGTGGTAAAGTATTTTTCATATTCTTTTTAAGTTTCTCTGAAGGAAGATGGAGTTTTAAGCTCATTTGGAACTTGATCTTGAAGAGATAGATTTTAGGGGTTGTAGAAAGAGAAAATATGGGTTAAAGATATATAATGGAAGTATTTGATAAGTTTTTTGTATATTTTAGGTACTCAAGAAGAGAAAATATAAGGAAAAAGAGAAAGCGATATATAAGACCAAAAAAAAAAGAAAAAAAATAGTAAGTGCATAACTTAAGACAATATCTTATATTTTATTTGGTGAAAATAAAATTATGATGATTGCGGGAGTTTTGCTGGATTTTATGAAATAGTCTGTATATAAATTGCAATAACTTTTCTAGAAATCATATCAATATTTTATTTATTGGGTTTGAAAGCTAATACACAGATATAAAAATTTTATGAAGAACATAAAACTAATTTTAAATTTAACTATGCTTAAATGGGGCACAAACATGAAACTAAAAAACTATCCAGAAAATTTTGGGTAAAATTATTAGTAACTAGTCAGTGGTCAAATAATCATAACTTTTTCTACGGAACTCCAAATTAAGTTATTCAAATTGAATATTAAAAATAAAATCTAGAGCTATAATTATTAAAAAGATATTAAATTTAATTTCGACGGAAACAAGCCTAAAATTGAGATCCAATACAGAGCATAAAATTTGCCGGCAATATGGCAGAATATAAATTGAGTAATTTAATATGTAAAATAATTTGGATTTGTTATATTATATATCTAAGCTCATTAAAATTTTCATATTTTTTTTCTCAATGCAAATGGTTTCTTCAAATTTCTGTTCAACGCAAATAATTTTTTAAATGTATAATCTTCTAAATGTGCAAATTCCATAATTTCAAAAAATAATGTTCAATCTTCTAAAAACCTAGGAATTCATTCAGAGACAGCAACACGACAACCATCAATATGTATAAATTTTCATTTTTCAATTTTTCTCTATTTAATTAATTGAAAGCTAGGATTTGATCAAACTTAATAATTAAATTCAATTGGTAATACTAGTTAAATTGAAGGTTGATGTAGACATATGTCCATTTTTTAATTAAAATTATATATTAATTTTTTTTTAAAATAATTGAAATTTTTTTATAAAAATTACACATTATTACATAAATGGTGGAATAAAAAAATCTAAAATTTTTATTTTTTTAACTCATTAGTTGTTTTAATTTTAATATAATTAATAATGTTATAAATTTTTATATAAGTTATAATCTTATGACAATTTTAATCAATTTGATGAGCGATATTAAAATATGCATAATATATTTATTTTTTTATAAATGAAAATTTTGATTTGAAAATAAAAAAAAATATTTTTTAAATTTCTTTTATAAGAATTATTATTTTTTATTTACCAAACGAATGTTGAGATATTTTTTGAAGAAAGCACAAAAGAAATACTTTACATTTATGAGCAATAGCATAATAAATAAAATAAATGAATTATTTTGTCAATTAAGAAAAAAGTGTGTTTTGTTTTATTCATCAAAAAGAGAGAGGGAATGAATATTTTTTAGTTTTGGAATAATTGAATTTCTATTTTAAATTGTTTTATCTAATCAAATACTAATGATGAAAATAACCTATTTTTACTATGATTCGCAAATTTATTTTATCTAAATCACACCCCCAAATGAAATAAATAAACAATTATCTATTCAATATTTAAATTATTTATTGGTACAACTGAAAAAAATAAATTATAAATTAAAGAGGTCCTTTAAAATTTTTAAAAAAAATAGAAGAAAGTAATGAAGGATCTAATTTCCTAAATAAATATGTAAGATTATCAAAGAGTATATATATATTATATCACAATAATTATATGAAAGTCTACATATGCAATAATTAAAAAATAAAAAATAATATAAGAAAAAAAAGTATAAAAACATGGATATATGTTCGTAGATTAAAAAACCTTAACAATGTAGCAGAAAAATGGTCGTAATATCTCCAGCCACCAATAAACAAACCGAGCTGTCCTCATCGTCACAGCTACTACCATAGGTCCAAACTGGTCTTTTGAGTAACTGTCTCAACAAACTGCTGTTTAGAGAGAGAAAGAAAGAGAGTGAGAGATAAAAGAAAGAAAAAAAAAAAGAGACAGAAAGAAAGAGACAAAAGAAAGCAGAAACGAAACAAAGTAAAACCTAGCTAATTTATGATCCTCACCCCAAATTTTTGTGCATCGAACCGTAGGTTTCTTCCTTAGTTTAGAAAAAAAAAGGTAATGGATTTTTTAATATTTTCTATTTTGATACAGTTGAATTTTAAGGGAAAGTAAATCATCAATTGCCATTATATTTGTAATAGAAGGGTCAAATATTTTGCAAAATAAAACATAAGAGGTTGGATTGAAATAAATAATACAAGAAGGGTTCAAATCAGAAAACACGAAAATATGAAGGGCTTCAGAGTGAGTTTTGCCTTTATTAATTTATAAATCCAATAAAATCCAATAAAAATTTAAAGACTAAATAAAAAATATTATAGTTCAATAAATATTTTCAAATCTCATATAGTTAAAGAACCAGTTAAAATGAAGGGTCAAGAGGTAGAAGTTTAATTGCGTCGAACTACAGTTCAACCGCTCAAAATAAAACCAAATGATATTAGTTGTTTGAATAACTCAATGAGATATTTTAACCTCTCACTTAGGTTTAAGTTATTAAATAGAAAATTATTAATCATAACGGCAATATTAATATTAAATTATAAATTATAATTTTTATTAAATAAAAAAGATAAATTTTATATAATTTTCAAAGTCACAAATGCACACCCTAAAAATATTGCAATATTACAATACCGCTAAACAAGATTTGATATATTTGATTGATTTTTTATTACTAATTTGCAAATACTTAATAATATGGAATAACAATTAAGAATTGTGATTAATAAATATTTATAGAGTATCCAGTCCTTCACATAATAAAGACTTAATTAATTGATTGAAAATAAAACGTGAAGGATTTGATTTAGCAAAATAAAACATGAGGGACTAAAAAAAATTGAAAATATAAGTGGCTTAATTACTAGTTTTGCCAAATAGAAATGTCTTCTTGATTTGTGATAAATGCTTGTTAATCAAATTAGAAATAAAGCAGAAAAAAAAAAGGAGAAGAAAGGAGAGCCAAATAAGGAGAAGGAAAATAATGGAAGAAAATCGGTTAATTGTTTTAAAAAAAATTGCGACAATTTTGACTGCATTACAGTCCAATTAGCCGAGTTATTGAATTTTTTCAAGGGTTTCACTAGAAGTGTACAAAACCAAATTGAACTCCGTTAATTTGATTTAATTTATTTGATTTGTTTGATTTGATTATATATACAAATTTTAGTTTATTCGGTTGATTTGAAAATATTAAAAATTATATTAATATATATATATATATATATATATATATATATATTTAAATAAATTTTCTAGTAGTTAATTCTAATTTTGCGATAAAAGAAAAGAAATTGTATTTTATGATAATTAATTTTGATACATAATATAATTGATCCATGAGTTATGACAAGTTGTTTTAATTTATGTTAACTAATTTTAATTTATGGTAATTAATAAAATTATGATCATTGATTTTAGTTTAATATAATATAATTTGTGTTATTTTATATTAATTTATTGCAATGGATAAAGTTATATTAATGGATTACAATTTATATATGGTAATTCATAAAGTTATGATAACTGATTTTAATTTATGTTAATTTATAAAATTATTATGATTGATTTTAATCTTCTAAAATTGATAAAATATATTAATAATTATGATTTATGGTAATTAATAAATTAATCCGTAAAATCAATTAAAACAAATTGAATTGAATCATAATATTTTAATTTGGTTATGTTTGGTTTAAAATTGTTGCCCACATAATCACCAAGAAGAGGATTTATAAGAACAAGATTATCATGGGAATGAATTAGTGGCTAATTAAAAAATTTGTTAAAGTAATAATAATGAAATAATTAAGAGAGAAGAGAAGACATGATTTATAAATGTTCGGATGTTAATAAACCTTATGTCATATCTCCAATTACAATTGGATATTTCACTTCACTAAAAGAGTTGAAATAGAGTTTTAGCTAGTTTACTCCTAACTACGGTGTTTTTCATTTTTTGTTAATATTTAACCTAAAATTTCTATATTTTAATAGCTAATACAACAATTAAATTTTTGTATTTCAATAGTTCACACATAAGTGGTGAAAATGAGTTCGGTCAATTTTGACATGTTTTTTCACGGATATGACTAAAACTTTATAGTCATGACAAGCCTGTTTCAAGAGTAGTCAATTTCAAGAGTAGTCAGTTTCTTTACAGCTGTGAATGATTGAATTTGAATATTTAGCACTACAAGTCTTCATAGACATGACTCTTTTTTCCACACACGTGAATGACTTGATTAATGGGCATGCCACTTTATTTAACGGGCGTGACTCTCTTAATCTATAGGCATGATCAATATGTCACAGACGTGAATGTTTTCTGAAATTCACTATTTGAATGTCAAATGACTTGATTCAATTGTCTTTGATGATTTAATGATCATTTAATCAGTTTAAACACTTAAAACACAAAGTATGACTAAATTTTTTATTATTCAATTATTTATTATCATCAAAATAATAGAAATTACCCTCAAGATCTAACAAAAATATATTTTGATATGATTTGATTTGGTATATACATAGATTCAACTCGATTTATATGAATTTGGTTCGATTTAAAATCGATATGATCAATTGCGCACTCCTAATTTCCTTAAAGTGAATTTTATAAATTGAAAGGATCAGATAAGAAGTCTGCTCCCTGTTATTTTGGTCCAGATTTGAAATTAATGAATTCAGTATAATTTTATTTGAAGTAAATGTGTCCAAGTTAAATGTTGAGATAATATGGGATCTTAGTTATTTTTGTTTTGTCTTTTTAAACATAATAACATCCCATTAGTTACCTGCATTTCTGAGTGTTTGGTGCATGAAAATGACTCATACTATCACCTCAAAATAATACTTAATTAAGGTTAGAGTATTTGTATAATTGTATTTAAAAAAATCTAACAGTTTATATTAATTAATTGATGGAAAATTTTCAAGAAATAAATAATATATTTTGTCATAAAATTACATTTCTAAATCTCCTCGTGGATTGCTTATATATTATAGAAACAATTTAGAATTATTCGATATTGTGAACAGTGATCAGAAGTAGTTGGCTAAACAATTATAGAAAGTAAAAGATAAAAATCTATTGTACTACAATTCTCTCATGTTCATCTTTTTTATTTTATCATATTATACTAATATATCATTATATTAAATTTTTTGTTAAAAAAACGTTAAATTGTAGTGAAATGACCAAAAAAAATTACTATTTACTCTATAAAATTTGATTTATTATAGTAGTACTCTTGGGTAAAAGAAAACATTGCAAATACTTTAAATTTTAATAAAAAAATTATATAGTTTAACGAAAATAAAATAGAGGGGGTCAATTGCATAACTTTTGAATCTCATGGATACTATAGTACAATAAATTAAATTTCGGAGAGTAAATAGTAATTTTCTTAAAGTAAAAACTACTAAAAATAAGTAGGTAAGTTAATATATTAAAGTCTTAATATACACCAATAAATATATCTAGCATTTGATGAAGAAAATTGATTTAAAAATTTTAATTTTTAGAAAAATTACATCCACATTTAATTTAAAACTTTTATCATTTTTAAATAGTTTTAGACGACGTAATGCTAAAATATTTATAATTCTTGTAAGTTATATGCTTTACTAATTGCCACATCATCATACGCACTAAAAATAGTTAGACAAAAAAAAAGTGACCATAAAATTTTTCAAAAAGTTGAAGTGCATAATTAAAATTTTTTTCTTCCAAGTATAGTTGGGTCTACATCTACATGTATGTTACATTTATTAAAATATATAGTATAGAATATCATGTAAAATAACAGAATATAATTAAATTAATTTATAATGACATTTGTGAAAAGTTAATATAGTAAAGAGATGAAATGGTGAAGACATAATTTTATAAAAAAAAATAAAAAAAATAAAGTGGATACATGAGAACACAATTAAAGGAATATATAGACATATAGTCAGCAAGATTGACTTAGGTAGCAGGAATTTATGAAAATATTAGTTTACTTTTATGGGCATGATTACCGGTTTTAAACTACCAACAAATGAAGACCAGCCAAAGCCAATACCTGAAATTACGATGTGAGATTTAGGGTGCGACCCCACCTTTCTTATCTTAATCACGCCATTAGTCCCGGCTTTTCTCTTCTTTATATTCCCACTCCCATTTTCTTTTCTTTACTTCTTCAATTATCACTTATCAGAAGAAGAAGAATAAAGAAGAAAAATGTCTCCTCTTTCCCTTCTTTTTCTTTTCTTCTTCCCCCTTTCAACTCCGCCGCTCGTCTTTTGCTCTCCGGTTCACGATCCTGAGTTTGTTGTACATCAAGTTCACAGGTAATTAATGTCCTTAGTTATATACTTCAGGAGTTTATAGTTGATTGGTTCTGTGGTATCAAAGAAAAATAATGGAAATTACTATATTATTGAGTTTACTGTACAGTAATGGAGTTTACTATATTATTGAGTTTTATCTGGTTAGTGTCTAGACAAGAAAAATCTAATTTGTCAAATTTTGTTTTGTGCAGGAAGATCAATGAAACCAGGAGGAACCTTGCCTATCTGTCATGTGGAACCGGCAACCCCATCGACGACTGCTGGCGGTGCGACCCCAACTGGGAGAAGAACCGGCAAAGGTTAGCCGACTGCGCTATTGGGTTTGGTAAGGATGCCATTGGAGGAAGAAACGGTAGAATTTATGAGGTGACAGATTCCGGGGACGATGATCCTGTGAACCCAAAGCCGGGGACTTTAAGGCATGCAGTGATACAAGATGAGCCATTGTGGATTATTTTCAAGGGAGATATGGTGATTCAGCTGAAGAAAGAGCTAGTGATGAATTCTTACAAGACTATTGATGGAAGAGGTGCCAGCGTTCACATTACTGGAGGGCCATGCATTACTATTCATTATGCTACTAATGTCATCATTCATGGGTTGAACATCCATGATTGTAAGCCCGGAGGTAGCGGCTATATAAGAAACTCACCCCATCACTATGGCATGTGGACTCCATCGGACGGTGATGGGATTGCCATATTTGATAGCAAGCACATTTGGGTTGACCATTGCTCAATGTCTAATTGCCATGATGGTCTCATTGACGCCATCCATGGATCTACAGCCATCACTATCTCTAATAACTTTTTTACCCATCATGATAAAGTCATGCTTTTGGGCCATAGTGACTCGTATCTTCAAGACAAGGATATGCAAGTAACTGTTGCTTTTAATCATTTTGGAGAAGGTCTTGTCCAAAGAATGCCAAGGTATATATATATATAATATCAAATATTTTTCTTAAAAGAGTCTGACTTGGGGTTCGAACTACCTAAAATCTCGTAGCTTTTATTAGAAGACTAATACTACTTAAGATCTCATAACATTTATTAGAAGACGATTACCACTAGCGTAAAACTTATTGCTATATGAACATGTCTAATTGATACATTAGTATAATTAAAGAGGGTTTGTTTGTGATGAAAAATGAATGGGCACATGCAGGTGCAGACATGGATATTTTCATGTGGTAAACAATGACTACACACATTGGGAAATGTATGCCATTGGTGGTAGTGCTTCACCTACAATCAACAGCCAAGGCAATAGATTTCTTGCACCAGATGACAGAGCCATGAAAGAGGTAATTATTCATTAAGTGTACCCATTTAATGATTATTACAACTTCACACTACAAGGAAATCAACTTTTAATTTACCTTTAGTGACACCTTTTTAGTGTCCCGAAACATTATAATTAAAAATAGAAAATTGTGCATGATTCATGAAGGTAACAAAACATGAAGATGCAGCAGAGAGTGAATGGAGGAGGTGGAACTGGAGATCAGAGGGAGACTTATTTCTAAATGGAGCCTTCTTCAGGCAGACAGGGGCTGGTGCTTCTTCAACCTATGCAAGGGCTTCAAGTCTTAGCGCAAGACCATCTTCGCTTGTGGATTCAATCACCAGAACTGCTGGTTCACTTAGCTGCAGGAAGGGCTCTCGTTGCTAGCCATCCGTTGCAACTTAATTATCACTGCTGGCAAATTAAAGAATATTATTATGTATAACTAAAATAGGCCTTAATTAACTTGGCCAATATTAGTTATAGTATGCAGTTACATGCAGTAGCAGTTATTTTTCTTTTTCTATTTTTTTCCCGTTTTGATCACTGGTGATGTTTATTTATCGTCAACCTCTGTTTTTAATTTTGGTTTGGATTGGCTTATAATGACAATCCTTTTGTTTCCTTAAAAGAACAAACAAAACCATAAGTGTTATTCTTTTCAGTGTAAAATGTGTTTGTTTCAGCGGTTAAATGCAACTGATAACTTTTTGATCTCTAACATCTGAGCAAAAATGTTTGGTAATGACGATTGATAACATCTGAGCAAAAATGTTTGATAATAACAGTTGATAGCTGAAAACACTACAAAAGTTTAGTAAAATAGCGACACACTACAAAAGTTTAGTAAAAATGTTTGATAATAACAGTTGATAGTTGATAACACTACAAAAGTTTAGTAAAATAGCAACACACTACAAAAGTTTAGTAAAATAGCGACACCAGAAAACATCGCTAAACACAAATAGCGACACCAAGATCGTGTCTCTATAAATCACTTCGCAACTCTAATATAGTGATGTCGTACAAAATGGCATCCCTAAGTAGTGATACCTTAATTGCGTCGCTAACAATTGGAGACAATAATGAGCAGGGTACCCATTTAGTGACAACACTAGGGACGACAACATTTGAGCGACGCACATTGGTGTCGCTAAAATATGATATATTATGAAATTGTTTATTTTTTAGCAATGCAATTTTTTTTTTGTTTTTATATTTTGAAAAAATTACCTACTTATAAAATAATATCTCGTACTCTAATATTAAAAATAGATTAATATATATATTTTTTAATTTATAGTCCATTATAAAAAGCAACTGGTTATATGAATAGGAGAAAACAAGATATATTATCGTAGACGTGACTCATTATTATCATTAATCAAAGCAAATCAAGAGGGAACAATACATAAATGATATTAAATTGCTTTTGATGCATTTTATGATCATATTTTAATAAAATTAAAAGCACTGCATAGTGGAAGAGGAGGCCAAAAAGAGCATCAAACAAATTGAAGATGAAGGGCTATGAAATCTCGATGCAAATACTATAAAAGAGTTCAAATACTATAAAAGAAACCCTTTAGTAACAAACTAGAAACAAGCATCAGAAAATTGGTTTATTAAACTCCAAACATTGAAAACAAAATCATTTTTTTATTTCTCTAAAGTAATGAAAATATCAGTATCAGTAAATTTGTAATGATTAATTTTTATTTGTAGTAGTTGATAAAATTAGTTATGAAAATTTATTATAATTTATATTATTTTATTTTAATTTATGGTAATTGACTAATTTATATTAATTGATTATAATTTGTATATGATACTTTATAAAGTTATGATAATTATTTTTAATTTATGATAATAATAAATTTATAGTGATGGATTCTAATAATTTATAATTGATAAAATTATAATTTATGATAATTAATTAATTTATTAAATCGATTAAACTAAATTGTATTGTAATATTTTGGTTTATCAAAGTTCGATTTTAGATAAAATTTGGTTTGGTTGTCTCAAAAAAAACTTTAGTTTGGTTCGTTTTATAAAATTTTAGTTCAGTTTTAAACCGAACTAATTGAAGGCACATTCTTATTTACGTGGACTTTAATTTATCCTTTTATCTCAACTTTCATTTATTTAATATATAATCCCTGCATCTATAAAAATGTATTTATTTTTATTTGTGTATGATTAAAAAATTTAGTTAATATGATTAAAATCATACATTTTAAACATTTTCTACCAATAAATTAGGGATACTTTGGAAAACTATAAATTAAAAAATCTTATTTGTTGATAAAAACACATAAATAGGAGCATAAAAATAATTAACAAATCAATTTTATTTTGAAATAGAAAATTGAGATAAGTAAAAGAAAAAAAAAAGTAAATCTATCTTTTGAATCGAAGGAAGTAATTAATAGTACTAATTATAGAATCAAAATGTTCTCTCATTTAAATAATGAATATCATAAAAATTAGTAATCTAAAAAAAAAACTCTACTTTAATTCATTTTGTTGCCTGGATGAACGATAATTCTTAAAATAATAACTGACATGTAAATTAATTAAAAGGTAACACCTAAACTCAGGTAACTCCTTCGTCTTGAAGGTTTTCTCTCTCTCATCTCAGAACTAGGGGTTCTTCATATTTTCTCTTCTATTCTACGCGCTTTTGAATCCAGTTTACTATGGCAAACTCAACATCAGTCAACATCTTGTTAAATTTGTTATACCTCATGGAGGATGAAAACATGGTAGGGGAGGTTGCAGCGGATTTGACTACCAATTTAAACCAACAGTACAATATCTCTCTTTGCCTGATTGCTGAAGTGTTAACCACAAAAGAATGCAACGTGAATGATCTAAGAATGAATATGTTACGGAGTTGGAGGCTGCAGAAAGGGTTTAGCTTTTGACAACTAGGAGATAATCTATTTGTTTTCCAATTTTTAACGAAGTCGGGTCGAAAAACATATTTGAATATGGACCGTGGTGCATGGATGATCAACTAATTCTACTAAGGGAGACGAAGGAGTCTGCTACAACTTCAAAGGTAGAAATTGTGGAGTGTAGTTTTTGGATTAGGGCTTATGACATACCTTTTTTATTCATGACGAAAGCGACAACCAAACGAATTGCAGATATGAATGGGACCTTAATAGATGTGGATAAAGGCAACTCCCTGGGTTGGGCACATTATCTATGCTTTAAGGTTTCTATTTCTGTTTATAAACCTTTAGAGGGGTTCTTATGAAATTCGGTGAATTGGATATTTGTTGGGTGAAGGTAAAATAGGAGAGTCTCCCTTCTTTTATTTTGGTTTTTGGATTATGAGGCATAGTATAGATGAATGTGATAAAGGAAAGGGATCTGATGAGAAGCAATATGGAGATTGGCTGAGAGCTTCACCAAAGAAAAACTTTCAATGGAGAAGCTTAAGAGAAAATGAGAAAGTCAAACTTCTTGCGACGTTACATAGAGCAAACAATGGAAGTGATTCCTCTGATGAAATGTTGGGTCCTCAATGGACTTCCCCATCGTTAGTTGTGAGATTATTGCATTATATTTTGAACGGATTAAATCAGCATAATAATAGTCAGTCAAATACAAGTATAATTAAAGGGAGTGAGGCTAGAAGTGGAACTTTCTCAAGAGAGGAGACGTATGGCACTATTGTAGCAAACCAAGCTACAGGTTTAACATAATCAAATCAAATGGAGGTAAGCTCTAAACCCAATATAATTTCGATTTTTTTATGAATGGATAACACTATGGAGAAAGATGGTGTGGGTTTAAGTTTAATATCATAAAACCCAAACAAAACAGGGCCTGATAAAAATGTTACTAATATGTTTTGTGGTGTTGTGGTGAATCTCAAGTGTAATGATGCTATAACTATTAATGCCTTTTGTAGGGTTGGTGTTGATTTTCCTCATAAAAATAGCAGTGAGGGTGAAAGGGTGATCTCTGATATTTCAGCCGTGGGTTCTGATAAAAAGTCAGTAACATGGAAGAGACTACCTCGTCAGATGAATATATCTGAAGGGGAAAATACATGGGCCATACAATTGGGTAATAAAAAGATAGGTAGTGATGATATGAAGGTGGATGGAGTGATTGATATACAAATCTCTAAGAAAAAGAGTGGAAACTTTGATTCTCGTCTCTATAAACAAACTGCCACAGGTGACCTGTGGTGGAGACCCCGGTTGCCTAGGCCAATAAAAAACCTAAGATACAATTTTTGGGGTCTTAGGAGCGGCCTGTCAGTTGGATCTTTACGATGTTGTTCCAGTTGCAAACTCCTATTATCCTCCTTATGGAGACTCACATGTCGAAGGATAAGATGAAATTTATAATGAATTCTTTGGGTTTTAAAAATGGTTTTAGTGTTAGAGAGGTCGAAATGGTGGGGGAGGATTATCTTGTTTTTGGTTAGTGTTACTCGACTAATCACTTGGATTTCACAGTATCTTCTTTAGTGGAGAATGATAGTTGGAGACTCACATGCTTCTATTGTTGCTCGGAGCGCCATAACAAGTTTCGGTCTTGGGAATTAATCAAACAGGTTTATACAAAATCTCAGCTTTCGTGGCTATTGATTAGTAACTTCAATGAAATACTTCCTTATAATGAAAAGATGGGAGGAGCTCCTTATGTAACTTAAAGTATACTACTAAGTGCACGAACTATTACAGTATGATAAGACATTCCGGAAGTCAATCTCTTAAGAAATTATTCAGCTTAAATTGCTAATTAACTATAGATTACCAATAAACAAAAAAATTAAATCATAAATACTCTAATCAAGTTTAATAAATTGATTGAAGTAATGAAAGTAGAGTTAAATGAATAAAATATCAAATCTAATGAATTAAGATCCAATGAGAATAAGAAGGTATTTAGCTCACCTCCCGAATTTGCAACCCATTTCCTCATTCAATTAAGACTCATGAAGTAAGTTTTCAATAGCTTCCGTCTTAATTCACCAAAACATTATCCAATTTTTAGATTAAATTAAAGATAATTTTTCTATTAATATAACCCTAATATATTCATTTCAAATTAAACAAAAGGTGTTGAGTTAATCATTCAATTTGAAACTAAATAAGTACAATTGAAATTGAAAAGGAAATAATACTTTATTAATAATAAAGGAAAGTTTATAGAAATTAAGTTAGTTCACTTAACACCCAATAGAAATTTAGCTTAGCATTGATATTATAATAGTGAATTACATAGATGATATTTGAAATATATAATGCATAACAACTTAATATCCAAATTATTATTTATAACTACAAAATATCTAAATTATTATTTTATAACAATAAAGTATATTCGTCATATAGTAATATAAATTGTTGTTAATTGGAATATCGTGTTATTATATTGTTATTAATTGGAATATTATGTTGTTAGATTGTTATTAATTTGAGTATCACAAGGTTACATAAATATGATTGCAACTTATACCATTAGGGATATTAACAGGAGATGACAGAGGTACTTTGTTGTTACAAAATAATAATTCAAGTATTTTATAATTACAAATAATAATTTGGGTATTGAGTTTGTTACACGTTATATACTTCAGGTGTCGTTTGTGTAATTCACCCATACTACAATGGTCAGGTTAATATCAAATAGTATATCATATAAGTTACAACAAAAAGAGAAATAAAAGAACTAAATTGCTCCTCTGAAAGTTGATAAAAAATCCAACTCAAGACTGATTGGTCCCATAATCTTCAAGCTACACTCCAAACCAATATTCAATTGTCAACATAGTTTCTCCCAATGATGAAAAGGTCTACTGGAACAATATGGTAAAAGTTGCCTACGAGTTCTCTTTAGCCACTCAGTCTTAAAAGTAGCAAAACGTATTTCTCCCTTTTAATTCTAAAAAGAAACTACCTTTATACTAAGATTTTTAGTTGTATTCTAATTCTAAAACTATAATTTTTCTCATATGAAAATGTTAATAAAATTCCAAAAAATAAACTCCAGAATCAATGCTCCATAATGTGGGCTCACTTGCACAAGGTAGACTTTCATTACATATTGGAATTTGCAGGATCACTGATAATTTCATGCACAACAATGCTTCACACATGCGACAGGTTGAGATAGCATAACAATTTCATTCTCACATCACTTTAGTACACTCATGACAAAAATTTGGGGATTTGGCCTCGGCGCGCTGGAGCATCCTTGACAGAGAGATAGGCTGCAAAATCCTCATGCTTGCATCGATGTTTCACATGTATGACAAAGAGAAAAGGGTAGAGCCACCCTTATGGGCATGACATGGTGTCACACATGTGAGACTTCACCTTCAGCATTTAACCTCTTCATGGGCATGACAGTGTGTCATGCTAAAGAGGGTCTTCCATTCTTGCACTTCTTCCGCAACATCTGCAATCACCAAAAATACACAACTAAGTACCCAAAATATGTTTAAAACCTATAATTAAATATTAAAAACATAAATAAAAACTATACTAAACAAGAACATATCAAATTTCCCCACACTTAAATATTGATTGTCCCCATGTAGTACCCAAACTAAAGACAAGGCACAAACATAAGCTAGCACAAAATAAAATATGAACACAACTAGACCACCTCACATGCTCGGAATTTGACTTTGTTAATCTTAAAATCTCACTAGTGCACCCAACATGCTTAAATCAAAATCATATCAACTCATTAAGTTCGAAATAAAATTAATATTAGTTTCAGGTTGCATTTCTTAGATTACCTAAAAAATATAGAATATAATACTTTAGTTGAACTACCGACTTTCTAGTACCAAAAACATTTAATAAGTCCATTTTCATCTTTTTTTTTTTGGATTTTTTGGGGTTACAATTCTTCTTAAGTCATAATGCACTTTCCATTTAATAACTTCGATATTCATTCTTTTTCTTTCTTTTCTTTCTTTAAAGGAAGTTCATTGCATACATTTAGGGTGCTTTGCATGCTCATATCCTTGGCTACCAGTAAACCAAGAATAGAGGAGTAAATACAGTGAATGCATTTTATGCTTCATCTCACTATTTTTGAAAATCCCTTATTTTTTATTTATTTTCCTAAGTGAGTCCATTTTATACTGCATCTCACTAGGAACTGACTAACTAAACATATTGTAATTGATATTCATCTATTAGTAACTCAACTAACTTACTAAAAACTATATCTCAAGGAAATATTATTCTTATATTAGAATGTTCTTAAACACAACATATCATCATATTAACATCATCCCAAACTAAATCAATTGAATGTAATCCTAAAATAAGCATGTCATAACACATTCATTGACTTGTATAGAGAAAAACAAAATAAACTCCTAGTACAGGCAAAGGTAAGCCAAAATTTCTTTTTTTTTAAGAGAAAAGAAAATAAACTAAACACGATAACTAAAACATATTCACCCACAAGACTAGAATTTCCCTCCCTCATATTTAAATATGATATTATCTTCAATGTCGAAGCAAATAATAACAAAAATGAACAACGAAGCTCAAAAGGAAAAAGGAATAATCCCCTAAAGTGAAGAAAAGATCTCATGATGATCATGGTGATGGTAAGGGTTAAGAGAATAATGAGGAAGAGATGGAATAATTAAGGTAGAAGAACACATGCACGAGAAATGAATAAAGACAACATTGCTTTTTCCTACATAATTAAAAGGCCATGTGAGAGTACAATGTATAAAAGTCACATGTACACACGTGATAGTGTCACGTCTGTGACACTTTTTCACTTAGCCATAAGTTTGGCGTGGATGATGTTGCTTCATGCCCATGACAAATATCCTAGTTCCCTTGCATGTCAAGGTTGTGCACCCTTTCATGCTCATGATGTGGAAGGGTTAAAAGAATAATGAGGAAGAGATGGAATAATTAAGGTAGAAGAACACATGCACGAGAAATGAATGAAGACAACATTGCTTTTTCCTACATAATTAAAAGGCCATGTGAGAGTACAATGCATAAAAGTCAAGTGTACACACGTGATAGTGTGTCACGTCTGTGACACTTTTTCACTTAGCCATAAGTTTGGCGGGCATGATGTTGCTTCATGCCCATGACAAATATCCTAGTTCCCTTGCATGTCAAGGTTGTGCACCCTTTCATGCTCATGATGTGTGTAATTAGTAAGGCCTTTGGCTCAACTCATATCCTGTCACATTCACTAATTTAGGCCCTCCAGTAGCACGTGTTGCTAAATTGATGTGATAGACATACCATAGTCTAAATTCAGATTTTGAATGGAATTAATCAAAGTAATGACTAATAATTATAGAAAATGCTTAATAAAGCATATTAAGAGTGTAAAAATATTAGATTACCATAAAGGACCTAAATGCACAATTTGAAAAGTTTTGGGGGTCATTTTGTAAGTTATCATCAATTGGAAGATTAAATGAGCCGATTAACATTTAAAAGGGTGCAGGGATGGAAGGAGAGATTATTATCTCGGGCAATGAAGGAACTTTTGATCAAAAAAGTTGCTTAACCCATTCTAAATTACATCATGAAATATATTTTTTTTCCTAGTAGATTTAAGTTAGGAACTTAAGAGAATTATTTGTCATTACTAGTGGGGAGCTTCATATGTTAGTTGGGAAATATAGTGTTGGCGTAAAAAGGGAGGTGGTCTCAGGTTTAAGGATTTTCACAACTCCAATTTGGCCTTGTTGGCTAAACAGGGATGATGATTAGTGTCAAATCCTTCTTCAGAGTGGTGTTGGACAATTCCACTTAGCTAGAGAATATGTTGTTAAAGGTGGCTATAAAATAGCTCTTTTCTTATCCCAACAGTAGCCTTCTCAAGCATCATTTTCCAATTCTTCATCAACATTTTTGAAAAAACAATTATGGAAGTTATATGCTCTCTAGAAAATTTGCAACCTTTTTTTGCGTGCCTTTCTGGATATCCTTATAGTCAAAGTGGTGTTGAGTAAGAGACTTCACACTAGTAATACTAGTTGCTGGTTGTGTCATAAGGATGAGACTGTGATCCATTTATTTTGTGATTGTTGCTCCATCAAACTAATTTAGGAGCTATACAGAATGAAGGATATTTGCAATCTAATAGAAGATCATTTTAAAGATTGGCTTGATGAATTGATGATGAAATAGGGTATGGATGTTGTTCTTCGATTTGTTTTCATTGCTTATGTTGAACATTGATCGTTATTTGATTTAATCTTAAAGGCATTTCTATCATTTTAATGATAACCAATAATTGAGCAATAAAAATGTTGCCCAGACAATGAACCAAAAAAGGGATTGAATTGGTTATGAAATAAAAGTTTCTTAACTTTAAATGCATAATAAAATTAAATAGAGTAGGGAAGAAAAGATATCACACACAAGATTTATAGAGATTCAGGTATTAATAAACCTTACTCCTCTCCCCAATCTTAATTGGGTGTTTTACTAACATACTAAGTGTTACAATGGAGTTTTACAAGCTCACTCCCAACTATGGTGTTTCTCTCAATAGCTAACACCTAACCTAGAAATTCTCTTGTGTTTTAATGGCTCACACAATAAACCAATTCCTTGTGTTTTATGGCTCTCATAATAAACCCTTACAAGTGTTTTAATCTTAACCCAATATATCCAAACTTACTTGAGTAATTGTTTACAATGAAAACACTTACCAACCTACAATGCTTAGAAATTATGAGCAATTAGATTTTTACAAAAAATAAGAGTTTTGCTAAAAATTAGTTAATGCACAAGGCTACAACAAGATGAAAGATTCAAATTGATTGTTGTTCTTTTTTTTTTAGGATTAATAAATTGCTTGCATTTATACTTCCTCTGCGAATTATAGTCGTTTGGGTGCATTTAATGCGAAAATAACAGTTGAATCAACTCTTAACTTCGCATCTGACATATTTCTCTACCCTCAGTTATGGGCGTGAATATATGTGTCACGATCATGAATGTTCTTCCACGTTGTAGTCCAAGTGATGACTATAGCCGTGAAGCTCTCTGGAAGAATTTGAAATGTTTGATCACAGGTATGACTTTATACTTTCACGAGCGTGAATATTCTTCCAAGTCATGGTCCAAGTGGTGACACTGGCCGTGAAACTCTTTGGAAGAATTTGACATGTTATCTTACAAGCGTGACTATCTTTCATGGGCGTGATTGATTTGATCATTCACGATTGGTATGATCCTTCATGGATGTGAACTTTGAATGGTGCAAAATTGGCACTAAGCTATATTCACAGGCATGACAGAAATAGTCATGAGCGTGACTTTGCTATTTCTTATGATTTTGGTCTTCAAAAGTTGTCTTTCATTCTTGCATCATATTCTATTCAAGATATATCCTGTTCAACATACTTAGAACATAAGCATTATTAAATACATTATTGCTATTTTATTTGTTAGCATCAAATGACGGAAATACCCCTTAAGGTTCAACAATCTCCCCCTTTTTTATGGTAATAAATAATCTAGCAATATGTGCTTTTGAGAAGTCTCCCCTTCAAAAGATGCTTAAAACAAAGTAATAGGGTGCAAGAATTGAAAGACGTATAACATGGTTCTTTGCTAACTTGTTAAGTATATGCAAGGTATACCCTAAGTATATCAAAATTATTTGCTAACTAGTTAGGTACATGCAAGGTATATATGAGGTATATGTTATGCATTAAAAATTTAAATATTCAATCCATACATTGCATAATAACATATATCTATTAACCACACATTTGCATATATTGCTATGTCCTCCCCCTTTTGTCATAAAAAAAAAAAAGAATTGATAGTAAGATAATTGCATTAAAAGAAGGAGAAGGATTAAAAAATTAAAAACAATAAAGTAAAATCCTATAACATTAAAAATAAATCTACTACATGGAAATTAAGACTTTAATTGGGCTTCAAGCCTGACAGACCATCCCTAAGGCGTGCTACCTCCTCCTCGAGACTATCCATTCAAGATTCCATGAAATCTTTGAGGTTTTCCAACCTCTCATCGATGGATGCTTGCATTAAGTTAAAGCGAGGTGCTAATAGATTAGTAACCTGTTGTGCCAAGCTGGGTGAGGTAGAAGCCGATGATTCATCGGCCAACCACTTGTTCAACCTTTGGCATCACTGTTTCGACTTGGGCTCATTTTCATTTCTGGATACCTTGGAGGCCAGCTTTGAAATCATTAGTGTCCTAGTCTTCCCAATCAATTTCACCAGCTAGAATGGTGAAACAGTAGTAGACATTATTTTCGTAAATAATGCGGACTGCTGCTCCCATCTTTATGAAAGACTCGACATCTAGCCAGTCTCGATGATGTGATGGAATAAGATTGTAATTATGCTCATCAAGTTTTATATATCCGAGCTCAACGGCAAGATGAGTCACATACCCACCAATAAAGATGTCTCCCAATGGCTTTGTTGCAATTGAAAAAAGATGATTTGCAACCCAGTGAGACAGAGCTACGGTTAAACCTTTTCGTGCCATTTACAATAGGAAGAGCTCCGATTCTCTGATTGCTCCGTTGCTATCTCCTCTAGCAAATATACTATAGGTAAGAAACCTATGTAAATATTTATGCACAGGGGACCGAAGATGTGTGCTCTTGTTCTTTTTCACATCTTAGCTACATTCCAACCCAAAATGAGTCCATGTTGGGTTGGCATAGAATTCCATTTCACTCTCATTGAGAATGCCATCTGAGGGAAGCTTGAAAATAGTGCCAAACTCTCTTGCTGAAAGAGTGTTTGGATGCTTACAGAGTTGGAATTTTACAGTTTCGGTGGGAGAGACTTGCAATGTGCTAAGGAACTCGAGAGTTGGTTCCCTTAGCGTTGGCCAATGAATGTCTACAAAATCCTTAAGATGACAAGCTTGCAATTGTTCTATCATGTTTGTCTCAAGACCAAGAGTCCTAACAGCACTCCATTCAAAGGAACGAGACGAAAATAAGGGTCTTTTCTTTAGACTGGCATATCTTGGATAGCAATGATCCAGAATGATGTTAAGAAGGTAGTCTGTGTGGTGTCTCGGAGCATGAGATTTCTTCCTTGTGCCTTTAGATGAGCTGGGTTCCATTGTGATAATTTTGGAACAGGGATTTGGAGAATGATTTTTAGACCAAGGATTTGAGAACAAACCTAGACATGTTGAGATTCTTTAAAGACAAAGTGGTTTGGAAGAATTTATAAATGAATATGAATATAAGGAGGCCAGATTTTGTGAGAAATATTGAATGAGAGCTTTAATTGAGAAAATTTTTAAAGTTGGAAATGAGAAAAATGGCAGAAATCCTATTTTATAGTCAACAGATTCACGGTCGTGAATCATCCATCACGAGCGTGAATAGTCATGGTCACGATTTGTTGAAGAGGCGTTCTAGCTGTGATAAAGGATACGAATCGATTCACGGTCATGATATTAAATAGTCACAGGCGTTACTTATGAATTTCACGGCGGTGACAAAAGGAGTCAGGTCGTGAAGAACAATCTTCACTACTTCTGACCGTGAGGCAACGCGTGAAACAAAGCGTGAATGATTATGTAATTATTTGTTGTTAATGTTCACGGTCGTGAATAAGTGTCACGGGCATGAATAAAGAGTTTCATGGGAGTGAATGAAAAGAGTCATGGGCGTGAAACATAGTCTTCACAACCTCTAACCATAAAGGATGTCGTGAAGAAAAATGTGAAAGCTACTGAAGCTTTTTGCGATTAGGATCACGGTTGTGAATAAATGTCACGGGTGTGAATTATTTCAAATCTTCAATTAATAAAACTAAAAGATTTCTAAGATGCTTCTATGCCTTAGAACATATCACTATTATTATCACTACTATCATTATTAAATGAGTATGAGTAAGAAGGAACTACCTCATCCGTGAAGTGATCCTCTGAAGAAATGAAGCATAAGTTGACATCTTCACCTTCATTGTCATTTTTTTCAATTGAAGAGTTTTCATCATCCCATGTGGCTTTGAGACCTTTCTCTCCATTATCTTTTTGATATCTTTTCTTGTGTTTCTTGAGCTTTGGACATTTTGGTTTGATATGTCCTTTTTTCCCACAATCATAACATTTTACTTCCTCTTTATTTCTTTAAGAGTCATTTGAGGAGTGTTTGAGGTTTCTTTGTTTGAAGTTTTGAGAGTTGCCAATTCTTTTTTCAATTATTCTTTTTAATCTTTTTAAGAGCATGACAATGTCCTCATTTGCATCATCACTCTTTTCTTCGTCATCTTCAACTTCTTCTTAAGATTTTGAAGTAGAGGCTTTGAGTGTTAAAGGCTTTCTTCTCTCTAGTTTGGCTTTAAGTTTTCTATCTCTCTTTATCACCATTTCGTGTGTTAGAAGATTGCCAATAAGCACATCGATAGGCATGACGCTCATGTCTTCATTGGCTTATTCTATACCCGCAACTCTTGAACCATAGTCTTTGAGAGGAAGGCTTCTCAGAATTTTGTTGTTTACATCTTCCAAGCTCAAGTGCTTTCCAAGCTTTCTCATACCATTTATGATGGCTAGAAGATGGTTCATCATGTCGGTGATAGATTCATTGGATTTCATCTTGAAGAGTTCATATTCTAAAGTGAGAAGTTGAATCTTCTTGGATTTAACTTGCTTGGTTCCTTCGTGATAATTCTCCAATGTCTTCCATATACTATATGTAGTAGGGCAATGTTGGATTTTGCCACATTCTTCAATGGATAGAGAGCTTGCGAGGATTTTCATTGCTTTTTTGTTTTTGAAGTTTTCTCTATGTTGAGGCTCTGTCCAATCATCTCTTGAAAGAACTTCTTCTTAACCATCAACTTCTCTCCTGGTTGGTGGTGTCCATTCTTTTCAAACACTATCCCAAACTTCAATTCCCTCACTATCGAGACATGTCTCCATTCAAAACTTCCAATAAGCGTAGTTTGTTCCATCAAAGTAAGGCTTGAGACTTTAGAATCCTTCACTGGTCATTTCTTGATCTTTGCTAGTGCTTTTTAGGCTTTATTGCTAGACAAGCTTTGATAACAATTGTTGCCCAGATAATGAATCAAAAAGGGGGTTGAATTGGTCATGAAATAAAAATTTCTTAACTTTAAGTGCGGAATAAAATTAAATAGAGTAGGGAAGGAAAGATATCACATACAAGATTTATAGAGGTTCGGGTATTAATAAACCCTACTACTCTCTCCAATCTCAATTGGGTGTTTTACTAACACACTAAGTGTTACAATAGAGTTTTACAAGCTCACTCCTAACTATGGTGTTTCTCTTAATGGCTAACACCTAACCTAGAAATTCTCTTGTGTTTTAATGGCTCACACAATAAACCAATTCCTTGTGTTTTATGGCTATCATAATAAACCCTTACAAATGTTTCAATCTTAACCCATTATACCCAAACTCATTTGAGTAATTGTTTATAATGAAAATACTCACCAACCTACAATGCTCAGAAATTATGAGCAATTAGGTTTTTACAAAGAATAAGAGTTTTGCTGAAAATTAGTTAATGCACAAGGCTACAACAAGATTAAAGATTGAAAGTGATTGTTGTTCCTTTTTTTTTTAGGATTCATAAATTTCTTGCATTTATACTTTCTCTGCAAATTATATCCATTTGGGTGCATTTAATGAAAAAATAGTCGTTGAACCAACTCTCAACTTCGCTCTTGACATGTTTCTCTGTCCTCATTCACGAGTGTGAATGTATGTGTCACGGTCGTGAATATTCTTCCAAGTCGTGGTCCAAGTGGTGGCTCTAGCCGTGAAGCTCTCTGGAAGAATTTGAAGTGTTTGATCACGGGCCTGACTTTATACTTTCATAGGTGTGAATATTCTTCTGAGCCGTGGTCCAAGTGGTGACACTGGCTGTGAAACTTTTTGAAAGAATTTAACATGTTATCTCATGAGTGTGACTATCTTTCACGGGCATGACTGATTTGAATATTCACGGTTGGTATGATCCTTTATGGTCGTGAACTTTGAATGGTGCAAAGTTGGTGCTAAGCTATATTCATAGTCACGATGTGACTTTGCTATTTCTTCTAATTTTGGTCTTCAAAAGTTGTCTTTTATTCTTGCATCATATTTTATTCAAGATATATTTTGTTCAACATACTTAGAACACAAGCATTGTTAAATACATTATTGCTATTTTTTTAGCATCAAAATGATGGAAATACCCCTCAAGGTTCAACAAAAAAATTTAACCATTCATTGTGTTTTAAGCAATTATAACAGTTAAATTTATATTGGAATATCATAGCCAAAGAAATCAATTCAAATAAAGTTCAAATGTGCAAAATAAATGTTATTCACACCCATAAACTCATGTGTTATGACGGTGAAGGTGTTGACGTGCCAAAGAATTCAAAATTTTGATTCAATAATGGTCGTAATACTATTTATACTCGTAAAGTGTTGTTCACTATTCACTATTCATACCGGTGAAAAACACAATTCACATTCGTAAAAATATTATTCATGCCTATGAATGTTGAATTGAAATTTGAAAATTCAGGAGTGCGTCAATTCACACCCATGAAACTTCGAAAAAAGAACATTGCAACACGCTCCTAAGATGGCTAAACGACTGTAATTTGAATTAAAACATCCTTAACGACTAGATTTCAAAGAAACTCTATAAATAGCTCATATTTTTGAAGGAATAACATCAACTGGAGCATTAAGTGCTTAATTACTTTAAGAAATTATTTTTGTGAGATTTTATGCTTTACTTCTTTATTAGAATCTCTCTTTATTTTTTTCAATTCTCATTCTAGTTGTGTAAAGATCAAATGATATTCAATTTGTAATTGTTTGAGAGTTTTTGTCTTGCAAACAATTGCTCGATAGTGAGATTGAGTGAATTGGATTGGGGAATTAAACACTTGTAAAGGTTTTGTGTTGAGCCATTAAAAACACTTGTAAGGGTTTAAGTGTGAACCTAGGAAATTGCTTGTATGAGTTTAATCTACACCTGAAAATAGATTATTAGTGGTTTAAACTCTCGATAGTGGTTGAGGAAAGGACATAGGCTTTGAAGGCTGAACCTCTATAAATCTCGATGTTATTTTTCTCTTATGTTTTTCATCTTACTCAATTTTTTAATTTTCCATTCCTTATGGAAAATCACCAATTCACCCCCTATTAGTGCTTGAAGCCTTTCAAATTATAATATTTGGTTCATGAGAAATAAGTACATTCATGAAAGAGCTTAGTTTAGTAGTCATCAAGTTATTCATTTTTCTAAAACTATGTTTTATGATTTTGTAATTTGTTCTAATCATGGTAAGATAGCTCCAGTATTTTCCTCTATCACTGAAGTAAAAAATAATCACTTCCACTAATAAGTTTTGTTAAAATGAACAGTGATGTTGGCCTTTTATAGGTGGAACATATTGGGTTGGGTATGGTTTTTATAGATGATAAGGGGAATGTATTGGCTTGTGCATCCAATGTGCTAATTGGTATTTTGCATTTTTATACCTGTTAGGCATTGACCATTGCCTTTGTGTTAGAGAGGTACGCTAAAGGCAATTACCTTAGAAACTTGATATATTTATTTATTATTTATACAAGACATTTTCATTATATGGTAATCATTGCATATGAATTGATATAGATCTTAAACCGTTTAATGAAGTCATTGGTATGTAACACAACATGAAGGAAATCATGATGAGATTCCTATCATGTGAAATTGTGTTTATACCTAAATGATCCCTAGTCATAGGATTAACTAGACGAGACATTGCTAATCTAGATAGACTAGCATATGTTATACTTTTTGACTAAGTCAAGCAGCTTATCTCATAAGTTGAAGACATGAGATATTTAGAGTTAACATGTAGATCCTTGCTAGAGTAGTCAAGTATATTGGATGATTTGCTATTAGATAATTACATAGATATCTATTCAATGTCAATGATAGTCTCATCATAACAATGGTGCAAGTATCCTTAGACTTGGGATGCTCAAGGTTATCTTGGATACTGAATCCTATACTTTTAACTCCATTCCTTATTACCTCTCAAGAGGTTTCTCATAGGGTGGTGATCGGATAAGGCATGAGGTATTCGAAGGTAGTTGAGTAGTCAGTAGATGACTCACCACTCCTAAAAGAAGGAGAGTATACATATGGCCTCTTGTAGAGATCATTACTCAAAAATTCTTGGCCAAGGTAGACATGTCTTAAAGAAAGTCTTCAAGGACATATCTAATTAGAGTAATGAGTCTCATAAATAAGAATTAATATTATTTCGACAAGATGTGATGTAGTCAGTCTAGTGGGAGTTGATACTTAGTTCATGCTTTGAACCAAATGAGGTATAGTTTGGTGAAAGAATGAATTGCGCGGTAATTGTCTATGGAAGGATTTATAGTCAGACCACTAACTCAATTTGGGGATCATAATGCATTGTTAAATACTGCTCATGATTTGCTTTAAATCATGAGATAATTTGAGCTGCCAACATAATCGAAAATCTAATGGGTCATATGCATATAAGGAATAAAGGAAATGTGAAATGGGTTTTAGATTGGATTCAAAAACATGAGAGAGAAAGTTGCATGAAAGAGTTTCTATCACATGCACGTAATGGTTGTCGTGTGCAAGTGACATGTGTAGAGTGCATTCTGTCGCACGCGTGAGGATTCCTCACATACATGCGATAGTACAAAAGCATTTTGTCATACATGCAAGGATACCCTCGCATGCATATGATAGTACAAATGTATTTTGCTAAGCACATGAGGATGCCTTCACATGCGTGAGGTCAAGCTCTTTTGCACAAGGTTGTCACACATGTGACGACCCCTTGCACGTGTGATGATCTATAATTATGCAGAATTTCTTTTTAAATGGAAGCCAAACGTGGGGTTTTAAGTATCCAACCCTCAAAAGAGGTCATTAAGTAGCATGCCTCATTAGAGAAATAAAAGTTATCTCTTTCCATATCTCCCAAAATTTGAATCATTATTGCTAGCACCTTGGTGCTTTGACAACCCATCTCTTTTGAGGTTGTTTCCTTCGCTCCTTCACATGGATTACTATTAGAGACAATCCAGCCTTGGATTATTATGGTGTGTAATAATCCAACTAAAAAGGGAGGCTCACAACTTGGAAGATTGAAAAGCTACAAACAAAAGTAATCAACTTCTTCCATATTTATGGTATAATCCAATTTTAATGTACATAAGGCGTTCCATGCTATTCATTTTCAATTAATTTTAAAATTTCTCCTATAACATGTATAAGATGCATGTTTAAAGCCCAATAGTGGTATCAAAACTACCATATGTAAATTAATTTTGGATTTATTGAAGTATCAATGAGATTGATTGAAAATGAATAACTTGGATTCCCTCCTTTTGTTAAAAATGAATTTAATTATTTTTTGCCTCAAATTTTAATTTTAATTCAATGAAATGTTAATATGATGATATTAGATGTTTTTTATGATAATTAAAATTTTTTAATTTGATTTAAACATGAAATTCGAAGTTATGCATAATTGCTGAATTTCTAGGATTTATGAAACCTAGTTGTACCAATTGAGTTTGTTTTAGGGGTTGTTTGAATTTGGTTTATTAATTTAATTAATCAAACATTTTTATGATATATTTATAATGTGTTTTAGCTTCTATAGAACACCTATAATTAATAAAAATGCGCTTTTGATCATTGTATGAACAAAGCTGAAAAATGGGCAAAAACCCTACCATGTGATGGGATTTTTTTTGTTCTATATGATTTAATGTTATGAAATTATGTGATCAGAACCTTAATTACATTTATATGAGATATTAATGATGATCTTATTTTGATGTCAATTTCATGCCAAAGTCAAATTAAATTCGTGATTAAATTCCTAAAAAATCATAGTTAATGTATGATTCAATTTAGGCAATTTTGAGTAATTGGTTTGCTAATTGAATGATTAATAATTCATATTGTCTAATGAACTAATTAAATTAGTTTGAAATTATTATAAGGTGCTTATATTGATAAGAATGAATTCTAGAAATTTTATGAATTTTAAATAGAATTTGATTTGAATTAGAAAAGATTTTTCTAAAGTTCTAGTGTGAATAGGATTCTTGTATGCAATTATAACTAGGATTGTTTAATCCTATTTGATATCAAAATAGTAATTAATTAAGGTAATTTAATTATAAATTAACTACTGGTCATATTTGAATTTAATATTTAATGTGATTTAATTATTAAATTTGGATTTAAATATTACATGCATTAAATTGAAAATAACCTAGTTGACAAAGTAGGCAATTTTAGGAAACTTTTTGATATGATCAAATATATCTCTAAAATGAATGATTTTCCTTTAAAAAGTTTTTATAAATGCTCATATGATTATTTAATAAGATTAAATAATGATTTTATGATGAATTTCATTAAGACCAAACAATCAAAAGAATGTTTGAAGAGTTGAAACAAAAGGAACCCAAATTGTTTCTTTAATAGATTATCTTTATTTATGCATTTAGAGAATGCATGCTAGGGGTGTATGGAATGACATGATGGTATGATTATGAACTTGACCAATGTGATTGATCATGCATGAAATTTTGAGTCTCTGCCTTCTCTATTCTCTATATTGTATTTCTCTTCTCATCTTACTCCCCTCAAATGAAACTTGAGATGTTCTTATAAAGAATTTATGTAATTAGATTACATAGAATTAGAATATAATTAAAATACAATGGATTAAGAAACCAATGAGATTGTGCCAGAAACAGAGGAGCATTAAAATTGAAAATTGTTTTCTATTTTGGTGTTGTAATTTCATGCATCTACCTAAGTGAGATCTAGTTAATCCTTTCATGGCTCGAAGGATTGATGTTAGATTATGTCCATAATCATAACCATACAATTAGCATAATTATCTTACATATCTATATGTGATGAATAGATATATTATTCATGCCAAATTGCCATGATGAGATCTAAAATTAAAGAAATCTCTCATTAATAATATTAAGGCCAATGCCTTTTATTAATATGGCAAGAACCAGAGTTCTTTTAGAGTTTGGGCTGTTGGGCACACCCAAGCTTGCTCTACATAAATATATTCAAACCATCAAAATATGTTTTCATGATTAATGGGTTGACTTTGACTAGTTACGTTGAAGGTCAATGTGAATTAGAGTTAGTATTGGGTAAGTGTACATGAGATGTGCACATATCAAGAGTTGTTAGCCCAATAATTTAGTAGTTGCATGATATGCTGCAATTGGTATAAGATACTTACCATTTCACCTAAGGTGGCTTATTGGACACACCCAAGGTCATTCTTAATGATGTTGGATACTGACCCACTAGAAGAGCTTCCAATGAGTTCTCTCAAATTCATAGTGAGGGCTATAGATTTGCAATAAAATAGCAAGAGTTATAATGCGTGTTTATTAAAGACATAATAATCATTTATTTAGTAAATTCTCTAACATGATATTTCTTTACATCTAGGTTGCTAGAATCAAGTCATCAAACATGAACTTACACTTAATTCTATAATCAAACAAATTGACTAGTCCAAACTTCCTTGATTGGCTAAAGAATTTGAGAACAGTTCTTAAAAATGAAAAGATAGCCTATGTCTTGGAAGAGCCGTTTCCTTTCCCTCCTACTAGTGATACATTTGTGATGACATACAAAAATCATATGGATGATAGTGAGTTGGCAGGTTGCATTATGTTCGCATCTATGTCTCCCGAGCTTCAAAAGCAGCATAAGACTATAGATGCAAATACCATTGTGTATCATCTAAAGAAGCTTTTTGATGAGTGATATGAGATATCTAAATTGCTCTTTAGCTCCAAGATGGCAAAGGGGAAATCTCCAATGCAATGTACATTGAAGATTAGGAAGAAAGGCTTAGAGACGACATCAAAATGGACTTGTTTCCATTGTGGCAAAAGTTACCAAAGGAAGATGAACTATAAGGCCTATATGGAGTCTTTGAAGAAGGAGAAGGATAAGACATTGGATGCACCTTCTACTTTAGGTATTTATATTATTGAGGTTGATACTGTTTCTATTAACAATGCATGAGTATTGGATACCAGATGTGGGTCTCACATATGCATAGATATGTAAGGTCTAAGAAACAGTAGATAGCTCAAGAAAGGAGAGTCAAACCTGCGTGTAAGCAATACAGTAAGAGGTATTGCATTAATTGTAAAAACTTATGTACTGACACTCCCTAGTGGGCTTGTTTTAGAATTAGACAATTGCTTTTATGTTCCAGTTTTAACTAAGAATATTATTGCTATTTCTTGTTTAAATAAAAAAGGTTTTCATTTGACTATTAATGGCTATGGTTGTTGTATATAGTTGAATTATATTCTTTATGGAACTGGCACATTATGCAATGGAATTTACATTCTTGAAATGTCTAATTCAATCCTCAATATTAATAATAATAAAAGACAAAATTTAGATAACTTAAGACCATCGTATTTATGGCATTGTCGCCTTGGCCATATAAATGAGAGTCGCATGACTAAGTTACATAAGAATGGTGACTTAGAGTCATTTGATTATGAAGAATCTTGTTTATTAGGCAAGATGACAAAATCACCTTTTAATAGAAAGGGTGAACGTGCCAATAGACTATTGGGCCTTGTACATATAGATGTATGTGGAACAATGTCAGTTCACGCCAGAGGTAGTTTTATCTACTTCATTGCCTTCACTGATGATTATTCATGATTTGGGTACTTGTATCTGATGAGATACAAATATGAAGCTTTTGAAAAGTTCAAAGAATTTAGAAATGAAGTAGAGAAACAACTTGACAATCAGATTAAGGTGGAGAATACTTAAGCTAAGAGTTTCAAGGTTGTCTAAGAGATAATGGGATTTTATCTCAATGGACTCCATCTTACATGACACAATACAATGGTGTGGCTAAAAGAAGAAATTGAACCTTGTTAGACATGGTGAGGTCAATTATGAGCTTTGCAAAATCACCTAAGTCCTTTTGGGTCATGCACTAAGAACTTTTGTTTATATACTAAATATAGTCCTTTCTAAGTTAGTTGATGTTACTCCGTATGAAATATGGAATAACAAAAGACCTATTCTTTCACATATGAAAGTATGGAGTTGTCTTCCTTATATGAATAGAACAATATCAGACAAGTTAGAAGCTAAGTCTGATAAGTGTCTATTTGTGGAAATCCAAAAAAGCTATTTGGATATCAATCCTACCACCCTTTGGAACAAAAGGAGTTTGTTTCAAATCATGTTGTCTTCTTAGAGAAAGAGTTTCTTCTAAAAGAAGATAGTGAGAGCAAAATTGAACTTGATGAAGTTCGAGATGCTTAAACAAATGCAAATCAACAGACTGAAGCGAAATATGTTACTTATACAGATGAAGTAACAGCTACACCTTCTAAAACACAAGAACTTCATAGTTCAAGTAGGATACACATTGTTCCGGAGAGATATGGATTTTTCATAAGTGAACATAATGATGTATTGCTCATAGAGGATGATGAGCCTACTTCTTATGAAAAAGTTATGAATAGTTCAGAATATGACAAATGGCTAAAAGCCATGTAGTAAGAGATGAATTCTATATATGAAAGCCAAGTGTGGACTTTGGTTGACCCACCTGAAGGGATTAAACCCATTGGGTGCAAATGAGTCTTCAAGAAGAAGACCAATATGGAAGGTAATATAGTTACCTATAAAGCTAGCCTAGTAGCTAAAGGATATCGTCAAACACAACGTGTTGACTATGACGAAACCTTTTCTTTAGTTGCTATGCTTAAATCCATCAGAATACTCTTAACCATTACAGCTCATTATGATTATGAGATTTGGCAAATAGATGTGAAAATAACTCTCCTTAATGAAAATCTAACTGACATCCTATGATGGTAAAAAAGTATGCAAATTGCAAAGATCCATTTATGGATTAAAGTAAGCATCCAGGAGTTAGAACATCCGATTTGATAAGACAATCAAAGAGTTTGTGTGATGCCCTACTTATATATATTAGGAATAATTTCATAAATATAAATAGGATGCCATAAGATATTAAATAAATTTGTTCGAATTAAAACTTTTTCATTTTAAATAACTTAATTCATTTATTTATATTGGGTTAGGCAAGTCGTTTTAATTAAACACATATGACATCAGATTATATTACATAATTGTTTAAATATACAATTTTTAACATATGAGACATGTCTACCACAATCCATATGCATGGTCTACCTAAAAAAACATGATAAGTAACCAATCCTCTAACTACATCTTTTGTGCCTCCACTGATATTGGCTTGGATTTCTTCTTGACCAGCTTCACTATCTAGTATCTATAACTCCAATTCTTGCGTGAGAAGAATCAACACTTAGCTATCTCTAGCTTGGTGGTACATATAAGCATTAAAGTCTTGCCCAGGTAGTCATACAAATGCATGTCTCAAATAAAATTATGGCACATTAAATTTTGTTACATATTTGTCATATGAAATAAATAAATACATAACATCAAAGAATAAACATAATAACCATATTCAATAAGTAAATTCACACCACCTCATGTAACCATTTCATATTTTGTTACTTACATCAATTAATAAATTTTCATATTTAATTATATGGTTTATTAGACCAAAATCTCATTCTCAGACTGTCTGAATACAATGTGTGAAATAGGGGTGCTCGCGAAGTTTAAGCCACCCTACTCACTATAATCTCAAGTCAATGGTGCTCATGGAGCTTTAGCCACCTTGACCTAGTATAATCATATTATCTGTGTGTAATTAGGATCAATGGCGCTCTCAGATCTATAGTCATCTTGTCCTTGAATCATATCAATATCAATACCATAATTCTCCCTTAATGATGCACCATCTATCCTATGTTAGTCCTCAGATAGAGAAATGGACAATTAAAATTATTAATTAATTGTTTTTATCATGTCTTTACTTGCTATAACCAACTCTCATTTCGTATCAACATAATTACAAGTTCACAATTTATTTCAAACTCATGTAATAACATGATATTCCATCAAATATTACTATAGTATTAAATTCCTAATTAATAACATTTTTATAATTTAAAAGAATGTAATAATATATTATTTTGTCATGATGACACATAATTTATGTCATGCACACACAAACATGTATCAAGACAAACCATAATTCATATATGTACAAACTTTGATAGATTTTTTTTTCTTTCCCAAATCGAAACTCAGAGCTTGTTCACTTTTGTTGTTCTTCCTCTTGTTGAGATCCAAATTCGAAAATATAAATAATTAATACATTGATAAAATACTTATTCTAAATATAGTTTAAATAAATAACTACAATTGTTTTAAGCTGGAACAATACCTCTTAGGACTATTGGATCTATAACTTTTTATACACTTATCCAATTTATATGATTCTTATTTTTAATTGAATTTAACATGTATTAATATAGCATACTAAAATTTCATAATTTTTGAACCATTAAAGAATGTTTAGTATAATTTTAAATGTTGCTTTGTTTTCTGCCCTTAGGCAGTTTTGGGATACTATATTTAAAAATTTATATCTTTCACCGTATATATTCAATTATTATGAAATTTTTAGACAATTATATAAGTTAATTTGGAATATTTTTTATATTTACCTCATTTCCAGATTCTTCCCCTAAGGTTCTCAAATACTATAGGATCTATAACTAGTTTAGAATAAAATGACAACCTAATTAGTTTACTTGTTAAGGCCATAATTCACAAAATAAACAACATTTTAAGTAAGACTTTCACAGAACTTAGATAAGATATAGAAATAAAAATTTTATATTTTAAACTTTGGTTAATTCAACCTAAAAAAATGTCAAATATGAGGACAAAATTACTGGAGTTGCACAGGTATGTAAAACCAGCTCAATCAAGGAATAACCATAGTTAATTTTAATATAACTTAACCTACAAAAGAGATATTTATACAAAATTTGGCAAAGACCTAGACACAAATAGGGTTACAACTTTTATGTTTTAATTCACCTTAGATTCAGCCCTTAAAATGATCAAATTAAGCAAAAATCGTGAAGTATCCTGTTGATACTCTTCCAAGGACCAGTCTCACTCAAATGACCATTTCTCTTCATATACTCAAAATCATTCAATAAAATTTGGCTCACAGATACACAAGACATAAATGAACAGCTTTTATGTTTACTACTTCTCCAAATTTGGTCCATAAGGCAGTCCAAAATAGAGTGAAATACAATATAGTAACATAACCCTAAAAGTTCTAATAACACAATAACAATGAAAAAGAGATTATTTACCAAGAGCACATTTATTTGGAGTGATTTTGATAAAAATATTGAGTGAGATCATAAAGAATTAGGGTTGTTATTGGATGGAAAGAAAGGGATAATGATGATAAATAGAAGAGTGTAGAAGTTAGGTTAAAATTGAGCAAAGTCTTAATTGACTTTCCCTCTCCCATTTTATTCTTATTCCTTTTTTTTTTCTACTGTGCCCTTTTTTGTTTATTATTATTATTATTATTATTATTATTATTATTATTATTATTATTATTATTATTATTATTATTATCATCATCATCACATATTTACTTATATATAGTCCCTTTAATTTTTACCAAAAGTACAATTTAATTTTTTTGGTCTAATTTAATCAAATTTATCATGTCAGTCAATTTAATTTATTTTAATTTCTAATTTAGTCATTTATTCCACCTATTTTAATCTCTATTGTCTATCATGTGCTTCCTATATATACCACATACTTATTCTAATTAAACTCTAATTAGTTGACATTACAATTTGGTTTCTCACAAAATATAGATGAACCTTGTGTTTACAAGAAGATTTGTGGGAGTGCAGTCATATTCCTAGTATTGTATGTAGATGACATACTTCGTTTAGGAAATGATGTCTCAGTGCTTCAATTCGTCAAAATTTGGCTTTCTAAGAATTTCTCTATGAAAGACCTTAGAGAAACAACTTACATATTGGGGATAAAGATTTATAGAGATAGATCTAAAAGGTTGCTTGGTCTTTCTCAGTCTATATACATAGATAAGATGCTAAAGAGGTTTAGCATAAAACAGTCCAAGATAGAATTAATTCAATTGACTCATAGGATTACCCTCTCTAAGTCCAAAGATACAGGATAAACTAGCATGCATGAGTAGGATTCCATATGCTTTGGTTATTTGATCCATCATGTATGTTATGCTATGTACTACACTCAATGTATCATATACTCTGAGTGTCACGAACAAATATTAATAAGATGCCGGTGAAGGGCATTGAGTGCTTGTCAAGAATATCCTTAAGTATTTGAGAAGAACTAAGGTTGTATTCTTAGTTTATTGAGATGGTGAGCTTAAAGTAAATGGGTATACAGATGCCAGCTTCCAAACTGACAAGGATGACACCAAAACCCAGTTAGGTTATAAATTCACTTTAAATGGTGAAGCAATCAATTAGAAGAGTTCTAAACAGGAAACAATTGTAGATTCCATAACCAAATCAAAGTACATAGCAACTTCTAAGGCAACTAAGAAAGCAGTTTGGATAAAGAAATTCATTACAGAACTAAAAGTGGTTTCTAGCATTTTTCATCCAATATTGTATTGTGATAACAATGGAGTCATTGCTTAAGTAAAGGAACCATCAAAGATCCAAACATTTACTCAAGACATTACCATTTGATTTGAGAATCATTAGTAGGCATAATGTAAAGATAGAGAGTTCTCACTGGTCAAAATATAGTTGATCCTCTGACTAAGCCACTTTCCTAAAAGAAATTTGATAGTCATGTACTCGCCTATGGTATAATGGCAATTGACTTTAGTGCAAGTAGGAGATTGTTGGAGAGGTGTTCTAAAGGCAATCACCTTAGGCACTTGATGTACTCATTTATTAGTTATAAAAGACGTTTTTATTATATGGTATTCATTGCATATGAATTGATACAGATCTTAAACCGTTTAATGAAATCTTTGGTATGTAACACAACATAAAGGAAATCATGATGAGATCATGATGATGAGATTCCTATCATGTGTAATTGTGTTTATACCTAAATGATCCATAGTCATAGGATTAACAAGACGAGACATTGCTAATCCAGAAAGACAAACACATATTATGTAATGACCCAAATATCGGGTTAGTCATAAACTATAGTTTCCAAAATTTATCAATATACCTGGAGGTCAAAAATATACCCGTGGGTGAAAATATTTTATTTGATAATCGGAAAATATAGATTATGACTAGTCCAGAGGTAAAATTTAGAGTAAAAATGAGATCAAATAAATCCTCAAAAGTCAAACTAAAAAAAATAGAACCCGGTTTAATTAATGAAGTAGTTCAGTATACTTTGATCAGGCTATGAAAAATAGTAAACAATATCTAAAAATTTATTTTAAGACATAGATAGAGTCTAAATAATATTTAAGATTATTTGACAGTGAAAAAATAATTTCACGATAATACCGAAAATTGAATTATCAGTCCGATTTAAGTGAGCTGGACAGAAAATGGACTCCGATTAAGTTAAAAAAATTTGTGTAGACATATATAAATAGTTTATGAATTATGGAATCAAATTTGGGTGAAATTGAGCTTGGAAAGTGATAGAAATAATTTAGAATTGCTAAATGTGCCTTAAATTGACAAATGGGCCTAATGGGGTTGGATCTCTTGTCTTGGCCAAAGCCTAGCCCATTCCAGCCACCTATATATGCTCAAAATATTAGAATTCTTAGAGAATTAAGCACCTTCTTCTTCCTCTCATGCTTCCCCCTTGGCCAAATTGGTTTCTCATTCTTCTCCACCAAAAATTCTCTTTATTTCTCTAATTCTTATACCAAAATTAAGCACCCTAATATTATTTAAACCCCTATATTAGCTAATTGAGATCTCCAATCTTTAATTGAAGGGTTAGAGGTGGAAGAAATTAAAGGATTCAAGTGAGGGTATAAAATTGAGGTAAGAGAATTTGAGAGCTTTAAATTTATTTAAGGGTTCCAATAGGAATTTTAAGGTATTTAGATTATATTTATGAAGTTAGATTGAATTATGGAAGCAAAAATAATGGTGATTTTATTTTTGTATAATTTCGGTCATGGTAGGGAATCAAGGAAGAGAAGGAACTTCAAAGGAAAAAGGTAAGGAAAAGGAAGCCTAGGAAGGCTAAAGAAAAGAAATAAGGTTAGTGATTTCAAATTCTACTTATTTCCATTGATTAAGCATGATTTAGGATTATGAAAATTAAGAATTTTGTGTGTTTTGCATGTAATTGATAATTGATGCTTAAAACATGATTAAGAATTGTAAAAAGTGAATTAGAAAGGTTAATTTCAATTAAAAAAATTAATTAGTGGAAATTGAAAAATATGACCTTATTATGTGAAAATTTTAAATTAAGGTATAATTATATTTTATTGTAATATTATGATATATATGGAATAATAAATGTATAAATTAGTGAAATGAATAATTAGAAAGTGAAAGAAAAATTTTAATGATGAAAATTAATTATAGGCTGAAATATGAAGAAAGAAAAATTAATATTTTTCTTGCTAATTAAATGAAAATTTAGTCATGAAATGCAAGAAAATATGATATTGAGTGTGCATAAATTTATTGAGAAATTTTAAAATTTGTATTGAATATTTTCCTAATTATTTTTTATATTATGCATGAAATAAAAAATAATGAATAAAGTGTGTTTAGTGATGCTTAATAACTTAATTGAATGTTCATAATGAATTATTGATATATTAGAATGGAAAGTATGGAAAAATTATGGTAGTGATAAAATTGTTATGGATGAATAAAATGTTAAGTGATTAATAATATAAAAATAATGAAATTTATGAATTAAAGGAATAAAATAATGTGCTTAGTTATTTTTCTGATTGTTAAATCTAGCGCATGATATAATTGGCTAGCCATAGGCACACCATTACCGCGGTGCGGGTCATGGCGACTCATTTATGTAGGCCAACGACAGTTTACTTCAGTGTATAGCACAGTACTTAGGTAGTCACTTAGGATTATTCTTCAATGTAGTGGACTCTTGGGGTCCACGTCCCATGTATTCAATCCGAAGATTTAAATGATTTAAGTGAAAAATATGATAAGAAAAGATGCAAGTGAAAAATATGATAAAAGTAGCAAATGTGAATGAAATGATAGAAGTGACAAATGTGAATAAAATCATAAAAGTAGCAAATATGAATTAAAATATAAAAAAATAAAAATAAAAATAAAAATGATCAAAATAACAAATGTGAATAAAATTATAAAAGTAGCAAATGTGAATGAAATGATAAAAGTGACAAATGTGAATAAAATGATAAAAGTACCAAATGTGAATAAAATTAGTAAAAATGAATAATATGATAAAAATAATTGAAGTGAAAAAAAATGATAAAAATGAAATAAGTGAAAAATGTGAGAAAAATAATAAAAGTGAAAAATGTGAGAAAAATGAGATAAGTAATAAATATGATAAAAGTGATAAAGACAATAAAAATGGTATAATAATAATAATAATGATAAATGTGACAAAAATAGTAAAATTGAAAAATAAAATTTATGTTGAAGAAAAATGTTAAATTATGTAGTTAAAAAGAAAATAAATAAAAAATGTTAGTGGCAAAAGTGTAAATAAATGTAAAGCAATGGCAAGATTGTAGATAAATGGAAATTTATGAACTAAAATGAAATTTATAGCTACTTAAATAAAGAAAAAAATAAAGAAAAAAGAAATGAATGATTAATTAAAGAAATAAAGTAAAAATTGACTAAATTGAAAAAAATTGAAAGTTTAGGAGTAAATTGAAAAAAAAATTAATTGAGAAAAATTGTTAAAATTAATTAAGATATTAAATAGTGTGTTAAAGATAAATAAAAATAAATTATTGATAAAAAGAATAATATATTAAAGAAAAAATTTAAATAGTATATTAAAAATATTATTGCATGTATGTATGCATGAAAATATAGGTCAATGAAAATTTTTATATTAGTAATTATCACTGAACATATTAATACTCAACACGTAGTTATTTGATTGCGTACAAATAGTAGCTAGAAATACAAGAGCAAACATACAAATTTTGAGAGCTGAAGGAAAAATAAATAATAGTAGGATAATATCAAGAATGATATGTGTATATATATGTTTAGATATGAAGTTATAAAAATAAAATATTGTACATATTATGATAAAGAATATTTGTGAATTATTATGTGTGAAGAATGAAATTTCAACTTGTGGTTAAATGAAGAATATTGTATTATATGTGTATTGTTGTGCCCAAAAACTGGGATGTGGATCGTTTGTAGTGCATGTGAGGTAGTTAATTTATAGTCATTATGCTACCGAAATGTTCAAAAAATAAAAAGGATTAATTAAGTACTATCGGCTATAATTGTATTAACCCATGTAACGTACGTATAAAATGATTGTTATAAAGATGTCACATGTTATACTCCTTTACTAGGTTTAACAGCCGATTTCATAAGCTAAAGACATGAGATGTTTATAGTTAACTTTTGAATGATTCTGACCATTGGAGCTTTTTATCTTTGACCTTCAAGGGCATGACATATTAATCACAGACGTCAACAACTTGAACTTTTGAATTTTTATTGCTTTAGGTTCTTTCACAGGCTTGAATAGCTTCTTTTTACAAATTTTGACTTGATTTATTTTTGACTTTGATGATTCAATAAAAATTTAACATGTTAATCACTTAAACACAAAACGTGGTTAAATTCCTTATTGCTCAATTATTTATTATCATCAAAATTATGGGAATAACCCTCAAGGTTTAATAAAGAGTATACTTATGGCTTCTTGTAGATATCATTACTCAGAAATCCTTGTCCAATATAAATATGTCTTGAATAAGGTCTTCAAGGACATACCTAATTAGAGTAATGAGTCTCATAAATAAAAACTAATATCATTTGGACTAGCTGTGACGTAGTCAGTCTAGTGGAAATTGACACAGTCTATGCTCTGAACCAAATGAGGTATAGTTTGGGGAAAGAACAAATTGCATGATAAATTATCTATAAAAGGGTTTACAGTCAGTCCACTGACTTTCCAGTCAATTAGGGATTATGATGTGTTACTAGATATCGCTCATAATTTGTTTTAAATCATGTGATAATTTGAGCTACCAACATAACCGGGAACTTAATAGGTCACACACATAGAAATAACAAAGGAAATATGAAATGTATTTTAGATTTGATCCAAAAATATGAGAGAGAAAGTTGCGTGAAAGAGTTTCGCGCATTAGAGCAAAAAGTGTTATGTGTCATGTGCACATAATGGGTGTCATGTGCACATAATGGTTGTCATGTGCAAGTGACATGTGCAAAGTGACATTCTGTCAAGCGTGTGAGGATTTTTTGTGTGCACGCGACAGTACAAAGGTATTCTATTGTACGCACGAGGATGCCCTTAGGTTCATGTAATAGTACAAAGGCATTATGTCATGTGCGCGAGGATGCCCTCACGTTCGCGACAACAAGCTCTTTTGCACAAGGCTGTCGTGCACACAACAACCCCTCATGTACGCGACAATATGCGATTATGCATAATTTTTTCTGCTTAGAAGCCAAACATGGAGTTTTAAGTATCCAACCCTAATTATAATTAGTGGACATATAAATACCCTTAAAGGGGCTCAGAAAGCAGCTTGCCTCATTAGAGAAATAATAATTATCTCTCTTCCATCTCTCTCAAAAGTTGAATCACCATTGCTAGCACCTTGGTACTTTGACAACCCATCTCCTTCGAGGCTGTTTCATTTGCTCCTTCATGTGGATTACTATTAGAGACAATCCAATCTTGGATTGTTGTAGTTTACAACAGCTCAACTAAGAAGGAAGACTCATAATTTGGAAGATTGAAGATCTACAAAGGTAATAAACTTCTTCCATATTGATGGTATGATTCGATTTTAATGTACATAGGGCATTCCATACTATTTAGGTTAAATTAATTTTAAAATTTTCGTTGTCATGTATGAGATACATGTTTAGAACCCAATACTTTGGACTTCAACTTGTACGGGATCTTTGTTTTGCATGATTTATTATTGAATCTGATTGCAAATATATTTTGGATAAATTGTATGATGGAGTTTGCTGGTGAAATGGGTTGGGACTTATCATTATAGACTGCCTTTACTTGAGTTAAATATTTCATATATGCACTTAGAGCTTTGTTTATTGGGAGGGTAATAAAGTGACCCATAATTTAGGTAAGGGTGATAGGTCAAATGTTGTTGAAACTATTTGGGTTGAGGAATTTCCATCATCTATCTCCCATTTTGTCATGAATGATGTACTATTGTTTTCTTCTTAATGGAATTCTATCGCTTTTTCTATTAAAAAAATAGATTTATGTAATGGATTACTATAGTTATGCTAATTAGATGCCGTTTAGCATATATTGCAACTGGAGGCTAATTTAGATTTATATTTTTTCAGTTATTTACTTTTAAAAAGTTGTTTGTCTATATTATTTTACTGGCTAAATTAGTTTTTTCCCAACTTCTAATTTTTTTGGTGAATACAAAAGGAGAAAACAAAACAAGAAAACTAATGATTATAAGAAACACCTAACAAATCATTCATAAGCCATTCTTACAAGTCAGAGAAAGGTGCATTTAGGAAATGGGTCTCCAAATTGGAATTCTTTACATGGTAGGCAATGGAATCTATAGTGAAGTTCCCTTCTATAATTGAACAATTTTAACATCTTCAAGGGTGGATAAGAGATCATTATAGATAAAAAGAGAAACTTGCAACTAACTAAAAGAAGACTTCTACCATTAACCATATCCACTACCCCTATGTTATCACACTCCAAAATAACATGAGATAAGTTTAGCTATTTGGCATAAGATAGGCTTCAAAAACCACCCATAATTTTGCCTTTATAATACTGGACTGACCCAAATTAATGATGATACCACCCATCTAATGGCCTAAAGAATCCTAGAGAAGACCACCACCATAAGCAACTTCAGTTTGATGATTGAAATTTAAATATATATTATATAACATAAAAGGTAGAAAATATACAACAATTGATAAACATCATTATCACTGCTGAAACATCATATTTATATGGATATAACCAAAAAAATGTAGACAATAAAATATTGGCTAAAAAGCAATAAACAATCAAATCATAATGAGGAAATGAGATAAACAAATAGTGCATTTTAGATAAATATAACAAAATAAAGAATAGTAAAAATACAAAAAATATAACAAAAAAACATGAGAGTTAAATTTCACTACCTTTGAAATATATGTTTGTTCGGACATGTCTTGTGAAAGGCAGATTGTGGAAACATGGGCATAATACCACAAAATACAAAAAAAAAAGTAAGAAGAATAAAATAAAATAACAAAAGTGGGTAAAATAGAAAAAAGAAGAAGAAGAAGAAGAAGAAGAAGAAGAAGAAGAAGAAGAATGGGCCTTCATATTGCTTTACCATTTGATTTACCTTTTTTTAAGGATTAATTAAGGAAAAATGGCCAAATAATTCTGATGTTAGGGTAAATTGTAATATCTCATAGCCTTTTTTCCTTAGGATATGAATCCTAAGACCAAAGGAAGAGATATCCAAATATTATTTTTAGGTGAATGTTTGATTTGGTAGAGTTCAGTATGATAAAAAATTGTCAATCCATTTCTTATGGAAGAAAAAAAAATTTATAGGAGATTTTGGGGAGACAGAAATAGTAAATTTGGATTTTTTGATCATGATGGGATTTTAGGTCTAAAATATAAAAAGTCAATATTTGGACAATTTGTGTGGTTGATGGAATATTTGCATGGATATTGGTTATATTAGTACAGATACTTTGGTTGTGAGAATGAAATCCGGGTGAGTGAAAAATAGCTATTTAGGTATTAGTGTTGATATCTGCACGAATATAAAGATATCCATGCGAAGGTATATTTGAAAATGGGAGACAGAAAGAATCTCCAAAAAATGAAATTTTAAGTTTTCAAAAGATGTCCTTGCAAATATTGATGATATCCACATAGACATCAGTGATTTTTACTAAGGATATAGGTCATTTTCAGTGCTTTTTTTTTTGTCTTTTTTTGGTTTTTTTTAGATTTTGTGAGTCACTTTGGTCAGTTAATTGATCATTTTTAAATATTATATTCTTGAAAAATGGTCTATCTCTTATCACCATCATTGTGCCTAAATTCATGAAAATTGAGTGCCTACATCATCCAAATCCCTTTCCAAGTGCATAAACAATCTTGTGCCTCTAGTTTTTATCATCGGGCAATCACTAATTAGAAATTAAAAAAAAATCAATTCTTGCAGTTTCCCCACTTTAAGGGAGTTTGCAAAAATATTATTAATATAAAACAAATCACATCAAAATAATAGAACAAACATACACACATATAGAAATTAAAAAATCATTTAAAAGATACGATTGATGTGATTGAATCTTTGAACTCGAATCTATTGTAGTGACCCCTAAATTGTTGAAGCCACCACACAAAAAAAATTATTGATGCACACTCCCAAATTGATGAATCATTTGATTTTGACCCCGAAGTCGATGAAGTAATTGATGTTAACTCCTAAGTCAATGTAATAAAACTTTCATCATAGTTGGGCCTGGGCTATGAAGCCACCACACAAACAAAATTATTGATGTACACTCCCAAATTGATGAATCATTTGATTTTGACCCCGAAGTCGATGAAGTAATTGATGTTAACTCCTAAGTCAATGCAAGAAAACTTTCATCATAGTTGGGCCTAGGCTGTGATCTTGAAGTAGATTCCTCCATTGGCTTTTGCCAATTATATTCGACAATTCATTTCAGGCTACAGTAAGTTGGTGTTCTAGAAAAGTGGTAATGACATTTTTGGGTTCAGACTGTTGGGCCATATGGGAATGACTATTTCTTTTTGCTTTTAGGATGTATATGCTAAGTCAATGAAGCCATTGATTCTAACTCTTAAATCGATAAAGTTAGTGATCCTATCTCCTAAATTGATGAAGATATTGTTTCTAACCTCCAAGTTGATGAAATCGTTGATTCTAACTCTCAAGTTGATGAAGTTTGGCTCCCAAGTTGATGAAGACACTAATTATGACCCCAAAATCATTGAAGTCATTGATTCTAACTCCTAAGTTAATGAAGACACTGATTTTTATCCCTATATCAAGGAAGCCATATTGACAAAGTCATTGATTCTAAATTGTTCCCCAACTCAAAAAGATTTGTTAAATTAACCCGTAATTCAAAGAGATTGTATTTGAATCTATGTACCTATGTTGAGACACCATTTATACATTTATCCAAATACTTGTGCAAATTGTAATTGACTTCATCAATTGCAAACACACCCCATGCTTCTAAGCATCATTTGTTTTTCTAAAAGTTTTGCGAACTTTAGGCCACAATCGATCACTTCTATACTGTTTCTTCACATTGGTGTGGGTTAACACGATATGACACGTTTAACACGATTAAATTTTAAATCGAATTGAGTTAGTATAATACGATTTAATTAATTTGATATGATCTATTGACACATTATGACTCAATATAATAAATAGTGATGCAACTCATTTAGTTAGCATTTTAAATAAAATCATTATTAACACAATAAAATATTATACTATATAAAACATATATCCACAAAATAATAAATAGAATAGGAAAAAGAAAAGGTTTTGATATTCCAAATCCAAGTCTTTCACATTTTTAAGGGTTACAAATTCCAATATTCATTAATTTATTAATTAAATTGATAATATTAATCTTTATTAATTTTTTTGAAATAAAATAATATTTACTATATATTTTGCATTATACATATTAATAGATTATTTATTTAGTTAATATATATGAGTTACAAATGTGATGAACTAAACGTGTTAACTCAATATAACGTAAATTATAAACGGATTAAATGTTTTTTTGTATTGACAGATCAATCTATAATATGACATGATAATTTGTATTTTCATTAATTTAATACATTTGTGATATGAAAAATATAAATTTCAATGTTAACTCATTAATTTCGCATTGGATTCATATTATATTATCGTACCCTAACAATTCATACTTTATTTCTTCTCAATTCTGTTCTAAGAATTCTCCCTCTTTCAACGTTACCCATGGTGCTCTAGATAATAAGTCTTAAAAAAATGACTACGTTAACTTAATTGACTGCTATTAGTATTTACTTTTCTTTACATTAATTAAGATGTATATGAAAAAGCTCATTGGTCAATATGAAGTTAAGTGATGACTTGAGGCAAATGAGTACCATCATTAACATTAGTTATTATAAGCAACAAATTAGTAATTATTACTTATAGGGAGATGTCATAATCAAAGAGGACATTGTCTTTGAAAAGGGAATTAAAAATAACAGCTCCTAGTCCTACAACAAAAATTTTCCTGCAAAAGAGTAAATTGTGAAAAATGAAAAAATCGGATTTTTTTTTTCTTAGCGTGAATGGTGGAGAAGGTGCTGGTGGTGTGGAGCCAATCATCCATTAATTAAATTAATGCTGAGCAACTAGTGGGGGACTGGGACTAAAGTCTTAACAAATAACAATAACGCATGTAGGCAGACAACACTATCATTTTTTACAGCTATCGCACATTTGAATTTTTTGAGCATTGAGTCCATAATTTTTTCTATCATATTATATATCTTTAAATATTATTTAATCTTATTCCACATTGATCTTGAGATTGAACTCAAAGATAAACTTAAATAATTAAAATGAAGATATATATTCAAATTAAATAATTAAATAAATTAAATAAATTAAATAATCAAAATTCAAAAAATAAAAATTAAATAATATTTAAATACTAATTACTAATTAAATAATTAAATACTAATACTAAATAAAAATATATTAATACTAAATAAAAATATATCTATTAATACTAAATAAAAACATATCATTATCATTATATAAAATAAGTGATAATTCTGGAATCCAACATATTCTAAAATAATATGGTTATATTATTGAACTTATCGGAGATATTAGAAAAGAATAAGTTCAAAACATGAAAAAATATTAATATGCTAAATTTTTTGATTGTATAGTTGAGAATTAATAATCAAATTTTTGATTAATTATAACTCATGCACATTGAAGTGTTGATTCTCATGCATAAAAATATATTTTTTTATCAGTTCATGTATACAATATATTATTTTCAAAATATTATATTTAATAATTGTTTTAAAAAATATTATATTAATAATTAAATAGGATTAAAGTTAATTAAAAGTAGAAAGAGAGAGAAAAAGTTAAAAATAAAAAAAGAAATGAAAAAAAATCTAAAATTGGTTGAGACTTTGGCTATTGGAGGAAAAGTATCAAAGTAATTGATTGCACCAGTTGAGTAAATCCTTGACCGCTATTTAAGATTTTTATCTTTTTTTTTTATTAAATCTCTCAATATATCGTATGACTAATTGTACTTAATTAATTTTACACATTAATTCACAAGCAATTGTCCTTAATTAATTTTACACATTAATTCACAAGCAATTAGTTGGCCGGCCCCACCAAAAATCAAAGGTTGAATTACAATAAAATCGATGGAAGTTAAATTCTTTCAAAAAATAATATTTAATATAATTATATAGAGTAAAATGTAAAAAAATAATTAGACTAAATATATTTTATTTATAATATATAGTCAAAATATTCACATTTATAATTTAAATTAATATATAATTATATTCAAAAAAATTTCAAATACAATAATGTATATAATTTATTATTTTAACAATAATTTAATGAGTACTCAACTACTCAAAACATTTCTTCAAAATTGGTTGAATAAAATGCTATTCGCTTGAGTTATTTTACTCATAAATCTACTCAATTATTTATATATTTTTAATTTTAAAAATTAAAAAAATACTTATATTTTAAAAAATGCATTATAGTATTCATTTATTAATTAAAATAATATTTTTACAGAAACTAAAATAACTATTAATAATGAAACGCCCTTATTATGATGACTCTATACATATATTATGTTACTTTAAGCAATTTCCAAAATTGTTTAATATAATCAACAATATGATTATAGCATATGTGGATAATTTTTTTTTTTACACTAAATTTGTTAGTCATAGTATCGACAACATACCATGTGAATATAGATTTATCATTCACTTATATATTCTTAAACTATTGCAAAACGTTCTACATATACATGCCACTAAAATAGTAATACAAATTATTCTCCAGCTTATTTTCCGAAATGAGGTATGCATAATCCAACAACTTTCTAGCTGTTACCTACACACAGTCAAAATAAACTATGTGATGAACATTAAAAATGCTCAATAGTAATTACAAATCCAGAAATTTTCATTGGCCTAAATTAATACATATATATTCATCAAAATTCCATACACTATTTATATTAACATAACAGTTTTAATTTAACTTAAGTTTACATTTTAACTTATTATTCAAGAATATATTTAAAACATTATACTTATTATTATTATTATTATTATTATTATTATTATTATTACTATTTACCATTAATTCACATTTAAATAATTTATTGAATTAACAATCACACATATTACTCATCTTATAATTTAATTTTCATTTTAATCTTCCATTTAATTTTTTTTAGCGGTAAATTATGTTTAGATTCTTAAACATACATTTTGCTATTTTGTTGTTTTTCCATTGATATCATTTTTGCCATTTTTGTCATTTTTTTCCTTCTTTTGTCCCTAGTGTCAACCCGATATAAAATTTTTAAACTGGATACATAAGATGTGAACCCCACAAGTCCACTACACTGAAGAGAGACCCAAAAGATCATCCAAATACTACACTCTACATTAATCACTGAAAATAGATTGTCATTGACCTACCTAAGCAAGTCATCATAATTTGCACCTCCATTATAGTGTCTTTATAAATAGTCAATTATATCCTGAAGTAGATTAAACTACTAGACTATGACCAAGGGCAATAAAATTTACTCATTTAATTTAATTCTCATTAAATTTTTAAATTTTATTTGTTTCACATAATTAATTACTTAGAATTTTATTCCACCTTTAAATTATTTCTTTTCTACAATTTCCAATCAAATACCCTAAATATTTAACATTATCATCAATTAAGATATAAAACTCAATTAATCATACCACATTCATTATATTCCATTTCATATATAATGTAATCACTAACTAGAAAATATTCGGTTAAATTATAATAATTCTCAATTAATTCATATATACCTAATTTAATGTCTATATGCATTTTCTGACTTAATTCGCATTAAATTAAATGAAAAATATTTTAAATTTTTCATGTCTTCAATTTGACCTATAAGGTTCCACCATCCATTTAGCATTTTTTTAATTTAAGCTTTTTAATCCACATTTTTATGTCCTTAATCATTCTTCTAAGCTTGCTGCAATTTATCATGCAAAATACACATATATTCCATAATTTTATAACCTAAAATTCATACAAATTCAATAAAAATAATTATATTTTATAACCACTAATCTTAATTCTTTGCTCTAACCTTCCTAGACTTCCTTTTTCTTGGTATTTTCCTTAGAAGTTCCTTCTCCTTCTTTGATTTCTATCATAAGACAAATTCATTCATAAATAAAACCACAATCATTTTACATACATAATTCAATATAACTTTAAAAATGTAACTTACATACCTTAAACTTCCTATTAAAATCTTTAAATAAATTTTAAACATTCAATTTCTCTTAAGGGAACATGACCTCTTCAAACTATTGACTCTATAACTTTTTCTATACTTATCCAATTCATGTTATTCTTATTTCTAATTAAATTCAACATATAAGAATATAACATACTAAAATATCAGAATTTTTGAACTATTACACAAATTTTAGTGTAATTTTAACCGTTACCCTATTTGTTGCCCTTAGGCAGTTTTCGAGTACTACATAGAAAAACAATTCATATATTTAAATGTGTCCCTTGATTTGTTATGAAATTTTTTAGAAACTTAGATAATTAATATGGAAAATTTTTCATGTTCACTACTCTTTCAAATTTTTTCTCTAAAGTCCTCAAACACCAGAGAATATATAACTGGCTCAACATGAAATGACAACTAAACCAGTTCATTTATTAAGGTTATAACTCACAAAATACATAATATTTTAAGGTTACATTTCCACAGAAACTTAGCTAAGAAATAGAACTAAAACTTTTAAGTTTTATACTCTGAAAAATTCGATCTCTAAATAGCTAAAAATGAAGACGAATTCATCGAGGCTGTACAGGTATAAGGAAACAACTTAATTAAGTAATAGTCATGGTTCATTTTTACTATAACTCAACCTAAGCAAAATATATTTATATAAAATTTGGTAGAGAACTAGAAAAAAATATAGGACTACAACTTTTATATTTTGAGTTTCCTTAAATTCGATATTTAAAATGATCAAAATAAGCAAATACTGTAGGGTACTCTATTGATACTCTTCTATGAACCAGTCTCACTCAAATGATTATTTCTCTTTATATACTCAAATTCATCCCATACTATTTGATAGACATATAAATAAGACATATATAAACAATTTTCATGTTTGATACTTCTCTAAATTTTGTCCATAAAGCCATAAAAAATAGAGTGCAATAAACTGATGTAATACAGTCCTAATAGCTCTAAATAACACAAGAACAATGGAGAAGAGATTACTTACTAAGAACATATTTATTTGAATTGATTTTGATGCAAATATTGAGTGAAAGAATGGGGGAAAAAAGTCTGTAAGATATAAGAAAGAATAAGACTAAGATGAAGTTGATGGAAATGTGTAGAAGCTCAATTATATGGAATAAAAGAAAGTCTTCACCCATTTTCTCTTCTTTATCCTTTTTTTTAATATTACCATTTATGAAATTTTATTCCTAATGTCTTTCATATGATTTCTATAAATATCTTATTTATACCTTTATTCTAACTAAGTTCTAATTAGCAATTATTACAATTCTCGTACCCTTAAAATATTTCATCCTCGAAACATACCTAGTGGGTCATCATTGAACAGATGGGGGTATTGAGCTTTTATCACTTCCTCACTTTTCCATGTTACTTCTTCAATTGCATGACTTCTCTAGAGAATTTTCACTAATAGTACTCGTTTATTCCTAAGCTCCTTAATCTCTTTGCCTAGAATTTGGATTGACTCTTCTTGATATATCAAATCTCTTCTCACTTGAATACTTTCAGCGGATATGATATGAGTAGGATCTGATCTGTACCATCTTAACATTGAGACATAGAAAACATTATGTATCTAACTCAACTCTAGTGGTAGAGCAAGTCTATAAGCAATGTGTCCAACTCTCTCTAATATTTTATAAAGTCTGATGAATCTTGGGCTCAATTTGCCTTTTTTTCACAAACCGCGGAACTTTCTTCTTAGGAGAAAATTTAAGAAAAATTTTATCACCCACTGTATATTTAATGTCTTGTCTTTTAAGGCCAACATATAATATATGTCTATCTGTAGCTGCCTTAAGCCTTTCTTGAATAATTCTAACTTTTTCCTCTATCTCTTACATTAGGTCTAGTCCCATCAGCTTCCTCTCACTAAGCTCTATCTAGCATACGAGAGTTCTACATTTTCTTCCATAAAAGTGCTTCATATGGTGTCATTTTGATACTGGACTGATAGCTGTTGTTGTAAGCTAGATGGAACTTGGTGTTTTGTTTTCACCTGTTGGCATATCAAGCACTTGCTCACAGATTCTATTACATTACATTTCATTTTTGGCCACCAATAGTGTGCTTTCAAGTCCTGATACATCTGGTTACCACCAAGATGCATCACATAACTGCTATGATGAGTTTCTATGAAAATGTTCTTCCTCAATTCATTTTGATCTGATACATATAACCTTTGTGTGTAATAAAGGTTGTCATATGCATCCAAAGAGTAGTCACCATCATTGCCTTCTTTTACTCGGTTCACTATAGGAATTAAGCAATCATCTAGCTTTTGTGTCGCCTTCACTTGTTAAAGAAAGTCTGGTTTTACTTGCATTTAAGCTATAATCGCTCCATCTTGTACCATACTTGATCTGACATTCATTACCTGAAGGGCTGCCATAAATTTTCTACTAAACGTATTAGCCACTACATTCACCTTCCCTAGATGATAATCAATTAAGCAATCATAGTTTTTTTTTATCAATTCAAGTCAGTGTCTTTGTCTTATATTGAGTTCTTTTTATGTGAGCAAATATTTCAAACTCTTATGATCAATATAAATGTAGCATTTTTCACTATAATGATAGTGTCTCAAAATCTTTAAAGTGAGTACAATGGTTGCTAGCTCAAGATCATAGGTAGGATAGTTCTTCTCATGAGTCTTGAGTTGTTGGGAAGCATATACAATTACCTTGCCTTCCTGCATCAATACACAACCTAACTCATTCCTGAAGGCATCATTGTAAATCACAAAGTCTCTACCAGGTTCTGGTTGAGTTAATACCAGAGCTTTTGTCAGCATATTTTTAAGCTTCTCAAAACTTTCTTGACATTTGTTTGTCCACTCAAACTTTACATGATTTTGTAACAATCAAGTAAAAGGTGCTGCTATGGTGGAAATTTTTTTTATAAATCTCCTGTAGTAACCAGCCAAACCCAAAAAACTTCTAACTTCTGTAACATTCCTATGTGTTATCCACTGTAAGATTGCTTCAATCTTCGTTGGATCCACTTTTATCCCTTCAGCTGAAACCACATGACCCAAGAAAGATACTTCATTCAACCAGAAGTCACACTTGTTGAACTTTGCATAAATGTGTTTCTCTCTCAATATCTGCAAGTCAATTTATAAGTGCTTGTCATGTTCTTCTAGAGTCTTTGAATACACTATAATATCATCAATAAATACCACAAAAAACTGATCTAGATAGGATGAAATGTCCTATTCATCAGATCCATGAAAGTTATTGGGGTATTTGTAAGCCCAAATAGCATGACCAAAAACTCATAGTGGCCATATTCAGTGCGAAAAGCAGTTTTGGGTACATATGCTTCCTTTACTTTCAACTAATGGTAGTCCGATCTCAAATCAATCTTTGAAAACATTCCTACTCCTTTCAACTGATCAAATAAGTCTTCAATGCATGAAAAAGGATACTTATTCTTTACTATCACTTTATTCATCTATCTGTAGTCAATACATAACCTAAATGACCCATCATTCTTCTTTACAAAGAGCACTAGTGCTCCCCATGGTGAAACATTGGGTCTAATAAAGCCCTTATCAAGTAACTCATGCAACTGTATCTTCAATTCTTTGAGTTTTGTGGGTGTCATCCTATAGGAAGCAATGAAAATAGGCATAGTTCCTGGAGCTACATCAATAGTGAACTTGACTTCCCTATCAGGTGGCAAGCTTGGTAGTTCATCAGGGAAGACATTTGGAAAGTTTCTCATTAAAGGCACATCTGACACCTTAAGATCTTCTCGTATAACTTTAACTACATAATATAAGTAAATAAGGCACCCCTTCCTTCTTAACCTTTTAGTAGCTATAGTTGAAATCACGTCAGATAAAAAGTCTGTTTTTCACCCACAATAGTGACCTCCCAGTCATTCAGAAGTTTAAATGTCACTCTCTACAATTTACAATCAACTGTCGCTTGGTGGGCAGATAATCAATCCATCCCTAACATTACGTCAAACTCATGAAATGGGAGTTTAATTAGATTAGCTAGAAAAACATAGCCTTGTGCTTTATACACTTTGTTCACCATAATACTATTCCCCAAAGGATTGCTCACTAGAATATCCTGGTCCAATTGTGAATCTCTCAACCCTTTTCCCCATGCAACTTTAGTATTTATGTAGGAGTGTGTAGAACCAAGGTCAACAAGTGCATAAATAGAATCAGACATAAGCATAAATTTACCTGTTATCACATCAGGTGCATCTTCCTCTTCTTTGGCTCTCATTGCATAAGTGTGGCCTATATCTCATCCCTAGCCTTGGAGTGGTTATGCATAAGGTCTAGATGTTGATGGTTTAGAGGTTGCTCCCCTACCTCGACCTCTAGGTGTTAAAGGTCCAGTACCCGGTGCTGGTGATGTAGTTATAGAAGCTTGAGCCATTGGACAATCCTTGACCTGATGATCCTTTGAACAACACTTGAAATAGACACTAGTCAAATATATGCACTCTCCTAGGTGAGATCTACCATAATGACTATAGGTTTGGATTGCACCTTCCCCTCTGCCTCTAGGTGTACTTTCCACAGAAGTAACTGAGGCATTGCCACATAATGTATTTCCTTATCCATGACCTAGTGCAACTGATGCACGATTCTATGATGGAGCTGGTCCCCTAGAGTTCTTACTGTGGGTACTCGTACTATTGAACTATCATAAGCTTTCTCTTCTGCTAGAATTGAGTCTATCTATCAGCCTCATCCATCTAGATACTTTCCACCTTAATAGTTGTTTCTACCAATGCACGCAAATTTGGATGCTTTTGAGCACCAACTATCTGTCTGATATTGTTACGGAGACTCCTCTCAAACCTTTGACATAACTTCTCTTTAGTCATCTGATAGTCATCAAGATAGGCTCTAAGGCACTCAAACTTGCGCTCATGTTCTACAATTGTCATATTTCCCTACCTAAGTCTCTAAAAAGCACAATGTATTGTTGATTTATACTCTGACCCAATGTATTTCTTCTCAAACTGGGCCAAAAAGAATTTCCAATTCAACTACTCATCTAGGGTGTGCTTGCGGATTGAGTCCCACCAAATAAATACAAGACCCTAAAGTAAAGCCATTGTACCTTCAAACTTCTCTTTAGGTGGACTGTGAGTAATTTCAAACAATCTCTTAGTCCTAAACAACCATTCTTCAACTTGTATGGGTGTCAATGTATCACACCCATAGAAATTTTCAACTCCAAATTTCTTTAACTGCTCCAAAATCAACTTCTTTTTTGGTGGGGCAGGAGGCTATGCCTGTGCCAGTAGCTGTGGTTGTGGATGTTGAGCTTGTTCAACCTGCGTTCTATGTTGAATATAATTTGCCATAAGATTGAGGAAGTCTAGATGTGGCGGTGGAGGTGGTGTGACTGGTGGAGGAATATACTATGGCGGAGGAGGAACTTGCTGTTGTGGGGCCTCAACTTGCCCAACACTGACTGATGTTTCCCTTTCACCATCCCTTCCACTACGACATTGTTCGACTAACATCTTTCACTATAAAACAATAGAGGAGCAAGTATATATTAGACTTTTAACTCTTTTTGTTCAACAATTCGCATGTATATGCATTTAATCCATTCACTTAACCCTACTCTGATCTAAGAACCGTCTAAATCTCACGTACATTATGATGACCCTATACGTATATTATGTTGTTTTAAGCAATTTCCATGATCATTTAGTATAGTATATAATATGATTATAACAGATGTGGGTAATTTTTTTTTCTACACTAAACTTGTTAGTTAAAGTATCGATAACATACTATGTGAACATAAATTCATCATTCACTTACATATTCTTAAACTATTTCAAAACGTTTTACATATACATGCCATTAAGATAGTAATACAAATTTTTTTTAGGCTGTTTCCGAAATGAGGTATGCTTGCTCTAACGACTTTCTAGCTGGTACCTACATGTAGTCAAAATAAACTACGTTGTTGAGTATTAAAAAAGCTCAGTGGTAGTTACAAATATAGAAATTTTCACTGGCCTAAATTAATACATGAATATTCAAGCAAATTTCATACACTATTTATATTAACATAACAATTCTAATTTAACTTAAGTTTACATTTTAACTTCTTATTCAAGAATATATTTTGAACATTATACTTATTTCATAATTATAATTATAATTATCATCATCATCATCATCATAATAATAATAATAATAATAATAATAATAATAATAATAATAATAATAATAATAATAATAATAATAATAATAATAATAATAATAATAATAATAATAATAATAATAATAATAATTATTATTATTATTATTATTATTATTATTATTATTATTATTATTATTATTTACCATTAATTGACATTAAAATCTTTTATTGAATTAAGAATCACACCTAGTACTTGTCTTATAACTTAATTTTCATTTTAATCATCCATTTAAGTTTTTTTTAGCTGCAAATTACGTTTATATTCATAAACTTCCATTTTTGCTATTTTGTCATTTTGCCATTGATATCATTTTTGCCAATTTTGTTATTTTTTTCTTCTTTTGCCCTCAGTGTTAATCCGATAGAAAATCTCCAGACTGAATACATGAGACGTGGATCCTACAAGTCCACTACACTTAAGAGTGATTCAAAAGACTACTCAAACACTACACTGTACATTGATCACTGAACTAGACCGTCATTGGCCTACCTAAGCAAGTCGCCATGACTTGTACCGTGATTGTGGTGTCTCTATGTTAGCCAATTATATCCTGAACTAGATTAAACTACTAGACTACAACCAAGGGCAATAAAATTGACTCATTTAATTTAATTCTCATTTAATTTTTGAATTTCATTTATTTTACATTATTATTTATTTAGAATTCTATTCTACCTTTAAAATATTTCTTTTCCACAATTTCCAATCCAATGCACTAAATATTCAACATTATCACCAATTATACCATAAAATTCAATTAATCATGTCACATTCATTATATTCCATTTCATACATAATGTAATCACTAACTAGAAAATATTCAGATAAATTATAATAATTCTCAATTAATTCATATACACCAAATTTCATGTCTATATGCATTTTGTGACTTAATTCTCATTAAATTAAATAAAAAATATATTAAAATTTCCATGTCTTCAATTCAACCTCTAAGGTTCCACTATCCATTTAGCATTTTTTTTAATTTAAACTTTTTAATCCACATTTTTATGTCCTTAATAATTCTTCTAAGCTTACTTCAATTTATCATGAAAAATACACATATATTCCCTAATTCTATAACCTAAAATTCATACAAATTCAATGGAAATAATTAGATTTTATAACCACTAAGCTTAATTCTTTGCTCTAACCTTTCTAGACTTCCTTTACTTGGCCTTTTCTTCAGAAGTTCCTTTTCTCCTTTGATTTCTACCATAAGCCAAATTCAGTCATAAATAAAACCACCATCATTTTACTTACATAATTAAATATAACTTTAAAAATGTAACCGACATACCTTAAAGTTTCTATTAAAATCCTTAAATAAATTTTAAACACTCAATTTCTCTTAAGGGAACATGACCTCTTACAACTGTGGACTCTATAACCTTTTCTACACTTCTCCAATTTATATGATTCTTATTTCTAATTAATTTAACATAAAAGAATATAACATACTGAAATATCATAAGTTTTGAACCATTACACAATATTTAGTGTAATTTTAACCGTTACCTTATTTTCTGCCATTAGGCAGTTTTAGAGTACTATATGTAAGAAAATTCATATATTTAAACGTGTAACTTGATTTATTATGATTTTTTAAAAAAACTTAGATAAGGTAATATGTAATATTTTTCATGTTCACTGCTCTTTCAAATTCTTTCTCTAAAGTCCTCAAACACTAGAGAATATATAATTGACTTAGCATGAAATGACAACCAAACCAGTTCATTTATAAGGTTATAACTCACAAAATACATAATATTTTAAAGTGACACTTTCACAGAAACTTAGCTAAGAAATAGAACTAAAACTTTTAAGTTTTGTACTCTGGAAAATTCGATCTCTAAATAGCTAAAAATGAAGACGAATTCATTGAAGCTATACAGGTATAAAGAAACAACTTAATCACGAAACATCAATGATTCATTTTACTATAACTCAATCTAAAAAAATATATTTGTACATAATTTGGCAGAGAACTAGAAAATATATAGGGCTACAACTTTTATATTTTGAGTTTCATTAAATTCGATATTTAAAATGATCAAAATAAAATAATACTATTGAGTACTCTATTGATACTCCTCCATAAACTAGTCTCACTCAAATGACTATTTCTTTTTGTATTCTCAAAATCATCCCATACCATTTGACAGACATATAAATAAGACATAAATAAATAACTTTTATATTTGATACTTCTCCAAATTCGGTCCATAAGACCATCAAAAATAGAGTGCAAGAAACTGATGTAACACAATCTTAATAGCTCTAAATAACACAAGAACAATGAAAAAGAGATTACTTACTAAGAACAAATTTATTTGAAGTGATTTTGATGCAAATCTTGAGTGAAAGAATGGAGAAAATAGGCTATAAGATGGAAGGAAGAATAAGACTAAGATAAAGTTGATGGAAATGTGTAGAAGCTCAATTATATGGAACAAAAGAAAGTATTCACCCACTTTCCCTTCTTTTTCCATCTATTCATTTTTTTATTACCATTTATTAAATTTTATTAATTAGCAGGCATTACGAATAATAAAAATTTAAATAATCAAATATATATATATATATATATATATATATATATATAATTTAGCAATGTGAAGTAAAAATACAATTTATACTACATAAAAACTTTGTGAAGAGCCCTTCAGATTGGTGGTAAGCAGTGGTGTGAAGTCTCACTAGTCCCATATTCGAATCCTAGAGTTGCATTTTTTCATAATATTCATTATTTTCTAACTAGTTTTCTCAATAAATTGTTTGGAGTCGACCAATTCACAGATCAACCGGTCAATTGCTCAGTTTTTTATCGGTCTTATATATGTTCGAGTTAGTGGTAAGAACTTGACCTGTTTTGAGACTATTTTCAGGTCGAATTGGTTGGGCCAGTTTGGGTTTAACAACAATGATTTGAAGGTAAATATGTGACTGAGCTCTAATTAGTGTGATTGAAAATGGCTTAATGCATGGTTGCATACTTGATCTTATTAAAAATAGTCATTTGTACGTCTGAACTTTGATAATAACCTATTATATATCTAAATTTTGATAAGTGACACATGTATACGTCCAATCAAACATTCAAAAGTGTTTTTATGCTCGTGAGATCACGCGACTGAAGTGGCATGAGTTAAAGTATCAAAGGAGAAAGCAACCCATATTCTTATGTCTAATCCTCCAAGCAATGGCTTTTTCCTCTTCTTTGTCTCCCTTCAAACCCTAGCAAAACCCTTTGCTTTTAAATCTAGGCCTTGCTCTTCCATTTGGCATAATAGGCATACTATAATTATTGGATATAAGTTTTTTTCTTATCAAGAAATTGGATGACGTTGAAATTGGATTAAAAAAAAGAGAAATTGGATGGCATTGATGTTGCCGTACTACCAATATTATTAAAACTGGATAAGAACATATAGTTTAACCGGTTTAACTGCAATCCAGATGCTGGTATGGCCTAGTTAAACCTTAAAATTATGCTAGTCTAGTCTGTTTAAACCTTAAAACCTCTCTAAGATAAAAGTTAGATTGGACTGGATAAAACGGATAAATCAGTATACTCAAATTAAATTATTCAGACCAAATTTTTGATGAAATATGTTGATTTGTCACAAAAAGTTAAGGAAAAAAAACCAGCTTGCTTGAATATATTCTAGAACCTCCACCATCTCAATTTGCAATCTGTTTGAAGCTTTGTTCATGAAAAATAAAGAATTAAGAATAAAATATAATAATTTACTGATTAACTTTTTTTTTTTTTGTAAACTATATGGCTTCAACCATAAAAAAAAATAAAAGAATAGGATTGAAAAATATGATAAAAAGAATAAGAAATTTAAAAAGAATAAATAAGGAATTGGAAGATTGGGGAGTGAAAGAGAAAAAGAATGAAGATGTAATGAAAGAATGATAAAAAGTGTAAGCATCAAAATTTACATATCTTAATTTTTGCATGATTACCCTATGATGATAATGAAAATATTAGTTCGAATGGAAAGCGTAGAAAAATATCTAGAATCTCTCTTTGGACATAAAAAATGATAGTTTAGGCTTAAAAGAATAAAAGAGGGCATATGTTCAGAGGTCAGACGAATGTGTTGGACTTGAATTGGGCTTAGAATCACATGGTTGTGGCCCATAGCCACAAGACTACTACACGACAGTCTTTGACAGTCATGCGGCTTCCCGCTATCACCGTGCGACAGTTCCTAGGGAAAATAAATATGAACCTAAGATAGGGATAAACATGGCTGGGATTGATCTTAATAACTTTCCAAAAGCTTTTATCTGATCACTATCTAGCTGGAGATTATTAAATAAGCTTTTGAAAGAGTTTGTGGGGGTGCACACCACTCAATATTGTGCCTATAAATAGGTCATTCCTCCATTTATTTCATATTAACAATTATCAATAACAATTTTATAATTAGAGGGTGAAATACATTCGTTTTTAAAAGAGTTTTTTTTTTAAAAAGTTTCTAAAGGGTTTGAAGGAGAAAATGAATTTCTTTGAGAGTTTGAGAGTGAAATTCATTCAACTTAGCATTTTTTTTTTCAAAGTTGAATTATTGTTATTTGGTTTATTGAACTTGCTGTAAAGTTCTAAGGCTAACAATCTTCAACCCATATTCTCTTTTGTGATCCATCATATTCATGCGAAACTATGTTTTTTATGTTTGCGTAATCTAAAATTTGTTTTCCTAAATTATGGTATCATTTTGATTCTTTTTATTTAATCATTTTTATTGATTATATCAAATTCATGTTTTCTTAATCATATTCATCATTAAAAGGTGATTTTGATCTTAAAAAGGGATAACACATCAATTTAAACATGTTTTTACCATAGAATAATGATATTATATATTCTATCTTTAATTACTAACCTTTTTTAATTTGCATTATGCAGGGTTTTAAGTTTGATTATTTATGCATTTCTTTTATTTTTACCTTTATTGTAAGATTTTTATCTTAATTTATGTCTACATTTATCATGCATTTACCTATTGGATTAATGTTCAATATTAAAATATTGTGTATGGATGATTGGACATATGAATTAATAAGTGTTGCCAACAATTCCAGTCTCTGAAGATCAATGAGCAGGTCTCATCTATAGGGTTAAAATGCTTATGCTAGTTCATTCGATTTTCGGTTGTACCTGAGTATTTACTCCTGATTCCCCATCATGAGCATCCCATGATATACCAATACCTATTATGAAAAATTATTTCTTTCCATGTGGTGAAGATAATATTAAGATTTAATTCAAACTGATGTTACCATCAAAGTCAAAGTTTTTGTAAAAGAATCAATGAGTAGTGCTTGTTTATTCCTTGACTAATATTCAAGCGAAGCCTCAACCAAGAGAAGAATCAAGACTATACCTTGTGTGAGAGTGATAAGGGTGGAAGGATTTTTGTTTGTATTATTTATGCATTGCACTCTCATGCATATCATAAATAAACATGAGGCTGGATATCTCTAACCATGGTAGCCATCATAGCTTATTTTCAATGGATAAGAGATTGAAGCGAAAGACTAGCCAAAATTCTAGAGGAAGAAGTAAAGTTGAAGTAATTCCTTACGCAGATTTTGGAAATGCACACGAAAGAGTGTTGGAGGATGAGATCAACACTAGGCTAGTTGCACTTGAAGCCTCGAAGGGAGAAACTTCAAAGAATGAGACAATTACGAAGCCAAAAGATGAAGTAGGAAAAAAGGCTAACAAAGTATAAAAGGTGGTAGATTTGAGGGATGATTTCAATGATTTTGAAAAGTATCTAGCCTCCAAAAAAGTAAAAAGAATTTTAGAAGTCCGTGGAAGAATTCAAGATAGAAATGGAACTAGAGCTGGAGTAAGTTAAGAAACTTTTCAAAGGGCAGAAGAGTACAAATCTAGAGGATTTCAAATCTTTCATGTTGATAGGAAAAATAACTACCAAGCAAATTCAAGATGCCGGACTTGAGCAAATTCAATGTAACTAGGAATTCCGAAATGCATATTAAGCATTATGTGTCCATGATGAGCACTATTGGCTTGAATGAAAAAAAAAATCCACCAAATTCTTTGTGCTATCCTTAGAAGGAGCTGTGGTAAACTTATATCATGGTCTCAAACGGTCTATCACTCAAAACTAGGCAAAAATGGTAAGGGCCTTCACAAAGCATTACTTCTACAACACTAACATATAGGGGTGAGCATCAGTTTATTTAAAAATAAATTAACTGCAAAATTAATCGAAATGGATAGTTTGGTTAACTGACCAATTTAACCGAAAAGATTTTGATTCGATAAATAGTTAAAATAATGAAGAGTTTTTGGTTTTCAATTAATTCAGTTATTTTTTGCGGTTAACCGAAAATTAATTGAATTAACCGATTCATTTAAAATAGATAAATTTTATTAGATTTAATTGTATTTTGTATTTTAAATTTTTTGTTATATTTAATTATTATAATAATTTTTTCAATTGTGTTAATTTTTGGGTTTGAATATGGATTAATTGTGAACTTAAATTTTAAATAGATTGTTAAAATTAAGAATTAAAATTATTTAATTGAATTTCAATTAAATGGTAAAATTAACCTAACCGACTAAAATTTTTTTAGTCTATTTTGTCGGTTAACTGAAAATTTTTGTTGTGGTAAGCGGTTAAGGATTTTATTTAATTTTTAGAAAGTTCAGTTAACCGACCAATCTAATTGATGCTCACCCTTACTTGCATAGAAATCAACTTGCACAATCTAAAACTTATGAAACAGAAGACTAATGAGATTTTTCTAGAATTCTTGCTAAGATGGAGAAACAAGGCAGCACAAATGAAATTGGTACCTTTGGAATGAGACCATGTTCGAATGGCGGTTAACAATGCACTCTTGTATATCACCAATAAGCTGCAGTATATGCCATTGAAAACATTCTGATATGTTTACAATGCTGCATTGAGGGAGAAGGATGTTGACAGTTGAACGAAATAAAATTACCAAGGAAAAAAATAGTGTTTGACGATGATGTATTTGCTACAAAAATTGACAAAATAAACAATGATTTTATTTACTTGTTTGATGTTTTGCCGGACGGGAACATACATTATGATAATCATCTCATGAGCATATCTAATACCAATAACATTAAAACCAACAAATTCAACATAGGAAATGAATAGAATCCTAAGAAAATATTACTTGTAGAAGATTTCACCTCCCAGGGAGAGAAATAAAAAAGAAGTGTTAAAAAAGCATAAATAAGTGTTTGCATGAAATATGAGAACTTGCTTAACACTCATCCCCATATAAGAATGTTGTCAACAAAAGTTACACCAAATGAGATCAAGTATCGTGCCATTGTAGAATTCTTCACCTAACTACCAATCACGGATGACTCAGAATTCGGGGCCTAGGGATGGAAAATATTCTTCAATGATGCAGAAAATCAGATAAGTGCAGGAATAGGGCACTACAGTTCTAAGTCACCAATAACATGGCAGAATACGAAGTACATCTTTTTGAATCAAATTTTTTGACAGCATTGGAGCAAAAGAAAAACTTGTGCAAAGTAATAAAAGTTGATTTTACTAGTTCGATATCTATGTTTCATATAATCATGTATGATGATTGTCATATTTATTAGATCCCAAAAGAAAAAATGGAAATCAGTATGTAAAATGAATCATGTTTTTTTACGGGAAATTGTCATTGAAGAAAAATTCATACATTTTTGCATTTAAAAAAAAAAAGAGATAAAAAGGAAAAATAAAGAAAAAAGACAGGAAAAAAAAAGAAAAAAAATACAAAGCTATCTTTACTCCTCCTTGTTGGCCTCAATAGCTCCTTCAGCTTTGTCCCAATCGCTTCCCTTTGCCTACTTGAACTTTGCTTGAAATCGAGTCCCGACACCTTCAGACTATTCAGACCAAGTGTCAGTCCTTTGAGCTGGTTGGCACGTTGGTGTGGGGAGTTGGCACACTGGCTCTTCACACGGGCCAGTTGGCACACAGTGTGTGAGAGGCAGATTGGTGGCTGCCTTGTCCAAGACAACTGGGATACTTGGGCGATTGTTGGTAGTGCGTGGTCACACAGTTGGCTAGTTGGGCGGGGCGCCAGTTGGCCAGACAGTGGCAAGATTGGATTGGCTTGTTGGCTTGACAATTGGCTGCGTTTCTGGCCCAATCGGGCAGAGGTAACGGTTGCTGGACAGTTGCGAGGTAGTGGGCAGACGGTTATACACGATTTGGGAAGTCATGACTTGATTTCTGCCTAGCAGTTAGGGGATGTCCACTGCATGTTTAGTGCTTGAAAACTGCCCCTTGTGTTGTGCCATGTAACTGCCCCATTGTAACTGCCTATGCTATATAAAGGCACTGTTAGCCTAACATTGTAATCAGATTGTTTTCGATTGTAATTCCCTTATGAGGATGAATATAAGGTTGGGAGTTTTCCCGTAATTATCTTGTTCTTGTTGCTTTGCCTTGTTTCTGTGCATCCTAACCCTTTGTTGGTTGAAATCGTGTTGGCTGAACCTTGTGTGAGCGCTTGGTTGCCTAGCAGGTTTTCAGATTTTTTAATTTGAATTGGAACCCTGTGACAATTTGGTATCAGAGCATGGCTGGTAGTACGACACTGGAAGCTGTTCATGAATGGGTTGCACGGATTGAAGGAATCATCGGACCAGTAGATTCTGACGGGGTAGAAAGCATCTCTGAACGTATTGATGGCTTGCATGATGTTTTGGGACATATGGAAAGGAGAATTTTGGATATCTCCACAGCGTTGGAGGGGAGATTCTCAACTCTTGAGGCAGACTTGGTGCTGCTAAAGCAGGCTATGGAGGATCGTTCTGGTGGGGGTGATTCTGTGGCAAAAACGAAAGTCCCTGATCCAAAGGCTTTCAGTGGCACTAGGAGTGCCAAGGAACTCAAAAACTTTTTGTGGGATATGGAGCAATACTTTGTTGCTGCTCAGGTGCTAGATGCGGATCAAGTCACCATAACCAGTATGTATTTGTCTGGTGATGCGAAATTGTGGTGGCGGACTCGGATGTCGGAAGATGCGATTGCTGGCAGGCCTAAGATTGATTCTTAGGAAAAACTGAAGAAGGAAATGAAGGATCAGTTCCTTCCATGCAACACTTCGTGGGTTGCTAGAGATGCTTTGAAAAGCTTGAAACAGATGAGTTCTATAAGGGACTATGTGAAGGAGTTTAGTTCTTTGTTGTTGGATATCCAGAACATGTCCGAGGAGGACAAGCTATTTAACTTCTTATCAGGCCTACAGCCATGGGCACAGATGGAACTTCGGAGGCAGAGTGTGAAAAACTTGCCTAGTGCCTTTGCTGCTGCGGATAGCTTGGTGGATTTTCGAACTATCAAGGAGTGTGGTTCGAAGAAAGCTAAAGGCCAGAGGAAAGATAAGGAGGGGAAAAAGAAGAGCTGGGGTAAAGGGAAGGCTAAGGGTGATAGCCAGAATTCCCATACGAAAATTTATCAGGGTTGTTTTCTGTGTAATGGCCCGTATCGTGCAAAAAATTGTCCCAAGAGGGAGAAGATTAGTGCTCTAGTTGCTGAGGATAGCAATGACTGTGGGAGCAAGGAGTTGGTTGCCCCTACTACGGTAATGAGCCCTTTGCAGGTGCTAAATGCGATTCGGTCAGAGAAAGTCCATTCTAAAGGACTGTTGTATGTCAAGGTGACATTGGAGAGTGCAACAATTGTTGCCATAGCTGATACTGGAGCTTCTCATAATTTCTTAGCAGAGAAGATGATGCAGGCTATTGGATTGACGGTGACAAAGTGCGACAGCTGAATTAAAGTTGTGAATTCAGCTGCACGTGAGGTAATTGGCATGACACATAATGTCCTAGTTACTATTGGTAATTGGGCTAGGAAGGTCAATTTCATGGTTGTCCCTTTGGATGATTTTGATCTTATAATGGGAAATGATTTTTTCCTGCGTGCTAAAGTTGCTATGATTCCTCACTTATCTAGATTGTTTATTATGGATGATTTACAATCATGTTTTGTGCAAGGGGAGTTTGCCCCCAAATGTGACTATGCTCCTTTGGGAGGCATTGGTAGCACCTTATCTGCCATGCAAATAAAAAGGGATTTGCAAAGAGGAGATGCAACCTACCTTGCTGCTTTGATAGAGATCAAGCAGGATAAGACAGTGGAAGTTCCTGATGTAGTTGCGACTGTGCTAGATGAGTTTCAGGATGTGATGCCATCAGAATTACCGAAAACTCTACCACCAAGGAGGGCTACTGATCATAAAATTGAGTTGCTGCTAGGGGCAGTACCTCTTGCTAGACCCTCTTATTGTATGGCTCCTATGGAGTTGGCTGAATTGCAGAAGCAGTTGAATGAGTTGATTGATGCTGGCTTTATTCAGCCTTCAAAAGCTCCTTATGGTGCCCCTGTTCTGTTTCAGAAGAAGCAAGACGGATCGCTGAGAATGTGTGTGGATTATTGGGCTTTAAACAAGGTGACGGTGAATAACAAATACCATATCCCCTTGGTTCAAGATTTGATGGATAGATTGTCGAAGGCCCACTGGTTCACAAAGCTAGACTTGAGGTCGGGTTATTGGCAAGTCAGAGTTGTTGACGGAGATGAGGCCAAGACCACTTGTGTAACCAGATATGGCTCTTATGAGTTTTTTGTCATGCCTTTTGGTTTGACAAATGCCCCTGCTACCTTTTGTAATCTAATGAATGATGTTCTCTATGAGTTTCTTGATGAATTTGTTGTTGTGTATCTTGATGATATAATGATTTACAGCAACACTCTAGAAGAACACTTGGAGCACTTGAGAAAGGTGTTGTCCTGGTTGAGGGAATTCCAACTCTATGTGTAGATGGAGAAATGTGAGTTTGCTAAGAAGGAAATCATGTTCTTGGTTCACTTGGTTGGTAATTGCCAGGTGCGGATGGACCCAAAGAAGGTGCAGGCTATTGTGGATTGGCTAGCTCTTAAGATGATCATGAGTTGCGGTCATTCCTTGGCTTAGGGAACTATTATCGCAAATTTATTGTGGGCTACTCAAAGAAGGTTGTTCCACTTATTGATTTGTTGAGAAAGAATGTGGAGTGGGCATGGTCAGATCATTATGTTAATGCTTTTGAGAAGCTGAAATCTGCCATTGCCTCGGAACCAGTGTTACGGTTGCCAGATTTTGAGTTGCCATTTGAGGTGCACACTGATGCCTCGGATAGAGAAATTGGTGGTGTGTTGGTCCAGGAGGTACATCCGGTCACTTTTGAAAGCAGAAAGCTTAATGATGTAGAATAAAGATATTCTACCCGTAAGAAGGAGATGGTTGCTGTGATCCATTATCTTCATATTTGGCGGGTATATTTGCTGGGAACAAAGTTTGTTGTGAGGACAGGCAATGTGGTTAATACTTTCTTCAAAACTCAGAAGAAGTTGTCTCCCAAGCAGGCCCGTTGGCAAGAGTTGCTGGCAGAGTATGATTTTGTATGGGAACACAAGCCTGGAAAGTTCAACTAGGTTGCTGATGCACTCAGTCGGAAAGAGGTACTTGTTGCTATATATAATACCTCTAAAATGCAGGTTGACATGGTGGAGAGAATCTGAGACTGTGGCTTACAAGATGCTGCCTATCAAAGATTGGTGCAGCAAATCAAAGATGGTATTGTGCGGAGATACTATGTTGAGGATAACTTGGTGATGGCCAAAGGGGGTAGATTGTTTATCCCTAGTGTTGGTGGAATCAGGAGAGAGCTCTTGAGGGAAACACATGATCCTCAATCGGCTGGACACCCTGGATTAGGCAGGATGATTGCATTGCTTGGTAGAAACTATTTCTGGCCACGGATGGAAGATGATGTTGTTGCTTATGTGCAAACTTGCTTGATGTGCCAGCAAGATAAGAGTGAGCATCAGAAGCAAGCTAGCTTATTACAACCTTTACTGATTGCTGAAAGTCCTTGGGATTCTGTCTCGATGGATTTTATTGGTGGCTTTCCAAAGGTGAATGGTATGTCTTCTGTTATGGTTGTGGTTGACAGATTTTCTAAATATGCAATCTTTATCTCTGCTCCATCTAGTTGCTCTTCTAATGTTGCTGCTGAATTATTCTATAAGAATGTTGTCAAGTATTTTGGCTTGCCAAAAGACATTGTGAGTGACAGGGATGCTAGGTTTACTGGCCGATTTTGGACTGCTTTGTTCAATATGATGGGAACTGAATTGAAGTTTTCCACTGCAAATCATCCACAGAAGGATGGGCAAACTGAAAGAGTGAATTGTTTGCTTGAGGAGTACTTGAGGCACTATGTTACTGCTAATCAAAGGAACTGGCTGGATTTGCTAGACAGTGCACAATTTTGCTACAATTTGCACAAGTCCACAGCCACAGAGAAGAGTCCCTTTGAGATAGTGTTGGGGTAGCAACCTAACACTCCATTTGAGATAGCAAAGCAGAAAACGGGTGGTAAATGTCCCACTGCCTATCAGTTTGCTAGGAGCAAACAGGAATTGCTTGATGAAGCAAGCGACAGCTTGTGGAAGGCCATTCGCAGAATGAAGAAATATGCTGACAGGAATAAAAGGGCTGTCGAGTTTGATGTTGGGGATTTTGTCTTTCTGAAATTGACTCCCCAGATTTGGAAGAAACTCAGTAGCAAGACAGTGCATAGAGGCCTAATTCCTAAATATGATGGTCTCTTCAAAATTGTGGCAAAAGTGGGTAGTGTTGCCTACAGATTGAAGTTGCCAGAAAGGTTGAAGGTTCACCCTACCTTTCATGTGAGTTTTCTTAAGCCTTATCACAGAGATGATATAAAGTCCTTGAGGATTCAATCAAAAAGGGCTCCCTCAGTTGTGAGAAAATAGTTCGAGGAGAGTTTCGAAAAGATACTGGATCACCGGACTTTGGGGTAGAGTAAGAAGAACCGAAGGACTGAATTCTTAGTCCAATGGAAAGGAAAACCAGTGGCTGAGGCTACTTGGGAGAGGGACATGGGCCTATGGCAATTCGAGGATCAGATTGAAGAGTACTTACAAGCTTTACCAACGAGGACGTTGGCTCCTTCTGATGGGGGTGGTTTATCAGTCTTTTGAGCTGGTTGGCACATTGGTGTGGGGAGTTGGCACACTGGCTCTTCACACTGGCCCGTTGGCACACAGTGCGTGAGAGGCAGATTGGTGGCTGCCTTGTCCAAGGCAACTGGGATACTTGGGCAATTGCTGGTAGTGCGTGGTCACACAGTTGGCTGGCTGGGCGGGGGTGCCAGTTGGCCAGACAGTGGCAAGATCGGATTGGCTTGTTGGCTTGACAGTTGGCTGCGTTGCTGGCCCAATCGGGCAGAGGTAGCGGTTGCTGGACAGTTGCAAGGTAGTGGGCAAACAGTTATACACGATTTGGGAAGTCATGGCTTGATTTCTGCCTAGCAGTTGGGGGATGTCCACTGCATGCTTAGTGCTTGAAAACTGCCCCTTGTGTTGTGCCATGTAACTGCCCTATTGTAACTACCTATGCTATATAAGGGCACTGTTAGCCTAACATTGTAATCAGATTGTTTTCGATTGTAATTCCCTTATGAGGATGAATATAAGGTTCGGAGTTTTCCCGTAATTATTGTGTTCTTGTTGCTTTGCCTTGTTTCTGTGCATCCTAACCCTTTGTTGGTTGAAATCGTGTTGGCTAAACCTTGTGTGAGCGCTTGGTTGCCTAGTAGGTTTTCAGATTTCTTAATTTGAATTGGAACCCTGTGACACCAAGCATGGTGGTGATCGAAACTTGCAATATGCCTTTATAGAATCAATAGTCCAAGTCAAAGAGTTATCCAAGTTACCATTAATAACAGTCTAAACTACCACTAAAAATGGTCCAATCTATAGTCGATGAGTGGTCTGAGTAACCACAAATGGTTCTAGTAATGATAAAGGGTACAGGCTATCATTGAAGAATGGTCTAAGCTATGATAAACGGTTTGAGGTACCATTGAGGAGTTTTCTGAGTTACCAGTGCCCTAAGTGAAGGGTGAGTTATCACCCTAGGTGAGGGATCAGTCATTAAACCTAAGTTAGGGGTTAGTCACCAACCCTAGAAGAGGGGTTAGTCATCAACCCTAGGTAAGGAACTAGCACCAAATATCTCAAAATAGCCCTAGGTGAGGGGTTAGTCACTAAACCTAGATGAGAGGTGTAATACCTTTCCAATTAATTTGGATTAAATCTCAATTACATAGGCGGATGCTACTAGAATTTGATGTAGAAAACCTGTGAAATTAAAACTTTTATTTCTTTATAATACTTATCTCATATCATCATATAATTGTATTAAATCTTAGTATTTAAAACCATACAACATACATAAATCTTGATCCCAAAGGATCACTTTTATATAAAAATCATACTTGGGCTAAACTGACCCATTATTTACAAAATTCAATATTAAAAACAATTACATGTTCTTTGAAAAGAAAAAGGCTTATATAAAAAGTAAACCTAAAAGCCATGTCATGTATAAAAGAAACCAAAAGATGATATGAACATGATCACCAACCTAAGGAAGTTTGCTCTAAATCTATGTATAAACGCTTCTTCTCTTATGTCAACTTTAGCTATCCCCTAATCTCCAAATTTACATGCAGGAAACCTACATGCTAAGCTTCTGAAAGCTTAATGTCACATATATACATAAAAAATCAACATACATTCATACAAGTCACATCATCACTATACATATTCATGTTATGTTATGTTCAAAAATATTTATCCTAATACATGGCAATACTAACATTTTATCTTTTATGCATATACCATATCCTAAGTATCATAACAACAAATTATATATATCAAACATTCTCATATAACCGGTTAATCGTACCTTTAATTTTTCCTTTACTTTATTTTGATTTGCTCTTAACTTATCATTTTTCATATTACTATTTCCTTTAAGTTCATTTATGCTCAAAACTCTAAGCCAGACTATTCGGATGCGGTTTTTGGAATAAAGACATTATAAGAGCTTCAACCACTCTATCCACAATCTGTGAATGTGCTCATATGAACTCTTCAAGTCAAGGGCTCTCTAAGAGATTCATCCACATTGATTGTGTAATAAATAGGATCAATGTTACTCCAAGAGTTTTAGCTACCTTGTCCTCATAATTGTATGGAAACTGAAAAATAAGGGCACTCTAACCTGAGATTCAGCCACTTTGTCCTCATAATAACATGGAATCGAAAAACAAAGGGCGCTCTAATAGGAGCTTCAGCTACCTAGTTTTCAAAGAAATATACCTCTCAATGACATGTCATCTACCATATTTCCAATCCTAAATTAGAGAAAAAGGCATTTCTGATTCTTATATCACATTCCTTTTTAATATTGTTAGAACATTTATCCATGCTCATAAATAATAACACAAATATATTAGCTCATTATCATCACCCGTATGTGATTAATCGTGCTTGCATATAACTTATAACATCTGATTTGTTCACCCATCATATAGCATAAAAATACAAAAATTGCATATGTCGTAACAACGGGCTTTATAAGTGTGAGCTACATGTTCACAACCATGAACATACTCGTGAATGTTATTGACTCTAAAATACACTATACTCATGGCCATAAAATATACTTCATAGGCATGAAACCAAACATTTTTGACCGTGTATTGAACAGTAAAAACTAAGGGTGAAATATTTACGGTTGTAACTATTTGTTCATAGGCATGAACTTATGCATTCATGATTTCCCTAGCTATGATGCAAGGCGTGAAAGCTTCTGCCTATTCTGGGCATTATTCAAGATTGATATTTCATGGGCATGACTCATTTGTCACGGGTGTGAAACATGTCTGTGTGAAACATTCACGGTGTGAATTTCTAGAATTCCATAATAGAAATTTGACTTAAAACACAACATCATTGAAATTTCTAGAATTCCATAATAGAAATTTTACTTAAAACACAACATCATTGAAATCACATACAAGGGCCTCTAAAATTGACCAATGTCAATCACTCTTATCAACATTCAACAACCTATCCTATATGCCTTTAATAACATTTAAACCCATATAAACATAAATCATGCAAAAATATCTCTTAAACATCATAACCTCATAACTCATTTTTATGACATTTTTTACACCTATATTACATAACCATTATGCATATACATAACCAGAAGTGCATTCATATAATTTATCACGTTTCAAGTTATCTCATGACAATGTACAAGATTTAAGGAATTAATATGCATATATGTACTAACATTTAACAATGGAGTCTAACCACTTCAAGTTTGCCTAGCCTTTTGGTGTTTCACACCACTGCTTTTAGCTCCGATCAACTTGAAAACATCACTTTTAGCCTTTCATACTAGAAAAATGGACACAAAACCACTCTAAATCAGAGCTTAGGTTTAACCTCACAAACTCTTTCTTTTCTCCAAGGTTTGAATCTTTAACAAGGATTAATAAAAGAGTTTTGGGTGTTTAAGGAAGTGAAGATGGTAAAGAAGATGAATGTGGCATGTAGGTTTGATTTAAAGGGGTTGTGGAGTTGCTAGGTAGAAGAAAAAGCATAAAAGAGAGAGAAAATGAGAAAATGTAGCTCTAGTCACCAATTCTATAGACTATTGTTCACAAGTGTGAAGTATATCTTCATTGGCATAAACACTTTGTCGCAGTCATGCAAAACCTTAAATGAACCTGAAACTAACCCGTGACATTCACGGCCGAGAAATCCTATTCACGAATATGAACAACTTTCAAAACTATGCATTTTTGAAACAAAACACTCTCACGAGTGTAGACAACCATTCATGGGTGTGAAAGACTCCTTTTTAACTATTTCTAACCTCTTAATCTACCCACACTCTCTCACAATAACCCATCAAACTTAATGATCCTAAAAACTGGGCATTACATTTCTTCCCCCCTTAAAGAAATTTTATTCTCAAAATTTACTTGGTTGTTCAGGTGGAACAACTGGAGATATGTAACTATGGAGAGAAAATGTACCATTAAAAGCATCTAAAAGCTCTTGATCTTCTATAGCCCTCATGGCATAGACTTTTACTGGAGCTTTGTTTGATCCTAGCTTGTTCACCATCTCAGAATTTACTTGACCAGCTTCGTTAGTGGAGGATACTAGCTTAGAGAAACTCACATGCTATAGTGTTGTGATAAAACCCCCAATCTCTGTATTAATGTCATCTTCAAATCTATAACACTTGTCAATCTTATTTGTGATTTTTTAACTTTGAGAGGTATTTTTGCCATTTTGTTGATAACAAATAAAATAACAATAATTTACTTAATAATATTTATGTTCTAAGAGTGTTAAACATGATATGCCTTGATTATAACATGATGCAAGATTAAAAGACAACTTTTGAAGATTAAAATCAAAGAAATAGCAAAGTCACGCCCGTGACTACTTTTTGTCACGCCCGTGACTACTTTTTGTCATGCCCGTGACTACTTTTGTTACACCCGTGAATATAGCTTAGCGCCAACTCTCCAACATTCAAAGTTCATGGCTATGGAAGATCAAACCAACCGTGAATGATCAAGTAGTCATACCCATAAAAGTATTAGTCATGTCTGTGATCAAACATTTCCAATTCTTCCAGAGAGTTCATGGCCAGAGTCACCACTTGGACCATGACTTGGAAGAAAATTCACAACCATGACACATATATTCACTCCCATGAAAGAGGACAGAGAAACATGTCAAGCGCAAAATTAAAAGTTGGTTCAATGACTATTTTCGCATTAAATGCACCCAAATGGCTATAATTCACAAAGGGAATATAAATGCGAGTCATTTATGAATCCCAACAAGAAGAACAACAATTACTTTACATCTTTAATCTTGTTGTAGCCTTGTGCATTAATTATTTTTCTCAACAAACCTCTATTCATTGTGAAAACCTAATTGATCATAATTTCTAAGCATTGTAGGTTGGTGAGTATTTTCATTGTAATCAATTACTCAAAAGTGAGTGTGGGTATATTGGGTTAAGAGTGTAAGGGTTTATTGTGTGAGCCATAAAATATAAGGAATTGGTTTTTGTGTGAGCCATTAAAAAACACAAGGAAATTTCAAGGTTAGGTGTTAGCTATTGAGAGAAACACTATAGTTGGGAGTGAGCTTGAAAAATTCCATTGTAACACTTAATGTGTTAGGGAAACACCTAATTGAGATTGAGGAGAGGAGTAGGGTTTGTTAATACACTAACCTCTATAAAGTTTATGTGTGATATCTCTCCTTCCTTACTTTATTTAATTTATTCCACACTTTCAAGTTAAGCAATTTTTAGTTGCTAACCAATTCAATCCCTTGGTTCATTGTCTGAGGAACAATTTGTATCAGAGCTTGTCTAGTAAAAAAGTCTAAAAAGAACTAACAAAGATCAAGAAATGGCCAGTGAAGGATTTCAAAACTCAAGCCTTACTTTGATGGAGCAAACTACGCTCATTGGAAATTCTGGATGGAGACATATCTCGATAGTGAAGGAATTGAAGTTTGGGATAGTGTTCAAAAAGAATGGATGCCACCAACTAAGAGAGGAGTTGATGGTGAAGAAGAAATTCTTTCAAGAGATAATTGGACAAAGCCTCATTGAAGACCTAACTTCAAAAACAAAAAGGCAATGACAATCATTGCAAGCTCTCTGGCTATTGAAGAATTTGGTGGAATCCAACATTGTCCTACACATATAGCATATGGAAAACATTGGAGAATTATCATGAAGGAACCAAACAAGTAAAATCTAAGAAGATTCAACTTCTTACTTCAGAATATGAACTCTTCAAGATGAAATCCAATGAATCTATCATTGACATGACAAACTGTCTTCTAGCCATCATCAATGGCATGAGAAAGCTTAGAAAGCATTTGATCTTGGAAGATGTGAACAACAAAAGTTTAAGAAACCTTCCTCTCAAAGACTATGGTTCAAGAGTTGCAGGTATAGAAGAGGCCAATGAAGATATGAGCGTCATGCCTACCGATGTGCTTATTGGAAAACTTCTAATGCATGAAATGGTGATAAAAAGAGATAGATAACTTAAAGCCGAACCAGAAAGAGAAAGCCTTTTGCACTCAAAGCCTCTACTTCAAAATTTCAAGAGGTAATTAAAGATGATGAAGAAAAGATTGATGATGCAAATGAGGATATTGCCATGCTGTCAAGAAGATTAAAAAAAATAATGGAAAAGAGACTTTGCAATTCTCGAAACTTCAAACAAAGAACCCTCAAACACTAATCAAATGACTCTTAAAGAAATAAAGAGGAGGTAATGTATTATGAATGCGGGAAGAAAGAACATATCAAACCAGAATGTCCAAAGCTTAAGAACCACAAGAAAAGATTTCAAAAAGATGATGAGGAGAAAGTTCACAAAGCCATATGGGATGACGAAAGCTCTTCAACTGAAAAAGATGATAATGAAGGAGAAGAGGTCAACCTATGCTTTATGGCTTTAGAGGATCACTTCACAGATGAGGTAGGCCATTCTTACTCATACTCTTTTAATGATAATAGTAGTGATAATAATAGTGATAATGAAGATGATGATCAACAGAGTTTAATAGAAGTTTTGAACCTAGATTTAGAAAAATATAAAAGTGGATTTAACACTTATAAAAATAATATTTTAGATTTGAAAAACAAAATGGAAGTTTTATAAAAAGAGAATTTTAATTTTAAAACTTCTAATGAAACTTTCAAAAATCATTATATGAGTAATTCCTCTAGACCCTTAACTAAATCTTTGTTAAAGAAAACAATATTTTGAAAAATAAAGTTGAGAAACTTAGAAACTCAATTTCAAGGTTTCATAAAGGGAAAGGGAATTTAGATACTCTCATAGTTTCTCAAAGACAACCTTTAATAAGACATGGAATAGGATTTAATGAAACATCATCTTCATCTCACAATACTACATTTGTTAAGTCTAGTGCACCACAAACCTCCACAATTGAGGTAATACTCCCAAGGGCTAAGAGTATAACACACACAAAACTCCCTATTCAAAAGAAGAATGGTCAAGGGTCACTTGGCTTAAGAGGCAAACCTCAAAAGGCCAATCGTGCTTTCATATTAAGAGGCATGCACCTAGGAAAGCATCTATTCATCATGCATGTATATGTCATTGCACACAAACTCCTTCTAAAAGGATGTTGAGACCTAAAAGCATGTCAAAATCGAAAAATATATTTAGAGCTAAATAATACTATTATTGCATGAAATTTGGTCATATCAACAAACATTTTTGGATGAGGAAGGCTCATTGGGAACCTTCAAGTGCTAACCTCTAAGGTCCCAAGTTCGTTTGGGTACCTAAAAACAAAACTTGAATTATAGTTTTATAGGTATGCCTCAAGTCCACTATAAAGGAAAATGTTTAGTTTGTGGATAATGGATGCTCAAGGCATATGCTTGGAAATAAAGAACTCTTCAATCACATCAAAAGAATTTATGGTGGTAAGGTAACCTTTGGGAACAATGCTAAGGGTAAGTTAATTGGCATTGGCTCTATTGGCATTAATAATATTACTTTTATTGAAGATGTTTTGCTTGTTGATGGTTTGAATCATAATTTATTAAGTGTAAGTCAATTATGTGATAAGAGAAACTAAGTTATCTTTACCTCAAATGAATGTCTTGTAACCTCTTTAAGTGACCAAGAGATATTCAAGGGAGATAGAGATGTAAATACTTACATAATAGACTTACACAAAATATCTAACCTTTCCTTTAAGTGTCTTATGACTATTAGTGATGAATCTTGGCTATGGCATAAAAGGTTTGGTCATGTAAGAATGGAATTAATTCAAAGCCTTAACAAAAGAGAGCTAGTAAGTGGACTTCCAAAAGTCAAATTTAAAAAGGATAAGACATGTGAACCTTACCAAATAGGAAAACAACATAAGTCATCCTTCAAATCCAAAAATGTAGTAAGAACCTTTAAGCCTCTACAACTTTTGCATTTAGATCTTTTTAGACCTACTAGAATTACTAGTTTAGGAGGTAACCATTATGCTTTTGTCATTATTGACGATTATTCTAGATTCACTTGGGTAATTTTCTTAGCTCAAAAGAGTGATACTTTTGAATCTTTCAAAATTTTTGCTAAAAGAGTTCAAAATGAAAAAGGTTATTTTATTTATAAAATAAAAACCGATCATGTCAAAGAATTTGAAATTGAAAATTTTGAAAACTTTTGTTTAGAATATGGTATTTCACACAAATTTTTAACTCCTAGGACACCTCAACAAAATAACATAGTAGAAAGGAAAAATCAAACTTTAATTGAAATGGCTCGAATAATGATCAATTAGTATGGTTTACCAACCTAGTTTTGGGCCAAAGCCACTAATACTATGTGTTATATTTCAAATAGAGTCTTCAAATGACCACTTTTAAACAAAACTTCTTTTGAGCTATGGAATGGAAGAAAACCCAAAATATCCTACTTTAGAGTATTTGGATGCAAGTGTTTTGTATTAAATACCAAGGACAACCTTGGAAATTTTGCCTCCAAATCCGATGAATGTATTTTTTTGGGATACTCTACAACTAGCAAAGCTTATAGAGTCTTTAATAAAAGGTCTTTAGTTGTTGAAGAGTTTATGCATGTTGTTTTTGATGAATCTAGTAAGCTTGATCTTGTGAAAGGTAGTATTCTTGATGACAATGTAGGCACAATGGAGAAGCTTGATCTTGATCACGAGAAAGATGATGATGATTAAGAGAACCACAACAAGATGTCTCTCTACCTCAAGCTCAAGAACAAGACAACCAAGAGTTTATAAAGGAAAGAAAAATGATAAAGAATCACCCCAATGAACAAATCATTGGTGATCCTACTAAGGGTGTAAGTACTAGATCTCATCTCAAACTCTTAGAATCTATCCTTGTTTTTTTCTCTCAAATTGAGCCTAAGAATATTGATGAGGCTTTTAATGATGAAAGTTGGATAATTTTTATGCAATAAGAACTCAACCAATTCAAGAGAAGTAAAACTTTGCTAAGCGTTTGACTAGGGAATTTGAAATGAGCATGATGGATGAACTTAAGTTTTTCCTTGGTCTACAAATCAAGGAAAGTAATGAGGGAATATTCATCAACCAATCCAAGAACACCAAAGATTGAATCAAAATTTGGAATGGAATGATGCAAAAATGCTAAGATTCCTATAAGCACATTAACAAAATTGGACAAAGATGAGAAAGGGAATAGCATAAATGAAAAACTCTATAGAGGTATGATCGGATCACTTTTACACCTTACTGCTTCTAGGCCCGATATAATGTATAGTGTATGCTTATGTGCTAGATTTTAATCTTGTCATAAGGAATCATATTTGAATGCTGTAAAAAGGATTTTAAAATACTTACATGGCACATTGCATCTAGGCTTATGGTATCGTAGAAATTCATCTTTCAATATCATAGGATATTCAGATGCAGATTATGCTGGTAGTCTTTTGGATAGAAATAGTACCTCAGAAACTTGTCACTTTATTGGTGAATGCCTAATTTCTTGGTTTAGCAAGAAACAATTTTCGGATGTCTTATCTACCACTGAAGTGGAATATGTGGTAGTAGGATGTTGTTGCACTCAAATCCTATGGATGAGACAACAACTTAAGGATTATGGTCATAGTTTGGACCGTATACCCATCAAATGTGATAATACTAGTGCCATCAATCTATCTAACAATCCCATTCAATACTCTAGAAGTAAGCATATTGATATTAGACATCATTTTCTTAGAGATCATGTTCAATATAGAGATGTTGTATTAGAATTTATTGATACAAATAAACAATTAGCATAAATTTTTACCAAACCTCTTAATGTAGGAAGTTTTTATTTTATAAGAAGAGAGCTTCGTATGCTTGATGGATCAACTTTGTCTTAATTATTGTTTTATGCCAATTGTGTGTTGTATGAACCTTGAATGTTAATTCTTTCATATGATGCATATTACTTGACTGATTTTATGATATGAAGTGGTTAACATGATAGAAATATATGTTTTAAGGCATAGAAACTTTTCTAGAAATCTTCTAGTCTTGTTTTAGACTTAGTTTTATTTTTTGAAGATTTGAGGTGGTTCATGATCGTGACGTATATTCACAGTCGTGAACTTAATAACAAAAAGTTCCAGTAGCTTTCACATTTTGCGTAGTTCAAACTAAGTTTCACTCCTGCTACTCTATTTGTCACACCCATGAAAAGCTTTCTTCACGACTATGACATATCTTCACGACCGTGAATAAAGACAACAAAAATATCCAGAACCATTCATACTTTGTTTCACATCTTGCTTCACGAGTAGAAATAGTGAAGACTAAGCTTCACGCCCATGATAATTTTTTTTAGTCCCATGAAAAGCTCGATTCAAGCCCGTGACTGTTTAATATCATGACCGTGACTCGATTCTTCTTCTTCTTCATAGCTAGTGCGCCCCTTCAACAAATCGTGACCACAATGATTCATGCCCATGACTAGTTATTCATGGTCGTGAAGCTATCGAATATAAAATGAAGTTTTCTGTCTTTTCTCATTTTCATCTCTACAAATTCTATCATTTAATATTTCAATTCAATATTTCTCACAAAATTTGGGCCTCCTCACCTACTTTTCCCTCTATAAGACCCTCTTAAAACACTTTTTCTTCAAAGACTCATAAGTTTTCTCAAGGGTTTCAACCTTTATTTTGCAAATTTCTTATCCTCTATTGTTCAAAGCTATCAAAATGGGATATGGTTCTTCCAAAGGCACTAGGAAGAAATCACATGCTCAGAAATGCCACACCGATTACCTACTCAATGTCATTCTGGACCATTGTCATCTGCGATATGCCGTTCTCAAGAAGCGACTTCTACTCTCATCACAATCCTTCGAGTGGAGTTGTATCAAGACACTCAGTCTTGAAACGAGCATGATTAAACAATTACAGGTATGTAACCTCATAGAGTTTTTGGACATATATTGTCTAATGCTAAGGGAACCAACTCTCGAGTTTCTTAGCACGTTGCAGGTCTCACGCACCAGAACTGTCAAATTCCAGCTCGGTAAGCATCCTAACACTCTCACTGCAATAGAATTTGACACTATTTTCAAACTCCCTTCTAATGGCATCCTCAACGAGAGTGAAATTGAATTTTATGCTCCTCAAGCTTGGACACATTTTGGCTCAGAATACAATTAGGATGTGAAAAAGACAAAGAGCACCCACCTTTGGTCTCCTATGCATAAGTATATACATAGGTTTCTCACCTATAGTATATTTGCTCGAGGAGATAGCAATGGGGCAATCAAAAAATTGGAGCTCTTTTTGTTAGAAATGACACAAAGAGGACTATCCATAGCCTTGTCACGATGGTTCACAAATCACCTCCTTTCCATAGCAACGAAGCCATTGGGAGATATTTTGATTGGCGGATATGTGACTCACCTTGCCATTGAGCTAGGCTATTTAAAACTTGACGAACACATCTACACTCTCATTCCAGCTCATCCACGAGACCGACTTGATGTTGAGTTCTTTATAAGATGGGAGCAGCTGTCTGTATAATCCATGAAGGAAATGCCTACTACCGTTTCACCACTCCAATTGGTGAAATTGATTGGGAGGACAATGAATCTGATGCTTTCAAAGTTGGCCTCCATTCTGTCCAACAACAAAAGCAAGCCGGTTATAAGACTTTAACACCAGCAGTAGCTGAGAATGCTGGTCAATCATCGGCCTCTACCACATTCACTTTGGCATAACAGGTTGCTGATCTTTTAGCACCTCTCCCCGACATGATGAAGGCTTCCATCGATGAGAGGTCGAAAAATCTCAAAGACTTTTATGAAGTCTCATATGGACAACCTCAAGGCAGAGGTAGCACGCTTTAGGGATAATTTGTCAGGCTTAAAGCCTACCTAAAGTCCTAGTTTTCTTATAGTAGCTTTACTTTTGCTATTATATGACTTTATTTTTTATGAATTCTAATTTCAATGTAATCCTTCTCCTTTAATTTTTTTAATACAATCATCTTATTGATATTTCATTTCTTTTTGCTGATGACAAAAGGGGGAGAACTTAGCATATATGTGATCTAAGCAATATGCAATATGCGGTATGAAAATATGTAAACTTTATTTTAATTGATAATATGCATAAGATATACCTTATGTCAACCTCACATATACTTTGCAACTTGAACTCATTTTAATGCATAAGATATACTTAACATATATCTCACATATATTTTGAATACACTTGGTTATACATGTGTTAATTAATGAGATATACTTAAGATATATCTTGCATATACCTTATTAGTTTGTAAATACCCTTGCTAGATTATTTGTCACCATAAAAAATGGGGAGATTGTAGAACCTTGAGGGGTATTTCCATCATTTTGATGATAAATAAAATAGCAATAATGTATTTAACAATATTTGTGTTATAAGAATGTTAAACATGATATACCTTGATTAGAACATGATGCAAGATTGAAAGACAACTTTTGAAGATTAAAATCAAAGAAATAGGAAAGTCACGCCCGTGAATATAACTGAGTGCCAACTCTCAAAAATTCAAAGTTCACAGCCATGAAGGATCAGACCAACCATGAATGATCAAGCAGTCACGCTCGTGATCAAACACTTCCAATTCTTCCAGAGAGTTTTACGGCCAGAGTCACCACTTGGACAACTGCTTGGAAGAATATTCACGTTGTGAAAGTATTAGTCACACCCGTGATCAAACACTTTCAATTCTTCTAGAGAGCTTCATGACCAGAGTCACCACTTGAACAATAACTTGCAAAACTATTCACGACCGTGACACATATATTCATGCCCGCAAAAGAGGACAGAGAAACATGTCAGGCATGAAATTAAAAGTTGGTTTAACGGCTATTTTCGTATTAAATGCACCCAAACGACTATAATTCACAAAGGGAATATAAATGCAAGTCATATATGAATGCCAATAAGAAAAACAACAATTACTTTACATCTTTAATCTTGTTGTAGCCTTGTGCATTAATTATTTTTCTCAAAAAACCTTTATTATTGTGAAAACCTAATTGCTCATAATTTTTAAGCATTGTAGGTTGGTGAGTGTTTTCATTGTAATCAATTACTCAAAAGTGAATTTGAGTATATTGGTTTAAGAGTGAAATGTTTGTAAGGGTTTATTGTGTTAGAGGAGTGCTCTAAAGGCAATCACCTTTAACACTTATTGTACAAATTTATTTGATTAATAAAAGGTTTTTTCATGAATTTGATGTTCATTTGATATATGAATTGATAAGTAATCTTAAATCAATTAATGAAGTCATTGATACATAACATAGCATGAAGGAAATCATGATGAGATCATGATATTAAGATTCTTATCATGTGTAATTATGTTAGTATCAAAATTATCCCTAGTCATATGATTAATGAGACGGGACATTATTAATCCAGACAGACTAGTATATGTTACACTCCTTGATTGGATCGAGCAGTAGATCTCATAATCTATAAATATGAGATGTTTAGAGTTAACATGTGGATGCTTGCTAAGTGTAGCTAAGTACATTGGATGACCAACTATGAGACAATCATATGGATAATCTATTCAAATGTCAATGATAGTCGCATTATAACAATGGTGCAAGTATCTTTAGACTTGAGGTACTCAAGGATATCTTGAATATTAATTCTGTATTTTGACACTATTCCTTGTTGCCTCAGAGAGGTAGCTCATAAGGTGGTGATTGTATACAACTTGAGGTATTCAAAGGTAATTGGGTAACCAACAAAGGATTCACCACTCTTGATAGAAGGAGTGTATACCCATGGCCTCTTGTTGTGGTCATTACTCAGAAATCTCTGGCTGGAGTGGAAATGTCATAAAGATAGTCTTCAATGACATATCTAATAGAGTAATGAGCCTCAAGGACAAGAACTAACATTATTTGAACTAGACGTGACGTAGTCAGTCTAGTGGGAGTTGACACATGTCCATACTCTGAACCAAGTGGGATATGGAATGGTGAAAGGAATAATTGCACAGAAATTGTCTATGGAAAGATTCGTAGTCAAACCACTGACTTTCCGGTCAATTGGGGGTTATGATGTGTTGCTAGATACCGCTCATGACCTACATAAATTAATTGTTAATTTAAGTGGCCAACATAACCAGAATCCTAATGGGTCACATGCATTGAAGATATGGAGAATGAGTAAAATGGTCTTTGATAGGATCCAAAATATGAGAGAATTATTTTAGGATGGATCGCAATAAGATCGCACGAAAAAATCGTTCGGGAGTGTCACGGGCCCGCACGGGCTAGGCAGGCTGCTGGCCAGCCTTGCGGGCCAGCTGGGCTACCCAGCAGCAGCCCGCAGCAGGCCCAGCGCGCCTGCAGCTTTTCATCCGTTGGCCAACGACTGTTTTTGGCTGACTTTTCATCTTATTTTTGAATTTGATTCAAATAGAAAAGACATAAAATAGACATAAAATAGACATAAAATTTTTGTTTTGTGAAACAAAATATTTTTAAAACACAACAAAAATTTTCTCAAGAGCTCTTTCAAAGCTAGCACTTTGAATTTGTTCAAATAATTTTCTCTTGATAGTTTCTTCTTCATTCTTTATGTGGATTATCATTAAAGACATCCTAGTGTGGATTGTTGTGGTTTGCTACAACATAACAAAGTGAAGATTTGAAGAACAAATAAAAATTACAAGGTATAATTTTTAACATTTACATTTATATAAATTAGTTTTAATGGTACAAGTACGATCTTTTGTTTTGGGTTTTGAAAATTTTATTTTTCGCTGCGTTTATGAATATGATTCATTCTTCAAAACCCAACATTGGTATCAGAGCCTCCTTGTATCCATTAAAATTAATTTTAATTGAAAGTGCAATGAGATTGCATGTTTTTGATGATTTTGGATAAATAGGTTTTGAAAAATTGAAATTAATTTGTAAAATATAATTTACACGTTTTTCTTTCTTTAATATGATCATGGGATGATTAAGAATGATTATTTTGATTGAAAAATGATTTGAATGTGATTCAAATAATTAATTTCGGATTTATTTCAAAAATGCCTAAAATTGTCTTATTTATGAACATGTGTTGTTGTTTGGCTTAATTGATAGGGCTGATTGTATTTTTCTTGTAATTTAATTATGAAAACCTTATTTAGACATATTGAGAATATGTTTATGCCTCTGGAAGTGTCTAATAATTAATTAAAAATTATTTTAACTAATTGTTCAAATAAATACAAAAACTGAACTGTTTTAGCTTACCCGGTAGGGCTGTTTTGTTTGATTTTTTTGTATGTATTTATTTTATTTCCAGAACCTTGAAATAATTTTTATGTGATTAAAAATATGTTATTTTGACGTTAGATGCATTCCAAAATTATTTTGCAAGCATTTGAAATTTTAAAAATTATATATATCGAATTAGTCATTTTGAGCGTCTAAGTGTATTGGTTCGTTTGTCTTAGTAATTTTGGCTTGTGCCAAAAATATTTTGATAAACTTGAGCTGACCTAAAGATAATTAAAATGGTGATTTGATATTCTGGAAATTTTTAGAATTTTTGAAAATTAATTTTGAATTAATTTAAGTTGTGCAATTGTAATTCTAGTATGACTATAAATTGGTATGTATATTAAAATTAAATTGTTTAATTTTAACATCATAATATTCTAATTTTAAGGAGAATTAATTTTAAATTATTTTTGGAAATATATAATTTAATTTAATTTGATTAAATATTAAATTTCACTTAAAAATGACATACAAAATTAAATTAACCGAAAGAACACATATAGGCAATTTCGATTCAAGTGTTGAATCGATTTACAAATTGAAATCCAAAATTGTCATTTTTATTTTGTGCATTAGAGAATGCATGTTAGGGGTGTATGAAAAGACATGATGAATGATTATGGACTTAGGCCCAATGTGATTGAGAATGCATGAAATTATTTTGTTTTATGGTAAATAGGGTCTGCGTGTCCCTACCTCTTTTTCTTTCTTATGTATTTCTCTTCTCATCTTACTCCCCTCAAATGTTAATTGAGGTTTTCTATAATTTGAAATATGTAATTAGATTACATAGGATTAGGATAAAATGAAGATACAAAGGAGCAAGAAGCAAAGGAGATGGTACCATAAACAAGAAGACTTAGAAATATGAATTTGATTTCTATTTTGGGTTGTGAATTCATGCATATACCTAGGTAAGACCTAGTCAATCTCTCTTTATCTCAAGAGATTAACTTTAGTATGTCCATAATCATGTCATATAGTTAATGTAACTATCTTTATATATCAATGTGATGATGTATGATATATAAAAGCATGAAATAATAACTTGATGAGACTTAATTAACAAAGAAATTCCTCACTAAATAAACAATAAGTTTTACGCCTTCCATTAATATAGGGAGAACCAGAGTTCTTCTAGAGTTAAGGTTGTTGAGTTGTCTTAAGCTCACTCTATAAGAATATGTTCAATCCATTAAAATTATATTTCATGAGTAATGGGTTAGACTTAACCGATATTATTAATTTGTTGGATTTGCGCCAAGGTTAATGTGTATTGGAAGTGAAGTTGGGTTTGTATACATGAGATATACACATATCAAGAGTCGATAGCCCAATGTATGTGCACACATCAATAAGTTGATAGCACAAGATTTGATAGTTGCATAAATAATGCAATTGGTATGGATTAGATACCTACCAACCAAACTAAGGATAGCTTGTTGAGTTGCCTCAAGGTTATTCTTAGCTAGTTGGATATCGACCCACTAGGAGAACTTCCATATAAGTTATCTCGGGTTCATAGTGAGGGCTATGGATTTGCTATAAAATAGTGGGAGTCATAATGCGATTTATTAAAGACCTAATAAATATGCATTTTATGTACATTCTAACATGTTCTATTTTACATCTAGGTTGCTAGAATCATCATTATGACAAATGTGAATTTGCGATCGCTAATGGAATCAAATAAGTTGACTGGCCCAATTTTTTGGATTGGTTAAAGAATCTGAGAATAGTTTTCAAATCCGAAAAGATTGGCTATGTCCTAGATGAGGCACTCTCTAATCCCCCTACTGCTAATGCTTTGAAGATGTTCAGAAGGCATATCAAAAACATCTCGATGATAGTGAGATGGCAAGCTGCATTATGCTTGCTACTATGTCAGCTGAGTTGCAAAAGCAGCATGAGGCTATGGATGCTAATTCCATAGTATACCATCTAAGAGAGCTTTTTGATGAGCAAGCACGTTTCGAAAGGTTCGAAACTTCAAGGTTTCTCTTCCGCACTAAGATGGTTGAGGGGACATCTCTAGTGCAATATGCATTGAAGATGAATGACTATATTGAGAGGTTGGCCACCTTGGGATTTGTGATGGACCATGAATTAAGTAATGACTTAATTCTAACCGGTTTGTCTGATAGTTATTCACATTTTATGCTTAACTATAGGATGAACCAAATCTCTACCACTATTCCTGAGCTGATTAACTTGCTTAAAACAACTGAGCTATCTATCAAGAAAGACAGTAAGGTTGTAATGTTGGTGGACTCTTCAAGTTCTAAAAGGAAGAACCTTAAGAAGAAGAAGAAGTCCATGAAGCCTAAAGGAGACGTGGCCAAGAAAAAGGCTAAGGAGATTGCTCCAAAAGGGACATGCTTCCATTGTGGCAAGGATGGCCATTGGAAGAGAAAATGCAAGGCTTACTTGGAGTCCTTAAAGAAGAAGGCATCTGATGCCTCATCTACTTCAGGTATTTTTGTCATTGAAATTAATACTGTTTCCAATAATAATATATGGGTATTAGATACCGGTTGTGGCTCACACATATGCACTGATATGCAGGGCCTAAGGAATAGTAGACAGCTCAACAAGGGAGAGTCAGACCTACGCATTGGAAATGGAGCAAGGGTTGCTGCATTAGCTATAGGAACATATGTATTGACCCTCCCTAGTGGGATTATATTAAATTTGGAGATTTGCTATTATGTACCTGCTTTGACTAAAAACTTATTTCTATTTCAAGTCTAAATAAAGATGGTTTCCTTTTACCATTTAGTAACAATTGTTGTTATATTATGTTAAATGGAATTCTTTATGCTAATGGTACATTATGCAATGGAATATACATATTAGATATGTCAAATCCAATTTTAAACATCAATGATAATAAAAGGAAAAAACAAGATATGTTGAAATCATCTTTTTTATGGCATTGTCGTCTTGGTCATGTAAGTGAGAAATGCATGGATAAGCTACACAAAAGTGGTAGCTTGGGGTCATTTGATTATGAATCATATGATACATGTGAATCTTGTTTACTAGGCAAGATGACTAAATTACCCTTTAAGGGAAAGGATGAACGTTCTAATAGACTTTTAGACTTAATACATTCAGATGTATGTGGTCCAATGTCTACACACGCTAGAGGTGGTTTTATCTACTTCATTACTTTTATCGATGATTACTCACGATATGGATACGTGTATCTTATGAGATACAAATCTGAAGCTTTTGAAAAGTTCAAAGAATTCAGAAATGAAGTAGAGAAACAACTTGGCAAAAGTATTAAAACACTTTGATCAAATCGAGGAGGTGAATACTTGAGCCAAGACTTTCTAGATTATCTTAGGGATAATGGGATTTTATCTCAGTGGACTCCACCTTACACTCCAAAACACAATGGTGTGGCTGAAAGAAGAAACCGAACCTTGTTAGACATGGTAAGGTCTATGATGAGTTTTACGGAATTGACTAAATCCTTTTGGGGTTATGCATTAGAGACCGTCATTTATATATTAAATGGAGTTCCTTCAAAGTCAGTTGATGTTACTCTATATAAGATATGGTATAACAAGAGGCCCACATTTTCTTACATGAGAATTTGGGGTTGTCCTGCTTATGTGAAGCGGACAATGTCAGATAAGCTAGAAGCTAAGTCTGACTGATGTCTGTTTGTGGGATATCCAAAAGCATCATATGGATATCAATTTTACCACCCCTTGGAACAAAAGGTTTTTGTTTGAAGACATGCAATCTTTTTAGAGAGAAAATTCCTTCTAAAAGGAGATAGTGGGAGCCAAATTGAACTTGAGAAAGTTCAAGATGCACAAACAGATGCTGATCAACTGCCTGAACCTGAGCTTGTTACTCATACAGATGATATAACAGCTCAACCTTCTGAAGCACTAGAGCTTCGTAGGTCAAGTAGGATACGTACTGTTCCAGAGAGATATGGATTTCTCATTAGTGAACAGAACGACGTATTGCTCATAGAAAATGATGAGCCTACAACCTATGAAGAGGTTCTGAATAGTTCAGAATCTGACAAATGGCTTCAAGCCATGAAGTCAGAAATGGATTCCATGTATGAAAACCAAGTATGGACTTTGGTTGACCCACTAGAAGGAATAAAGCCTATAGGGTGCAAGTGGGTTTTCAAAAAGAAAGCTGACATAGATGGTAATGTGATTACCTATAAAGCTAGACTTGTTGCTAAAGGTTATCATCAAAGACAAGGAATTGACTACGATGAAACTTTTAGCCCAATAGCTATGCTTAAATCCATAAGGATACTCCTAGCCAGTGCTACTCATTATGATTATGAGATATGGCAAATGGATGTGAAAACAGCTTTCCTTAATAGAAATCTGACTGGGGATGTGTACATGACACAACCAGAAGGTTTTATATCCAAAGATGGCAAAAAGGTATGTAAGCTTCAAAGATCCATTTATGGATTAAAGCAAGCATCTAGGAGTTGGAATATTCGGTTTGATAAGACAATCAAACAATTTGGTTTCTTACAAAATCCGGATGAACCTTGTGTCTATAAGAAGGTTAGTGGGAGTGCAATCGTATTTCTTGTGTTATATGTAGATGACATATTCTTAATGGGAAATGATGTCTCAGCTTTACAATCAGTCAAAATTTGGTTATCCAAGAATTTCTCTATGAAAGACCTTGGAGAAGCAGTCTATATTTTAGGGATAAATATCTATAGAGATAGATCTAAAAGATTGCTTGGTCTTTCACAGTCTACATATATAGATAAAATGCTAAAGAGGTTTAGCATGGAGCAGTCCAAAAGGGGATATATTCCCATGACCCATGGGATTACTCTCTCAAAGTCTTTGTGTCCAAAGACACAAGATGAGAGGACACACATGAGTTTGATTCCATATGCTTCAGCTATAGGATCAATCATGTATGCTATGATATGTACAAGATCCGATGTATCATATGCTCTGAGTGTCACGAGTAGATACCAATCGGACTCTGGTGAGGGTCATTGGGTGGCTGTCAAGAATATCCTAAAGTACTTAAGAAAAACTAAGGATGTATTCTTGGTATATGGAGATGGAGATATTACTGTGAGCGGGTATACCGATGCCAGCTTCCAATCTGACAAGGATGGCTCAAAATCTCAGTCAGGTTATATATTCACACTAAATGGATGAGCAGTTAGTTGGAAGAGTTCCAAACAGGAAACGACTACTGATTCCACAACCGAAACAGAGTACATTGCAGTTTCTGAAGCAGCAAAGGAAGCAATTTGGATAAAGAAATTCATCACTGAACTTGGAGTGGTTCCCAGCATTATTGATCTAATACAATTGTATTGTGATAATAATGGAGCCATTGCACAAGCAAATGAGCCACGGTCTCATCAGAGATCCAAACATGTACTCAGAACATACCATTTGACTAGAGAAATCATTGGTAGGAATGATGTAAAGAAAGAAAGAGTGCCCACTGATCAGAATATTGCTAATCTTTTAACTAAGCCACTTTCCCAAAAGAAATATGATTCTCATGTACTCGCCTATGGAATTAAATACAAAGGCGATTGGCTTTGGTGCAAGTGGAAGCTTGTTAGAGGAGTGATCTAAAGGCAATCACCTTTAGCACTTATTGTACAAATTTATTTGATTAATAAAAGGTTTTTTCATTAATTTGATGTTCATTTGATATATGAATTGATAAGTGATCTTAAATCAATTAATGAAGTCCTTGATACATAACATAGCATGAAGGAAATCATGATGAGATCATGATATTGAAATTATTATCATGTGTAATTATGTTAGTATCAAAATTATCCCTAGTCATAGGATTAATGAGATGGGACATTATTAATCCAAACAGACTAGCACATGTTACACTCCTTGATTGGATCGAGTAGTAGATCTCATAATCTATAAATATGAGATATTTAGAGTTAACATGTGGATGCTTGCTAAGTGTAGCTGAGTACATTGGATGACCAACTATGAGACAATCATAGGGATAATCTATTCAAATGTCAATGATAGTCGCATCATAGCAATGATGCAAGTATCTTAGACTTGAGGTACTCAAGGATATCTTGAATATTGATTCTGTATTTTGACACTATTCCTTGCTACCTCAGAGAGGTAACTCATGGGGTGGTGATTGGATACAGCTTGAGGTATTCAAAGGTAATTGGGTAACTAACAAAGGATTCATCACTCTTGATAGAAGGAGTGTATACCCATGGCCTCTTGTCGTGGTCATTACTCAGAAATCTCTGGTCGAAGTGGAAATGTCATAAAGATAGTCTTCAATGACATATCTAATAGAGTAATGAGCCTCAAGGACAAAAACTAACATTACTTGGACTAGACGTGACGTAGTTAGTCTAGTGGGAGTTGATACATGTCCATACTCTGAACCAAGTGGGGTATAGAATGGTGAAAGGAATAATTGCACATAAATTGTCTATGGAAAGGTTCGTAGTCAAACCACTGACTTTCCGGTCAATTGGGGGTCATGATGTGTTGCTAGATACCGCTCATGAACTGCTTGAATTAATTATTAATTTAAGTGACCAACATAACCGGGAACCTAATGGGTCACACGCATTGAAGATATAGAGAATGAGTAAAATGGTCTTGGATAGGATCCAAAATATGAGAAAATTATTTTATGATGGATCGAGTTGAGATCACACGAAAAAATCATTTGGGAGTGTCACAGGCCCGCGCAGGCTAGATAGGCTGCTGGCCGACCTTGCGGGCCAGCTGGGCTACCGAGCAGCAGGTCCAATATGCCTGCAGCTTCCCATCCGTTGGCCAACGACCATTTTTTGCCATAATTAGGCCAATTATAGCCAATACTATTCATTAGTTACCATTTTCTCCAATTTTTACTTTTCATCTTATTTTTGAATTTGATTCAAATAGAAAAGACATAAAATGGCAGAAAATAGACATGAAATTTTTTTTTGTGAAAAAAAATATTTTTAAGACAACAAAAATTCTCTCAAGAACACTTTCAAAGCTAGCACTTTGAATTTGTTCAAACAATTTTCTATTGATAGTTTCTTCTTCATTCTTCGCGTGGATTATCATTAGAGACATCCTTTGCTACAACCCAACAAAGTGAAGATTTGAAGAACAAATAAAAATTATAAGGTATAATTTTTAACATTTACATTTATATAAATTAGTTTTAATGGTACAAGTATGATATTTTGTTTTGGATTTTGAAAATTTTATTTTTCACTGCGTTTATGAATATGATTCATTCTCCAAAACCCAACATATTGTGTGAGCCATAAAACACAATGAATTGGTTTTTGTGTGAGCCATTGAAAAACACGAGAATTTCTGGGTTAGGTGTTAGCCATTGAGAGAAACACCATAGTTGGGAGTGAGCTTGAAAAGCTCAATTGTAACACTTAGTATGTTAGTGAAACACCCAATTGAGATTGGGGAGATGAGTAGAGATTGTTAATACACGAACTTATATAATTCTTGTGTGTTATATCTCTCATTTCTTACTCTATTTAATTTATTCTGCACTTTCAAGTTAAGCAATTTTTAGTTGCTAACCAATTCAACCCCCTTCTTGGTTCATTGTCTGGGCAACAATGATCAATCCGAATGTATATTTACTCAGTCGAGTAAATCCTCTCTAGTACTCAGTGACTGTCATCCTTTTCTGCTTGAGGTTCAAGAACTTCCCTTCTTTTCATCAATGTACACTTAAGGGACGTATTGTTCCTTGAACTTAGCTATAAAGAAGTCTCATGTCAAAGGCTAAGAAACCTCTAGGTTCAGCAAAATTATCTTCCACTAGTCATATGTGTGTTGCTACAAAAGATAAAAAAAAATATATCTGGCCTTGTGCTCTTCGGCACACTCTTACTCATTAAAGACCTTTTCAATCTTCTAAAGGTAAAACTGGACTGTAGTTGGGTCATATTCACTTTTCCTAAGGAAATTAGTGGCCCTATACTTTCTAAGTATATCAATATGCATCTTGGGTCTCTCTTGTGTGGCAGTAGTGAAGGTGGAGCTACCTATAGTACTACCTGAGCTAACCTCTGTAAAAGAGTAGTTAGATTTTGAATCAAGAGATCCTGCGCTTGATCCGCTAAACCTATCGTAGGCTGTTATGGAGGAACTGGTACAACACTTGAACCATGAACACTCGCAACACCAGCTTGGTCCTAAGCCCAACGTCCAAAGGATTATTGCTTTCAGCAACATCACAGGCCTTTAACTCCATATACCTTCACTTTAAACCTAAAAGTCAACAGAAAAACAATTCATGTCAGAGTCAAATGAGATGTACTATACATGCATGATAAACCCTTTACCCCACTTAGGTTCAAAAATGCCTAAACCTAAGTTTTGATATTAAAATGTAACACTCTTTAAGTTAATCAGGACAAAATCCAAATTAAATGGGCGGATGCTGCTAGAATCTGATGTAGAAAACCTATGAAATTAAAAAAATTTCTTTATTTGTAATACTTATCTCATATCATTATACAAATGTATTCAACCATAGCATTTAAACCATACAACATGTATTAACCTTGATCCCAAAGAATCACTTTCATATAAAAATCATAATTGGGCTAAACCGACCCACTGTATACAAAAATACAGTATTAAAAATGATTATATGTTCTTTGAAAAGAAAAAGGCTTATAAAAATTAAATCTAGAAGCCATATCATGTACAAAATAAACCAAAAGATGATATAAACATGATCATAGACCTAAGGTAGGTCTACTTTTGAATCTCTAAATGGGGGCTTCTTCTCTTATGTCAATTCTAGCTTTCCTCTAGGCTCCAAATCTATGCACAGAAAATTTATATGCTAAGGTACTGAAAGCTTATTGGTACATATATGCATAAAAAAATTCAACATGCAATCATACAAGTCATATAAACATCATACATATATGTGTTATGTTATCATTTTCATAAACCTCCATATATCATATTCTATGTATCATAACAACAAATCATACATATCAAACATTCTCATATAACTAGTTCATCGTATCCTACTTATTTCGTTACTTCACTGTTATTTGCTTTTAACTTACCATTTATCATATTATTATTTCCTTTTAGTTCATTTCTGTGCAAAACTTGAAGTCAAACTATCCAGATGTAGGTTATAAAGCAAAGTTGGTCTAAGAGCTTCAGTGACTCTGTCCATTAACTGTGAGTGTGCTCATATGAGCTACTCAAGTCAATGACATTTTGAGATATTCAACCACTTTGACTGAGTAATAAATAGGATCAATGGTGCTCCAAGAGCTTAAGCTACATTGTCATCATAATCGCACGTAACTAAGAAATAATGGCACTCTAACCTGAGCTTCAACTACCTTGTCCTCAAAGAAATATATCCTACAATACTATAACCTTCTCAACAACATGATATCTATCCTATGTCAAGTCCTAAATTAGAGAAAAAGACATTTTTAGTTCTTAAATCACATTTCTTTTTAATACCTTTCTCACATTTATCCATGCTCATAAATAATAATACAAATATATTGCCTCATTACCATCACCCATATGTGATTAATCATGCTTACATATAACTTATAACATGTGATCCATTCACCTATCACATAGCATAAAAAAATACAAAAATTGCATGTATCAAAATAATAGGCTTCATAGGAATGAGCTAGATGTTTATGGTCGTGAATGTATCATTCACAGGTACTCCCACCTATGAACCAAACTATGAACATACTTATAAATGCTACTGTCTTTAAAATACATTATATTCACGATTGTAAAATACACCTTATGCGCATGAAACTAAATATTCTTGATTGTGAATCAAATGGCAAAAATTGAGGGTGAAATGTTCACAGTCGTGACTATTTATTTACAAAAATGAACCTATGCATTCATGACTTCCCTAGCCGTGACGCAAGACGTGAAAACTTCTATCCATTTTAGATATTTTTCTAGGTTGATGTTTCACGGGAGTAACTCATTTATCACAGGCATGAAATGTGTCTATGTGCAACATTTACGGGCATTACTACCATGTCACATACATGAATTTCTGGTATTCTAGAACAAAAACTCAAGCTAAAATAGAGCATCATCAAAATTACATGTAAGAGCCTATAAGATTGACTAATGTCAATCACTCCTATCAACATTCAATAACCTATCCTACTGATAGCATGCCTTTAACAACATTTAAATCCATATAAATATAAATCATGCCAAAGTATCTCATAAACATCATAACCTCATAACTCATTTTCATGGCATTTCTAACACCTATATCACATAACCATTATGCATATATATAACTAGAAGCACATTCATATCATTTATCACATTTTTAAGTTATCCCATGGCATACTACATGGTAACATATAAGATTTAGTATATTAATATGGATATATGTATTAACCTTTAACAATAGAGCCTAACCACTTCAAGCTTACCTAGCCCTTTGTTGATTTACATCATTGCCTCTAGCTCCTATCAATACAAAAACATATCCCTTAGCCTTTTATACTAGAAAAACGGACACAAAACCACTCTAAACCTGAACTTAGGTTCAACCTCACAAATGTTTTCTTTTCTCTAAGGTTTGAAGCTTTAATAAGGATTAACAAAGGATTTTTATGTGTTTAAAGAATTGAAGATGGTGAAGAAGGTGAATGTGGTGTGCATGTTTGGCTTATAGCGGCAGTGGAGTAGTTAAGGTAGCAGAAAAAAGTATAGGGGAGAGAGTAAAATATGGTTCTGCTCAGCAACTTTGTAGACTATTATTTACGGGTGTGGAATATATATTCATGGGCATGAGCACTCTATCACAATCGTGACAAATCTTGAATAGGCGTGACACTAATCCACGACATTCACGGGTCTGAACAATTTTCAAAACTATGTCATTTTGAAACACAACATTCTCACGAGTGTGAACAAGCATTCTCGGGCATGAAAGACCCATTTCTAACTATTAAGGGTGAATCATCAACTATTTCGGAGCAACCAAGGTGATAGGTTAGTCACCAACTATCACAGAATAACCCTAGGTAATGGATTAGTCTCCAACCCTAGTGAGAGCCAATCATCAACCCTAGGTGAGGGTGATTCATCAAACTCTAGTTGAGGGCTTAATTATCTACCCTAAGTGAGGTTTCAATCACCAACTATCTTAGGAAAATCCTAACTGAGGGGTCAGTCACCAACTATCTCAAAACATGCCCAAGAAAAAGGGTTAGTCTCCATCATCTACTTAGCAAGTCAGATCTATTCATAAGCAACGTAGGAGTTGAGGTAAGTAATTTTTTCACCTTTTCTTATCATGATCCTTACGGCTTTAATGAAATTTCAAGCACCCATTCAAATTCCACGAAAGTTGGGGCAAAGTATAAACATCAAAATTTATGTGTCTTGAATTTTGTATGATTACGTTATGATGAAAGTTAGAATATTGATATGAAAAATAGTACTTCCTAATTGAAAGCATTAAAAAAAAAAAAATTCAAGAATCACTTTTGGACATATAAAAGTGAGAATAAATTTGGGCTAAATAAGTATGTTCAAAGGTGAAAAGGATGAGCTAAGTTTGATTTGGGCCTAGAACCACGTGGTTGTGGCCTATAGCCATAGGATTACCACTCGACAGTCCTTGACAACAGTGTGGCTTTTCTCTACCACCATGTGGCGGCTCATAGGGAAGTTAAACATGAACTTTTGATAGAGATAAGTATGGCCGAAATTAATCTTGATAACTTTTTAAAAGCTTTTATTTGATCACTATCAAGCTGAAAATTATCAGATTAGCTTTTGAAAAGCACATCACTACATTTTGTATCTGTAAATAGGCTCTTCCTCCCTTCATTTCACATAAATAATCATTAACTAGAGAAGGAAATAAATTTGTGTTTAAAAGAGTTTTCTTTGAGTTTCTAAAGGGTTTGAGGGAGAAAATTAGTTTCTTTGAAAGTCTGTGAGTGATTCTTCAATTCAGTGATTTTCAAAGGGGAATTATTATTATTCAGTCTATTGAACTTGTGATAAGTTCTGAAGGTAATGATCTGCAACCCAAAATCTCATTTTGATCCACATATTCATGTGAAACCATGATTTTTATATTTTCATAATCTATTTTTTTCAAAATTATGGTATGATTTGATGGTTTTTATTTAACCATTTTTGGTTGATTATATCAAAATCGTTTTTTCTTAATATTAGTCATCATTAAAAGGTGATTTTGATTTTAAAAAGGGATATAAAATTATTTAGATATGTTTTTACCATGAGATAATAATATTAATGATCAATCTTTAATTCCTAATCTTTTTACATTGCATTATGTAGGGTATTAAGTTTGATTATTCATGCATTTCTTTCATTTTTACCTTTCCTGCATGATTTTTATCCTAATTTATGTTTGCATTCATTATGCATTTACCCTATTATATTAATGTTTAATATTAAAATACCATGTATGGATCACTAGACATATAGATTAATAAGTGCTGCCAACAAAACCAACATCTGAAAATTAATGAGTTGGTCTCTTTTACACCGGTTTATTCGATTCTTGGTTGGACTGAGTGACAACTCCTGACTCTTCATCACGAGCATCACACGCACCAAAAAATAGGAGGAATGAAAGAGTGATAAAAAGTTGGAAATAGATGAATGGAGAAGTGGGGTGGCGGCTAGTGAGGGATAAAGGAAAGAGAAGGGTGTTAGGGTTTAAAAATAAAATAAGGGTAAAAAGTTGAAAAAAAAAAAAGGTGAAAGGAAGGGTAAAAATAAAAGAAGAGTAATAAGTTGGAAAAAAAAAAAGAAAAAGAAAAGTAGGAAATGGGTTTCTAACTTGAGAGGGTTGTGATATCCCATAAGCTTTTTACCAAGAGACTTATACGAAATACCCCACAAGATTTCTACCACAAGACACTAATATGATATGCTACTTAATGATAAATAAAAAAAAGTAAAAAAATAAAAATTTGGGATAAATTTGGTTAAACCTGTTGAATTACAACATAATTTTTAATTTTCACACCCATTCTGATATGATTTTTAAAACATTGCCTACTACTCAATCAGTACCACCAAGCCTTATCAAAGCCACCACTACCCTTAACTACTTAAACAAAGCCACCATCAAAACACGCTGCTTTCAATTTTATCTAAAGAGATATCCATCTCTATTCACTCATATTCCATACATATACATTTATCAATTTATCAAATCTACATTTTCTTCATAAAAAATATTTAAAATTTTCTTCAAAATTCAAAAACAAATAATTATTAAAAAGAAAATTATATATTTATATATACACAAATAGCAATTGCTCCACTATCTTTCTATTTTAATGGTTTTTTAATGAGGTATCCATGAATAGATCCAAATAAGGAAATTAACTTCCTCTGATTTAAATGATCAGAAAGTTTCTCTTATTGCCAAATCTCCCCCTTTCTTCTACCTCTAGAAATGCGCCAAATCTTGGCCTCTTACCTATAACCCTAGCTTCCCGTCTCTTTCTCCTCTTCTAGCTCTAAAATCTTGTTAGAATAGTTAGTGATAATTAATCTCACACTAAAAATGAAGAAAGAGAAATTTGGAAGGAAAAGTTTTTAAATATCGTTATCGCTATTTTAAATAGCAGTCGCATAATGATTTTCTCGAGGACCGTGAATCCTACTATCTTTTAAAGGCATTTGATAGACTAGAAAGCGTAATTGCCTTTTATTAGTGTGGTCACAAAATGGTTAGTGGGCAATATAACAATCGCAATATACACTGCGAATCACACTATTTTTCATTTTATCTTATTGCAATAAGTATCACGGTCACAAATACTATTGATATAGTCTCGAATTCTTTTGCGAGCATAGTTCACGATCGCCGCATAGACTTATATTTCTGAAATTCATACAATTTGCGATCACGAAAAAAAGCCTAACGACTAGTTGGATAGTTAATAACATTCAAAAATTGTTCGTGTCATTTACTAAGGGACATGTCCTTTATGAACAACTACCTTGATGCCTATAAATTGATGACTTAAGTTAGTTTTGATTAATTAATTTTCTTTATTATTCTTCTATTATTGCAATAAAGCCTATTCATTTCCTTACAAATTCTTGGGAGAATTTATTGATTTGTCAATATATTTTAGTTTATTTTTTTATATATATTTCTGGAGGGAATTGTCATAAAATGCAAGCAACAATATAATAGGGGCAAATTTCTTAATAAGAGTGTTTCTCACTATCAAAACAATTTGTAAAGTCTTCATTGTACACTAGGGTGGAGCTTCATGAGGGCATTGGGGGAGGGGGGCATGAACCCATCAAAATTCAAATTTTTTTATATATAATATAGTTAAAAATTATGAGAAATATTTTTCATTATTTTTAATATTGGGTCCTCCTATAATAAAATAACTAGGTAAAAATAAATAAGTATTAATGTCAAAGTGACATATAGTTACTTAATTGTTATTGAATTCTTCATTTGATTTTCATTTAGATTAAGTCACAAATACTTATGATTAAAACTTCTAATAAATTAGGTCCTTTAATTTTCCAAAAATATCTAAAACTTATCAACTACGTTTCTAATAAAAGAATAAAAAGTTGTGTAGAGATTGAAGCAAGCAGAGAATGCATGGAGCAAATTAAATGGATGTACTGATTTTTGTTCATTGTTTTTTGGTAGTTGAGAAGGAATATTGAGAATTTAAGATTTGCTTTGTTACCTACAAAAGCCATTAATATCTGTTTCCCACCACTCCATTAAGATCCATCCACCCAAAATCAATTAATATCTAAATTTTCCAAATTGATGAAACCATCTCATAGCCCTTAAAATTTGTGTTGCCACTATCCAAACAATTAGCAAAAGGTGAAGAATTTTCTTTAATATATTTGATTATTTGAGATAAATTCAAGTTAAAATTATTATTTTAATTTTTCTTTTTTAAATTGAAATTGATTAATTGTCAATTACTTGTTTATTTAATTTTGAAGAAAGATTTATATATTTTTATTCTTTTCTTGATTTTTATCGATTTCAACCTTAAATTCAACTTTTTCTTCTTCTTTTTTTTTTTTCTATTTTTTATTTTATTGTTATTATACTTTAAGATCTAAGTGTTATCCTTATTACTTTTATTGATGTTGTTTGTTCTGTTTAGTGAGATTTTTTTAATTGAGAATTGTTGATTGAATGTGTTTAGTTTGCCCTCAAAATTTGAAGTCAAGCTCCACCACCATTGAACACCCTATTTTACATCGATGTTGTTTTCTTCAATGGCCGATCTACCTATTATGTGTCAAAGCTCACCTCTCTGAGCACCCGCCACTCCTCGGTTGCCGAGGAAGCTCTGCAACATATGTTCCAATAAGGAAAAGACTGATTTTGAATTTCAGCTTTGTGGGTCTAATGATTATACTGTTATGTCAGCCAAAATTTTTGAAAAATATTTGGTGTGAGTCTTACCACATAAAAAAAGTCAAAAGTTACAGTAATTCAATTTTGAATTGAATTCCTCCAGCCAATATTCTTTACTTTTTTTATTTGTGTTCATACTGAATATTTTGCCTATAAATAGGCAGATATCCTTTCATTTGAATTACAACAATTTCTTTATTTGAGATAATTTGAGAGAGAGTTGAGACTTTTGAAATATTTCCAAAAATTAGAGAGTGACAAAAATAGTAAGGAAAATTTTTTGAAGTATTTTTTAGAAACATTTGTGTGCCACTATTTTTGGATTTATCTCAAAATTGTTGTATTACTTCTAACATGTATCTAGAGAAGACTCTCTCTTTGTATCCATTAATTTTTATTAGTGGAAGAAAAATATTCAGAGTGTTGTCCATGGACGTAGCCCAAATTAAAGGTTGAACGATGTTAAATTGTCGGTGCTATTTTTTATTGATTATTTTTTTCACATTTATTTGTGTTATTTTATTCGTTGTGCCCAATAAGTGGTATCAAAGCCAGTCTGTCAGTCTTATAAAATTCTTAGTATGCTTTGTGGTTGCAGTATTGACTAATCTTCCACATCAGAAAAGATTTTATTAGTTTACTGTTAATTGAAGGAATCTCATTTTTTTTAAATAGAGACAAAGAGCACCAAAATGATCAACTTAAATGACACAAATTACCACATATGGAGAAGCAAAATGAAGGATCTCCTATTTGTGATGATACTATCAATTTCACATCCCACGAGACCAGTTAGGTAATTGATAGTGATGCTACCATTCATGCCACGTCTCAGAAGGAATTCTTTTCATCCCATACAACAGGAGATTTTTGGCTCTATAAAGATGAGAAATGATAATCTATCAAAAGTTATTAGCAGAAGAGATGTTTGTCTAGAGATTGTGAATGGTACCAGATTAGTCTCGAGAGATGTCTGACATATTCTAGATATTCGTCTGAATCTAATCTCTGTAGAAAGACTCGATGATGCAGGTTTCTGTAGTACCTTCTCAAATAACCAATAGAAGCTTACCAAAGGTTCCATGGTGGTGGCTAAAGGCATAAGACATGCTACCTTATATGTGATACATGCGAAGCTCTCCAACGACACTGTGAGTGCTATGAAGAAGGACAGTACTACTGAATTATGGCACAGACGACTCGGTTTAATAAGTGAGAAAGGGATGACTACCCTTGTCAGAAGGAAGATGTTGCCCAGAATGGATGAAGTACATTTGGAGAAATGTACTAACTATTTAGTAGGAAAGAAAAAATGAGTTGCTTTCAAGAGTTTCCCTCCATCCTGAATGAAGAATGTGTTAGATCTAGTCCATTCAGATTTATGTGGGTCAATGTCAAAGTCACTGGGTGGTGCTCAGTACTTTGTGACTTTCATTGATGACCATTCGATGAAGACATAGGTGTATACTTTAAAGATAAAAGATCAGGTGTTAAATGTCTTTAAAGGATTTCATGCATCAGTTGAGAGACAGATTGGGAAGAAATTGAAATGCATCCAAATAGATAATGGTAGAAAAGAAACTTGTCAAAAGTCATTATATTATTTTTGTTAAGAAGAAAACCATTAATGATATTGTCAGGACAAAGAAATATGTTCCTGATTCCAATAGGGACTTAACAGATTTATAATTGATTCCTCCAATACTGGTGCCGATACAAGTTAGGGATGAAGATCAAGTTGATATGACTGAAGAAAATAATGCTCCCACCGATAACCCAGAAGATGATATTGAAGATGATGATGTTCATCATCAACCATCATCTGTGCACTCCCCAGTTCCTATGAGAAGAAGCAATAGAGCAAGACAACCGTTTTCAAGGTATCTAAAAAATGAGTATGTGTGACTCACTGATGGGGGAGAACCAAAAAGTTTTGAAGAAGCAATGACTGATGAGCACAGACAGAAATGGATTGAAGCCATATAAGATGAAATGAAATTCTTGTATGAGAACAATACTTTTGAACTGGTGAAACTGCCAAAAGGCAATAGAGCTTTGAAAAATAAATGGATGTTCAGAATCAAACATGAAGAGAACATTTCCTATCCGAGATTCAAAGCCAGATTGGTCGTCAAAGGATTCAGTCAAAGAAAATGAGTTGACTTTAATGAAATTTTATCACCAATTGTGAAAATGACATCCATCCGTACAGTGATGGGGTTAGCAGCAAGTCTTAACCTAGAGGTTGAGCAAATTGATGTCAAAACTATCTTCTTACATGGTGATTTGGAAGAAGAGATATACATGGAGGAACTAGAGGGTTTCAAACATAAAAAAAAAGAGGAATATGTTTGTAGATTGAAGAAAAGCCTCTACGGCTTGAAGCAGGCACCAAGACAATGGTACAAGAAGTTTGAGTCTGTTATGGGGGAGAAAAGATACCATAAGACTACTTCAGACCATTGTATTTTTGTACATAAATTCTCTGTTGAAGATTTCATCATTCTTCTGCTCTATGTGGATGACATGCTGATTGTTGGCTGGAATATTTCCAGAATTAACAACTTGAAAAAGCAGTTGAGCACATCTTTTGCTATGAAAGACTTAGAGCTAGAAAAACATATTCTTGGCATCAAGATTATCAGAGATAGGAATGCTAAGAAATTATGGTTGTCAATGGAAAAGTACATTGAGAATGTACGTTGAGAAAGTACTTAAAAGATTTCAAATGGATCAAGCTAAAATGGTTAGTTGTCCTCTTGTTAATCACTTTAAGCTGCATTCCAAATAGAGCTCTTCTACAGACGAAGAGAAGGATGAGATGGACAAGATTTCATATGCTTCAACAATTGAAAGTTTGATGTATGTTATGGTGTGCACATGACTTGATATCACTCATATAGTGAGCAGATTCCTTTCAAATCCTGGAAAGGAACATTGGACTGCATTAAAGTGGATTTTCATGTACTTTCGAGATACTTCAAAAATATGTTTATGTTTTTGAGATACCAAACCCGTATTGGTTGGATACACAAATGTGGATATGACTAGCGATATTGATTCTAAAAAATCAATATCAGGTTACTTGATCACATTTGCAGGGGGAGTTGTGGGTTGACAATCAAAGTTATCAAAGTGCGTTGCACTGTCTACAACTGAAGCAAAGTTTATTGAAGCAACATAAGCATGTAAAGAGTTGTTGTGGATGAAAAGGTTTTTGAAAGAACTTGGGTTGCAGTAAGATAGATATCAATTATTTTGTGATAGTCAAAGTGTTATCCATCTTGGAAAGAATGTCTCTTTTCACTCAAAATCAAAGTATATTGATGTGATATATCATTGGATCAGAGATGTGATTGAGAAGAAACTAATACAGCTTGAGAAGATCCATAAAGAAGAAAATGGATTAGACATGTTAACGAAGATTCTACGAAATCGTATTTTGAATACTGTCGATTAGCTGCAAGAATAGTGGAGCATCCACATTGTCGGGAAGGGGAGATTTGTTATGTCAACCAAATTTTTTGAAAAACATTTGGTATGAGTCCCTTTACATATGAGTCCTATCATATAAAAAAAAGTCAAAAGTTGCAGCAATTTAATTTTGATTTGAATTCCTCTGGCCAATATTTTTGATTTTTTTATTTGTGTTCACATTGAATATATTGCCTATAAATAGGCAAATATCCTTTTATTTGAATTACAACAATCTTAATTTATTTGAGAGAATTTGAGAGAGAGTTGAGATTTTTGAAATATTTCCAAAAATTAGGGAGGACAAAAATAGTGAGAAAAATATTTTGGAGTGTTTTTGGAAAACACTTGTGTGCCACTATTTTTGGATTTATCTCAAAATTGTTGTATTACCTCTAGCCTGTGTCTCGAGAATACTCTCTCTTTGTACCCATTAATTTTTATTAGTGGAAGAAAAACATTCAGAGTGTTGTCCGTGGACATAGCCCAAATTAAATAGTGAATCACATTAAATTGTCAGTATTATTTTTTACTGATTATTTTATTTCACATTTATTTGTGTTATTTTACCCGCTGACCAACATATACTTCCTTGCTTCGAGAGCTTAAAAACAGAAGGGACTGTGCTAAAGCGATAAGATGCTTTGCGTTTGCAGTTGGAAGAAGAGGATGAGCGAGCAAGGTAATTTAACTAGTGAAAGCAACCTGTTAAGTGTGTATACGTTTCAAATTTAGTCTTATGTCTTCATTCACGCGCCTCTATTTTTTCTACTACAATTACCTACGTCTGGCATCGAAAGTGTGTAAATGTGTCATTTATCCAAACAAAATTAAGTGAGCAATAAATCACTATAAATATTTAAATAATTATTTTTTAAAAATTAAGGTGTGCAATATTAAAGAATTGAAAATTTTGAAATATATATCAAGAAAGCTTTATCAGCTGGTTAATTTAAGTCATATGATTGAACATGGGCCAAGATACTTGGCATGCCTGGTATTTGCTCTGCATGAATTTGATCAATATTTTTACTATTATAAATAATTTTTTATAAAAAGTTAATTTGAAGAGACAAATATTTTATAATAATTAATAGATTTTAAAAGGGCAATACAATTTAATTAAATAAATAAGTGTGTTTGATTTAAAAGTTTGAAGGGGTTGCTCATTGTTTCTTATCTAATAATTACTCTAAAGTTGTTTGGTAAAAGTTCATGAATCAACTTTAATAGTTGATTCTAATTAATAGGAATCAGATATGAGCCAATTGATCCATAAAGCTTCAGTTTAAATTTTTTCTTATTGATATTATATTCTACTTTTATTCAAACTATATTACTATTAATTACAAAATATTTATCCTTGCAAAATATTTTTTTATATTTAAATTATTAATATTTAAAAAAAATATAACCAAAATAAATAGTTATTAAATTAGCGATAATATTCGTTATTATATGAAAAATATTAACATAGACAAGAACTATATTTTTCTAAGAAAATTCATATATATATATATATATATATATATATATATATATATATATATATATATATATATATATGCCACCTAACATATTAAAAACATATTAAGAATGTGTGTAAGTGTAAATAACACTGTAAGCAGTCATTTTTGTTTTATCTATGATTGTCCAATGATGATAAAACCAGAGAATTTCATAAATATTTTTTTTTTTCAAAAGGATTGAAGTGCCGCCCCCCCCCCCCCCCCCCCCCCCAAAAAAAAAAAAGAAAAAAACGAGTGGAAAACAGGCAAAATAAGTAAAATTTTTAGAAGGCTGGCAAGAAGTCTATCCGACCTTCAAAGCTGGACATAAAAGATGGTCGACTAGACTCAAATAAGTCTGATCAAACATCCTCCATGTCAGGTTGGACATAAAGAAGTCCGCTGGACTTTTCTAGGATCAGGGGTAGTTCGTTCATCATTTTTCATGCCCGATTTAACTTATATTCGATCAAACATTCCGTGTTTTGCCCAGATATCCTTTTCAAAATTTGAAATTTTATGTATTTTGAATTCAATTTCTATTTAGAAATATTTTTAATGGTTCTAAACGAGAAGAAATAATAAAAAAAAAAGAATGACCCTTTTAGAGGCTTTTAACTTAAAAACTGTGGTTTCTACTAGAATTAGAATTGTTTTCCAGTTAGACTTGTAATTATTCCATTCCTTTTACCAATAGAACTATAAAAGAGGACAACACCTGAAATTGAGCGACACTAATTGTGAAAGAAAGAATACTTTGTTAGAGAGATTTGAATATGCTAGTAATTAATTCTAGATTCTTTGCTCAGTAATTAAAAGCGAATCTAACAAAAATGAATGTTCTTAAGACCAAATTAGGTTAGAATCTTTAATTTGGAGGTTGATGTCGATTCAAAGGTGTTTGGTAGCTGTTTTTGGAGCATAAAGAGGTCCAACGGAAAAATTCTAGAGCTATTCTTCTTCTGTAAAAGTCTAAAAATAATTTTCTTTCTGAGAAAACTTTGAAGAGTGTTTTGTGATCATCCAATTTAGCAACTTCTTTTTCTCCTGAATCAATTTATTTGCATGAAAATTGGGTAATTAATCTTCTATGTAGAAGGTTTAGACAAGTTTATTTTTCTTGTTCTTTCTTCTCTTCTATTCCCTTTCTATGGATGGAGCATTAAACTATTTTAATTATGATTTGTAATGTGATGTGAATGCCTGAGTGGAATGGATGCATATATTTTATATTTTATATCATCCCCTTTGTTTATTTTGCAAGTTTAGAATAATATTTTCTTTTTATTATTATTTCTCTATATTATTTTTGCAAATGATGTAATTTAATTAGTTTTGGCCTTTTATTATTTTGGGAATGTAAACAGACAATTTAAACTTTTTGTTTGTATTTGTATATTTAATGTGCTTCTTATGGTTTGGATGAATATATTGTTTGGCTCAGTAGATAAAATAATATAAATAATGCGGAATAAAAATAGTAGTATACAAATAATGCGGAATAAAAGTAATATAATAATTTTGAGATAAACAAAAAAAATAGTAGCATACAAATTTTTTAAAAACACCAAAAAAAAATTTTTTCGCTGTTTTTGTCATTCCCTAATTTTTGAAAAAAATTCGCCAAAATTAAGTTACTCACACAAAGAAAATTTCCTTTGAATTTTCTTCTAACTGATGAGCTATTCTTTTTGCTCTCTACATTTATTTATTTTCATTCAAAGATGGCAAGTAAAAAACAAAAAATTTTTTTATAGATTTCAAATGAAATTTGAAAGTGGGTGGTGGACGGGCAGAAAATTTAAATAATTTTTTACTTTTTTTATTTTAAATAGTGGGGGCCCCACATTGGAGGAATCCACAATAATTTTTCAATGAAATTTGTTGCCGACATAACAAATCTCTCACTCCCGACAATGTGGGAGATTCACCATTCCAGCAGCTAATCGACAGAACTTAAAGTACGATCTTGATAGAATTTTTATCAACATGTCTAATCCATTTTTCTCTGTATATATCTTCTCAAGCTGTGGTTGTTTCTTCTTTATCACATATCTGATCCAATGATATCTTACATCAATATGTTTTGATCTTGAATGAAAAGATACATTCTTTCCAAGATGGACAACACTTTAGCTACCACAAAATAACTGATATATGTCTTGCTGCAATCTAAGTTCTTTCAAAAACTTATTCATCCATAACAACTCTTTACATGCTTATGTTCCTGCAATAAATTCTGTTGTTGCAAAAAATTCTACTTCAGTAATGGATAGTGCAACACATTTCTATAATTTTGATTGCCATAACACAGCTCCCTCTGCAAAAGTGATAAGGTATCCTAACGTAGACTTTCTCGAGTCTACATCATTAGTCATATTTGCATTTGTGTATCCAACTAATACAAGTTCGATATCTCCAAAACATAAGCATATTTTGGAAGTACCCCAAAGATACCTGAAAAATTCATTTTACTGCAGTCAAATATTCTTTTTTAGGATTTGAAAGGAATCTGCTCACTACTCAACTGCATGAAGGATATCGGGTTATGTGCATACCATGGCATATATTAGACTTCCAACTACTGAAGCATATGGAACCTCATTCATCTCATCATTCTCTTCATCTATAGAATGACTCTGTTTGGAACTTAGCTTAAAGTGATTAGCAAGAGGACAACTAACCGCTTTAGCTTAGTCTATTTTAAATCTCTAAAGTACTTTCTCAATGTACTTCTATTGTGACATCCATAATTTCTTGGCACTCCTATCTTTAATAATCTTCATGCCAATAATTTTTTTTGCTAGCCCCAAGTCTTTCATGGCAAAAATACTTGCTCAACTATTTTTTCAAGTTGTTTATTTTGAAAAGATTTCGGCAAAAAATCAGCATGTCATCCATATAGAGCAAAAGAATAATGAAATCTTTATCAGAGAATTTTTGCATAAAAACACAATGGTCTAAAGTAGTATTCTCGTAGCCTTGCTCCTCCATAACAGACTCAAACTTCTTGTACTATTGTTTCGGTACCTATTTCAAGCTGTATAGGCTTTTCTTCAATATGTAAGCATATTCCTCTTTTCTCTTATGCTTGAAACCTTCTAGTTGCTCTATGTATATCTCCTCTTCCAAATCACTATGTAGGAATGCAGTTTTGATATCCTTTTGCTCAATCTCTAGGTCAAGACTTGCTGCTAACCCCAATACTTTATGGATAAATGTCATTTTTACAACTGGCGATAAAATCTCATCAAAGTTAATCCCTTTCTTTTGGCTGAACCCTTTGACAACCAATCTGGCTTTGAATCCTAGATGGAAATTGTTATCTTCATGCTTGATTCTGAACACTCATTTATTCTTTAAAGCTTTTTTTCCTTTGGGTAGCTTCACCAGTTCAAATGTCTAATTCTCATGCAAGTATTTTCATTTCATCTTGCATGGCTTCAACCCATTTCTGCTTGTGTTCATCAGCCATAACTTCTTCAAAGGTTTTTGGTTGTCTTCCTTTAGTGAGTAAAACATACTCATTTACTAGATACCTTGTAGAAGGTTGTCTTTCTCTATTGCTTCTTCTTAAAGGAACTAGGGAGGGCATAAGTTTTTGTTGATGATGAACATCATCATTTTCAACATCATCTTCTGGGTTATCGATGGAGCATCATTTACTTCAGGCAGATCAACATGATCTTCATCTATTTCCCAAAATAATAACCAAGAAGGGGGGATTGAATTGGTTGAATAAAAAAAATACTTGAAGAAAGAATAAGCTAACTAATCAAAGGTGAAAGGAAGAAGGATAAGTGCACACAAGATTTATAGAGGTTCGGGTATTAACAAACGTACTCCTTTCTCCAATCTCGATTGGGTGTTTTACTAACACTTGAAGTGTTACAATGGAGTTTTATCTATAGTTCACTCCCAACTATGGTGTTTCTATCTTGAATAACACCTAACCTAGAAATAACTATTGTATTTTAATGGTTAATACAATAACCAAATCTTTGTATTTTTTTATAACTCACACAAAAACTCTTGCAAGTGTTTCACTCACAAACCAACTCACTCAAACTCACTTCTGAGTAATTGATTACAAGATGAAAATACTCACCAATCAAAATGCTCAGTAATTATAAGTAATTATGGTTTTACAATCATAAATAATGAAGGTTGTTGAATCAAAAATAAATGCACAAAGCTATACATGATTAGAAGATTGAATGATTGTATTTCTAACTTGTAGAAGTCATAAATGTATTGTATTTATACTTTCAGATCGAATATAACCGTTTTGGGGTGCAGTTAATGTGAAAATAATCGTTTAACTGTTTTTCCATTCGTGTTTGACAAGTTTTTCTCTCTAGGTTCACAAGTGTGACAGTTCTTTGTAGTCGTGAATGAAAGTCATGAATGAACATTTGAATGAAAAGTCTTGGCACTTACTGGTTTCATATGCATGATTAAGTATTCACGAGCATGAAGAGCTATTTTCACAGGAGTGGTGATTTTTCACTATGAGCATGACATTAGTCACGGGTGTGACTTTTAGATTCATGGACGTGACTTTTTGCATATTTTCAATATCTTGAACTTTAATTTTTCTCTTTCAACTTGTTTCAAGGTTTAAGGAATGCATAACCTGTCAAACACATTTAGAGCAAAAAATGTGGTTAAATTCCTTATTACCTAATTATTTGTTATCATCAAAATAACAGAAATATCCCTCAAGGTTCAACAAATAAAATAACATGTCTCCCTTTTTAATGGTAACAAATAATTAAGTAATATGGAGTCTAAAGAGAAAATAAAATTTCTCCCCCTCAATTGATGTTTAATAAACATGAATCGTAAGAAGTATAAGATGCAAGAAAAACTTCAAAAGAGATTGAAATAAGAAATAAATATAGCATTCATATCGAGATAAACATAGTATTCATGCCAAGTATATGAAGGGTACATTGCAAGTATATGATATGTTGATTAGGAATTTTATGCTTTATATGCAAGGAATATGTCAAGTATATCTAATATATATCAAAGTATATTGTCATATATTGCATTCAACTTAACATTTTCATTTGCTTACTTATTCTCCCCATTTGTCACAATCAAAAAAAGATGAGACAATAGAAAATAAAATAAAATAAAATATATATCATTGCATTAACAAGATTTACAAGTCATATAAGTTGTAAAATATAAAAGAGACTTTCCTAAATATAAAAAAATTACTATGATAACGTGATCCTAAGGATCCTAAGACATAAAAAGTAAAACTAAGATAATGAAAGTCATGGCTTGAAGCCAGACATTTCCTCGCATATACGAGCTATCTCCTCCTTGAAGCTATCAATCTTAGACTCGACAAAGTCCTTGAGGCTTTCCACCTTTGTATCAATTGAATCGTAAAAGGTGTCCATGCTTTCCTGAAACATGTCAAAGCAATGAGTTAGGAGTGCAGCAATCTGCTGTGCCATGTCTGTCAGAGGTGCTGAAGAGGTCTTAGTGGTAGGAGGGGCATCTGGAATAGGTGGAGATGAAGTTTTAACTCAGGCTCTCTTCCTCTATTGGAGCCCTTAAAGTCCCACTTTGAATTCCTCAGAGTCTTTAGGCTCCTATGCCACCTATCGTACTGGGGGTGATGAAACGGTAAGACACTTCATCCTTATAGCGAACTCTCACTACTGCCCCCATCTTGATGAATGATTCAATGTCAAGTTGGTCTCTAGGAGAAGCTGGAATGATATTATAAACATGATTGTTGAGGTTCAAATATCCCAGCACTACCGCCAAATGAGTCACATAACCTCCGATAAAAATGTCTCCTAAAGGCTTGAAGGCAATAGACTGAAGGTGAGAAGCAAACCACTAGGATAATGTCACGAGCTCATTCTTTTGAGTCATATCAAATGAAAGCAATTCAGACTTGCTATCACCCTGAGCAAAGATATCGTTGGTGAGAAACCGGTGAATGTAGCAAAGCACTAGTGATATTAGGTGTGTGTTTTTCGTCTTCTTGACGTCCTAGCTGTAGTCATTGCCAAAATAGGACCAGACATCGTGAGGGTAAAATCCAGCCTCATTGTCCTGGTTCAAACCCTGATGTGGGAGCTTGAAAATATCTTCGAATTCAGTGGTAGTTAGGGTTTTCTTTTGCTTGCAGAGTTGGAATGAGACTTTCCCAACCAGAGAGACTTGTAATGTGCTAAGAAATTCCAAAGTCGGCTCTCAAAAGATGGATCAATAGATATCAACAAACTCTAGCAAGCCATACTTGCATAGTCAAACCTTCTTATCGAAGGTACGGCTTAGTGTCTTGACACACCCCCCCATTGAAGGTCATCGTTGATAAAAGAGGTCATTTTTCGAGGCAAACATATCTTGGATGGTAATATCGGGGTATGACATTGAGTAAATAATCTGTGTGGAGCTTTAAGGCCAAACTCTTCTTTTTCCCTTTGGATTAACCGGATCTTAAAGCCATTGAAGAGTTTGAAGTTTTGAGAGAGTGAAAAAACACAAGCTTAGGGTTGAAATCGGATCCTAAAAGTTAGAAACAAAAATGATTGAGGTGTTTGGTAATTGATTTCAGCAAGGATATATGGTAAAAAGGGATTCGAAATGCTGGATTTGGCCAGAAAAAATGAGGAATCACGACTGTCGCTAGGTTAGAGAGAGATAGTGAGAGAAAACTGTGAATTTTAGGTTATATTTTGATCGATTCATGGTCGTGAATGAATGTTCATATGCATGAACGATTGTGTTCACAATTAGACAAGATAATGACTTAAACTATGACTCAGGGTGTGAATGAGATTGCCAAAAAATTGAGGCATTTTCATATTCTTGATGCTAAATAGTCATAGTCATGAATAAAGGTTGTCACAGGATCCAACCGTGCTCTAATGCGTGAAACAAGCCGTGTTCAAATCTTTTAGTTTTGGCTACTATTTTCACAGCTGTGTAGATTTATTCATGGGCATGATACCTAGAATTTTATTAAAAAATAAAACTAAGTCCCATTCAAAAGTATGTGATACCTAAATATTTTCTAAATATTTTAATATAAAAATAAATACTTTGTCATATAATATGATCATACAAATCATCAAATAATCACAATACTCAAAGTTCATAATATAAGATTTATCAAAAAACATCAAAGTACACTCTTGACATAAGAATTATCATTTAAGTCAACGTGGTGTCATCAAGCATTCCAAGCTTTCTTTTTATAAAGCAAAACCTTTCATCATTGAGAGGCTTGGTAAAAATATCAGCCAATTGGTTGTTTGTGTCAATATATTCTAGCACAACATTTCCATTTTGTACATGTCTATATGTTTGCTCCTAAAGTGCTGGATAGGGTTCTTAGAAAGATTTATAGCATTAGTATTGTCACATTTGATGGGAATATGATCCATTATTTGACCATAATCTTTAAGTTATTATCTCATCCAAAGAACTTGAGTGCAACAACTTCCTATTGCCACATATTTCACTTCAGCAGTTGATAAGACATTTGAAACTTGTTTCTTACTAAATTAAGAAACTTGTCATTCTCTAATGAAGTGACAAGTACCTGAAGTGTTTTTTTATCTAAAAAACTACCAGTATAATCATCATCCAAAAAGCCAATGATATGAAAAGAAGTATTCCTAGGATACCATAGACTTAGATGTAAAGAGCTATGTAAATATTTTAAGATTCTTTTAACAAAATTCAAATGTGATTCTTTAGGACATGACTGAAATCTAGCACATAAGCATACACTATACATAATTTCAAGTTTAGAAGCAGTAAGGTATAAAAAAGATCTAATCATACCTTTATAAAGCTTTTTATCTATACTTTTACCCTTCTCATCTTTGTCCAATTTGGTTGATGTGCTCATTGAAGTTTTTGCAATCTTATACCCTTCCATTCCAATTTTCTTTAATAGTTCTTTGGTGTACTTAGATTGGTTGATGAAGATCCCATCATTGCATTGCTTGATTTAAACACTAAGAAAAAACTTGAGCTCACCCATCATGCTCATTTCAAACTCCTTAGTCATACACTTAGCAAAGTTTTGGCAAAGGAATTCATTAGTAGACTCAAAAATGATATCATCAACATAAATTTGAATAAGTAACATATCATACTTGTGCTTTTTAATTAAAATAGTTGTGTCTATATGTCCTTTTGAAAAATTATTTTTTAATATAAATGCACTAAGTGTTTCATACCAAGCTCTTGGAGGTTATTTTAAACCATGTAAGGTCTTAGTGAGCTTAAACACGTGATTTGGCAATGTATGACTTTCAAAACTGAGAGGTTGTTCAACATAGACTTCATCTTTTATAAGGTCATTTAAAAAGATACTTTTGACATCCATTTGAAAAAGTTTAAAATTCATGTGGCATACAAAAGCTAAAAGTATTCTTATAGCTTCTAATATAGCGACCAAAGCATAGGATTCATCATAATCCATGATTTCCTCTTGATTGTACCCTTTAACAACTAATCTAGCCTTATTTCAAGTTATAAGACCTTATTCATCTAACTTGTTTCTAAATACCCATTTACTGCCAATGATTGGATAGTCCTTGGGTCTAGAAACTAAGGTTTAAACCTTATTTCTCTCAAATTGGTTGAGCTCCTCTTGCATAATAATTACCCAATTTTCATCATTTAGAGCCTCATCAATATTCTTTGGCTCAATTTGAAAGATAAAAGCAAGGTTAGAATCTAAAAGTTTAAGATTAAATATAGTACTTACACACTTGGTATGATTATCAATGATTTGTTCCATGGGGTGGTTTCTTATGAATTTCCACTCTTTTAGAAGCTCTTAAGTTCCTTGCTCTTGAGCTTGAGGTAGTGACTTATCTTGTTGTTGCTCCTTTTGATCATCATAATATTTCGTTGAGGTTCCATCATTCTTTTCATGATCAAGATCAAGTTTTTTCATTGTTCCTATAATGTCATCAAAAGCACTACCTTTTACAATATCAAGTTTACTAGATTCATCAAAAACAACATTCATAGACACTTTCTACAATTAATGATCTTTTTATTAAATACTCTATAAGCTTTGCTAGATGTGGAGTATCTAAGAAGATACCTTTATTGGATTTAGAGGCAAATTTTCTAAGGTTATCCTTGGTGTCTAATATAAAATATTCTAAAATATGAGATCATAGGTTTTCTTCCATTCCATAGCTCAAATGAGGTTTTATTTAAAATAGGTCTTTTGAAAACACGGTTAGAAATATAGCATTCGGTATTTATGGCTTCGGCCCAAAAGTAGGTTGGTAAACCATACTCATTGAGCATTGTTTGAGTCATTTCATTTAAAGTCCATTTTTTCCTTTCAACCACCCCATTTTGTTAAGGTGCTCTAGGAGTTGAAAAATTATGAGTAATACCATATTCAAAACAAAAGTTTTCAAAATTTTAATTTTCAAATTCTTTGCCATGATCACTTCTTATTTTAGAAATAAAACATCTTTTTTTCATTTTGAACTCTTTTGGAAAAGTTTTTGAAGGATTCAAAAGTTTCACTCTTTTGAGCTAAGAAAATTACTCATATGAATCTAGAGTAATCGTTAACAATAACAAATGCATAGTGTTTACCTTCTAAACTAGTAATTCTAGTAGGTCCAAAAAGATTTAAATGCAAAAGTTGTAGTGGTTTAGAGGTACTTACTACATTTTTAGACTTGAATGATATTTTGTGTTGCTTTCCTCTTTGACATGGTTCACATGTCTCATCCTTTTCAAATTTGACTTTTGGTAGTCCATTAACTAGCTCTCTTTTGCTAAGGCTTTGAATTAAGTCCATGCTTGCATGACCAAACCTTCTATGTCATAGCCAAGATTCATCGCTAATAGTCATAAGACAGTTAGAGGAGAGGTTAGATATCTTGTGTAAGTCTATTACGTAAGTATAGTCATATCTATCTCCTTTGAGTATCTCTTGGAAATTTAGAGTGGTTACAAGACATTCATTAGAGGTAAATGTGACTTGGTTTCCCTTATCACATAATTGACTTACACTTAAAAAGTTGTCTTTTAAACCATCAATAAACAAAACATCTTCAATTAAAGTTGCACCATTTAAACCAATAGATCCAATGTCAGTTACCTTACCATTGGCATTGTTTCCAAAAGTTACCTTACCACCATCAATCCTTTTGATACGGGTGAAGAGACTTTTGTTACCAGTTATATGCCTTGAGCATCCATTATCCACTAATCAAGCATTTTCATTTGATGTGGATTTGAGGTATATTTATAAAACTACAATTTAGGTTTGGTTTTTAGCTATCCAAATTAACTTGGGTCCTTGGGGGTTAGCACTAGAAGGTTCCCAATGAGCCTTCCTTACAAAAAAATATTTATTTATATGTCCAAATTTCATGTAATAGTGACATTGTTTAGACTTATATATGCTTTTCTATTTTGCCATGTGTTTAAGGTTTGTTATTTTCCAAGGTGGTGTTTGTGCACAATGACATAAACATGCATTTGTAATAGGTGCTCTCCTAGCTACATGTTTCTTGTATAAGAAAGTATGATTAGCTTTTTGAGGTTTTTCTCTTGAGCCAAGTGACCTTTGATTACTCTTCTTTTGAGTAGAGGGTTTTGTGAATGCATTGCCTTTAGCCCTTTGGGCTATTACCTGAATAGTAAAGGTTTATGGTGTGCTTGATTTCACAAATATAGTTTTAGGTGAGGAAGATGATGACACTCCATTGAAGCCTAGACCATGTCTCACTAAGGAAGGCCTTTGTGATATAATTAAAGTATCTAAACTCTCATTCCCTTTGTGTAATCTAGAAATAGAATTTCTAAGATTCTCAACTTCATTTTTCAAAGCATTATTTTCTTTTAAAAGAGAAATTGTTGAGGGTTTTAAAAGAAATTTTATCTAATAATCTTTTTAAAAAGTCATTTGAAATTTTTAGCTCTTCAACTACCTTTTGAAGGTCATTGAAATTATTTCTAAGCTTTGAGCTATTCTTTCTATAAAATCCAAGTTTCTTTTTGTATCTTTATATTTCAAGGTTTAAGACTTCAACTATATCATCATCATCATCATCAATTAAATCACATAGATAATCCCTATGTTGGGATGTAGAGCATACCTCATCAATAGAGTCATTCTCAATAGCCATGAAGCAAAAGCCACATCACTTCCTCTTCTTCTTCAATGAATGAGGAGGAGTCATCATCTCAAGTGGCTTTGTGACCCTTCTCTTCATCTTCTTTATTGGGTTTCCTCTTATACTTATTGAGCTTAGGATACTCTGATTTGATGTGACCTTTCTTCCTATATTCATAGCATTTTACTTCCTCTTTGCCTTTGTTGGATGAGAAATTTCTAAGAAGAAACTTTGAAGCCTTTTGCTTGTAGTTCTTGATTAAGCCATATTTGTTGAAGATCATTCTCTTAATCTTCCTTGAAAATAGGGCTATTTGCTCATCTATTTCATTAACTAATTCTTCATCACTAAGAAGATCTTCATCTAAAGGCATGGAAATTGATGTTTTAAGTGCAATTGGCTTTCTCCTCTCTTTTTTTCCTTCATTCTCATTATCTATCACTAGTGTCATCTCATGAATGAGAAGTTTGCCAATTAGCACATCGATGGGGATCACACTTAAGTTTTCATTTGCTTCTTCTATACCCATAACCCTTGAGCCATAATCCTTCATTGCAAGACTCTTCAAAATCTTATTATTTATGTCTTCCAAACTATAGTGCTTTCCAAACTTCTTCATGACATTGACAATGGCAAGAATACGATTAGTCATTTCGGTTACGGTCTCGTTTGGCTTCATTTTAAAGAGCTCATATTCGATGACAAAAAGTTAAACCTTATTGGACTTAACTTGTTTGATGCCTTCATGGTAGTTCTCCAAAGTCTTCTAAATAGAGTATGCGGTAAGATAATGTTGAATCCTACCACACTCTTTAAGAGATAAAGAGTTTATCAGGATAGTCATGGCTTTCTTGTTCTTACCATTTTCTCTTTTTTGAACTTATGTCCATTCATCCCTTAGAGTGGTTTCTTCTTCTCCTTTAGAATATCTTCTTGTTAAAGGTGTTCATTCTTTCCAAATGAACTCCCAAACTTCTATTCCTTCACTATCAAGATAGATTTTCATCTTAAATTTCCAATTTGCATAGTTATCTCCATCAAAGAATGGCTTGAGACTATAAAATTTTTCATTTTCCATAGTTTGATCTTTACTAACTCTTTTTAGGCTTTATTGTTAGTCCTTGCTCTGATATCAATTGTTGCCCAAAATAATAACTAAGAAAGGGGGTTGAATTGGTTGTTAGTGTACACAAGATTTAGAGAGGTGTGGGTATTAACAAATCTTACTCCTCTTTCCAATCTCGATTGGGTGTTTCACTAAAATTTCAAGTGTTATAATGGAGTTTTATCTGTAGCTCACTCCTATCTATGGTGCTTCTATTTTGGCTAACACCTAATCCAAAAATAACCCTTGTGTTTTAATGGCTAACACAATAACTAAATTCTTGTTTTTTTTATATTTCACATAAAAACCCTTACAAGTGTTTCACTCAAACTCATTTTTAAGTAATTGATTACAAGATGAAAACACTCACCAACCAAAATACTCAGTAATTATGAGTAATGAGGGTTTTACAATTATAAATAATGAAAGTTGTTAAATCAAAAATAAATGCACAAAGCTATATAGGATTAAAAGATTTAATGATTATTTTTCTAACATATAGAAGTCATAAATGTATTGCATTTATACTTCCAGATCAAATATAACCATTTTGGGGTACATTTAATGTGAAAATAACCATTCAACTACTTTCTCATTCGCGTCTGACAAGTTTCTATCTCCAGGTTCACAGACGTGACTGATTCTTCACTAGCATAACTATTTTTTGTAGCCATGAATAAAAATCGTGACTCTAGGCGTGACTCATTCTATCTGAAAATGAATGGTCATTCACGGGCATGACAAAATCTTCACGAGTGTGACTTTATCAATTTTCATGGTTGGGTCAATGCTTCACTATCTTGAATGTTTGAATGAATAGTCTTGGCGCTTACTGGTTTCATGGGTGTAACTAAGTATTCACGGGTGTGAAGAGCTATATTCACGAGGGTAGTGATTTTGCATAATGGGTGTGACTTTGAGATTCACAAGTGTGACTCTTTGTATATTTTTCAATATCTTGAACTTCAATTCTTCTCTTTTAACTTGCTTTAAGGTTTTAGGAATGCATAACCTATCTAACACACTTAAAGTACAAAATGTGATTAAATTTTTTATTGCCTAATTATTTGTTATTATCAAAATGACACAAATATCCCTCAAGGTTTAACATCATCCCCAACCTGTCTTGGCATCAGTGTTAGAAGAATCAATTTCAAATCTATTGAGTCACCATCGAAATCAATAGCAACCTTCTTCTTCCTGACAATATTTTCAATGGTCTCATTCTCAACAAAAACAACATCACGACTTCTGACAAGTTTCTTCTCTACTAGATCAGAAAATCTGTTGCCAAGCTGATATTTTCCATAGAAAATAAAAAAATATTATCGTGTTTTGACATCAAGCTTGGACTTTTCATCTTTTGGGATATGCAAAAAAGCCTTGCAACCAAATACCCAAAAATGATCATAGGAAACATCCTTTCTTGACTATGCTTTCTTTAGTACATCTAGCTTTAGATGGATACAGGGTGAAAGATTTAACATGTACACAATCGTGAGTAAAGCTTCTCCCCAAAATGTTTTAGGCAACTTTGCATGTGAGAGCGAATATCTGACTCTTTCCATTAAAGTCTTGTTCATCCTCATTCAACTGCGGTGTTTTTGGAGGCATTGTCTGATGTCGAAAACCATATTATTTGCAATAGGCATGAAAAGGTCTAGTGTATTCTCCATCGTTGTCTATCCGGATGAATTTCAAATTCTTCCTAGTTTGTCTCTCAACTGAGGCATGAAATTCTTTAAAGACATTTAATACCTGATCTTTTGTCTTTAAAGCATATACCCATGTCTTTTTTCAATGGTCATCAATGAAAGTTACAAAAGTACTGGGCATCACCTTGTGACTTTGGCATTGGTCTACATAAATCTGGATGGACCAAATCTAACACATTCTTCATTCTAGAAGGAAGGAAACTTTTGAAAGCAACTTTATTTTGCTTTCCTACTAAACAATCAACATATTTCTCCAAATGTACTTCATATATTCAAGGCAATATCTTCCTTTTGACAAAAGTAGTCATCCATTTCTCTATCATATGGCTGAATCACCTATGCCATAATTCAACATCACTACATGCATCACATACAAGGTAGCATGCCTTGTGCCTCTAGCCACCACTAGGAAATCTTTGGTAAACTTCCACTAATTATTAAAGAAGGTGCTACAGAAACCTGCATCATCGAGTCTTCCTATAGAGATCAAATTCAGATGAATATTTAGAATATGTCTGACATCTCTTAGGACTAATCTGGTACCATTCACAGTCTTCAGACAAACATCTCCTTTACCAAATAACTTTTGACAGATTATCATTTTCCATATTTACAGCATTGAAATCTCCTATTGTGTATGATGAAAAGAATTCTTTTCTTTTCTTTTCGAGACGTGACATGAATGGTAGCGTAACTATCAATTACCCAACTAGTCTCGTGCGATGTGAAATTGATAGTATCATCACAAATGACATTGAATTCATTCATGGTATTTGTCACATCATCATCACTACTGTCATCTTGTTTCACTTCCTTGCCTTTTTGTTCCTTCTTGAACTTTTGGCAGTATTTCTTGATATGACATTTCTTTTTACAGTAATGACATTCAATATTGTCATATTTGTTTGACTTGCCTCTGCTCTGCTTTTATTTACCGCACACTTGCTTGTGCTCAAACTCACACTCCTCATCTGTCTTGCCTTTAGATTTAGTTGTAGTAAACACCAACATATGCATTTTCATCACAAATAGGAGATCCTTCATTTTTCTTTTCTATATGTGGTAATTTGTGTCATTTAAGTTGATCATCTTAGTGCCTTTTGTCCTCATTTTATAAAAAAAAAAGTGAGACTTTTTCAACTGACAGTAATCAAATAAAATCTTTTCTGATGTGGATGATCAGTCAATACTGCAACCACAAAGCATACTACAAATTTTATAAAACTAATAGATTGACTCTGATATCACTTGTTTGGCTCAACGGGTAAAATAATACAAATAATGCAGAATAAAAATAATAAATAAAAATAAAACTAACAATTTAACGTGGTTCACCATTTTATTTGAGTTACACCCACAAGATAAACACCAAATATTTTTTTCTATTAATAAAAATTAATTGGTACAAAAAGAGAGTCTTCCCTAAATACAAAATAGATGTAATACTATAATTTTGAGATAAACTAAAAAATAGTGGTACACAATTGTTTTCCAAAAATATTTCAAAAATATTTTCCTCACTATTTTTGTCATTCTCCAATTTTTAGAAAAATTCTCAAAAATTAACACTCTCGCACAAAGAAAATTTCCATTGAATTTTCTTCTCATTGCCAAGCTATTCTTTTTACTCTCTATAATTGTTCATTTTCATTAAGAGAATTGCCTTTTTATAGGTAAAGATGACAAGTAACAAACAAAAAAAGATTGTACAAATTTCAAATGAAATCTGAAAGTGGGTGGTGGACGGTAAAAAAAAAAAATTTTACTTTTCTTTTTTTTTTTTTTAATTTTAAGTAGTGATGAACCCCATATTAGAGGGACTCACACTAAAATTTTCAATGAAATTTGTTGCTGACATAACATATATTATGTTGAATGCTTTAAGATCTGAAATTTTTTTTCATAATAATGACTTATGTATGACTTGTATATACATTTAGATAGGTTGTTAATCCTAAACCTCTATCTTTGAAGATGTCTGTGTCCTTCATAGAATTAAATTGATTTCTAGTTTCTACCGATAGTTCCCTTATAGCATACTGCTAGTAAATCTTTGTCAAATAGATTTTAAAAAAGCTCAAGATCGTAAAACCTATGGAGTTGATGAAATTAATTGCTTGGATTAGAATAAGAATAATAGCAGCTGATTACTGTCAAAGATAGTTTAAGTAGTTGTTAGATGCGAAAGAGCTATCAACTTGCCTAAACTTATAAATTAAACATCTTATAATTAAATACGTATTTTCTTTATGTTCTTATAATATTTTGTTTTAAAAGTTTTGGTGTGCGCAAATAAAACATTAGAATTCAATTTTCTTATCATACTTCAAAGTTCTGAGAGTTGGAAATCAATCTATTCTATTTCCAATTTTATTTTAAAGTCAAATTAATTAATTATAAAAATGAATAATAATAATAATAACAATAATAATAATAATAATAATAATAATAATAATAATAATAATAATAATAATAATAATTATTATTATTATTATTATTATTATTATTATTATTATTATTATTATTACATCAAATACAATATTGGGAAAGCCTAACGAATAATAGAATATTGATCAATAAAATAAACAACAATTCCCAAATTAAAAAGATTGCTATTAATTGAGATTAAATTATCCACTAAAAAATAGAAAACATAAAATGGATACAAAGAAACACTAGAAAGAATAATAATATATAAGAGGATTATAAATATTTTCTTTAAGTTCATATAATATTTTGTTTTAAAGTTTTGGTATTTGGAGATCAATCTATTCTATTTCCAATTTTATTTTTAAGTCAAACGAACCAAATAGAAATGGCTAATAATAATAATAATAATAATAATAATAATAATAATAATAATAATAATAATAAAGATACATTATTATATCATAAATTGATCATTGCATCAAAGATATTATAGGGAAAACCAAACAAATAATAGATTGATCAATAAATAAATAATAATTCCCAAATTAAAAGGGTTGCAATGAAATTGAGTTGAAATAATCCTCTAAATGAATAGAAAGCATACAATGGATACAAAGAAACACTAAAAAGAATAATAATATATAAGAGGCTAATAAATAATAATAGCTTATTCTTTAAGATAAACTAATTAAAAAGGAGAGAATAGAAGGAGTAATCCATGTCAATCTCAATCTCAATCTCAATCTCAATCTCAATCAAATTAAACGTGTGTTAGACATTTAATTAACATTCCCTCCCCATGCATGCATGCAAACATCACCATCAAGACTTGATCATACGTACGCTCTTTCATTTTCCGTCAGAGAAACCTTAGAAAAACAAGAACCCAATAGCGGCGATTCCAACGGCGGCGACGGAAGAGACCTTGACGGCAACGGCACCACCTTCTGTTGGAGCGTCAGCAGGGGCATCACCAACAGGGCCAGCAGCAGCAGAAGCAGGACCCTCAGTATCTGGTGAAGGAGGTGATGAAGAGGAATCGCTCTCAGGGGGAGATGATGCGTTAGGGGCAGCAGAACCGTCGTCGTCAGAAGCAGCAGGAGCTGGAGCTGTGGAGCTGGCTTTTGGGGCAGCGGCTGAGGCCTTTGGTGAAGGAGCAGTAGTAGGGGCTGCAGCAGAAGGCTTAGGTGTATGAGCAGGAGGAGGCGATGCCTTAGGGGCAGCAGGCGATGACTTGGGAGCAGAAGCCGCTACTGGAGCCTTTACCGGAGCTTTAGAAGCCGCCTTGGGTGAAGGAGCCGTGGAAGCAGATGGAGTAGTTGCTGGTGGTGCCGCCGCATACGCCCCAACAATGGCAACAAAAGCCAAAGCAACAAGAAGAATTTGTCGTGCCATTATTCCTTTTTTGTTTTTTGGGATATTTAAAGTTATAATAAATTTAAGATTCTATAAGAAATGCAGTATCTCTCTGTAGAGGATATAGAGAAACACTGCAGCTATAGAATGAAGAAATGATGGCTCAAAGTAATGGTTAATAAATAGGGGAAGGACAAGAGACAATTTAGGAAAACGTATGGATGTTATTACTCCTTAATTATTGTTATTTGCTAATTATGGTTTTGATTATCTATTTTTCTGAAGAAACAACATTGAAAATTGTAAGGATTAGAGCATGTTTCGTGGCCGAGTTTCTTGGATTTAGATATCTATTCAATTAACTTTTTAATTAACTTCTTATGCTACCCTAGATATCAATTCCCTTACTATCAAGGTACGCCTCAATCCTAAATTTCCAATGGACATAATTTGATCCATCAAAGTAAAGTTTGAGGCTTTGAAATCATTTGTTGGCTATTTATCAATCTTTGCTAATGCTGATTATATTTTGATGCTAGACTAACTCTGATACCAATTGTTACCCAGACAATCACCAAGAACGGGGGGAGGGGGGGTAAATTGGCAGACAATTACAAAATTTTCCATAATTGCAAATAGCCAAAATATAAAAGAAGTAAACCAAGATAATTTAGACACATGATTTATAGATGTTCGAGTGTTAATGAACTCTACTCCTCTTTCCAATCTTAATTGGGTATTTTCACTATCTTACACAATGAGATATACATGAGTTTTACTATCTCACTCTAAACTAAGTATTTCATTTTCTGATCACACCGAACCAAAATTTCATTGTATTTTACTGGCTAACACAAAATTAATTCTTTATATTTTATAACTCACACAATAAACTCTTATAAGTGTTTTAATCCTAACCCAACTCACTCAAAATACACTCTTGAGTAATTGTTCGATAGAATAAAACACTAAAACTTAAGATCACTTGAGCTTTACAAAATCAAAAAGAGAATAAGATGAAGTATTACAAAGAATTAATGCAAAAACTCTCAATTATAGGACAAAATTTTTAAAAGGATGGGAGAATTGTAACATGATCGACTTTCCCCATATGAATTTCTACATCCATCTTATATGAACATATACATCTTGCATATACTTCATTTGAACACATACATTCCACATGTAATTTCATAGGGATAAGTTTAGGACACACTAGCCACGTGTCTATGTATATTGTAATTATATTGAGTCGCATGTGTGTACTTATAACCTAAATGGGGATAACAAGGTATTTAGAGATAAATTGAATAAAGTGACTATACTAAAGTAAATAGAATGACTAGATCCAAATAAATGAAAATGTGACATAGTTAGTATAATTAAATTGGACTACTTGATTAAACTGTAATTTTGGTACTGTCTAGTAGGACTATATGCATGCAAATATATAGAAGATATAACAATAATAATAATAATAATAATAATAATAATAATAATAATAATAATAATAATAATAATAATAATAATAATAATAATAATAAGAAAAGAAAGGAAAAATGAAAAGAAACTAAAAAAAAAGAGAAAAACAAAAGAAACGAAGAAACGAAATATGAAAATGACAAAAGTGAGGAGGTGGACCTTATCTTTCTTCTCAATATTCTACCTCCATACTCCAGCTCATTTCTCCTTCTTCTTCCACCATTTTAGTCTTGATTTCTTCATTGTTTCACTTGAGTTTTACATCCAATTCATCCCTTGCAAGTCTGTTCTTGGTAAGTTATTATCTTTGATTGTTTGAACCTTAATAAGTGTTGTTTAGAGTCTTTGAATGGCATAAAGTTGTGCCAAAAATTCGAAGACCTTAGAGGTTGATTCTGGAAAAGTGGAAAACTTAAAATTTGTAGGTTTATATCTTATCTTTATGGATATATAAATATGTTTTCAATAATTTCTATAATTGAAAAGATATTAGCATCTAAGTGAAACTAGTCAGGTGTGAATCCTAGTTGGGTTAGCTATTGTGTTTGTTTATTTTGAATTTGATAGAGCCCTTATTAGATCAAAACATGAAAGTTGTAGATACATGTGTTATATATCATGATACCAAATTTAAGGTTCACATATGTTGTGGATGTTGAGTTATGATGAACAGAACTATGACTATTTCATAGTTTGAAATGCTTGCTCAGTGCCCTAGGCAGGTCCAGTAGATTGTTTGGTCATTTTGAGCTCTTTAAAGATGAAATATTTAATTGGTAAAAAAAAAAAAAAGTTATAGGTTTATGTCTTAGCTAAAATTTGGTAAAAAATTTAATCTTAATATGTTATATATAGAGTAAGATATGGCCGTCAAAATTCATACTGGTCAGAGAGCCAACTTTATTCTAAACCAATGAAATATTTCTTATAATTTGAGGACTTTAGAGATATAATTAATAAAATATGTAAACATAAAAAAAATGTTTTAATATAAAGTTTCATTATAATATGAATTGTATATTGTAAGTTATCGAAGACCCCAATTGGTACCCTAAAACTGCCTAAGAGCAGACAGGGCAGAAAATATAACTCAATTAGAAATTATACCAAAATTGTACAATGCTCCAATTGCTCTGAAATTTTAATATGTTATATAATTATATATTAAATTTAATTTAAAATAAGAATCATATCAATTGGACAAGTTTGTAAAAATTTATGGGCTAATCAGTCCCATAAGCTCACATTGCCTCATACGAAAAACCCTAACTATTTTTATAAACTATGGACACTAATTTGTTTAAGTAATATTAAGTTTCTCTAGTTATGAGTTAATCAATTATATTTCCATATTGTGCTCACAAAAAATTGAAGACCCACAATGAAGGGATAGATAATAAGTTAAGGGTCAGAATCAAAGGAGAAATGTGAGTTTAATTATCAAATGATTTCTTTAGTGCACATAGATATTGCTTGCTATGTGAAATGTGAATTGACTTGTGGTTTATGTGATTCATATGATTTTTCTAATTTTTCATTGATAATGAGATGATGGATAATTTGTGACATATATGGTATGTGTATTGTATATTTGAGGTATATATATGACATATGTGATGTATACATGGTATATATTTAGTATATGTGGGGTATATGTGTGGCATATGAGGCATATATATGGTGTATGTAATAAGGATATAATGGTTAATGAATACTTAGTTACAAATGCATATGTATAAGGACTTAAAAAGGCATTGTGACTAGTTAATCGACATTGCAAGGCAAAAGAAGAGGCATATGGCCCAACAAATGTGCAAATGAAACAAATAATCAAGCTAGCTAGCAAATGCAAATATCCATATGGAAAATGTTCACACAGAAACCTGACTTTGAGCTATTACAATTAAAGCTAAAAAGTTAATGAAAGAAGCTGGAGAACAATTTAAAAAGGCAGCACGAGAGTTTTCTAGAGAGTCTATCAAAAGACGGGGAAAGAGAGGAAGACACATGCTAGCACAATTTGGTAACAAAGGTGGATACTCAAGCTCCAAAGGTTGTGGCATGACTTTCTTTTACCCAGGCAGAGGACAGAGCCAGTATGCAGAACAAAGGCCTACATGTACTGACTATTGCCGACAACATATAGGTGAATGCAGAAGGCTCACAGGAGAATGCTATTTCTATGGGTCATTGGATCACATGTATAAAGACTATCCAGAAAGAGCCAAATTAGTAGAGACTAGCAGAGGCAAAGGGGTATTAGAGATGATAATTAAGGCACTACGGTTTCACACTACTAGTGGGACACATGGTAGAGGTAGAGGTAGAGGTATAACTAGTACGGTAGGCAGATGAGTGACTAGATTTGAAGGTCAGAGTTGTAGATCCCCTACATAGGCTAGAGTATTTTCCATGACTTGGTAGGAGGCAATTGATACTCCCGAAGTAGTCATTGGTAATATTTATAATTTTGATATATTAGCATATGCATTGATTGATCCTGGTCCAACATATTCATTTATATCATTGCATTTGGCATCCAATTGAGTTGAAAGAATTGAAGACCCAATTGCAGGAATTGCTTGATAAAGGGTATATCAGACCTAGTGTACCACCATGGGGAGCTCTAGTATTATTTGTTAAAAAGAAAGATGTAATAATGAGATTGTGCATTGATTACAGGCAACTGAACAAAATGATAGTCAAGAACAAATATCCATTACTGAGATAGATGATTTGTTTGACCAATTACAGGCAACCTAAATATTTTCCAAGATTGATTTGAAATCAGGCTATTACCAGCTAAAGGTAGCAGAGATAGATATTTCAAAGACTACCTTTCAAACCAGGTATGGACATTATGAATTCTTAGTAATGGCAAAGAACTTGTGTACAACAACAACCAGCTGCTACATATTCTACTTCGACAGTAGACAAAGCTAATGAAACTTATTTCTTAATAAACCAAGAAACTAAACATAACTTATTTCTTAATAAACCAATAACCTAAACATTCACCTATAAGGTGACAAGTTCCATATGTGTTTTTTCTATCTAATAGAATACTAGCATAATTAGCATATGAAAAACCAGTTAAATAAAAAGATGTATTTCTAGGATACCATAAACCTAAATGCATTGATCCATAAAGATATTTTAAAATTTATTTTACAGCATTTAGATGTGACTTTTTAGGACTAGATTGAAACCTAGCATATAAGCATATAGAGTGACATAATATTAGGTCTTGAAGCAGTAAGATATAAAAATGATCCGATCATACCTCTACAGAGCTTTTCATTTATGGGCCTACCCTTCTCGTTCTTATCCAATTTAGTTGATTCACTCATTGGGGTTTTTACATTTTTGCATTCCTCCATTCCAAATTTCTTTAAAAGCTCCTTTATGTATTTGGATTGGTTGATGAAGATTCCTTCCTTACTTTGCTTGATTTGAAAATTGAGAATGAATTTGAGTTTATCCATCATGCTCATTACAATTTGCAAACTCTTGATAAAGCAATTCATTAGTAGCTCTAAAAATAATATCGTCAATATAAATTTGAACAATTAAAGTATCATGCTTATGCTTTTAAATGAAAAGAGTCATGTCTACATGGCATTTTAAAAAATCATTTTCTAAAAGAAAAGCATTTAAGTCTTTCATTCCAAGCTCTAGGTGCTTGTTTTAAACCATATAAGACTTTAGTAAGTTTAAAAATGTGATTAGGGAATTCATGATTTTCAATACCAGGTGGTTGTTCAACATATGCCTTTTCTTCAATAAAACCATTTAAGAATGCACTTTTAACATGCATTTGAAAAAGTCTAAAATTCATATGAGATGCATATGCTAAAAGAATTATAATAGCCTCTAATCTTACAACCGAAGGAAAGGTTTCATCATAATCTATTCCTTCCTCTTGGTTATACCTTTTGGCAACCAATCTACCCTTATTTCTAGTTATTTGACCTTGCTTATCTAACTTATTTCTAAAGACCCATTTACTACCAATTACTACATAATTCTTTGGTCTTTGAACTAAAGTTCAAACTTTGTTTCTTTCAAATTGATTGAGTTCCTCTTGCATAAAAATCACCCAATTTTTATCATTAAGAGCCTCACCAATAGTCATTGGCTCAATTTCAGAAACAAAGGCAAGAATAGAATCTAAAAGTTTAGAATGAGTACTTACACCTTTAGTGGGATCATCAATAATTTGCTCATTTGGATGGTTTCTTACAATTTTCCATTGTCTTGGAAGTTCTTGAGTTCCTTGCAAAAGTTCTTGTAGTTGTTCTTCTTAATCATCACATTTTTCTTCTTTCTTTGAAGACTCACCAATTTCCACATGATTAAGATTAAGTTTTTCAATTTCATCTGTAACAATATCAAGAGAACTGGTTTTCCCGATATCAAGTTTACTTGTTTCATCAAAGTTAACATGCATAGATTCTTCTACAACTAGTGCTCTTTTATTAGAAACCATATATGTTTTACTAGATGCAAAATATCTGAAAAATATACCTTAATTAGATTTTGAAGCAAAATTTCCAAGATTTTCATTAGTGTTTAATATAAAATATATGCATCCAAATACTCTAAGGTATGAAATTTTGGGTTTTCTTCCATTCCATTGCTCATAAGAAGTTTTATTTAAAATAGGTCTTTTGAAAACTTGGTTTGAAATATAACAAGCAGTGCTTATGCTTCTGTCCAAAAATAAGTTGGCAAACTATATTCATTAAGTATTGTCCTAGCCATTTCGATTAAGGTTCTATTTTTCCTTTTTACCACCCCATTTTACTGTGGTGTTCTAGGAGTTGAACAATCGTGTGAAATACCATTTTCTAAACATAAATTTTCAAAAAGTTCATTTTCAAATTTCGTACCATGATCACTTTTAATTTTAAAAATACAATTTTGGATTTTCTTTGCAAAGATTTTGAAAGAATTAAAAGCTTCATTCTCATGAGCTAAGAACATTACCCATGGAAACCTTAAGTAATCATCAACAATTACAAATGCATAATATTTTCCTCCTAAACTAGCAATTATGTTATGACCAAATAAATTCATATGCAAGAGATGTAAAGATTTAGAAGTACTTACAATATTCTTTGAATTGAAAGATGTCTTGTGTTGTTTTCCTTTTTGACATGGTTCACATGTTATGTCTTTGATGAATCTTACTTTTGGTAAGGCTTTTAATTAATTAAAATCTTTCGTGTCCAAGCCTTCTATGCCATAACCATGATTTATTGCTAATAGATATAAGACACTTAAAAGAAATGTTAGTAAACTTATGTAGATCAATTGTATAAGTATTTCTATCTCTAACTAATTTGAATATCTCTTGGGCATTTACAGTGGTTATCAGACATCCATTAAAGTTAAAGGTGACATGATTTCCTTTATCACATAATTAACTAACATTTAAAAGATTATGCTTTAAACTATCAACAAGCAAAATATTTTTAATTAAAGAAACACTATTTATGCCAATAAAACCAATTCCAATTACCTTACCCTTAGCATTATTTTCAAAGGTAACTTGACCACCATCAATATATTTGATTTCTATAAATAGGCTCATATTGCTAATCATGTGTTTTGAGCATCCATAATCAACAAGCTATACATTTTCTTTTATAGTGGATTTCAGACATACCAATAAGAAAATAATTTATATACCATGTTTAGGTACCCACACATACTTGGGTCCTTGGGAGTTAGCTTTGGAAGGTTTCTAATGTTCCTTATTTATTGGACAATATAAATTAATATGACCATATTTTAGTTTTAAAATTTTTTTGCCATATTGGTTTACACCTTATTATTTTTAAGGGTTCAAGAAGTGAACAAGAACATGTATATACAGTCTGTGAATTTCTAGGAACATGTCGTTTATATTTAAAAGTATGATTGACTTTTTGAGGTCTATCTCTTGAGTCATATGACCTTCCTATATTGTTTTTGAATATGAGGTTTAATGTGAGTTTTTTGTTTAACTTTTGAAGCTATTACATCAATAAAAGAGTTTTATGGTGTATTAGATTTAACAAATACAGTACTAAGTGCAGATGATGTTGATGCTCTATTAAAACCTAGTCCATGTCTCACTAAGGGAGGTCTTTGTGATATAATAAGAGTATCTAAATTTTATTTCCCTTTATGAAATTTTGAAATAAAATTTCTAAGTTCCTCAACTTCAGTTTTCAAAGTATTGTTTTCTTTAAGTAAGGTTTTAGTTGAGGGGTTTGAAGAAAAATCATCTAATGACTTTTCAAGAACATCATTAAATGTTTTTAGCTCTAAAATTTCTTTTTGAAGAATTTTTTTCTGTTCTTAGCTTCGAATTATCTTTTTTTAAGTATAATTTTCTTTTTGTATTTTTCTAATCCTAGGTGCATAACTTCTATTATATCACCATCATCATCATCTTGATCATTATCTTCACTATTATCATAAAAGTAAATGCAAGAAGGACTTACCTCATCCGTGAAGTGATCCTCTAAGGCCATGAAGCACAGGTTAGCTACCTCTTCTTCGTTGTCTTCATTTTCACTTAAGAAGCTATCATCATCCCATATAGCTTTATGATCTTTGTCCTCATCTTCCTTTTAGGACTTTTTCTTATACTTCTTGAGCTTTGGACAATCTAGTTTTATGTGCCCTTTCTTTCCACAGTCATAGCATTTTACCTCATCTTTATTCTTTTGTGATGAGTTATTTCAAGATTTTTTTGGAGCTTTTTTCCAGGAGTTGCCATGATTCTTACTGATCATTCTTTTTATTTTCTTTGAGAACATGAAAATTTGTTCCTCTACATCTTTCCTACAAGAAAATAATTTATATACCATTTTAGGTACCCACACATACTTGGGTCCTTGGGGGTTAACTTTGGAAGGTTTCCAGTGTTCCGTTTTTATTGCATATATAAATTAATATGACCATATTCTATGCAATAATGACATATTTATTTTTAAGAATTTTTTGCCAGATTGGTTTAGGCCTTACTATTTTTAAAGGTTCATGAAGTGAACAAGAACATGCATTTGCAGTCTATGAATTCCTAGGAGCATGCTGTTTATATTTAAAAGTGTGATTGACTTTTTGAGGTCTACCTCTTAAGTCATGTGACCTTACTATATTCTTTTTCTAAATATGAGGTTTAGTGTGTGATTTTGGTTTAACTTTTGAAGCTATTACATCAATAAAAAAAAGGTTTGTGGTGTATTAGATTTAACAAATACAATATTATGTGCATATGATGTTGATACTCCATTAAAATCTAGTCCATGTCTCACTAAGGGAGGTCTTTATAATACAATAAGATTATTTAAATTTTCTTTTCCTTTGTAAAATTTTGAAATATAATTTCTAAGTTCCTCAACTTCATTTTTCAAAGTATTGTTTCCTCTAACTAAGGTTTTAGTTTAGGATTTTGAAGAAAAATCATCTAATGAGTTTTTAAGATCATTATTGAATGTTTTTAGCTCTAAAATTTCTTTTTGAAGAATTTATAATTTCGTTCTTAGCTTCACATTATCTTTTTTTTAAGTATAATTTTCTTTTTGTATTTTCTAATTCAAGGTACATAACTTTTATTTTATCACCATCATCATCATCCTAATCACTATCATCATTATTATCGTAAGAGTAAATGCAAGGACTTACCTCGTCCATGAAGTAATCCTCTAAAGCTACAAGGCATAGGTAAGCCATCTCTTCTTCGTTGACTTCATTTTCACTTGAGGAGCTATCATCATCCCATGTAGCTTTATGACCTTTTTCCTCATCTTCCTTTAAGGACTTCTTCTTATGCTTTTTGAGCTTTGGAAAATCTGGTTTGATGTCCCTTTTCTTTCCACATTCATAACATTTTATGTCATTTTTGTTCTTTTGTGATGAGTCATTTGAAGATTTTCTTAGAGCTTTTTTCCATGAGTTGCCATATTTTTTATTGATCATTTTTTTCCTTGAGAACATGGAAATTTGCTCATCTACATCTTACCTGCAAGAAAATAATTTATATGCCATTTTTAGGTACCCACACATACGTAGGTCCTTGGGGGTTAGCTTTGGAAGGTTTCCAGTGTTCCTTCCTTATTGGCTAATATAAATTAATATGAACATATTCCATGCAATAATGACACATTTTAGTTTTAAGAATTTTTGCCATATTGGTTTAAGCCTTACTATTTTTAAGGGTTCATGAAGTGAACAAAAACATGCATATGCAGTATGTGAGTTCCTCGGAACATGTTGTTTATATCTAAAAGTGTGATTGACTTTTAGAGGTATACCTCTTGAGTCATGTGACCTTAGTATATTCTTTTTCTAAATAGGAGGTTTAATGTGTGTTTTTTTTTTAACTTTTGAAGCTATTACATCAATAGAAGAGGTTTGTGGTGTATCAGATTTAACAAATACAGTACTCGGTGCAGATGATGTTGATGCTCCATTAAAACCTAGTCCATGTTTCAATAAGGGAGGTCTTTGTGATATAATAAGAGTATCTAAATTTTCTTTTCCTTTGTGAAATTTTGAAATGGAATTTCAAAGTTCCTCAACTTCATTTTTCAAAGTATTATTTTCTTTAAGTAAGGTTTTAGTTGAGGGTTTTGAAGAAAAATCATCTAATGATTTTTAAGATCATAATTGAATGTTTTTAGCCCTAAATTTCTTTGTGAATAATTTTTAATTCTGTTCTTATCTTCGAAAATCCTTTTTTAAGTATAATTTTCTTTTTGTTTTTTTTCTAATTCTAGGTACATAACTTCTATTATATCACCATGTTCACTATAATCACTATTATCACAAGAGTAAATGCAAAGACTTACCTCGTCCATGAGGTGATCCTCTAAAGCCATGAAGCACATGTTAGCCACCTCTTCTTTATTGTCTTCATTTTCACTTGAGGAGCTATAATCATCCCATATAGCTTTATGACCTTTGTCCTCATCTTCCTTTCAGGACTTCTTCTTGTGCTTCTTGAGCTTTGGACATTCTTGTTTGATATTCCCTTTATTTCCACATTCATTGCATTTTACCTCATCTTTATTGTTTTGTGATGAGTCATTTGAAGATTTTCGTGGAGCTTTTTGCCAGGAGTCGCCATATTTCTTATTGATCATTCTTTTAATTTTCCTTGAAAACATGGCAATTTGCTCATTTACATCTTCATTATTTTCTTCATCACTCTGAGTTTCCTCTTAAGAATTGGAAGTTGAGTCTTTGACTGGGAGAGATTTTTTCTTTTCCGGTATGGCTTCATGTTATCTATCTCTTATCATAGCCATTTCATGTGTTGGAAGCTTGACAATTAGCACATCAGTACGAATGGTGCTCATATCCTCACTGGCTTCTTTTATATCGGCTACTCTTGAACCATAGTCTTTAAGAGGAAGGCTTATTAAAATTTTGCAATTGAGATCTTACAAGCTCATATGTCTTCTGAGCTTCCTCATGCCATTCATGATGGCTAGTAAATAGTTTGTCATGTCGATGATAAACTCATTAGGTTTCATCTTGAAAAGTTCATATTCTGACATAAGAAGTTGGATTTTCTTAGATTTTACTTGCTTAGTTCCTTCGTTGTAATTTTCCAAAGTTTTCCACATGCTATATGCAGTCATATAGTATTGAATTCTTCCACATTCTTCAATGGATAAACAGCTTGCATGAATTGTCATTAACTTTTTATTTTTCTATTTGCTCTTTTTTGAGGTTATGTCCAATCATCTCTTTCGATGATTTCTTCATCACCATCCACTCCTTTCCTCACTGGTAGTGTCCATTCTTTTCTTTTTTTTTTTTATGTTATCCAATACATCAATTCCCTTGCTATCAAGGTATGTCTCCATCCTAAACTTCCAATGGGCATAGTTAGACCTATCAAAGTAAGGTTTGAGAATTTGAAATCCTTCATTAGCCATTTTTCCATCTTTGCTGGTGTTGATTAGGGTTTGATGTTAGATTTAGCTCTGATACCAATTGTTGCCTAGACAGTCACCAAGAAAAGGGGGATGAATTGGTGGACAATTAAGTTGCAAGAGTTTAGAAACACGATTTATAAATGTTCAGGTGTTAATGAATTATACTCCTCTCCCCAATCTTATTTGGGTATTTTGACTATCTGACATAATGAGATACACAAGAGTTTTAGTAGCTCACTCTAAACTAGGTGTTTCACTCTCAGATAACATCGTACCCAAATTCCCTTATATTTTACCGGCCAACATAAAAATCAATTCATTGTGTTTTATGGCTCACACAATAAACCCTTACAAGTGTGTTAATCCCAATCCAACTCACTCAAAACACACTTTTGAGTAATTACTTGGCAAAGTAAAATACTAAAACTCAAGATCAATTAAGCTTTACAAAATAAAAAAGAGAATAAGATGAAGTATTACAAAGATTTAATGCATAAACTCTCAATTATAATTTCTGAAGAGATTTTCAATGTAATGAAGGTCTTGTTGCTCTAATTGATTCTCTTGCATGAGTAGAATGAGTTATTTAAAGTGTTCCTTCAGAATCTAGCCACTAGGGATGTATTAATTCAAAATATATTCGTTCAACAACCTTGGAGCGTGCTGAAATGATCATATTTCCAGGTCATCATGAGGGGTGACATGTTACATCATGGGCATGAATTGCTTGATCCTCAATTTTTAAAATTTGAATCACGACATTCATGGGTGTGAATAGTATGTTCACGGGCGTGAGTAGTTTTTTTCAAATTGTGAATGAGGTCGTGAATGATTTCTGACCATTGGAGCTTTTTATCTTTGACCTACACGAGCGTGACATATTAATCACGAGCGTGAATAACTTGAACTTTTGAATTTTTGGCTTGAATATAGATTCATGGGTGTGAACAACTTCCTTTAGAAAATTGTTACTTGATTTGTTTTGGCTTTGATGATTGAATAAAAATCTAACATGTTAATCAATTAAACACAAAACATGATTAATTTCCTTATTACTCAATTATTTGTTATCATCAAAATTATGGGAATAACCCTCAAGGTTCAACAAACTATTACCAGGAACAACGCCAATATCGATATCACCTTACATAATGGTCCTCAATTGAGTTGAAACAATTAAAGACCCAATTGCAGGAATTGCTTAAGAAAGGGTATATGAGACCTAGTGTATCGCCATGGGGAGCTCAAGTATTATTTGTTAAAAAAAAGATCGAATAATGAGATTGTGCATTGATTACAGGAAATTGAGCAAAATAACAGTAAAGAACAAATATCCATTGCCTAGACTAAATGATTTGATTGACCAATTATAGGGAGGCCTAATATTTTCCAAGATTGATTTGAAATCAGGCTATTACCGGCTAAAGGTAGCAGAGGCAGATGCTCCGAATATTGCCTTTCAAACCAGGTATGGACATTATGAATTCTTAGTAATGCCATTTGGATTGACTAACTCTCCAACTGTATTTATGGCATTAACGAATAAAGTGTTTCAACCAAATCTAGATAAATTTTTGATAGTATTTATCGATGACATATTGGTGTACTCAAAAAATAGGGGAGAACATGAACAACATTTAAAAATTGTGTTGTAAACCTTGAGGAAGAAACAATTGTATGCTAAATTGAGTAAATGTAAGTTTTGATTAGATCATTTGGTATTTCTTAGACATATAGTATTGGGCAAGGGCATAAAGGTAGACCCAAAAAAAATAGAGGCCATGGTAAATTGGGAAGCTCCTAAAAATGTTTAAAAAATGCATAGTTTTTCTAGGATTAACTGGATACTACTGTAGATTTGTTGCTGGATTCTCCATAATTTCTAGCCCTTTGAATAAATTGCTAAGAAAGAATCTTCCTTTCAAATGGGCTCCAGAATGCCAAGTTTTGATGAGTTAAAACGTAGGTTAACCATTGCACAAGTTTTAGCTATTCCCATAGGTACAAGTGGATTTACAGTATATATTGAAGCTTCTCACCTAGGCTTGGGATGTGTATTGATGCACCATGGAAAGGTGATAACTTATGCATCCAGATAGTTGAAACCATATGAAATGTCATATCTAGTGCATGATTTAGAATTGGCTGCAATTGTATTTGCATTAAAGATTTGGAGGCATTATTTGTATGGTGAGACATTTTAGATCTTCATTGATCATATAAGCATGGGTTATTTGCTGACACAAAAGGAGTTAAACATGAGGCAGAGATGATGGTTAGAGCTTTTAAAAGATTATAACTGTACAATTGAATACCATCCAAGGAAAGTCAATGTATTAGCAGATGCACTGAGCAGGAAGTCAAGTAGCAATGTAGCTCACTTGAAACCGTGATTTTTTCATATTTGATTCAATTACGGTCCATGAAGGTTGAATTGAATATGCATGATCGTGGATCACTGATTACTACTTTTCAAGTTAGACCTATGCTAAAGGAAAGGATTAAGAAGGCATAGGGTAGAGATCCCCAACTATGTAAAATGATTGAAATGGTAAAGTAGGGAAACAATATAATATTTCATTTACAAGATGATACACTAATGCTAAAGTCACACATATGTGTTCCAGATACTGAAAACTTTCATCAGGAAATAATAGAAGAGGCACATAATACACCCTATGCAATGCACCAAGGGATGACTAAGATGTATCATAGCTTAAGGCCACATTATTGGTTGCCCAAAATGATGAAAGACATTGCATAATATGTTTCTAAATGCTTAACATGTCAACAGATTGAGATTGATTACTAGGCATTAGTTGGTAAGCTATATCCATTGCCAGTACCAGAATTGAAATGAGAAAAGATAATGATGGATTTTGTTTGTGGATTGTCGAGGACTCCACGAAAAAATGATGCAATATGTGTAATTATTGATAGGTTAACTAAGTTAATACACTTTATACTTATCAAATGGGGGTGTACACTCGATATTTTGGCAAACTTATATCTGTATGAGATAGTCATATTACATGGTATTCCAGTGTCCATTGTGTCTGATACAAATTTATGATTTACTTCACATTTTTGGATGAGTTTACAAAATGCATTAGAATAAAATTGAACTTCAGTACTGCATTCCACCCACAAATTGATGGATAACCATAAAGGACTATACATATATTGAAAGAAATTGTTAGGGCATGTTCCATGGAATTCGGAGGAGTTTTGGATGAATATATAGCAGTGATAGAATTTTCTTATAACAACCAATATCATAGCATTATCCAGATGGCACTATAAAAGGCATTATATGGTAGAAAGTGCAGAAGCCCTATTATTTGGGATGAAGAAGGAGCACATGCATTAGAAGAGCCAGAGATAGTATAAGACAGGGTGGATAAAATCAAGGTTGTCAAGAATAAGCTAAAGGCGATACAAGACAAACATAAAAGTTATGTCGATTAGCATAGAAGGAAAATGGAATATGAGTTAGGTGAGGAGGTATTTCTACGAGTATCTCTGTGGAAAAGGGTAATCTAATTAGGCAAGAAGGGTAAATTAAGCCTAAGGTACATAGGGCCTTATGAAATTCTTGAGAAGGTTGGTCCATTGGCATATAGGTTAGCTTTACCACTAAAGATGGCACAAATTCATAATGTGTTTCATGTGACCATGCTTAAAAGGTACAGGTTAGATCCACCACATGTACTTAAATATCAAGCCATTGAAATTGCATATGACATGAGTTATGTCGAGAAACTAGTGGAAATCATCGGATACAAGACTAAGTAACTAAGAAACTGAAAAATAATGGAAGTGGAAGTTGCACACAATGGACCTTATAGAATGCACCCAGGGATAACCAAGACATATCACAAAATAAGGCTTCATTACTAGTGGCCAAGAATGAAGAAAAACATAGCAGAATATGTTTTTAAATGCTTAACATGTCAACAGATTAAGATTGAACACTAGGCACCAGTTGGTAAGCCACATCTTTTGCCAATGCCATAGTGGAAATGGGAGAAGATAACAATGGATTTTATTTATAGATTGCCGAGGACTCCATATAAAAATGATGCAACACGAGTAATTATTGATAGGTTAACTACATCAACACACTTTCTACTATTAAATGGGGGTGTACACTCGATAGTTTGGCAAAATTATATGAGAATGAGATAGTCATATTACATGGTATTCTAATGTCCAATATGTCTGATAGAGATCCACAATTTCGTTCACATTTTTGGGTGAGTTTAAAAAATGCATTAGGAACAAAATTGAACTTTAGTACTGCATTCCATCTGTAATCTAATGGACAATCAAAAGGACTATACATACATTAGAAGAAATTCTTAGGGCATATTCTATGGAATTCAAAGGAGCTTGAGATGAATATATAGCATTGATATAATTTTTTATAACAACCAATATCATAGCAGTATCTAGATGGCAATATATGAGGCATTATATGGCAGAAACTGCATAAGCCATATCATTTGGGATGAATAAGGAACACGTGCATTAGTAGGGCTAGAAATAGTAAAACACAGTTGATAAAATCAAGATTGTTAAGAATAAGCTAAAGGAGACACAAGACAGACAAACAATTTATGTCGATCAACATAGAAGGGAAATAGAATATGAGTTGGTTGAGGTTGTTTTTCTACATGTATCTCCATGGAAATGGGTAATCTAATTCTGCAAGAAGGGTAAATTAAGCTCAAGGTACATATGGCCTTATGCAATTATTGAGAAGGCTTATCCATTGACATATATGTTAGATTTACCACTAGAGATGGCACAAATTCATATTATGTTTCATGTGACCTTTCTTAGAAGGCACATGTCAAATCCTACATATGTTCTTAAAGATCCAACCATTGAAATTGAAAATAACATGAGTTATGTCGAGGAACCACTAGAAATCATCAGAAACAAAACTAAGAAACTAAGATACTAAGAAAAACCTCTAGTTAAGGTATTATAGAGAAACCATTCATAAGAAGAGGCAACATGGGAAACATAAAAAAATATGAAGAGGCAACATCCACACCTATTTCTTAGTATTAAATTTTGAGGATGAAAGTTTTTAAAGGGGGAGAATTGGAACATTCTCGACTTTCTCCATATGCATTTCTACCTGCATCTTATATAAACATATACATCTTACATATACTTCATTTGAACATATGCATTCCATATGTAATTTCATAGGGATAAGTCTATGATACACACTGGCTACGTGTCTAAGTATATTGTAATTATATAGAGTCGCACGTGTGTACTTATAACCTAAACGGGGGTAATAAGGTATTTAGAGATAAATTGAATAAATTGACTAAACTAAAGTAAATAAAATGACTAGATCCAAATAAATGAAAATGTGACATAGTTAATATAGTTAAATTGGACTACTTGATTAAATTGTAAATTTGGTATTATCTAATAGAACTAGATACATGCAAATATGTAGAAGAGATAATAATAATAATAATAATAATAATAATAATAATAATAATAATAATAATAATAATAATAATAATAATAATAATAATAATAATAATAATAATAATAAAAGAAATGAAATAAACCAAAAAAAAAGAGAAAAACAAAAGAAAGGAAGAAACAAAAGATGAAAATTACAAAAGTGGGGAGGTGAACCTTATCTTCCTTCTCAATATTCTACCTCCTACTCTGACTTGTTTCTCCTTCTTCTTCCACCATTTCAGCCTTGTTTTCTCCATTGTTTTACTTGAGTTTTACAGCCAATTCAGCCTTTGCAAGTTTGTTTTTGGTAAGTTATTATCTTTGACTGTTTTAACCTTGATAAGTGTTATTTAGAGTCTTTGAAAGGCAGAAAGTTGTGCCACAAATTCGAAGACCTTATATGCTTATTCTAAAAAATTATAAAACATAAAATTTGTAGGTTTAATATTATGGATATATAAATATGTTTTCAATATTTTATGAATATGAAAAGATATTAGCATCTAAGTGAAACTAGTTCGAATGTGAATCCTAGATGGGTTAGCTATGTGTTCATTTGTTTTGAATATGATAGAGCTCTTATTTTAATTAGATTAAAATATGAAAGTTGTAGGCACATATGTTATATATCTTGATACCAAAGTTTAGGCTCACATGTGTTGTGGATATTGAGTTATATTGAACGGAACTATGACTATTTCATAGTTTGAAATGCTACCTTAGTGTCCTGGGAAGGTCCAATAGATTGTTTGGTCATTTTAAGCTCCTTATAGATGGCATGTGTAGTTGATAAAAACATGTAAGTATGTCTTACCTAAATTTGGTAAAAATTTCACCTTAATATGTTATGTATAGAGTAAGATATGACCTTATGAATTTATACTGGTCCAAAAGCTAACTCTGTTATGGACCAGTGAAATATTTCTTATAATTTGAGGACCTTAAATACATAATTAATAAAATATTCAAAAATTAAAAATGTTTCATTTTACCCTATATAAATTACTGTAAGTTATGAAAGACTTAAATTGGTACCTTAAAATTGCCTAATGGCAAAAAACAAATTCAATTTCAATTTACACCCAAAATTGTACAATGATCCAATTGCTTTAAATTTTGAATATGTTTTATAATTATATGTTGAATTTAATTATAAATAAGAATCATATAAATTGGATAAGTTTATAGAATGTTATAGGCTAATCAGCCCTATAAGGTCATACTGCCTCATAGGAAAAGCCCTAACTATCTTTATGAACTATGCACATTAATTTGTTTAAAACATATTAAGTTTCTCTAGTCATGATTTAATCAATTATATTTTCATATTAGGCTCACAATATATTGGAGACCCATAAAAAAGGGATAGAAAATAAGTTAAGGGTCAGAATCAAATGAGAAATGTGAGTTTAATTATCAAATGATTTCTTTAGTGCACATAGATATTGCTTGCTATGTAAAATGTGAATTGAATTGTGGTTTATGTGATTCATATGATTGCCTAATATGACTTTGATAATGAGATGATGGATAATTTGTGACATACTTGTGGTTTATGTGGTATGTGTATGGTATATTTGAGGTATATATATGGCATACATGATGTATACACTGTATATGTTTAGTATATGCGGGGTATATGTAGGATATATGCTTGGAATATGAAGTATATATGTGGTATATATATGGTATATGTAATAAAGATATAATGGTTAATAAATGCTTAGTTACAATTTCTTATGCATAAGGACTTAAAAAGGTGTTGTGTCTAGTTAATCGACATTGCAAGATAAAAGAAGAGGCCTATGGCCCAATAAATGTGCAAATGAAACAAATGATCAAGCTAGCTAGCAAATGCAAATATCCACATGGAAACCCAGGGCAATGTCTATTTACCTTGGTCACAACAAAATAAAATGAGCAAAGTATAAGCATAAGCAAAGAATAGTGATCATATGCTTTAATTTTGCTGGTAACTACATGATGTCAATGAATGAAATGAAATACACAGTATGCATTGGATTTTTGATTTGTTACTATGAGTTGCTTGGTACAATATAGTTTGTTTGATGATTACTCTCATTGAGCCACATGGGATGATGATGACTCAACACTCATTGAAGATGAAAAAGAGGAGGTGGCTAACTTGTTCTTTATGACTATTGAGGACAACTTCATTAATGAGGTATGTCATACATCTCCATCTTATGATGAATTTTGTGATTCAATTGATGATGATGATGATGATGACATTGTTGAAGTTTTGAATCTAGAGATAAAAAGATATAAAAAGAAATTTGAACTTTACAAGAAAAATAGCTCTAAGCTTAAAAATGATTTTAAATGACCTTCAAAAAGTAGTTCAAGAGCTAAAAACTTCTAATGATTATTTAAAGAAATCATTAGATCAAATTTCATCAAAAACCTTAAGCACTTATTTGTTAAAAGAAAATAATGTTTTAAAAAAACGAGGTTGAGGAGCTTAGGAAATCTATCTCAAAATTTTACAAAGGAAATGAGGATTTGGATAATTTAATTGTAGCTCAAAGACCTTCCTTTGCAAGACATGACTTAGGCTTCAATGGAGCATCATCATCCTCTCCACCTAGAACAACATTCCATACTTTAGACCCAGACTATCCAAATGTTGTGAAATAGGAACGCTCTTACCCAAACTTAAGCCACCATACTCACTAATGTATCTGTTTGTATCGCTTTTACGGAGCTTCTCAAATAAAGTGCGCTCTTACCCAAGCTTAAGCCACCCTGATGAGTAAATATAATATTTGTACATATGGGTACAAAAGTGCTCTTAACTGAGCTTAAGTTGCCTAGTCCCTAAATAGTTAGGAGCGTTCTTACCCGAGCTTAAGTCATCCTGATAAAACATATAATAATATTCTACAGTACTGTAACCCCCTCAATGACATGCTACCAATCCTAGCTAGTCCTCAAATACAGAATGGGCATATTTAAATACATTATGTGTATCAATATCATTTGTGTCACAATCTATAGTTCATATAATCATCACATGTTATTCTGTAATTTAGGGTACCAAGTGCATAATCATTATTCCAAATCATGATATGATACTGTATGTTGTCTCATTTTGATCATGCCATGTATGTGTATATCATACTAATGTAATTCTATCATAACTTGCAATAAAATAAACACAAATATTTGGTTGTTGTGTTAGCCATTAAAACATAAGGATTTTTTTTTTTTATTTAAGTGTTAGCCAAGAGAGTAAAATGCCATAGTTAGGAGTAAACTAAGAAAAACTCTATTGTAACTCTTCAAGTGTTAGTGAAACACCCAATAGATATTGGAGAAAGGAGTATAGTTCATTAATACTTGAACATCTATAAATCTTGTGTGTCAAATATCGTTTTCTCTCTCATAAATCATTCTTTGATAAAATTGCCTCAAGAAAAATTTTTATTTACCAACCAACCCAACTTTCCTTTTTGGTTATCATTTTGGGCAACAATTGGTATCAGAGCTAAGTCTAACATTCAAGCCTAACAAACATTAGCAAAGATCGAATTATAACCAACAAAGGGTTTCATAATCTCAAGCCCTTCTTTGATGGAGCAAACTATGCCAATTGAAAATTCAAGATGGAAACTTATCTTGATATTGAAGGAGTAGATGTTTAGGACACCGTTCGAAAGGAATGGACACCTTCAACGAGAAGGAATTCTAAAGAAGAAAATGAAATCATTCCAAGAGATGATTGGACTGAGTCCCAAAGCAGAGATAATGGAAAAAACAATAAAGTCATGATCATTCTAAGAAGCTCTTTATCATTTGAAGAGTGTGGTAGAATCCAACATTGTCCAACCGCTTACTCTATTTGGAAAACTTTAGAAAACTATCACGAAGGCACTAAACAAGTAAAGTCCAAAAAGGTTCAAATTCTTATCACCAAATATGAACTATTCAAGATGAAGTCCAATGAAACCATAACCTAAAATGACCAATTGACTTCTTGATATTGTCAATGGCATGAGGAAGCTTGGAAAGCATTATAATTTGGAAGATGTAAATAACAAGATTCTAAATAGTTTTCCAATGAAAGATTGTAGCTCAAGAGTTGTGGCTATTAAAAAAACCAATAAAGACTTGAGCGTAATTCCTAACGATGTACTTATTGGAAAACTCCTCACTTATGAAATGGCTCTAGTAAGAGAAAAAAAGCTTGAAGGAGAAAAGGAGAAAAGAAAGTCTCTATCACTCAAAGCTTCAACTTTCATGCCTATAGATGTTGGTTAATGAAGGATATGATCAAATAGCCTTACTTTCAAGGAGAATCAAATGGTTGACTCCCACAAGTATGACTCAATTAAGAACTATAAGCAAATAGCCTCAAGATTCCCTCCTAGAAACTCTTCAATAATAAAGGCAAAGAGGAAGTCAAGTAGTATGAGTGTGGGAACAAGGGACACATTAGATCAGAGTGCCCCATGGTCAAGAAGTACAAAAGGAGACCCAATAAAGAAGATGAAGAAATGGGTCATAAAGCCACTTGAGATGATGAAACCTCAACATTCATTGAAGAAGAAGTATAGGAGGTGGCTAACTTGTGCTTTATGGGTATTAAGGATAACTCCAATGATAAGGTATGCTCTACATCCCAACCTTGTGATGACTTGTGTGATTTAATTGATGATGATATAGTTGAATACTAAATATATAGATAGAAAGGTACAAAATGAAACTTGATCTTTATAGAAAAAATAGCTCTAAACTTAAAAATGATTTTCATAACCTTTAAAAGGTAGTTGAAGAGCTAAAAACCTCAAATTACTACTTAAAAAATTCATTGGATTAGTTTTCATCAAAACCTTCAACCAATTCTCTAATAAAAGAAAACAACACTTTAAAAAATGAGGTTGAGGAGCTTAAAAACTCTATCTCAAAATTTCACAAAGGGGAGGAGAATTTGGATACCTTAATTGTATCTCAAATACCTCCCTTAGTGAGATATGGCTTAGGCTTCAATGGAGCATCATCATCTACCCCATCTAGAACTATATTTGTTAAATCTAGCACACCACAAAACTCTAATATTGAGGTAATAGCCCTAAGGGCTAATGGTAAAGCACACACAAAACCCTGTACTCAAAAAAGAGTAACCAAGGGTCATATAGCCTAAGAGGAAAACCTGAAAAGGTCAATCATGCTTTCTTATACAAGAAAAGTGCACCAAGGAAAACAGCCACCAAAAATGCATATTTTGGTCATTATGCACATAATGTTTCGAAAAGGATTGTAAAGCCTAAACCTAGTGCAAAGTAGCAAAACATATTTAAATCTAAACAATGCCACTATTGCATAAACCTTAGGCATATAAACAAATATTGTTTTATAAGGAAGGCTCATTGGGAACCTTCTAGTGCTAACCCATAAGGACCCAAGTTCATTTGGATACCTAAGAACCAAACCTAATTTGTTGTTTTGTAGTTGTGCCTCAAGTCTACGTTAAAGAAAAATGCTTGGTTAATGGATAGTGGATGCTCAAGACACATGACTGGAAATAGAAGTTTTTTCACTCAAATCAAAGGAATTAATGGTGGTAAGGTAACCTTTGGAAACAATGTCAAAGGTAAGGTAATTGGCATTGGCTCAATTGATTTAAATAATGTTTCTTTAATTAAAAATGTCTTACTTGTTGATGGATTAAAGCATAATCTGCTAAGTGTAAGTCAATTATGTGATAATAGAAACCAAGTCACCTATACCTCTAATGAATGCCTTGTGACCGCCCTAAATGGTCAAGAGATGTTCAAAGGAGATAAAGATGAAAATACTTACATAATAGATTTACACAAGCTATTTAAGTGTCTTATATCAATTAGCGATCTAAAAAGCTTGGTCATGCAAGCATGGACTTAATTTAAAGCCTTAAAAAATGAAAGCTAGTGGATGGAATACCAAAAGTCATATTTGCAAAGGATAAGACATGTGAACCATGCCAAAAAGGAAAACAACATAAAACATCATTCATGTATAAGAATGTAGTAAGTACCTTTAGACTTTTACAACTTTTGCATCTAGATCTTTTTTACCTATTGGAGTTGTTAGTTTAGGAGGTAAACACTATGTTTTTGTCATTGTTGATGATTACTCTAGATTCACATTAGTAATTTTCTTTAGCTCAAAAGAGTGATGCTTTTGAATCCTTTAAAAACTTAGCCAAAAGAATTCAAAATGAAAAGGGGTATTTTATTTCTAAAAGAAGAAGTGATCATGGCAAAGAATTTGAAAATGAGAATTTTGCAAATTTTTATTCAGAGTATGGTATTTCTCATAATTTTTCAACTCCTAGAATACCTCAACAAAATGGGGCTATTGAAAGAAAAAATAGAACTCTAATTGAGATGGCTAGAACAATGTTCAATGAGTATAGTTTACCAATATACTTTTGGACCGAAGTCATACCACATGTTATATTTCTAATCGAGTTTTCAAAAGGCCAATCTTAAATAAAACCTCTTTTGAGCTATGGAATGGAAGAAAACTCTTTATCTCATTTTTTATAGTATTTGGATGCAAGTGTTTTATATTAAATACCAAGGATAACCTTGGAAAATTGGCTTCTAAATCCGATGAAGGGTATCTTCTTAAGATACTCCATAACTAGCAAAGTTTATAAAGTCTTTAATAAAAGATCATTAGTTGTAGAAGAGTTTATGCATGTTGTTTTTGATGAATCTAACAAACTTGATCTTATGAAAGGTAATGCTTTTGATGATATTATAGGTACAATGGATAAGTTTGGTCTTGATCATGAAGAGGATGGTGAGACTTCAAAGAGAGATGATAATGATGATCAGAAATAGCAACAACAAGAGAAACATCAAGATAATCTACTACCTCAAGCTCAAGAGCAAGGCATCCAAAAGGTTCAAAAGGAATGTAAATTTATAAGAAACCACCCCATTGAACAAATCATTGGTGATTCTACCAAGGTTGTAAGTACTAGATCTAATATTAAATTTTTAGATTCTAATCTTACTTTTGTCTCTCAAATTGAGCTAAGAAATATTAATGAAACTCTTAATGATGAGAGTTTGGTGATTTCTATGCAAGAGGAACTCAACCAATTTGAGAGAAATAAGGTTTGGACATTAGTTTTAAAACCTAAGGACTATACAATCATTAAGAGTAAATGGATCTTTAGGAACAAGTTAGATGAGCAAGGTCATATAACTAAAAATAAAGCTAGATTGGTTGCCAAAGGGTACAACTAAGAGGAAGGCATAGATTATGATGAGACCTATGCTCCAATTGCTAGATTAGAAGCAATTAGAATTCTTTTAGCTTTTGCATGCCACATGAAATTTAAATTTGTTTTCAAATGGATGCCAAAAAGAGTCTTTTTAAATGGTTTTATAGAGGAGGAAGTTTATATTAAACAACCTCCTGGGTTTGAAAGCCATGCATTGCCAAATCATATATTTAAAATCACTAAGGCGTTATATGATTTGAAACAAACTCCAAGAGCTTGGTATGAAAAGCTTTTAGAAAATAATTTTTCAAAAGGACATATAGACACTACTCTTTTCATTAAAAAGCATAAGCATGACATATTACTTGTTCAAATTTATATTAATGATATTATCTTTGGTTCTACAAATGAATTGTTTTGTCAAGAATTTACCAAATGTATTACTAGAGAATTTGAAATGAGCATGATGGGAGAGCTCAAATTCTTTCTCGATCTTCAAATCAAGTAAAGTAAATTTCTAAATGGTTTCATAGAGGAGGAAGTTTATATTGAACAACCTCCCATTTTTTAAAGTCACACACCATTAAATCATGTGTTTAAGTTCACTAAGGCTTTTTATGGTTTAAAACAAGCTTTAAGAGCTTGTCATGAAAGGCTTAGTGCTTTTCTTTTGGAAAATGAATTTTCAAAGGGACATGTAGATACTACTCTTTATATTAAAAAGCACAAGCATGACATATTACTTGTTTGATTTTATATTAATGATATTATCTTTGGTTCTACTAATGAATTGTTTTGTCAAGAATTTGCTAAATGTATGATAAGAGAATTTGAAATAGCATGATGGGAGAGCTTAAATTATTTCTTGGTCTTCAAATCCAGCAATGCAAGGATGACATCTTCATCAACCAATCTAAGTACATCAAAAGGCTATTAAAAAAATTTGGAATGGAAGGATGTAAAAGTGTTAAAACTCCAATGAGCACATCAACCAAATTGAACAACGATGAGAAAGGTAAAGCAGATGAAAAGCTTTATAGAGGTGTGATCGGATCTCTTTTATACCTTACCACTTCTAGACTTGATATAATGTATAATGTATGCTTATGTGTTAGATTTCAATTATATCCTAAAGAATCTCATATGCATGTTGTAAAAAGAATTTGAAAATATATACATAGCACAATGCATTTAGGCTTATGGTATCCTAAAAATACTTCATTTCATATCATTGGTTTTTCAGATGCCGATTATGTCGATAGTCTTCTAAATATAAAAAGCACATCTAGAACTTGTCACTTCATTGGTGAATGTTTAATTTCTTAGTTTAGCAATAAACGAGTTTTGATTGTCTTGTCCATTGCTGAAGCAAAATATGTGGCAGCGGGTTATTGTTGCACTCAAGTTATTTAGATGAGACAACAACTCAAGGATTATGGTCAAGAGATTGATCACATTCTCATCAAATGTCACAATACAAGTGCTATAAAACTTTCTAAAAATCCCATTAAGCATTCTAGGAGCAAACACATAGATATTAGACATCATTTTATAAGAGATCATGTCCAAATGGTGATGTTGTGTTAGAATTTATTGACACAAAAAATCAATTGGCTGATATTTTCACCAAATCTCTCAATAATGAAAGGTTTTGTTTCATAAAAAGGGAGCTTTATATGCTTGATGGGAGCACTTTATCTTAAAATGAATTTTAAAAGCATACATTGCATTAATTGTGTATTTTGATGTGAACTTTGAGTGATATATCTCATTTTTGATGATTTGCATGTTCAATTTGTATGATAAATGATTACTTTTCATGAAATAGCATGTTTGATTAGTTTAGGAAGGATTTAAGTGTCATATCCTTTTGATTGAATCTTGTTTTTATTTTTTTCCATATTTTAGGTCTTCACACGCATGAATAAATATTCACGATCGTGATAGTAGCCAAAATTGGTATAAGTGTTCACAATTTGGCTAATGCCTTAGGTCACGGTTTGATCTAGTGAATATATTCTATTTCACACCAGTAACTATTTTATGTCACATCCGTGAATATAACATATTTTGAACTACAGAAGTGTTCACACCTTTGGTCACAAAATGGGTCACCATTTGGTTTTCCCGTGAATATGATTATTCGCGCCCGTGGATATTTCTTCATGGCTGTGAATCGATCGATATAAAGCCTGAAACTTTATTGTTTCTTTCTTTTCTCTCTCTTCAAACCCAAGACAATCAAACCCCATTTCCAATTTCCTACCAAATATGACCTCCCAAACACCATTTCAGAACAAATCATCAGATTCATCCTTTAAACACCGCAAACATCTATTTCATCATTTTTCTTCTTCAAGATTCTTTGAGTTTTCTCGCAAAAATCAAACCCTAGGTTTCATCATCATCACTTTTGGCTTTTTTCAAAGTTTTTGACCACAACAATGGCATCTGTAGCTGGTTCCTCCAAAGTAAAAAGAAAAAGCATGACCCCAAAGCTATATACAGAGTATTTACATTTGTATTTGGTAGCACTCAAACACAAGCTACCCAAGAGAATATTCCAGTGTGTGGCACTTTTTATAAGAGTCACAGAGGAGAGTGCTAGAGAATTATAGGTGTTTTGCTATAGATGTGGATCAAAGGATCATATGAATATAGATTTTCCTTTGATTGCACGCAGTGTACCAACCCAGATTACACAATAAGTTTCAGCTCATACCAGTCAATAGACTAGTGGAGGTCGTATAGAACCTACCTAGGCAGTTTTTGAGACTATCAATAAGCTAGGACCAGGCTAAGCACCAGCTATAGTTTATGCTATGAAGGCTAGAGAGGACTAGGAAGATACTAATGTAATAGTGGGTGTTTTTTCTTCATATGACTCTGATATATGTGCATTAATTGATATAGGTTCAATACACTCTTATATATGCACAAGCACTCCCAGATAGCACAATATGGTTAGTGAAATCCTTCAATATAAAATTGAGGTTTCGAATCCCCTAGGTCATAGTATGATAGTAAATCGGGTATATAGGGGATGTCCTTTGATTGTACATAGGAGAGAATTTTTGCCAAACTTGATAAAGTTTCCATTTCATGAATTTGATGCCTATTTTGGGCATGGATTGGCTATCACAACATAAGAAAATTGTAGACTGCAAGGAAAATTTGGTGATGCTAAAAACACCTAAACAAGTGGATGTAAAAGTGGAAAGTAAGTTGTTTCCATAATTTCCACGAGCCACTTCAATGATGAAAGCCAAACGAATGATGAGAAAGGATGTGAAGCCTATTTGGCTCATATGGTTGATACTAGAAAGGGAGGTCCAAAACTTCAGGATAGTCCTACAGTGATTGAATTCCCATATGATTTTCCTTAGGATATACCGAGATTACCACCTAGCAGAGAAGTTGAATTCTCTATAGAGCTTACCTTTAGCATAACACCCATATTTATAGCACCATATAAAGAAGCACCGTCTAAATTGAAAGAGCTTAAGGCTCAGTTGTAGAAATTATTAGATAAGGGATATATCAAATCGAGTGTATCTCCATGGGGTGAACCAGTGTTATTTGTGAAAAGAAATATTGGTCCATGAGATTATGTATAGACTATAGAGGTGACAATTAAGAACAAATATATGTTACCATAGTTTGATGACTTGTTTGATCAGTTGAAGGGTGCAGGTGTGTTTTCGAAGATAGATTTGAGATCAGGGTATCACCAATTGAGAGTTAGGGCAGAAGATATAGCCAAAATGATATTCAGAACAAAATATGGGCATTATGAATTTGTGGTTATGTCTTTTAGGTTAACTAATGCTCCATCAGTCTTTATAGGCTTGATGAATGCAGTATTTAGACCCTACCTAGACTAGTGTGTTATGATCTTTATTGATGATATTCTGATGTGTTCTAAGACACCTGAGGAATATGATCAATACCTAGGAATAGTGTTATAGACGTTTAAGGAGTAGAGATTGTACACTAAGTTCTCAAAATATGAATTTTGGCTGGATGAGGTAGCTTTTCTTGGACACATTGTGTCTTCAAATGGTATATGGGTTGATCCTAGCAAGGTAGAGGCTGTTATGCATTGGAAGCCTCCCCATAATGTGACAAAAGTCAAAAGTTTCCTTAGACTGGTTACCACAAGAAATTTGTTAAGGGTTTTTTGATGATTACTTCTCCATTAATGAGACTACTAAGGAAAGATTGAAATATGAATGGATAGTCAAATGCCAAGAGAGTTTTGAAAGTTTGAAGAAGATGCTAATAAAGGCTCTAGTTTTGACATAACTAGTCCTTAACAAGGAGTATGTCATCTATAGTGATGTGTCTCACAATGGACTAGGGTGTGTACTAATGCAAGAAGGTAATGTAGTAGTATATTCATCCAAGCAGCTGAAAATACATGAGAAGAATTACCCCACATATGACCTAGAGTTGGCAGCCATTGTCTTTGCATTGAAGATATAACGTCACTATCTTTATGGGGAGAAATATTTCATCTACATAGACCATAAAAGTTTAAAGTAACTTCCTACAGAGAGAGATCTTACTTTGAGATAGATGTAGTGGTTAAAGTTGATAAAATATTGTAACTATGTTATTGATTACCATCTAGACAAGGCCAATGTAGTGGTTGATACTTTGAGTAGGAAGATGGTAACAGAGTTACACATCTAGCCTACACTTAATCAAAAGATTATTGATGCACAGAGGTAGGATAGTGAGCTTGTTGAGACAACCGAGTTGGTCTCTAAGGGGGATAGACTAGATTATATAGTTGAAATAGATGGTGGGTTATACTACCAGGGCCGTTTATGCATGCCCAATGTTGATGAGTTGAGCTAGAGGTTATTAGAGAAAGCGCATAAAACTAGGTATACGATGCACCTAGAAAGCACAAAGATGTATCATGACTTGAAGAGTAAGTACTGGGGGACAGACATGAAAAGAAATATCACAGAGTATACAACCCGATGCTTGACTTGTTAGCAGGTTAAGGTAGAACATCAAGTACCATTAGGATTATTGTAGCCTATCATTGTACCAGAATGGAAACAAGAGTACTATGGATTTCATGCTTACTTTGCCAGTGACTCTTGAAAAATATGGTGTTGTATGGGTTATAGTGGACAGGCTTATGAAGTCAGCTCACTTCTTGCCTATCAAAAGGGATTACCTTTTGAATAGGCTAGCAGACCTTTATGTCAATGAGATAGTACGACTACATGGAGTACCAGTCTCCATTGTTTTAGATAAGGACCCAAGTTTGCTTTTCAGTTTTGGAGTAGTTTGTAGATAGCTTTGGGTACTAAGCTCAACATCAGTAAAACGTTTCACCCCTAGATAGATGGGCAATCAGATAAGGTCATACAAATCTTAGAGGATATGATAAGGAGTTGTGTGATTGAATTAGAAGGTAGTTAGGATAAATATATTCCATTAATGGAATTTGCTTATAATAATAGTTATTAGTCTAGTATCCAGATAGCTCCATACAAGGCATTATATAGTAGGAAGTGTCGAACACTCTTATGTTGGATAGAGCTTAGCGAGAGGAAGTTAGTGGGGCTAGACTTGGTATAATAAACATAAAAAGGTATAGGTTATCCAGAATAGATTAAAGGCATCTTTTGATAGACAAAAGTCATATGTAGATCTTAAGATAAGAGATATCGAGTATGTAATGGAGACAAGGTTTTCCTTAAAGTTTCCCTATGGAAGAAGGTCTGAAGATTTGGAAGGAATGGCAAGTTGAGCCCAAGATTCATTAGGCCTTATGAGATTCTTGCAAGAGTGGGACCAGTTGCTTACAGGCTTGCTTTACCACAATAGTTGAAAAAATTCATGATGTGTTTCATGTCTCCATATTAAGGAGATATAGGTTAAATCTTTCCCATATTGTTCCAATTGTGAAATTAAGGTGAGACCATATCTGACATATGAAGAGGAACCAATTCAAATTCTAGCTAGAGAAATCAAGGAACTCAGGAATAAACAAGTACCATTAGTCAAAGTCTTATGGAGAAATCATGCAACATAAGAGGCTACATGGGAAAGTGAGGGAGTCATGAAAGACCGGTATCCATAACTATTCAGAGATAGTACATCAGGTAATTTTGAGGATAAAATTCTTTAAGGAGGAGAGAAATGTAACATCCACAAATTAAGGCCTAGAAATAATGTATTAATAAAAGTATATAATGGGTATATGGGAGGTATATAGGGTTAAGGGTATTGGAAACATGAAAATAATTAAAAAGATAAGAAAAACTGAAGTTCCTAGTGTTCACGCCTATAAAAAGAGAAGAAAAAGTGAAGTTCCCAACGTTCACATCCATGATTGAGGTAATCACAACCGTGAATGTTGTGAAATTCAGAATCTAAAGCTGAGGATTTTCAGCCGCGATACTAGTATTCATGCCCATAAAGTCGTACAGTTTAAATTGAACAGTTTCGTATTTTTAACAGAAACTCACAAAAATCTAAACCTTAAATCCAAGCTACCAATCCTCTGAAACCTCATAAACAAATCATCGTCAATCCCTTTCAATTCTAGTTGATTAAATACAAATCCCCACTATAAAAAGAGATTAAAAAAAAACAAAGGTTATACCATAGATATTGAAATTAGAAGTAAAAGAGTTTTGAACATGATTTGTAATCTTAAAACCTCTCTAAAATAGTCAACACAGAGATAAGGGATGATGTTTTCCATTAATCTTTGATTGGTTCAATTCAGTTTAATGGGGATAAAGGTTTATAGGATTAAAATCAATAACAAAGTTAAGATTTTTATTAGTTTATGACATATACGGATAAAATGACAGTATTAGATGTTAATATTGTCATTGGTTTTGTGTTAAGGACTGATACAGAGGATGGAGATAACCCTCAGAGGAGGTAGAAGTGAAAGAAATCTAGTGTTAGGCTCTAATTATCGAAGTTTGTACATATACACATTTTAATTTGCAACTTGGTATACTTGTTTTCTTAATGATGGATGAAATCTAGCATGAATGATTTGGAATGATGAATTGTATGTTTAAGGTTGATTTTAAATATTAGAATATGGGAAAGTGTTTGGTTCCCAAAACAATAACCAAAAAGAGGGGGGGTTGAATTAGTTGGCAAATAAAAATTTTTCTTGAGGCAATTTTACTAAAGAATGATTTGTGAGTGAGAAAACATATTTGAGACAAATGATTTATAGATGTTTGGGTATTAACAAACCCTCCTCCTCTCCCCAATTTTGATTGGGTGTTTCACTAATACTTGAAATGTTACAATGGAGTTTTTCCTAGCTCGCTCCTAACTATAATATTTTACACTTTTGGCTAACACCTAACCCAGAAAAATCCTTGTGTTTTAATGGCTAACACAACAATCAAATCCTTGTGTTTTTTTATGCCTCACACAAAAACCCCTACAAGTGTTTCACTGATAACTCAACTACTCAAACTCACTTTTGAGTAATTGATTACAAGAATGAAAACACTCACCAACCAAAAAGCTCAACAGTTTTGAGCAATTATGATTTTTATAAGATAAAAATATAAGATTGGTCGAATCAATTAAATGCACAAGGCTATACAAGATTAAAAGATTGATTTCACATTTTGTTTAACCTTTGGAAGTCATATATATGTTATATTTATACTTTTTCTAACAGATATAACCATTTGGGAGGCATTTAATGCGAAAATAGTTGTTCAAACACTTTCCCATTTGCGCCTCACAAATTTCTCTTTCCAAATTCATGGGCATGACTTAATGTTCACGAGTGTGAATGTTCTTCATAGCCATGAATGAAGTAGGGAAGTTGGCCATGACCCATTCAATGAGAGGTCTTTCACAGGCATAACACATTTCTTCACAGGTATGACTTAGTCAACCTTCATGGGTGGTCCAATGCTTCACTTCCGTCAACTTTTGAATGAACAATCTTAGTGCTAACTCATTCACAGGCGTTACTTCATGAGCCATAGGTGTGAATTGCTATTTTGATGGTAGTGGCGATTTTTCACCACGGGCATGACATTATTCATTAGCGTGAATATCTTCTTAATAGGCATAAATATTTGCTGATTGCCATTTTTTTGAACTTTAAATAATTTCAATCAACTTGCTTATTGGTCTTAGGAATGTGGAACCTGTCTAACACTTAGAACACAAAATGTGGTTAAATTCCTTATTGCACAATTATTTGTGATAATCAAAATAAAGGAAATACCCCTCAAGGTTTAACAATCTCCCCTTTTTGTTGGTGACAAATAATTATGCAATATATGGCTTAAGGAGAAATAAATTTCTCCCCCTCAAAAATGCTTAATTAAAATGAATTATAAAGAGCACAAGGATGCCACATTTTAAGCCATAAGCATATAAAAGGAGTAGTTTAAAAATAGATTCAAATAAGCATTGATCATAACATTTATGCCAAGTATATGGAAGGTATATGTCAAGTATGATTTATGTTAAATGGTACTCATATCCATGTTAAGCATATGCAAAGTATATGTCATATATATGTTAAGCATATTACATTTCTTTTCCCCCCTTTGTCATAATCAAAAAGAGACAATCAATAAAAGAAAAGATACAATATAAAAGAAATCTCATTTTTCATTACATAAGAAAACAAATGTACATATATGAGTTTGAGTACAAACAAGATATGCTTTTCTATCTAATGATCCTAATGATCCTAATACAAGATTCTAAATCATGAAACTAAAGCTAAAGAAAAAGTTAAATCATGGCTTGAAGCTGATAATTACTCACGAAGATAAGTTATCTCCTATTCAGGGCTATGAAATCTTGACTCTACGAAATCCTTGAGATTCTCTAGCTTTTGATCAATGGATTGCCCAAAGAAATCCATGCTTGCTTGAAGCATGTCAAAATGAGGAGTGAGAAGTGCCATAAGTTGTTAATCCATATCCGGATGAGATGAAAATGTTTCACCAGCTGTTGGGGCATCTGCTATATCTTTTGAAACTCCAAGAGGCTCAATTCTAGCTCTTTTCTTTTGATATGGCCCTTGAAGACCAAATTTAAATGCCTTCTAATCCTCTGGTTCCCATTCAATCTCATATGCAGGGTGATAAACCGGTAGTAGGTGTGATCTTGAAATATGATTCTCGCTGCAGCTTCCATCTTGATAAATGATTCAATGTCTAGTTGATTTTTAGGGGAGCCGGGATAATGTTGAAGTTATGATTATTAAGATCCATCAAGCCAAGCTCAATCACCAAATAAGTAGTGTAGCCACCTACAAGAATGTCATTTGATGGCTTTGAGGCTATTGATTGAAGATGGGATTGGAACCATCTTGATAGGGTAACTGGCTCATTTTTTTGAGCCATCTTGAAAAGAAGTAATTATGTCTTTCCTAACTGTCCTGTTGCTATCACCTCAAGAAAATATCGAGTATGTCAAAAACCGATGGATGTAGTAGAGAACTAGATTCTTCAATTGAGTGCCCTTGGTCTTCTTGACATCCCAGCTGCAATCATTACCAAAATTGTTTCATACTGAAGAGGGGTAAAATTCCTCTACCTCACTTTCATTTATCAAGCCCTCATGTAGTAGCTTGAAGATATTTGCAAATTTTGAGGTAGTGAGATTTCTTATGGCTGCAAAGCTGGAAGGAGACCTTGCCAACAGGGAATACTTGTAAGGTACTCAGAAACTCTAGGGCTGGCTTTTTAAATGTGGGCGTATAGATATCTGTGAACTCTAGCAATCCACATTTCCAAAGCTAGTATCTCATGTTTGATTCAAGGCCAAGAGCCTTGATGTAATTCCAATTGAACGTCCAGGTGGACGAAATAAGCCACTTCTTAAGAGAAGCATATTTTTGATGGTAGTGTTTGGGAGTCACTGTCTATCTGGATGCTTCCTTTGCTCTTTTCCTCTTTCTCTGCTCCACATTAACTACTGATGCAATCGGTTAAGTAAAACTAACATGCTGGAGTGCAATCACAAAGTCACCCAACTCTACATTAAGGTCATACTCAAATCTTCTGCATTTGTCTCTTTTTTCGTGATCATCTTTGAAGCATATTTACTCAACATAATAAACTCTCTCTGTCACTCAGTCAGTGTCATCCTACCCTACTTAAGGCTTTGGAACTCCATTTTTTTCTCATCGATGTAAACTGGAGGAACATATTGTTCCTTGAACTCAGTAACAAAGACATCTCATGTTATTGGCTAAGGGACATCTGGTTTCAGTAACACTGCCTTCCACTAGTCATAAGTGTATATCTGCAACAGGGAAATGGCATACTTGGCCTTCTGATCAATGACCACTTCAAACTCATCACAAACTCTATCTACCTTCTCTATCTAATACTCTGCAATAGCTAGATCATCGTCCTTCATTCCCAAAAAATCAATAGCTCTAAACTTACAAAGCTTATCTAACTATACTCATAGCTTCAATGGTGGAGGTGGAGGAACAAGTACTTGATATGGTATAGATCTAGTGATTTGTTGCAATAGACCTACCATTTGTTGCAACAAAGGTGTTTGGCCTTGATCAGCCTATTTTAGAGCATGCTGATATGGGACTAGTATTGCACTTGGACCCTGAACACTAGCTATACTGAGCCAATTTGGTGCCCTATCATGTGGAGAGCTTTGGCATTCAGCCATATCATTCAATTCAGATGTTATCTCACTCTATCCTATAAAATAACAGAGAAGTAGCCCAACTCAGAGTCAGACAAGACACATACAGGTATACATGATAGCCATGCAATCCATTTAGGTCTAGAGCTGCCTAAACCAAGCTTTGATACCACTAATTGTAACACCCCTCTATATAGCCAGAGCAAACCCCACTTTACAAATGGATGACACATGAGTAAATTTGTTAAATACTGTTCAAAATTAAAACTTTCTAACTTATTTATGTATCAAGATCAATATATCTTATAACATGCAATTAAAATATCCATCTGACATAATATGTATTAAACCATTACCTGTAACTTTATCATAACTAAAATCAAATTAAAATTTGTCTTGAGTAACAATTGCCCTTATTACAAAATCCATACTTATTAAAACTTAATGATTTCAATTAGTTGCCTTTATCAAAATATGAATTAACTATTTGTCTCTATCTCATGACATGATGAATAACTAATAAGATGAATAAAATAATAAAACAGACCTAACACAAGTCAACTTCCACTGCTCTGATTGGCTTGATCTTCTCTTCTTGTTAACTCAACAATCTAATGGATCCAAATCTGCGTGCAGGAAAACCCTCACAATAAGCTACTGAAAGCTTAATGGTACATATAAGCATTGAAATTCTAGCATGCTTTTGCACATTAACATAGTATTCAAGTTCATAAACATATCTGTATGTTTGACCTTATCATCATATACATACTATTTCAACATAATACTTCAATCATTTTGCATCAGTTAGATTTCAATACAATCATAGCACATATTGCATAAGTGATTACATTATAGTCATTGTGATTTTCATCATATGTTACTGGTTCCATATATATATATATATATATATATATTGATTAACTAGTTCCCACATTCTTTTTTTAGTATGAAACTGTATTATGAATTTTCATTATTCTAATTTACTTTATCTATTACCAGTTCACTTTTTTCTTAGCCCAATACTCTAAACTCGAATTACCCGAATGTAGATTGTGAAACAGGAGCGTTCTTACTCGAATTTAAGCTACTATGCTCACTACTGTATATGTCTGTCTAGCTAATACTGAGCTTTTCAAATCAAAAGTGCTCTTACCCGAGCTTAAGCCATCCTTATCAGTAAATATAATATATGCATGCATATGGGTATAAGGGCACTCTTACTCAAGCTTAAGCCACCTTGAGAAAACATATAATAATATTCTACGATACTATAACCCCTAATAGCATACCACATATCATAGCTAGTCATCGAAAAGAGAATGGGCATATAAAATACATTTTGTGTATCAATATCATTTTTTTCACAATCCATAATTTCACATAATCATCACATGCTATTTTGTAATTTAGAGCATCAAATGCCTAATCATTATTCCAAATCATGATATGATACTATATGTTGTCTCATTTTAATCATGCCATATTTGTGTATATCATACTAATGTAATTCCATCATAACACTCAAATTACATGTTCTGGAAACAGGGCATTCACAGGCATGAATGGTATATTCACGATCATGAAGCCTTTTGTCATAGGTTGTCTACTTATGACTCATCTATGATTGGCTCTGTGATCATTATTGAGCATGAATATTGGTTCATGGGTGTGACCATTTAGTGTTCATACATTCACGGATGTGAAGCTTGACTTCATTGGCGTGACACATCAGTCTGTGAAAATTTTATAGCACTGTTTTAAGCCAAATCACACACAACATGCATTTATACTAAGGCTAACTAATGTTAGCCACTCCTATCAACACTTTCCCATATTCTAATATTTAAAATCAACCTTAAACATACAATTCATTAATCCAAATCATTCAAGCTAGATTTCATCCATCATTAAGCATACAAGCAAACCAATTTGTGAATTGAAATGTATATATGTACAAACCTCAATAATGTGAGCCTAACACTTGATTTCTCTCACATCTACTACCTCTGAAGGTTATTTCCATCCTCTGTATCAGTCCCTAATATGAAATCAATGACTATATTAACATCTAATATTGTTATTGATTTTAAGAGTATAAACCTTAACCCTTATTAAACTGAATTGAACCAATCAAATATTAATAGAAAACATCATCCCTTACCTTTGTATCAATTATTTAAGAGGGTTTTTAAGATTCCAAATCATGTTCAAAACTCTTTTTCTTGTAATTTTAATATTTATGGCAAAACCTTCATATTTAATCTGTTGTTAATCTCTTTTTATGGTGGATATTTGTATTTGATCAACTAGAATCGAAAAAGATTGACGAGGAATTATTTCTGAGGTTTTAGAGGATTGGTGGCTAGGGTTTAAGGATTGGATTTTTGTGAGTTTCTATGAAAAACATGAAACTGCTCAATTTAAACTACAATGCTTTACGAGCGTGAACCATAGTGTCACGACTATAAAGATCATCAATTTCATATTCTAAATTTTACAAAATTCACGGCCATGATTACCTCTGTCATGGGAGTGAACTATAGGAACTTCACTTTTTCTTATCTTTTTCATTATTTTCATGTTTCCAATACCCTTATCTAATATATACCTTTCATATACCCATTATATATCTTTATTAATACATTATTTCTCAATAATATCCTCAAAGGCTAAAGGCAAAGCACACACAAAACCCTCTACACATAAGAAAAGTAGTTAAGGGTCATATGGCTCAAGAGAAAAACCTCAAAAGGCTAACCTTACCATCTTATGTAAAAGGCATGCACTTAGGAAAGCACCCCACTACACATGTTTGTTCTGTTCATATGCACATTTTAAATCTAGAAAACTAGTGAGGCCTAAACCTCACGCGAAGTGGAAAAATCAATTTAAATCTAAACAATGTCCCTATTACAGGAAGTTTGGGTACATAAATATTCACTATTTTATAAGAAAGACTCACTGGGAACCTTTTAAAGCTAACTCCTAAGGACCCAAGTTCATTTGGGTGCCTAAGAAATAAAGCTAAATTATTGTTTTGTAGGTATGCCTCAAGTTCACATCAAAGGAAAATGTTTGCCTAGTAAATAGCGGATGTTTAAGGCACACAACTGAAAATATGAACCTTTTCACCCAAATCAAAAGGATTAATGGTGGTAAGGTAACCTTTGGAAATAATGCCAAGGGTAAGGTAATTGGAATTAGTTCAATTAGTTTAAATAATTTATCTTTGATTGAAGATGTTTTACTTGTTAATGGTTTAAAACACAATCTTTTAAGTGTGAGTTAATTATGTGATAAGAGAATCTAAGTCACCTTTAGCTCTAATGGATATCTTTTGGCCACCCTAAATGGCCAAGAGATATTCAAATGAGATTGAGATGGCAATACTTACATAATTTACTTACACAAGTTAACTAACCTTTTCTATAAATGTCTTATTTCTATTAGTGATGAGTCTTGGCTATAGCATATAAGGCTTGGGCATGTAAGCATGGACTTAATCAAAGCCTTAACAAAGAAGAGCTAATGGATGACCTACCCAAAGTCAGATTTGCCAAGGATAAGACATGTGAGCCTTGTCAAAAAGAAAAACAACATAAAAAAGATCTTTCAAGCCTAAGAATGTTGTAAGTACTTCTAGACCTCTATAACTCTTGTATTTAGATCTTTTTGAATCAATTAGAATTTCTAGTTTAAGAGGTAACACTATGCTTTTATAATTGATGATGATTACTCTAGGTTTACTTGGGTAATTTTTTAGCTCATAAAAGTGATACTTTTGAATCTTTTCAAAACTTTTCCAAAAGAATTCAAAATAAAAAAGGATATTTTACTTCAAAAATAAGAAGTTATCGTGGAAGAATTTGAAAATGAGCAGTTTGAAAACTTTTATTTAGAAATGGTATTTCACATAATTTTTCTACTCCTAGAACACCTCAACAAAATGGGGTTGTTGAAAGGAAAAATAGAACTTTGGTATAGGTGGATAGAATAATGCTTAATGAGTATGGTTTACCCATTTACTTTTGGGTAAGCCACTAATACCACGTATCATAATTCAAATCGTGTTTTCAAAAGGCCTATTTTAAATAAAACCTCTTTTGAGCTATAGAATGGAAGAAAATCCAAGATCTCATACCTTAGATTATTTGGTTGCAAGTATTTTATATTGAACACTAAAGGCAACCTTGGAAAATTCACCTTTAAATCCCATAAATGCATTTTCTTAGAATACTCTACAACTAGCAAAGCTTATAAAATCTTTAATAAAAAATCATTAGTTATATAAGAGTCTACGCATATTGTTTTTTTATGAATCTAGTAAACTTTGATCTGGGAAAAGATATTGCTCTTAATGATGTTATAGGTTCAATGGAAAAGTTTGATCTTGATCATGAAGAGGATAGTGAGACCTCAAAGAAAGATGATAATAATGATCAAAAGAAGCAACAATAAGAGAAGCTTCAAGAGGAAAATTTACCTCAAGCTTAAGAGTAAGGCTCCCAAGAGCTACCAAATGAGTGGAAGTTCATAAGAAACCACCCTATGGAGCAAATCATTGGTGATCCTACTAAGAGTTTAAGTATTTGATATCATCTTAAATTTTTAGATTCTAATATTGCTTTTTCTTTCAAATTGAGCCAAGCACACTCTTAATGACAAAAGTTGGGCAATTTCCACGCATGAAGAACTCACCCAATTTGAGAGAAATAAAGTTTAGACCCTAGTTCCAAGTCTTAAGGACTATCCAATCATTGGTATAAATGGGTCTTTAGGAACAAGTTAGATAAACAAGGTCATATAACTAGAAATAAAGCTAGATTGGTTATCAAAAGGTACAACCAAAAGGAAAGCATAGATTATGATAAGGCCTATGCTCCAGTTGTAAGATTAAAAGCCATTAGGATTCTTTTAGCTTTTACATGTCATATAAATTTTAAAATTTTTCAAATGGATGTTAAAAGTGCATTTCTAAATGGTTTCATAGACGAAGAATTTTGTATTGAACAACCTCCCTGTTTTGAAAGTCACACATCACCAAATCATGTGTTTAAGCTCACTAAGGCTTTATATAGTTTAAAACAAGCTCTAAGAGCTTGCTATGAAAGGCTTAATGCTTTTCTTTTGGAAAATGGATTTTCAAAGGGACATGTAGATACTACTCTTTCTATTAAAAAGCACAAGCATGACATTTTACTTATTCAAATTTATGTTGATGATATTATTTTTAGATCTACTAATGAATTGTTTTGTCAAGAGTTTGCTAAGTGTATGACTAGGGAGTTTGAAATGAGCATGATGGGAGAGCTTAAATTCTACCTTGGTCTTCAAATCAAGAAAAAAAAAAAAGAAAGGCATCTTTATCAACCAATCTAAGTACACCAAAAAGTTATTGAAAAAGTTTGGAATTGCATGATGCAACGGTGCCAAGACTCCAATGAGCATATCAATAAAGTTGGATAAAGATGAGAAGGGTAATGCTATAAATGAAAAACTTTATAGAGGTATGATAAAATCTCTTTTATACCTTACTGCTTCTAGACCCAATATAATATTTAGTGTATGCTTATATGCTAGATTTCAATCATGTCCTAAAGAATCATATTTAGATGTTACAAAAATGGTACAATGCACTAAGACTTATAGTATCCTAATAACACTTCATTTCATATCATTGGATTTTCGATTACCGATTATGTCGATAGATTTCTAGATAAGAAAAGCACATCCAGAACTTATCATGTCATTGGTGAATGTTTAGTTTCTTGGTTTAGCATAAAACAAGTTTCAGTTGTCTTATCCATTACCAAAGCAGAATATGTGGCACTCAAGTTTTATGGATGAAACAATAACTCAAGGACTATGGCCAAGTGATTGATCACATTCCCATCAAATGTGACAATGCAAGTGCTATAAATATTTCTAAAAATCCCATTCAACATTCTAGGAGCAAAAACATAGACATTAGGCATCATTTTCTTAGAGATGTTATGTTCTAGGGGCAAACACATAGTCCAAAATGGTGATGTTATGTTAGAATTGACACAAACAACTAATCGGTTGAGATCTTCACCAAGCCTCTTAATGATAAAAAGGTTTTATTTTATAAAGAGAGAGTTTGGTATGCTTGATGGAATCACTTTGTCTTGAAATTTGTTTTAAAGGAATACATTGCATTTAATCATGCATTTTTGTTATTTTGACATTTTTAATGCTTTTTTTTTATTATATGCTTCATATATGTCACGCTTGTTTTCATTGTAAACCTTGAGTGTTATACTATGTTTTGATCATATAATTACTCAAATAATATGACGCATGTTTATATACCATGAAAAAGTATGTTTTATTTGCTTAGGAAGAAGTTTTGTGGAACAAATATTCTTTTTAGATCTTGTATGCTATTTATTAATTTTTAGGGATTCACACTTGTGACTAGTGAGTCACGACCATCAAAGTTTCGAACAAAAAAGACAGAAATATTCATGTTTTGGTTCATACTCTGTGTCATGGCCTTGAAACCATGATAATTATTGTTCATGCTTGTGAATATTTTTGTCACAACCATGAACAAATGCTCTTTTGGGACAAAGACTCTCATGCCTTGATTCATAATTTGCATCTCATCTTCATATGCCTGTAAACATTTCTTCTTGACTTTGCATCCCATTCAACCTAATTTCACTATTCTCTCTCATTTTCTCTCCTCACACGATGACAATCATGATCTTCTAGCTTTTCCGACCATTTTTACCATTTTCACACTGTTTCACATCATTTTATCTCCAATTTCAACCTTAAAATACCTTGTACACCTATTTTCCCAAATTTAATCAAGTTTACAATGAGATTTCAAAATCTTAGGTTTCGCAAATATTATTTTTGGCACAAAGAATGATTCATCTGCTTTCTCTTTAAGTTTTCTTCAATCTTTGACTTTCCTATGGTTTTTAGGAGTTGGTTCTTCCAAAGTCACAAAGAAAAACATTGTCCATAGTCTTCCTATAGATTCCATGCTCCCCATATTGCATAAACAATTCAATTAAAGGTACAATGTCTTTAAGAAATGTCTTAGCTTGTCTTCTAGAACCTTTGATTGGGGTTGTATCAAAACCTTAGGCTTGAAGAATGATATGAAAGTTCGGCTTAAGAAATGCAGTTTGCTCGAATTTGTCAATATCTATCAGTCTACTTTCAATGAACCTACATTAGAGTTCCTAAGCACCCTGGAAGTTTCTCTAATAAACAAAGTTACCTTTTAGCTATGCAAACACAAGCACACTCTCACAACCTCTAAATTTGGTGATATCTTCAAACTACCTCATAAGGATTGGTCTATGAAAGTGAAGCAAATGACTTCAATCTTTCCTCCACATGGCACAGTTTTAGAGGCCATTGCAATCGGGATGTCAAGAACATAAAAAGTACACATCTCATGTCTCCATTTCACCGCTACATCCACCATTTTCTTACCTATAGAATCTTTGCCAGAGTGATAGTAATGGTTTGATACATAAGTTAGAATTGCTTTTATTGGAGTGGGCTTGAAAGGATGATCCAATAGCCCTATTAAGATGGTTTGCTCGCACTTTCTCTGCATTGCCACAAAGACCTCTAATGACATTCTTATTGGGAGGTATGTCACTCACTTGGCAGTGAAGCATGGAGTTTTGAACCTCTAGAATCATGTTTACACTATCATCCCAGCATTTCCTAGAGACCGACTTGATGTCGAGTCCTTCATTAAAATAGGAGTCACTATCAGAATCCTCTATAACTAGGGACGAAGTTTCTTAAGAGATCGATGACACTAAAGAATTCAAGGCTAGTCTTAAAGGAAATCAATAGAAAAATAGAGCTCGAGTAGAGCTTCCTGAGACCCCAGTTAGAGATGCTGAGACTCTAGAAATTGACAAGGCTTCTTCTTTTACATCAGACTCGACAAAGCAGTTGATTGCTTTCATGGGTACTCATTTTGACCTTTTTTAGGTGAGCATGGATTCCTTTTAGCATTACATCACCTAAAAGATGGAGGATCTCAAGGATTACATCGAGTCTTCTATTTACTGTCTTGAGGAGGAGATGACTCGTCTTTGAGTTCAACTTGACGAAAACAAGCCTTGATATCTTTTAGTTTTTTTTTCTAGTTAGGAATCTTAGCTAGTTGGAAGCTTTTGTTGCTTTGATCTTTATACTCAAAGCTAGGTTTGATTTTTCTTTGTAATTAAATCCTTATAATTTTATGTTTGCAAGTAATGCATATTATTTGCCTTTTCTTCTCTTTTGATTGATTAATTGTGCTTTTGTTCTCTTTTTTATTGTGCCAAAAGGGGTAGAAAAATATGCAATATGTATGCTTTATGTATGCCTTTTATGCTTGTGTTAATGTTTTATATCATGAGTTATGCTCTAATTATATTGTATGCATACAACTTTTGATTAAAATATATATAATTATTAGTTTTGGGCTAAATGAACTCTTTTGAACTTCTTCTTACTTATGTTTATGGTTTAAAGATGTGGCATACTTGTGTTTACTTATATTAAATTCTTTATAAGCATATTTTGAGGGGGAGAAAATAATTTTGCTTTAAGCCACATATTGCACAATTGTCTGTAACCACTAAAAATGAGGAGATTGTTGGACCTTAAGGGGTATTCCTGTAATTTGATGATAACAAATAATTGAGCAATAGAAAATTTGACCATATTTTGTGTTATAAGTGTTTAGATAGGTTAAATACTCCTTAAACCACCAAAGGTAGTTAATTCAAATGAATTAAAGTTTAAAGAATAAAATTCAAAAGCAATTTATGTTTGTGACACAAAGGTCACACCCATGTATCTAATTCATGTCTGTTAATGCAAATAGCCATCCTCGTGAATCATGAAATTCACACTCATGAAGACTTGTGCATTTCAAACTTTGACATTCAATTGTTCACGGCTATGAAGCATTTGGCCTACCCGTGAAGCACAAACGATCACGACCAGCATCACCACTTCAGTCATGGCTTCATCACGAACATTCACACCCTCGAAGGTTCAGTCACGCCCATGAATTTAGAAAAAGAAAATGTCAAGCACGAATAAGAAAGTAGTTTAACGGCTATTTTTGCATTGAATGCACTCCAAACAGCTATAATTCTTAGGGGAAGTATAAATACAATATATTTATGACTTCTACATTTAGAAAACTAATTATGAAGCTTCTAATCTTTGTAAAGCCTTGTCCAGTCATTACTTTCAAACAACTTCTTTAATTCTTTATTACAAGCCATAATTGCTCAATTTTGTTGAGCCTTTTTGGTTGGTAAGTGTATTCATTCTTATGATCAATTACTCATTAAGTGAGATTGAGTGAGTTAGGTTGTGAGTGAATCACTTTAAGGGTTGTTGTGTGAGCCATTAAAATACAATGATTTGTTTATTGTGTTAGCCATTAAAACACAAGGATTTCTAGGTTAGGTATTAGCTAGGAGAGTAAAACACCATAGTTGGGAGTGAGTTAGGAAAATATTTATTGTAATACTTTGTGTTAGTGAAATACCTAATTGAGATTAGGAAGAGGATGTAGGGTTTGTTAACACCCAAACATCTATAAATCTTATGTCTCACATGTGTTTTTCTTCCCTCTCTATTAATTCTTTGGTAATTTCTTTAGTATCATTTTTAATTACTAACTACTTCAACCGCCCATTCTTGGTTATTGTTTGGGCAACATACCAAGTCTCCCAAGTATAATATATCACTTTTGTTTTATTCAACCCTTTTAATTTTCATATGTTTGTCTAAGGTTTATGGTTTTTGCTTGCATCAAATTTTTAAAAGAAGAAATAAATACATGCAATTTATGCCTAATATCATGATTAAACTGCTCATCATTTGTTAATTCTCTTTTCCTAGCTATAGCTCCAATGGTGAAATTTTTGAGGAAGCATTTGGAGAGAGCAATATGTGGAGTTGGGGACAGTTTCATTATGGCTGTTAATTGTGATAAGAAGATTAGTGGTGGTTAAGTTCATAGTGAAGGTGTAACAATTACTTGTGCATTTCATGGGGAATTTTTGTTAGTTTCCTTCAATTTTAATCTTTTTTAACATGTGATGTTACTATAAAGCTTTATTTTTTCAGCCCTTAAATGCAATGGGCAGTTAATTAACTATTTATAAGTTTTAGGGTAGTTTTACTAAAGTCAAATTCTTTATTAATTAATTGAAATGTCTATTTAGAACATAGTTTCTAGTAATTAGTGAAGTGAACAATATATTTCATGGTGAATTATGTCAACTTTTCCACAAATTGTTGATCTAGAACATAGACTTTCAGTAATTGGTGAAAATGAATGACTTATTGAATGATAATTTATATCAAGTTATTATGCCATTACTCTCTATAGCTTTTTTCTTCATTTTGGAGCTTGTGTCATCTCTAAATTTTTGATAAAAATCAATTTTCTATTCTTATGTGTGTTTTCTGGTTATTCCATGTTAAATAATGGTCTACAGTAATATGAACATTCTTGATGAGGCCAACTAAGTGGTTATACATGAGTTGATTCATGCTTATAATGAATGACCTACTAGAAACTTGAACTAGGCTAATTGTGTTCATCGTGCATGTAATTGAAATGGAAATTGTGGCTTTTATTACCAACAAATTCTTAGTTTGCAATTTTTTTTGGTGATTTGTTTCTTCCATTTTTCTTATAATTTGTTATGTGGTTCCTAATTCTTTTTCTATTATTGATGTAATATAGATTCATTCTGACAATCTAAGTAGATATTGCCACTAAAAATGGAATTCTTTTGGGGTTACAGAAAGATAGAGGTCATGAAAAAATGAGTTTTTAGATTCTTTAAATTATTTAGCTAAAATTGAGAACACTTGTTCAATGTGTACAAGTTTTAATTTATACTATCCTTAATGAAAAGTGAAAATTATTTTCTCTGTTAACCACCTTTGAGATCACCTCCACAGAAGGAAATAAGGAATCAAATTAAAATATGTGAGAGTTGAATGTTAGTGGACATAGTATCCTAAGTTTGAATGTTACAAGTTTCTTTTCAAGGTGATTGATGGCTCTAATAACATGTTCTTTAAACTACGTCTTTTACTAATATAGAAATAAATGGTTTTTTATATTCACAGATTAAAACTCGTAAGTGCACAAACTGATGCAATACCGGCAAGTGTACCCCTAAGGTCTATCTCTCAAGGAATTACCAATTTAAACTCCTAACTAATTCAATTACCGACTAAAACAAAGCTAAACTAAACACTCAAATCTTGTTTGAATCAATGTTTATATTAACTTAATGTAACTAAAATTACAAGAATTTAAATGCAAATAATGTCTTAAGAATAAACCAATGAGATGAATAGGTTATTAGTTTTGCATCCCCCAATCTCATATTTACCTCTAATCAACTAAGTTCAAAGAATCAGAATTATCCCTGGCGATCGCTCTATGTATTAGCTAATCCAGTCAATGAATTAACTAACATTCAATTCAGTTTATAGGTCAGACTACGGATGATGTGTCTAATAACCAAACCCTAAGATTTTTGTTCTCAATGTAACAAAAGTAGTCAATCAATCATTAAAATGGAAATTAAATAAATACAATTGAATTGAATTGAAAGCAAAATAATGATTCATTCCATAAAATTTAATTAGAGTTCATAACATATTAGGGTTGCTAACTGAGCACCCTTAAGGGGATTAGCCTAACATTAAGATTATGAACATCAAATCAATAATAAATCCTAAATTAAACATTAAAACAGAACCCGAGAATAAATACAAACCATAAAACACATTTAAACCAATGGAATCTCGAATCTGAAAGTGGTTGGTTCCTAATTCTCCAAACTCCAAGTTCATCAGTCTCCAAGAAGCTAAATAGCACCAAGAAAAGAAATTCAATCCACTAGAATGAAATCTCCACATAAAGAGTTCTCTTTATGCACATAGGTTCTAGAAAATAAAGATGAATGATGATTCTCTCCAATGCGACTTAACCTAATTTCTAAGCAAATGATGAATTAAATACCCCATAGAGTTCTAATACTAGTCTACCTTTAAAAATATATTAATTCTTTTTAAAATATCCAAAAAACCCCAAAATATATGTAAAAATCCAGGCTTGGACAAAATTTTACAATTGTGCAACAATAGGGAGCGTCGTGCATGTGAGAGGTCTATCGCACAAGCGATAGTAAGCTTTTAGGGCGTCATGCATACAACACCATCCTCTCGTGTACGATAGTGAAGTTTCTTGTAGTCTAGCCTCGCTTGCATGATGATACTCACTAAACATGTCTCAAAACACCTTCAATTACTCCATCATTCTCCATTTAAGTCTGAGTATACATTCCTTACTCCCAAATCATCTCTTTTCACCTCTTCCGCCACTTTATTACCTACATTGATAATATATATATATATATATATATATATATATATATAGCTAAGTATCAAATTAAACCAAAAATTCTCACAAAACACAATACACACACTAACATACCCAGCAAAACATAGCACAAATTTGACACATCAAACTCCGTTACACTTAGACATTGTTTATCCTTAAGCAATACCTAACATATAAGTTAAAACAGTCAACTGAAAATAACTAAACACAAGAATCATATGCAAACAATGAACCACCTCATATAATCAGAATTTCTATGTTTTTTTTGTCAACCTCATAACCTCACTAATGCACTAAGTATGCTTAATTCAAAAGTACACCGATTAACTAAAACCAGAATAAAACTACTACCAAATTCAATTTCTGCATAGCAAAAACAACCCATACAATTACATCATTACCTCAAACATATAGAGATCAATACTCTAGCTAAACCATTAATTCTCAAATATCAAAAATAAAAAAACAAAATTTACTTCTCTTGCCCTTTGTTTTCTTCTTCTTCGGGGTTACAATTCTTCCTCTAGTTATAATGCACTTCCCACTTGTAACATTAATTTTCACTTTTTTTTTTTGGGAAAACATTACACACACCTAAGGCACTTTGCCTACTCATATCCTTAGCTACCAACAAACTAAGAACAAAGGAGTAGATAAATTGAGTGCAATTTATGTTCCATCTCAATATTCGTGTTAGCTCGTTAATTTTAATTTCTCATTTTCCTAAGTGAATGCATTTTATGCCCCACCTCACTAAGGACTTATTAGGCACAATGCATTTGATACTTGTTAATTAATAACCTAACTATCACATTAACAACTATATCTCTAAGGAAAATCAATTCTCATATTGGAAGGTTCTCAAAGCAAACCTTATCATACGTCATATTAGAAGCATTTTTGCAATCAAATTTAGATTCTCCTATTAATTATTTCTAGACGCAACAATGGCCTCACAGTGTTGCATGTTGCTTCAGCATCACGCACATGATAGCGACTATCTAAATTGTAGGTAAAAAATTAAAAATCGCCTCATCTTACCTTAGACCTACTGATCCGTTTCAAAACTTCTCTTCCCCCATGAATTGAATTTGTGCTCGCTTGTTGCACCACCCTTTACTCTTTTAAACCTATTCCCAAAATAAAAAGGGAAATTAAATATCATTTGATAATAAAAACTATCTTGACAACCTAAAACTAAAATTAAAAAGGGAATGCAAAATATAAAACTTGGATTGCCTTCCAAGAAGCGCCACTTTTATTATCAAGGCATGACATTCTCAAGTCTTTAACATCATAAAGAGTGAGTACACACGCTCTCCACTTTCTTAACCATAAGAACGCCTTCATAATATGGTTTCACGCAATTACCATTTACTCTAAACTTCCCATATGTGTTTAGGTTAATCAGCTCAACCGCTCTATAGGAAAACACCTCTATAACCACAAATGAATCACTCCATCTTGACTTTAATTTTCTTGAAAAAAGTTTAAAATGTGAATTGAACAAAAGAACTTTCATACCAAGGAATAAGGTTTATGAATTAAAAACTTTCCTTGAATTTTCTTAGTTCATTCTTCGTATAGCTTGGCACTCTCAAAGACCTCATGTCTCAACTCCTTTAATTCCTATAGTTGAAGTAACCATTCTGCTTCATCCTTGCTCGTCTCCAAACTCAATGCTTTGATGGCCTAATATGCTTTATATTTGAGTTCCATCAGCAAATGGCATGCCTTTCCAAATACTAGGCTATATGGCTCATACCAATAGCCATTTTATAGGATGTTCGGTATGCCCATAAGGCATCATTTAATTCTGAGGCCCAATCCTTCCTTAAAGGTCTCGCAACATTCTCTAAGATAGACTGTATTTTTTTTTACTTACCTCTACTTGGCCGGATGTCTATGGATGATAAGGGGTTGGTACCCGATGTTGGAGTCCACATTTTTTCAAAAGTCCTTCGAATAACTTATTACAAAAATGGATTTCCTATCACTGATGATAGCTCTCAATGTCCAACCACATTAGCATCATTGGTTCAAGTTGGAATAGCCTCAACCCATTTGGATGCATAATCGATAATAACAAATATTTACTCATATCTATTAAAAAATGGAAATGACCCAAAAAATCAATGACCCAAACATCAAACAATTCCACAACTAAATTATATGTTTGTGGCATTTCATTCCTTTTTCCTATGGTCCCAATTCTTTAATTTTAAGCAATAATTATGAGCATCTTTAAACAGAAAGGGGTAGAAGAAACTTGATTATAAGACAATGTGGGATGTTTTTTTACCAGTGAAATTCCCCCCATACTGAAACTCATGACAGAAACCTAGGATACTTTGTTGCTCTTCATCTGGAACACATCATCAAATTAATTAGTCCGAGCAATACTTGAAAAGGTATGGGTCATCCCAAAAATAGTTCCTATTAATAGATAAGAGTCTTTTTCGCTCATGGAAGTTCATGTCAGGTCTTGACATACCACAAGACAAATAATTAACAATGTCAACATCCCAAGGCTCATGGTTCACAATAAACAGGTGTTAGTCAGGGAAAGTCTCAACAATAGCCTTTTTTATCCTATACAGATGATTAGCTACCAAATTATCACTACCATTTTTATTCTCAATTTCTAGGTCAAAATCCTGCAGCAACAAGACTCATCCTATAAGCGTAGGTTTACCATATGGTTTGGTCAAAACATACCTCAAAGCTGCATGCTCAATATATGCAATTACTTTAGTCTTAGCAAATAATATCTAAATTTATCCAAAGAAAATACAATACTTAGGAGTTCCTTTTCAGTGGTAAAGTAATTGACTTGGGCATCATCTAGGGTTTTACTAACAAAATATATAACATGTAAATCCTTATTCACCTGTTGCCTAAGAACAACCCCTATAGCATAATCACTAGCATCACATATGATCTCAAAGGGAAGTGACATGTCATATCTGTTAATTTAGGCCTCGAGTCGCACATGTCGCGAAATTGACGTGTTTGCTCGATCAGAGTTTAAATTTGGATTTTTATCGAAATTAATCAAGATGATGACTAATAATTATGATATGTGCTTAATAAAATGTTTAGAAATCTTAAATAAGTTGATTTACAGTAAAGGACTAAATTGCAAATTTTGATAAGTTTTGGGGTCAATTTTCAATTTACCAAAATTTTAAGGATTTATGAGATTAATTACTAATTAAACATATGAAATTTGGACATCAATTAAGGGTTGGCCGGCCATAGCATGAGGAAATAAGATTAATATGTTGATTATGTTTAAATATCAAAGAAATTGTCAAATTTGTGGGTCCCACGTGAAAACTTTATTTCAATTCTTCTTTCTTCCTTTTTCTTCTTCTCCTTAATTCATTTCTTCTCTCATTTCTGCTTAAGACTAGCCAGTCACGCCAGCCTTCTTTTCCTCCATAGCCAACCTTAAAATCTAGAGAGAGAAAGGAAGAGAAGAGAAGGAAAAGAACAAGACAAAGTGATTTCCATGATCTACAAGTCTTGAGGAAGCTTAGAAGAATGAGAAGGAGGAAGAACAAGCAAGTTTAGTACAAAGAGAATCTCCAAGATTGTGATCAAGTGAAGAAAAATGTAAAGGTAAGAAGCTTTTCTTCTTCTCTTTTATCTTTTCTTAAGGAAGTTGGGGTTTTGAGCTCATTTAGAGCTTGATTATGTATAGAGAGAGAGAGAGAGTTTAGGGTTTCATGAGATAGAGTTTAGGGTTTAGAAAGTTTTTGAGAAAGTAAAGTGATGAAGATGATTTTATGATGTTGTAGGAGCTCAAATTGTTAAAGAATGAGCTCAAAGGAGTAAAGGCAAAGAAGAAGCTACCTAGAAGAGTGAAGGAGAAAGATAGAGGTTTGTGCATTATTTAAGGCAATAGCCTATCTTTGTTTGAAATAATGCATGTTTAACATGATAATTAATGATTTACTTGCATCTAATGTTGATTATGGCAAGAAACTATAGGTTTAGATATAAGGAATGAGATTTTTGTGATATGTGAATTAAGTGATGTATGTTAGAGAATTGAGTTATAATTAAGGCATTTATATGTATTAGAACATGATATGTTGAGTAAAGGACTTCAAAAATGCATGAGTTTGTATTTTAGTATCATTTGGTGCATCTATAAATGAATAAGAAAGTGAATATGTAGATTTCTCGCAAATAGTCACGGGTGTGACTTTTGGTCATGGGCGTAACTAAATTGTATCACAGTTGTGACTTCGGTGCTGAAATGGCACGATTCATTCCAAAAGTGTTCACGGGTATGAACTAATTCACGGGAGTGATATGCATGAAAAACAAGAATGTTGATATGTTTGAAAAACAAGAACAATGATATGTTTGAAAAAGGTAATTAAATAAAGATAAATTATTAATGTGGAAATAGGGATATGCCATGATTAATGTGGAAATATGGATAAATTCTAAATTGTAATGACATTGAGTAAGCCCTAGAACACCTAATTAGAACCAGATTTAGGATAGTTTGGCATGCTAAGCAGGGGGAGAGTATGATGAAATCCATTAATGGTATGAATTATGAAGCCGGTAATAGCACTATTATGAAGTCGGTAATGGTACTATTATGAAGTCGGTAATAGCACTATTATGAAGTCGAAAATGGCACTTGTATGTGCACATCATATTGCCATGTGGCACTCCTAAGTGCCTGTATGACAACTCCATTATCCTAGTCAGGGGTTCATAGGTGTTGGGGGGCTAAAAAGGGGATATGGTTATAAAGAAGAGATTGAAATTAAAAAAAAAATCTTGAATTGTGATATGGCTATAAAGAAAATATTGAAATTAAAAAGAAAATCATGAAATGTGATATGAATAATAATGACGTTTTGATAAAGTAAAACAAATATAGAATATAATTAAAATGAGTTGATGTTTATGCATGCTAGGACATTAGCGATTTATATTTGCATAAAAAATAAGTGGGAATGATTTGATATATGGCAATGCATGATGCTCATAATCGTATGCAATAGGGACTTGAGGAAAAGAATAGCATGGTAAGATTTTAATGCATAAAATGATAAATGTTAATGCTTGTTGTATAACATAGTATATTGTCTTATTTATATGCACCACTAAGCTTAGAGCTTAGTGTGAGAGTTTTCCTTCCGCGTAGAAATAGAAAGGTAACCGAAGGTGGTAGATAAAGCAAACAGTGATTCTATTCAATTAAAGCAGCCGATCTTGAAATAGTGGGTCACAAGCTTTTAACCTTTTGTATTTCATAATATATACTTCTGGATTTGTAAAATTTAATTTATAGATTTGTAATACTATATTATGTGAATAAATTGTTCAGTATTTTCTCTAATATCTTTTGGGTAAAAAAAAATATGTGCACTGTATTTAAATATTTGTCAAGTAATGATTTAAAAAAGTCGGTGTAGCGCTTCCTTGGGCACATGCTGTCTGGGTTTGGAGGCATCATATGACCAATCAGGTGCCACAATTACGGGTGCAGTTATTAGTTTCTCTTTCAAGATATTAAATGCAATAAGACAATCATCATTAAAGGTAAAATCAACATCTTTAGCAAGCAATTTAGTTAAAAATGTCCAATTTTAGAAAAATCTTTAATGAATCTCTTATAAAAACCTGCATGCCTAAGAAAACTTCTAATACCCTTAACAAATGAAGGTGGTGGTAATTTAGTAATCAAACCCATCTTCGCCTTATCTACTTCAATTCCTTTACTCGAGACTATATGTCCCAAAACAATCTCTTTTTTCACCATAAAATGACTCTTTTTCCTACTCAATGTCAAATTACATTTAATACATCTCTCAAGTATATGGGTCAAGTTATTTAAACATGCATCAAAGAAATTACAAAAAATAAAAAAATCATCCATAAATATTTCAATATATTTCTAAAGTATATCTGAAAAGATAGAAAACATGCACCTTTGAAATGTAGTAGGAGTATTGCATAACCCAAACGACATCCTTCTGAAGGCGAACGTTCCAAATGGGCAAGTGAAAATGGTCTTCTCTTGATCCTCTAGTGCTATCGGCACTTGGTAATATCATGAAATACTGTCAAAAAAATAATAAAAGTCATGCCCAGATAGACACTCTAGAATTTGATCAACAAAAGGGAAAGAAAAATGATTTTTTAGTCTCAGCCTTAGGCCTTCTGTAATGGATACATGTTTTCCATCTCGTGGTAGTCTTAGTAGGAATTAATTCTCCTTTCACATTTCTCACTATTGTAATGCCAGAATTTTTAGCCATTACATGAACTGGATTAACCCACTTGCTATCAGATATGGGATAGCTGATCCCCTCATCTAACAACTTCTAAGCCTCATTTTTCACTACATCCTAGATATTAGGATTAAGCCATCTCTAGATGTCCCTAACTAGTTTAACATTGTCCTCTAAAATCATCTTTTGCATGCACATAGTAGGACTTATGCCCTTAAAGTCTAAGATTCTCAAACCAATGGACTTTCTAAGTCTGCTTAACTTCCTAATAACTTATTACTCTTCACTAGAAAAAGGTCTGATGATAAAATAACTAGGTAAGTGTTTTCTTTTCCTAGAAAGACATACTTAAGGGCATGGGGAGTTTTTTTAAGTTCTACTTTGGGTGGTTTAGGTTCATATTTCCTCTCTCTAAGCATGAAAAAAGTCAAATCTAAATGTTCCACTAATGGCTTTGCTAAGTCTAGGTTCTCCTGAATTTATCACTTCCAATTCTAAAAACTCATACAACCCATCAATTTTCATAGTAACTTCCACTTTATTTGGTTTATCTTAACACATGCATTCAAACAATCTATATAAGAGCATTCATCAAAAATAAGGTTAGGAGAACAAGTCATAGAATTAAAAACTTTAAATTCTATTGTTTCTCCTAAAACAGTCATAGTGAGCTTACCATTGTGTATATCTATTATAGTTTGGATATTTTCCATAAAAGGTCTACTGAGAAGAATGGTTTGCTCATTTTCACTCAAAGGAGAAGTTTCCATATCCAAAACAACAAAATCGACAGGAATAATTAACTTACTGATTTGGACTAGCAAATCCTCAATGATATCTCCAGGGTATTTTATTTACTTGTCAGAAAGTTGGAGATACATAGTAGTAGGCTTTAACTCGCCTGCTCCAAACTGAATGAAAATTAAACAAGGCATCAAGTTGATACTTGTGCCCAAGTCAAGCATAGCCTTTGCTACCTTCCTATCTCCTATAATGATACCAATAGTGAAACTTTCCAAGTCCTTCATTTTCTGAGGCAAGTTTTACTGAAAGATGACACTCGTTGTCTCTGACAGTTGCACCTTCTCATTATTAATGTACCTCATCTTGTTGGAATTTAACTCATTGAAGAACTTAGCATAGAAAGACACATTCCTAGCAGCATCTAACAATGGCAGGTTAATTTGAACTTTAGAAAGCATATTAAAGTTTTAGAAAATATCTTTATCATGTTTGCTTTCTTTTAGTCGATTAGGAAAATGAATGGGCTGCTTGTATGGCTCTTTTGCTTTATGGAACTCATGTCCAGAAAATGCCCCTTTCATCTTTTCTTTCTCAACATCCTTGTCTTTCTGCCAGTGTGATTGTTGTATTTCTTGCTCCATTTGCTTCTCTTTCCCTTTTTCTTCATCATGTTCTCCTGTAGAATAAAAATGAGACAAGTCAATTGGTAAATCAGCTTTATTGTCATATGCCTTACCATTTCGCAGCATGGTGACAGCTTTAGCTTGCATAGGTTGACTTGGCATTTTTCCTTTTCTACTCTCTTGAACTACCCCTACGATTTGCCTAATCTGAGTCTCCAACCTTTTTAAGGATGCTTCAATAAAATCCACCTTTCTATTTGTTTTTCAGTCTTATCCTGAGTAGTGGCTATAAAACTTTGAAGGGTTTCTTCTAAAGAAAGTTTCCTAAGAGTAATTAAGGGTCCAAGTTGATTATGAATGGGGTATGAAGGCTAAATTCTCTAAAGTTGAGATTCCTAATACTAGTATAAAGTATTGTTAGGATTTTTGTAAATAGAAGAAGGGTTTTTCTTGGTGTTCTATGAGAAATTAGGGTAATTTCTCCAGCCGGAGTTAAATGAATTAAAGTAGGGATTATTGTAGCTCCTTGGCTAGAAAGAGTTCATGATGTGAGCTTATTTTACCTCATTACCTGCAAAAATATCAAGCGAAGAACACATGTTAGCTCCATATCTATAAATACCACATATACCATAAACCTCATTAATGGAGGAGTTTTTGTTGTTGACTAGCATTCTAACTTGTTTAGTTAGCTTTACTATCTGATAGGTCAACTCATTCCCATTAGCAACTTTATTAACTGTTGCCTTTCTCCCTCTCACACACTTATGTTGGGAGTTTGCTCCCAACAACTCAAAAAATATCATACACTTCCTCAGTTGTCTTCTCTCCCATTACTCCCCCAATTGTATTGTCTACCTTACATTGGTACAATTGGGTTAGACCATCATAGAATGTCTGATTCATCATTGGAAAAGGATAGCCATGATGAGGACTCTAAAGAAAAAATATCTTGAATCTATCCCACGCCTCATGAAAGGTTTCAGAATCCTTATGGTAGAAGTTCTGTATTTCTGCTCTCAATTCCGTTGTCTTCTGGTTTCCCATAAACTTGTGATATACGTCATTCCTGTGACACAGAGAGTTGGGTGATAACATCACTAACCATGCCTTGGCTTTATCCTTCAATGTATAAGGGAAACATCTCATCCTCAAATGATCTTTGTTAAGACCATTCAAAGGGAAGGTGTTAATAGTAATTCAAAATTCCCTTATGAATATTAGATTCTTCATTCGACAACCCATAAAAATATGGGAGCATTTCAAATGTATGCTCTTGAGCTCAAAATTTCTTGCTGCTTCTTCTAGGTCTATGCAAGAAGTGGTATTGCTAATGATAGGTCTAGCATATTCCTTCATAAGTAATTGTTGCTCTATACGATCCTCTGTAGATTGATCGTCCATCTCCTCAGCTATTTGCTCAACTTCTTCTTTGATTTGCTCAAGATGCTTGAGTAACTCCTTTTTTTCCTAAAAATATTACTCTTCAGATCTCTGAACTCTTGATCTAAGCTCGTAAGGTCTCTAATTAGAAGAATCTTTTGATTTAGCTTTTTTGCTAATACCTAACATATAACAAGAATTCAGTACTTAAACAAAAATTCAAATGCAAACAAAAACTAGATGAGAACAAAACACACACAAAATAAGAAAATGAATGAACAATATTGACAACCAAACTCAATTAAGAATCTAATTAATATTTTCTAGCAACGTCGCCAAAAAGTTCATGTTCATAAGTTAAAACTCGCAAGTGTATGAACCGATATAATACTGGCAAGTGTACCCCCAAGATTGATCTCTCAAGGAATTACTAACTTAAACTTCGAACTAATTTGTTTACTAACTAAAGCTAAACTAAAACACTCTAATATTGTTTGAATCAATATTGATATTAACCTAATGGAACTAAAATTACTAGAATTTAAATGCAAATAATGTCTTAAGAATAAACCAATGAGATGAAGTAAGCAGTCAGTTTCGCATCTCCCAATCTCATATTTACCTCTAATCAACTAAGTTCAAAGAATCATTACTAACCCTGGCGACCGCTCTATGCATTAGCTAATCAAGTCAATGAATTAACCAACGTTCAATTCATTTTCTAGGTTAGACTATGGATGATGTGTCTCACAACCAAACCCTAAGATTTTCATTCCCAATGTAACAACAGTGGTCAATCAATCATTAAAATGAAAATTAAATAAATGCAATTGAATTGAAAGGAAAATAATGATTCATTCCATAAAAATTAGTTAGAGTTCATACAAGATTAGGATTGCTAACTGAGCACCCTTAAGAAGATTAGCCTAGCATTGAGATTATGAACATCAAATAAATAATAAACCTTAAACTAAACATTACAGCAGAACCTAAGAAGAAATAAAAAATTATAAAACTCCCTTAAGCCAATGGAATCTAGAATTTTGAAAGTGGTTGGTTCCCAATCCTCCAAACTCTAAGTTCATCAATCTCCAAAAATAATAATAGCACTAAGAAAAGAATTTCAATTTGCTAGAATGAAATATCCACGAAAAGAGTTCTCTTCTACACAAAGGTTGCAGGAAATAAAGATGAATGATGATTCTCTCTAATGTGGCTTAACCTAATTTCTAAGAAAACGATGAATTAAATATCCCCTATATAGTCTACCTCTTAAAATATATTAATTCCCTTTTAAAAATATCCAAAACCCTCTAAAACAGATGTAAAAATTCAGGCCTGGATGAAATTTCACAATTCTGCAGCAATAGGGCGCAATGCATACATGAGGGTTTGTTGTGTGTGCAACAGTAAGCTTCTAGGGCATCATGTGCACGATACCATCCTCATGTGCATGACAGTGAAGTTTCTTGTAGTCCAACCTCGCGTGCACGATGATCCTCACTAGGAATGCCTTAAAACACCTTTAATTACTCTATCATTCTCCATTTAAGTCCTAGTATACATTCCTTGCTCCCAAACCATTTTTTTTCATCTCTTCTACCATTATATTACCTATATTGATTTTTTTTTAAAACATAGCTAATTATCAAATTAAACCAAAAATCATCACAAAACACATAATAAACACACTAATATACCCAACAAAACATAGCACAAAGTTTGACACATCACTTTTAATGGACAGTTTGCACCCCATAGATTAGTTAACATTTTAGTTCCTAGGTCCAATAATGGTGTTCATGTCAGTATCTTCATAGGAGTATTAGCTCTATAACTTTTTCTTCAATTATCCAATTTATATTATTTTTATTTTTAATTAAATTTAACATATAATACTATAATATACTAAAATTTCAGAATTTTTGGACCATTATACAATTTTAGTGTAATTTTAATTATTGCTCTATTTTCTACTCTTAAACAGTTTTAGGGTACTATATTCAAAATTTGATATCTTTCAATGTGTATATTTAATTATTATGAAAAACTTTTACACTTAAAGAAGGTAATTTGAAACTTTTTTCATGTTTACTATGTTTCCAACTCGATCTCTAAGGTATACAAACAATAAAGAATCTATAACTAATTCATAATAGAATGACAACCTGACCAGTTCATTTGTTAAGGTCATAACTCACAAAATTAGTAACATTTTATAGTAATACTTTCACAAAAACTTAGCTAAGATATAGAACTAAAACTTTCTTGTTTTGAACTTTGGCTAATTCGATCTAAAAATAGGTCAAATATGAGAACGAAATTACTGGAGCTACACAGATATGTAGAACCAGCTCAAGGAACAACCATAGTTCATTTCACTATAAATTAGCCTACACAAGATATCTTTAGAGAAAATTTTCTAGATATCTATATCACACATAGTTCTACAACTTTTATATTTTAAGTTACCTTATATTTAACTCTTAAAATTATCAAATTAAATAAAACTTGTAGGGTTTTTTGTTGGTATTTCTCCTTGAACCAGTCTCACTCAAAAAAGTTTATCTCTTTATATATTTAAAATCATTTCATGTCATTTAACATACATATAAAAAGATATAAATAAATAATTTTTATGTTTAGAATTTCTCCAAATTCGATTAATAAGACCATCAAAATTAAAGTGTAATAGACTTATGTAACACAATCCTAATAGCTCTAAATAATATAAGAACAATGGAAAAGAGATTACTTACCAATAACATATTTTTTGAGTGATTTTAATACAAATCTTGAATGGGATGTTAGGAGAAATGAGAAAAATGAAGATGAAATTGGTGGAAATACGTAGAAGCTAGGTTATATAAGATAAAAGGAAGTCTTCACCGACTTTTCCATTTCTTCTCCTTGTGCCCACTTTTTTTTTTCATTTCATTATTTTTTCATTATTTCTTCTTTTTTTAATTTTATTTATTTATTATTATTTTCACATATTTGTCTATATCTAGTCCCTTTAATTTACCAAAAATACAATTTAATTATATGGTCTAATTTAATTAAATTTATCATGTCAATCAATTAAATTTATTTTAATTTATAATTTAGTCATTTATTCAATTTATTTTAATCTTTAATATATATCATGTGGTTTCTATGTATATCATATACTTATTCTAAATAAATTCTAATTAGCGGTTGTTACATGTATTGGTTTGTGCGCAGAAAAAGAAATTGAAAATGAAGTGGAGAAGAAGAAAAGAAGAAGAAATAAGGAATAAGTAAAAAGTAAAAGTCCACATATGGGACTTTCTTCTTTGACCATATACTTTAATATTTAGTTTAATTAACATCTTAATCTTCCTTTTTATATGGGATGACCGGTCCTCTCATCTTTAAATGTCCAAAATTATGTTTAATTTTTATCTTTAAATAACAATTATCTTATTGGATTTTTTAATTTTTAATAAATTGTAAATTGACTCCAAAACTTTTTAAATTTTTTAATATAGTCTTTTACCGTAATTCAAATTTTTTACACTTTTAATGTGATTAATTTAGTATACCTCATAATTATTAATCATTATTTTGATTAATTTCGGTTAAAATTCAAATTTAGACTCTAGTCAGCAACACGTACGACTTGATGCCTTAATTAATGGATGTGACATCCTATTTTCTCTTTAAGCTCACATCTCTCAAGAACATGAAACTCCCGTGGTAAAGGAAAGATAGAAGGAGGAAGAAGAAGGTGAAGAAGGAGATGGTGGCATGTCTGGAAGGATAAAAGGCATGAGGTAGCTAGTGGTTGCAGAAAAAAAGACATGAAAAAGAGAAAAATGTGGCTCCGTTCACCTATTCTGGTAACTACAGAAGACATCTTTACAGACTTATACACCTCATATTACAACCATGAGAAATATTTCACGAGAAATGACCATATCCACAATATTCACAGTTATGACACCTAATCATAGGTATGAATCCTTCTAAAACTTTGTCATTTTGAAAACTCAACTTTTCACTGATGTGAATATCAATTAATGGGTGTGAAAGCAACATTTTCCACTTTTCTATTATTTTAAACCTTAATCTACTCATTCTCTCTTTTCAATCACTAACATATTTTATAAGTCCTAATTACCGGACGTTATAAAAATTTATATTCTATAAAAAAATTTATTTTTCTATTTAAATAAGATGTATTTCTGTATTTAGATCAAAATTTGGTTACCAAATTGATATTTACTTTCCAATTTAGACTTGGTCTAATTAAGAAAACAAAACTAATTTTATTATATATTTTCTAATTAATGTAATGTATTTATAGACTTAAGTTTTGTAATTTTAAATCATCTTCCACAGTGTCACATATCAATCAACTCTAAACTTATGCAAATTATAACTTAAGACTCTTGAGCTCCTTGAACAATTATTATTTTCTACATTAAAATTTTATTGGATAATACAAATAAAATTAAAATATTAATAATATAGGCGAATTTATGTTAGGTAATAACGGTATTTTTTTAGTCCAAAAGCTATATTTATTATATTATTTTTTTAATCTAACTTTTTTAATACTATATCTATCTATCTACAATTTGAAGGAAAATAAAGATCATTAAAAAAATAAATGGATTCATATTTCAGGCACCATCACCATCTAACAATAAATTTTATATGACATGCAATTTTAATTTTTACAACTCAATAAGAGTTTAATGTAAAATATAATAATTATTTAAGAGATTAGTGTGACAAAATCAATGTTTAAAAATTTAATGGTATATATATATATATATATATATATATATATATATATATATATATATATATATATATATATATATATATATATATATGATCATTCACAACACATGAATTGCTTTTTTTTGTTTAGTATTCAGAGATTAATCCAACTAATCTAAAATATGACGGATAAAACTTGAAATACGAAGAAAGACATGAATTGTCTTTAATTAACTCATAAGTAGACCACAAATATGTTCTCAAACTTGAACTTGAGTTAATAATTCCACAATGACAATATATTTTTAATTTATTATCATAAAAGTATATTGAGTAATATATTTGTTGATAAAATCATTTTGTAAATAAAGTTGAGAATTTCTTACACTATATCTATTTTTAAATTGATAACAATTAATATATTGGAAAATAGATAGAATTTATTTAAAAATTGATTCAAATTTAGAATAAAATTAAAATTTTAGATTCAAAGTTTGGTCATTAATAGGGTTGTACACAAAACCTAGATCTGTTCAAACTTAACTGAAAAATAGAGACAAAAAAATTTAGAATCGAATTGGACTGTTGATATTTTTTATCAATTCTGAACCGAATTGTATTGTTGACTTTAAATTTGACTTATCTAAATTATATAGTAATATCTCACTTGAAAACTGTATTGATTAAAAATATAATAATTTATAATAATATAATATTTTTATAATTTTTATACTTTTATTATACAAATATAGTATAACTTAAAATTATAATTAAGTACACTTTAATCCCTAAAATTAAAATTATAAATTTATTAATTAGTTAATAAAATTAATATCACATTTATAATAACAATGAATTTAAATAATTAAAATTTTTAATATGTTAAAAAATAATTTTATATATTGAAAATTTTATGATGGTGGTATAAAGAATTGAACTAATAAACTCCATATAAATTTAAAATAAACTAACAACTACGAAAAATTAACTTTCTTTTTTTATTAAGTGAATAAAAAATAATTATAAGATATCATTATTTTTCATTTTTTACTCTAACTTTTTTACCACTAATTATATTTTTTTAGCATTTATAATTTTCTAATTATAATATTCAATACATATAAATTTATAATAAGTGTATTATAAATATATAATAAGTCAATATAATAAATATATTAATATTATTTTTATCAAAATAATTAAAATATATTAAACTTAAATGAGTTCATTTCAACTGTTTATTCTATTTTTAATTTATATTTAATTATTTTTTATTTATTCTTTTGATTGTCTTGAATTTGATGTTAATAGTTATATACGGATTCGTAATACATTTTGAATATAATTCTTCTCAATATATATATATATATATATAAAATGATAAACCATATTTTGATATAACTACATTGTTAGAAAATCATAATATATGATTTTATAATTAATAAATAATTATAAGAAAAATTAATTAAAATATTTATAATATTTGAGTGCATTTTCAGTTTAATATCATTAATAAAAATATTTTTGAATTTTATAAACTAAATTCTACATATTTCATAATTACTCTAAAAAAATTACATCCCAAATACATTAATATTGAATCAAATATCTAAATGTTAATTATAAGTTTAGCATAAAATATGAAGTTACTTGCTCTATATATTTCTAATTCAACTACACACAATTTATGTTTTAATTTATTACTAACTACTGAAATTTATTTTGTAATCTCATTAATTAATGTTATTCTATTAATTTCATTAATTTAACTACAATCAATTTTTCGCATGTTATCTTTTTTCTTAATTATATTATTTGAGAATTGATAAAAAAATATATTTCACATAAAATGATTGTAGTAAATTAATCAAATAATATAATCAAAGTCAATATATATTACAAACTTATATTTGGTTTCCTCTTATATTATAAAATAGTTTTTGGGATAGACTAAAAAATAAAAAATAAATAAAATATTAAAACAATAACTTTAATAAATTTTAATCTTATTTTTAATTTTAAAATATAATAAAACTTAAATTTTATATTTTTGTTTAACAAAAATTTGAATAAAATTTTGATATTTTATATTAAAAATTTATATGAGTTTATATAGCTATATGTAAAATTTTAAATAATTATATTGTATATAGAATAAATTTTACTTTTTTCTAGATCATCACATCATTAGAAAATTTAAAATTATGTTTAATTTAATTAAATGTCAATGTATTATATAACATATATATTATAATATATATGAATTTATGTAACTATGTGTAATGTTTTTTTAAAAAAAGAAGAAAATACACTAATATTGAATCAAATTCAAAAACATAATCTATAATAAATTTTAATCTTATATTTAATTTTTAAATTAAAATTTTAATATAAAATAATAATGTTTTTGTTTTTGTTTTTTTAGCAAATATTTGAATAAAATCTTGATATTTTATATTAAAATTTTGTACAAGTCTATGGAGCTATGTGTAAATGTTTAAATAATTATATTATACATAAAATAAATTTAACTTTTTCTAGATCAACACATGATTAGAGAATTTAAAATTGTACTTAATTAAATTAAATATCAATATATTATATAACATATATATTATAACATATATGAGTCTATATCTGTGTAAATATTTACTAATTATATTGTACATAAATAAATTTAACTGTTTTTAGATCAACACCTAATTAGAGAATTAAAAATTGTATTTAATTAAATTAATTATCAATGTATTATATAAAATATATATTATAACATATATGACTATATGAGTCTATGTAGTTATCTATGTATAAATATTTTAAAGAGAAAGAAAATGCACTAATTTTGAATCGAATATCTAAATATTAATTACAAGTCTACCATAAAAATATGAAGTTACTTGTTTTATACGTGTCTAATTCAACTACATACAATTTATCTTTTAATTATTACTAAACGCTAAAATTTATTTTTTAACCACATTAATTATTATTATTATTATTATTATTATTATTATTATTATTATTATTATTATTATTATTATTATTATTATATTAATTTGATTATTTTAACTACAACCAATTTAATGTATGATTTTCTTGACAAATAGTGATATTATTTTCTTAATTATATTATTATAGAATTGATAAAAAAAATTGGTTCGTGAATTAATCAAAGACATAATTAAAGTTAATATTCATTACAAATTTATATTTAGCTCCTCTTGTATTATAAAATAGTTTTGGGATGGAATAAAAAAATAAAATATCAAAACATAATCTGCAATAAATTTTAATCTTATTTTTAATTTTAAAATTAAAATTTTAATATATTATAAAAAATAAAATTTATATTTTTGTTCAACAAATGTTTGAATAAAACTTTGATATTTTATATTAAAAGTTTATATGAGTTTCTGTAACTATTAGTAAAGTTTTAAATAATTATATTGTAAGTAAAATATATTTTACTTTTTTTCCATATATATATATATATATATGAGTCTATATAGATATTTGTAAATATTTTAAAAAAAAAAAGAAGAAAATACACTAATGTTGAATCATATTTAAAACATAATTTATAATAAATTTTAATATTATATTTTTAAAATTAAAATTTTAATATATAATAATAAAATTTTTATTTTTTTTGTTCAACAAATATTTGTTCAAAATCTTGCTATTTTATATTAAAATCTTATATGAGTCCATGTAGCTATATATAAAATTTTATATAATTATATTTTACATAAAACATATTTAACTTTTTTTTCTAGATCGACACATGGTTAGAAAATTTAAAATTGTGTTTAATTAAATGAAATATTAATGTATTAAATAACATATATATTATAATATATACAACTATGTATAAGTTTTTAAAGAAAAAGGAAAATATACTAATCACATAATATATAATAAAATTTAATCTAATATTTAATTTTCAAATTAAAATTTTAATATATAATAATAAAATTAAAATTCTTATTTTAGTTTAACAAATATTTGAATAAAATATTGATATTTTATATTAAACTTTTACATAGAGACATGATTAGAGAATTTATAATTGCATTTAATTAAATTAATTGCTAATGTATTATATAACATATGTATTATAATATATATAACTATATGAGCTCATGTAGCTATCTATGTGTAAAGTTTTTTAAAAGAAGAAAATACACTAATATTGAACTAAATCTCTGAATATTAATTAAAAGTTTACCCTAAAATATGAAGTTACTTATTTTATATGTGTCTAATTCAACTACATATAATTTATCTTTTAATTTATTACTAATTGCTAAAATTTATTTTTTAACCGCATTAATTATTATTATTCTATTAATTTAATTAATTTAACTGCAACCAATTTATCGTATAATTTCTTAACAAACAGTGATATTTTTTTCTTTAATTATATTATTAGAGAATTGATAAAAAAAATAGTTGCAATGAATTAATTAAATAATATAATCAAAATTAATATATATTACAAATTTGTATTTGCTTTCCTCTCGTATTATAAAATAGTTTTGGGATAGACTAAAAAAATAAAATATCAAAACATAATCTATAATAAATTTTAATCTTATTTTTATTTTAAAATTAAAATTAAAATATATAATAATAAAATAATTTTTTTATTTTTTTCAACAAATATTCGAATAAAATCTTTGATACTTTATATTAAAATTTTATGAGTCTATGTAGTTATGTGTAAATTTTTCAATAATTATATTATAAATAAAATAAATTTAATTGTTTTCTAGATCGATACATGATTATAGAATTTAAAACTATGTTTAATTAAATTAATTGAAAATATATTATATAATATATTATAAGCAGTCAGTATGAAATCATATTTTTTATAATTTAATCCATATATAACTATCAATATTTTGTAATCTAATTTTTTTTGAATTGTTTATCGTTTTATTTAGTTTTTCCACTTCGGTTTATCTTATTTGATTTTTAAATTATCTAATTTAGAATTTAGAATTTTATTATTCATTACATTTAAAATTTTTTGATAATAAGGATTAACGTTTAAGGAGAATACAGAAGTTTTATTCCTTTTTTGTTTTAGACCATATTTTTTTAATTTTAAATTTCAAGAAGTTAGTCACTAAGAATTGAGACTAAATTTTTATTTAAAAGTTTTTTTTTCAAATTTTAGATTCATTAAGTAATTTCACAAAATTTTATAAGACATAATAAAATACTAAATTTAAAAACTTTTATTCTTTTATGGCTTAATTATTTTTATAGAAATATTTCTATATACTACTTCAATTTATCAATTTTTTGATATCGTGAGAGATTTCTATAAATTCATAAAGGATATGATTACGAAATGTGACAATGACTGAAAAGTGTGATTTACTTTATTTTTCTTTTTAAAAAATTCATCTTATTATTATTTTATTTTTGAGAATTACTTTGTGTTTATATTAGTTATATTATTTGAGTATTGAACTATTTTATACTGCATTATATTATATTATTTAGTACCGAAAGAACTGAAAAATTGTACTAAACTGTTCCAAAGTTTTGAAAGAATATAATACAAAATTTTATTTTGGGCAATATAATACAATACTTATACTTTAAAATCATTAATATTTCAATATTAGAGATTTTGCAATTTCCGGTTGTCAATATGATAAATATTTGAAATTCACAAAAATATTTATTATATTCATAAAATATTTAATTTTTTTATGATGAATTCCAATTAATTGTGATCTGAAATCAAAATCTTACTAATATCCTTATACCCCTAACTCTGTGTTAATTCCTATTGGTTAAAAATTTAAAAAGTTTATTTTGTGTTTACTAAAAAATTCTTTTAAAGGAATTTTTTTTTTTCTAAAAGTGGTATCCGACAGCAAACAGAAAATAACTAATAAAATACAGTGTGGTTAGAATAAAAAGAAATTAGGGGACCCATGATGAAGAAAGACAGGATAAAATGAACATAGATGAGATCGCCAAGAACTCAACATGTAACCCAAAGACCACATAGTTTGTGACGAAACGTGTCTGTATTCTATAGTTGTGACGAAACGTGTCTGTATTCTGTTCTCCGTCCCTATGCGTTTTGTGTTTCCATTATATCTTTCCTTCCTCTCTTCCCCTTCTTCTCTGTCATCTCCACGCTTCTCCTCCATCTGTCATCCTATTCTCTTCCCTTTTCTTTCTTCGTTCTCTTCTTCCCAAATGGCTCCTCCTGCTGCCATGGAAGCCCAATAAGCTGCTCCAAGAAACACCTTCTCCAATGTTGCTGGTGCTTCCCATATGTCCAGAGTCACTGTTGTTGGTAGTGGCAATTGGGGTAGTGTGGCCGCTAAGCTCATTGCTTCTAACACTCTCAAGCTCACTTCTTTTCATGGTACTTTTCTTTTTTATTGGGTTAGTTTTCTTTATACTTGATTGCTAGAATTTGAATACATGACGTGTAATTTTCTTTTGATTGTCAAATTCCTGAAGTATAATTTGTTGTTTTATTCTGTTTGTTTCTTGGCAAATTTAAGGGAAAATAGAAAAACGAGAATCATTGGTCTTGTTGTCTGTAATGGAGTTTTTTTGGAGATTGGTCTTTCTTAGTTTTCAATGATAATGGCATTTATTTTGTTTAAAATGAACTTTTGATTTTAGTTGGTTTTTAATTTGATTAAGAACTCCCATAAATTTTATTAAGTAAACATAAAAGATGACTGTATAAAGGATTTTGTTTCAAGACACCAAATTGAAGGAGATTAATCAGTATTAATTTCTATACATTTTATTTTTTCCTAATTCGATTGTTTCAAACGGAATTCAGATGAAGTGAGAATGTGGGTCTTTGAAGAGACATTACCAAGTGGCGAGAAGCTAACAGATGTCATTAATCGAACCAATGTAAGAATCACAAGAACTTCAGTACTCTTTGATCATGTGCATTAATACTTATCTACTATAATCTTCTCATTTTCTTTTATTAGGAAAATGTGAAATATCTCCCTGGCATAAAGCTTGGAAAAAATGTTATTCCAGACCTTGATCTTGATAATGCAGGTGGTCAATTTCTTGCTATGCTGAAGTTCACATGTTATACTGATCATTTATTGAGTCTAACAAGGGGGTTATGCAGTGACGGATGCCAATATGTTGGTATTTGTGACTCTACATCAGTTTATGGAAGGTCTATGCAAGAGGCTTGTTGGGAAAGTAAGGGAAGGTGTTGAGGCTATTTCACTTATCAAAGGAATGGAGGTCAAGATGGAAGGCCCTTGCATGATCTCCACTCTTATTTCCGAGCATCTTGGCATTAATTGTTGCGTGCTCATGGGGGCAAATATTGCAAATGAAGTAATTAACCTATTCATGAATCTTTCTAGTGAAGTTCATTTTCTTTTATTAATGGTTTTCTAATTAGTTGCTGCTTTCTGCAGATTGCTGTTGAGAAGATGAGTGAGGCGACAGTTGGTTATACAGAAAATAGAGAGATTGCGGAGAAATGGGTTCAATTATTCAGTACTCCTTACTTCATGGTCACAGCAGTGAGTTCAAGAAATTTGATGTTTTGCCAATGCCTATTCAGTTCTATAAAAGCAGTTCTTCATTATAGTCCATGCAAATAGATGTGTATATCCATACAATAAATTAATTACCAATAAATTGTGATATAGATTGTGGTGCAGACAATTTAAAAACTGTGGATAGCTGTCTCTGAAAATTGGAATTTTCAATATATGCTGTACTGATAGTGTCAATCACTTGTGCTTATCTTTTTCTTGTCTTATATAAATGCATAGGTCCAAGATGTGGAAGGAGTTGAACTATGTGGGACCTTGAAAAGTGTCGTGGCACTAGCTGCAGGTTTGCTTATAGGAATTTGTTTCGTACATTAGTTTCATCTTGTTTTTCTTTCTTTTTTGCATTTTTGTATTAGCGATGGAATGATTGACCTCTGATGGGATAGGTTTTGTGGATGGTCTGGAAATGGGGAATAACACAAAGGTACTTTTGGAAATATCATAATCAGGTTTACAACTGAAATATCATAATCAGATTACCTTTGGAAATATCGTAATCAGGTTTACAACTGAATTTTGTTGGACTTGATTCTGTGTATGATATAGTAGGCTGCCATAATGAGAATTGGTCTGAGGGAGATGAAAGCCTTCTCCAAGTTGCTGTTTTCGTCTGTTAAAGACAGCACTTCTTCGAAAGCTGTGGTGTAGCAGATCTCATCACGACATGCTGTAAGAAAGCATGTAGATTTCTTCATTCTCTGTAAAGTATAACGTAGCTTCGAGAATAATTATATCATCTGTGGCAGTGGGTGGAAGAAACAGGAAAGTTGCAGAGGCTTTTGCAAAGAATGGGGGAAAAAGGTGATCATTTGCCAGTTGATGATACAATATATCAAAACAAAATGTTAAAATTTGATGTTAACCTTGCTGTTTCTCATCTGCAGGTCTTTTGATGAGCTTGAGGCGGAAATGCTGCAGGGCCAAAAATTACAGGTTCATGTTCAAGTTAACCGTTAAAATTGCTGAAGAAATTTTTTATTTTTCTCCTAGTAAATATGCGTATAGACTCTTATGTTCAGAATAATAGATTAAACACTTATATATTCACTCTGTAGGCATATTGAGCAAGAGATATGCAGTAAATTGCACACCCTAAATTGGAAATAAAATATTAGTGTTTATATATGTAGGAGGATAGAAGTAAAATAGTATTTTGTAGATTTGTTGTATTTTCAGAAACTGAGTTGCCAAAACTATTTATCCATAATTCTATATCATCAATGTCAATTGTTGTGTCTACATTCTGAAGGGTGTCTCAACAGCAAGAGAGGTCTATGAAGTTTTAAGTCACCGTGGATGGCTTGAGTTGTTTCCACTTTTTGCAACAGTGCATGAGATTGCCATTGGGCATCTTCCACCATCAGCAATAGTTGAATACAGCGGGCACAAACCCAACTTTGAACTGGTAGAAGGCTCGGCTCAATTTTATTGACCTTTCCTGAAGGAAACTAATACATTTCACATATTTCAGACATAAAAGGTAGTAGAGCCTTTTTCTTTATTGTGCATGATGCAAAGAGGATAAGGGTGAGTAGAATTTTAGAGTTTACCTTTCTAGTTGGTGATAATTTTTGCACTGTGACAGCAAGATAGTTCACAAGGGCTGAATTTAGGAAGCTTCAAGGTTGAAGTTGAAGGCAGACAAAATTAGAACTTTTGCCACAATCATATATTCTGTTGTTTATTGTGTTATCAAGCGAAAAGATTCTGATATGAATGATGAATAATAATCTTCTGATGTTAAAGAATTTCAGTGGAAATTATACAATAAAGTAGAAACAAAACCTTTACGTGGGGACTCAAGTTCCAATCCATGAAATTTGAAGAGATTAGGAAGGGCTTTTGCTATGCTAATATACAGACTAAAAAGGATGAGTTATAGTGCTCTGTGAAAATGACGGTCATATAAATTTTAGAAGTTGATCACAAATGCAGAAAATATAGTACAGGAATGTCTCTGGTATGCCCCCTGATGTAACTGTAAAGCGATCTTAATTTGCTTCTTGGAATTTCAGTATGTTGGGTTAGTTTACACCAAGTATACTGAATGTGAAATGATTAAAAAAGAAAATCGGAGACACTGCTTGCATTTGATATTTTTTATTGATTTTCTTGTTATTGACTGAGACCTATGCAAAAAAAGATGTAGTTGCTTGCCTTTGTTGCATATTATAGCCAATTCTTTGCCTGCCATGCTTACTATATAGCTCCCCCATCATCAAATGAAGGATTTCTCTTTTCCACTTCCATTTCCAGCAGATACTACGCTTAAAGGAAGGAAGGTTGCTTTTCTCCCCATCGGACCCATTGTGTGATTCCTGACTCAAAATGAATTAAAATATTGGAGCTATAAACTATAATTTATCACTTACTCCGGAAAACCATTTTTTGCTTTTCTGAAATACTGCAAGAGCCATTGACAGTAAATCAATGTAACACCAAACTCTTTCTCATTCCATGCCACAGTTATTATAGAGAACACAAGCCAATTACACAGCCGAAAAAATAAAATAAAATAAAACCCATATAAATTAGAAAGAAAAAGAAACGTAAATTTCCCACAACACCAAACCCATGCATAAATTTTATGATTGGTTTTAAGTATTAACCAGTTCGTATTCTATCCAACCTGTCAACACTTTTCCGTGCTCTTTCGATTTGGTGGTCGATGCTCTTCCGGGATTTCTCATGGCAATCAACACTTCTTCGAGACCTTTCCATTTGATCAAAGGAGGTCCGCAGCTTTTCTAGCTTATCAGTATTATTGGACTGACTTTTGAGTTTTTCAAGCTTTTCTGCATGATTAGACTGATTTTTCAGTTTTTCAGGCCTGTCTGTACTGTGCCTTGGTTTCTCTCTTCGGTCTGTACTTTTCCTTGAAACCTCAAATAATACATCCGTGCTCTTCCTGGATTGCTCGAACTGATCAGTACTTCGCCTAGAACTGTATCTTTGAGAGGGAGATTTTTCGACAGTTGATATGAACTTCTTTAGATGTCTGATGTACTCAGGAAAGTGCTCTAAATCACAGTGGTTGCCTCCTTTAAGCCAGAGTGGTTCATATTTTTCTTTACATAGTTCCCAGAGTTGTTTACCATGGGACCAATCAACAACTTCATCTGAAGTTCCCTACACATTAATATAAAAGAATCAAAATATGAAACATACGAATAAAAACAATCTGTTTCAAAATGCTCAAGAAAATCTCACATCTGAAAATCAAAGGCTCAAAGAAGAAGGATAGTGATTACTGCATATTTTGTTTCTGTTCTTAATTAGTATTGATCAGTCAGGAAATATTGTTCCATGACCAGAAAAACTATATAAGTAAGAAATTTTCTACTATTGTAGCACAGGAGCTCATGGGTTTAAAACTGTGCTTTATAAATTTCCAATCTACCAAAGAAAAGCAGGAAATTTTCTATATAAATGAAATAATGGTTCCTTAGTTCCAGCTAATTGACTGATGGCCCTAATTCATCTTAATTTATGCAATAAAAGATATTGATTCCATTTAATAAACATATGATTCTTCAAATTAACAAAAAATATTGATGCACAAAAAAAGGGGTTGATGCTCGTCTAATAAAATGGATTTATAAAGCATAAAAGAAAAGATCCAGCCTTGAATATCTCAAATCATTCTAATATGTGTGGCAATAATAAACTTGTTGACCAGCCAAAAGCAACAAATAGTGAAACACAAAACAAAAGGAGTGATGTCAGCATACAGCATTATCCCTATAAAAACAAGAGGCATAGGAATGCGGATTAGGCCATTTAAGGGGACCATATGGGTTGCCTTTCTTCAGCACATACAAGCTATTAAAATTACCTTATGCATTTGTATTCTATCTTTACCTCTTTTTCTTTTACAGAACAAACTGTTGTAACAGCAGCCAATCAAGGCAAGTCTCTTTATAACAATATACATAGCTTTACCTCAATTCATGAGAACTCATCCTGCTCTTTTTTTCTTTCATATATAATAATAATTTAGGTTTGATTTGATGGCTAAATTTATTATGTTAAGATCCGCAATTATATAAATTTTTGCGAAGTAATATGCCACAAACATCATAGCAATATTCTTGTTTGGATTTATAATATTGATGAGTGCTAACTACCTTCTCCATATTACCTGCTCTATTACCTTTTTCCCCCTATTTTTTCTCATGTGGATCCCAAAGTATTAAAAGTGGATTTATGCGTCATTCAAAGGATGGAGAAGACAATTGAGAAGATAATACGGAGAAGGTATTTAGCATTTCTCTATAATATCTGCATAGGTTGTTACTAGTGCAGAGTCAGCTATGTTAAATAATGTTGAAAATCAATTACAGCCAAGACCCTATAAAATGCATGATAAATATTACCTACAAACTTAATGCTTTAAGAAATTTGATTAAAAACTAATTAAATGCTGCAATAATTGGCAGTTGCAAATGGCAGGATTTCATAAAATTTGCAAAGTCAAACTTCCAAAACTAGAACAAAGCCAAAAAGAACCAATTTGGTGTACCAAAAAACTATTTAAATTTTAGTTAATAAACATCCCTAGAAGAACTAAAAATCTTTTTTAAGTGTCAGAACATTAACATGCTTACTGGGCTACATGATATACTTTCATTCCTTTGACATGCAGTTTAAATTCCACTGCAAGAAAAATGGAAAAACTACAAACAAAAAAGAGGAGCATGTGAAGGAAGCAAATCAAGCAACTTGAATGCCAGTTGTATTATGATGCAGAGGTTTAAAAGTGTATAAAAGTATATGGAAATACAACACATAGCTCCATCTGTTACAGTAGCATACTTACATGAATGATAAGAACAGGACAATTAACTAGTGGAATTTTGTCAATATTCTGCAAGAAAAATAGGCAGATAAACAACTCATTAGTTCATAATTTTTTTTTTAAACAAATATTATTCATCACTTAAGCAGAGAGATAAACATATTTATAAACACGTTACCTTGTAAATGTCAAACCAGTATGTACGTTTGACAGGATACATGACTCTCAAACCTGAGAGTATGGGACTATGCAAAACAACAGCTCGTAACCGTGGTAATCGAGCAGCAAGATCTAAGGTGGGCCCACTTCCAACAGATTGTCCATAAAGGATGATATCTTCCTGCTTGGTGCCATAACTTTCTTCAAGACACTTGTATGCAGCTTCAATATCTGCATACGTATTCTGCTCACTTGGCTGCAAAACAGGAACCCAGGATTTAGATGAAACTTGTCTCTCCCTCCAACTATCTCCACATAATTCATAAAACTCAACTGCAAATAACAAACACACAATATATATGCAATGAAATTAGAATCTAAAATTTGTTAACAAATTTTATTATAAAATTCTTTGAGATTATATTCTTTAATAAGGTGTATGTATGTATGCATGTATACCAAATAGGATGGTGGATTTAAAATCACAAGATAGTTTGTGAATTATCTTAACTATTAAGGAGTTTAGAACAGCAAACCTTTCCAGTTGATTGTCCATACCCAGAGTAGTCATACCTACAGAATGTTGGAAATCGTATGAGAACATCAACAGAGATAATGTTTCTGATTACAAACGATGCATTGACAGAAACTGTCTATGGGATTCTATTTAAACAAGATGGACAAAATAGATCATCTTCAGAGACAGTCAAAACAAAAATCATGGAACATTAACACCAAATAACACTAGGGTAAGAGAATGGTATTAGCTTAAGATAATAATATGCAAATTTGAGCAGCAATATGGTGGAAAAACAAGTACTAACGGAATTTGTTTTTTCTTATGCTTTCTTCCCAAGATATTGGGTTAAGATCCTCGTTCACAGATTCATTTGAGCAATGGTCAATCCCCCAATGTTCTTGGAGTCAATTCATCAAACAATACTGTCGATGGGACTAATAACCCACATAAACAACAATTATGCAAATTATGCAAATATTCCAAGAATCTACATGTTTTTCACATTGAGAATACTGAGAAAAGATAAAGCCAACCCCCAGTACAACAATTAGAGCTCATCCTTTACACATGCTATTAGTACTTAAATGAACACAATGTTTCTACAACCTTGAAATATAAAACTTGTCATGAATCAAGATTGTATAAAGTTGATCTTTGATGCTTAACCATGCTATAGAAACTAATAAACAATGTAATTTTAATTTTCAGTTAAACTAAAAGGAATCCAACTAACCTCCACCTCAAAAAGGAAAGAAAAATAAAATTCTAGCCAAGCATTAACAAAGTCCCAATTTCTTCTAAACTAATTCCAAAGCAATAACTAAACAACCACCAAAAAAAAACCCAATCCACCTTAACGAAATCAGACCACAAACCCATCACAAAAATAGCTCAAAAATTACAGAAAGCAGAGGCTAAAACACTCCAACTAGAGTAGCGAAGGTAGAAAAAGTATATAGTTATACTACCCCATAAGATTAACTCTAAGGTGGATGCTCAATTCGATGAAGAGTTCATACATCTGCCCCAGATCGGCAGCGTTCCCGTGAGAGTAAAGGACAGTAGAATTAGCCATAGGATGCCTTATATACATTGCCACTATCTCAGTACCTTTGCGCGTGGGCAATTTCAAGATTTCAACATTTTCACGGTGAGGAAAAGGGTTCAGTAGCAAAAGACCAGTAAGTTCATCTGTTATCAGCTTGTATGAAGGTGGGTTTGGTGGAAAGAAAGCAAATTTCGCCGCCATCGACGATGTCACCCCTCCCATCTCTTTCGAAATCACTCCTAACTCTGTTATTTGCTCTGTTATTCTCTGCTTTTTCCGGGTTTTTTTTGGGATTATAACTTTCTGTCTTAGAAACCCTGAAATCAGAAATCAATTTAGATCAAAAACATTCCATTGCATTCCACTTTTTGGTATTTCCAGAAGAATAAAACTTTTTGGAGAGAGAGAGAGAGAGAGAAAGCTTTGTTCCTCTAAACAAATGGGTACTTAAAATGCAGGCTTATGATTCATGAAGGAGCTTTTCCATAGCTTTTTAACATTTGGGTCACTGTTGAAGAATTAAAATTATATAGTTTTTGTAGGGTCATATACGTGGGATAAATGGACAAGAAATTTTTTGATGGGTAATGGAAAATCAAAGATGGGTTCATTGTTTGGGTACCTAACAATTCACCAATGTTACACCATGTGGATAAAGTTGATTGATTTAGGGACTGATGATTGAACCATTGGATTAGCAATTTTTTTGATTTCTATATTTGCTGTTTTCATATTTCCTCGAGAACTTTGTTTGACTCAATCACAACCAATTGGTTTAAATTAAACCTATCAATCATTTGTTTGATACATTTTATTAATCTATTAACAGAATCTGTAGCTTTCGAGAATCTTTTCCTGTTATTGGAGGTGTCTTTTTTCTTCTATTTTTTTTATAAATTTTTATTTTAATGATTTACTGAATTTGAAATCTGATAGTTTTAGAAAAAAAATTATAGTACCAAATTTCATCATATTAATAATTGAGGGTTTCTTTATTGTCAGCTTAAATAATTAATTAAACATGTTCAAATTAGATTATATACTTTGATTTGATTTTAAACTAAAAAAATAATTTTATTTGATTTAAATTTTTATTTAAACAATTGCAAAGTACAATTAATTGGTTTGATAAGATAATAAACGAGTAAGTTTCAATCTATATTATCTCAAAGAAAATAAAGTTTTAATTTATATGTGAATAAATAGAAATAAACTCAAAACGTTTTCTGCAGACAATCTATTTGGTGTAAATTTACATAATTATGTTATCATATTTTAAAAATGTTTACTTACAACTGAATGGTATGAGTTTATCAGTATTTGTAGCAGTCTAGTCAAATTTGATGGGTGTGTGTTGACTCTATATTTTACTAAATTAGACGATCATATTTTTTATTTTTATATAAAATATTTTAAAAGAAAAATAAGATGAAATAGTGAAGTATTCCATCAATTTCTTTTGACATGTTATTCGAATAATTTAATTAATTTGCACACTAAAATTATACTTTTTGTTTTAATTTCTAATTTTCCCCATAATGCTTCAACTTTTATATTTGTTTATTCTTCGTCTCCATACACTTATAGTCTTATACAAAAAATGTAGTACTTTTTTTTTCCATTTATCCTAAATCATTTTTTTAATTATGTGTCTTATTGTTAACAAATATAAAAAAATCATTTCTTGATTTTTTAAATATATTCTTAATTAATATAGGAGTATAATATGAAATATATTTAAGTATAATTTACAATTCCAAAGACATTTTAACAATTATTTTTTATTAATATAAAAATAAAAGTGAAACAAGAATATATATATATATATATATATATATATATATATATATATATACACACAGACTATTGTAATCGTGATTGAACCAACACTTGAAAAAGAGATCAAAGTAAAAGATAGAAGAACATAATGAATATGATATAAGATGGTGGTGGGTATTATGGATGCTAATTATCGGCATCCACTCAATCAGGTGAATGTTTCTGAGTATGAATTCGTCCTACCAAGTGTTTCTTCCTTCGGGCCATACCAAATAAGAAGCTAAAATGCTCAAAATTTGTTCAAAGACATTACCAATGAAAATTCCAAGACCCCTAAAAGAGGCTCAGGATAGCTCTTATAAAGCTAATTCCTTTTTTTTCTAAATTTGTTCCCATTTAGAGTCAACCCTTAAATTTTTCTTTTTTTCTTTTTTTTTTGTGGGTTCTTATTTCGAGTTAAGAAATTGATAAATGACATTCTATTTCACCGATCAGAAGCATTTGTAGTAACTTAAGTGAAGGGATTTGCATTATAGTTGGACTCTCGAGTCTATCTGAATAAATCATTATTTTCACATACATAAATATTAGTTCGAAAATAGATCCAGAAATTTTGATCGCTGTCTGAAAATTCAATCGAAAACCCGCACTTAAACTCAATAAGAAATTTGATGGAATCCAAATAAGTCAATACAAATCTAAAAATCATTTAAATTTAGCTTTCAAAAATTCACCAAATTAGCTTAACTCCGAAAATTCACTAAATTAATTTGGCTCGAGTTCCAAAACTAACTCAAACTTAAAATGAATTGCCTGACCAACTCAATTGCAAAGATATCAATTTTGTTTTTTTTTTAAAAAAAGAAAAACTATCATGGGACTCAGAACAGAAACCCAGGAAATATCAGATTGTCAATTGCCCCAAAAAGCCCTTAATTCTCCTTAATCTATACGGTATAGACATTAGACACTACCAGGAAATTTACATATTAATTATCCTTACTCTAATCCCTATAAACCTTACGAGTTATCATGCCCTGCACGTGCTCCCTCTTGGCATCAACCGGTAACTCCAAAAGAAAGATAAGTAGCACTTTTCCCCTTGTTTATAACTACGTTTTCTCATATATGAAAACAAAATGACTACTGTTACTGGCTGTGAATCTACTCCCTTTTATATGGATCTATAAAACTCCAACGAAACCATTACTTTGATTGATTTGATTTCCATCTCATCATAACCCAACTAATGAAATCTACTGTTTTTCTAACATCTCCAACCAGCAAGGGAGGAGAAAAAAAAAAGTTAGATGAGATATCTCCTAAAAAGTAGATTGCTAATTTTTCGCCGTCATTCAGTCAAATCTAATCATGTTCATTAATCTCAAGATATCAAACTGCAGCTAATGGACACAAATTTCAGAACCAGGCTTGGTATTGAAGAATGAATGATATGAAATATTATGAACTCATTCATCAATGACTTTATGGAGCAAATGATAGAATAAAAGGAATGTTTTTGCTAAAATAGGCCAATAGGTCCTATTAATTAAGCAAAGGAAAGAAAATGATGCAATGGATCTCACTTACTTAAACACTTATATATAGAGCCGTAAATGAATTGAACCGCTCATTAACGAGTTGAGCTCAAAAATTTTATCGAATTTGCATTTAATACTGTTTGATTCGTCAATTTACGAGCATATTCATTTACGAGCTCGTGAATATATTCGTTTACAAGTTAATTTACGAGCTCACAAATGTGTTCATTTAAAATATCATAAACGTATTCATTTAGAACTCGTTTATGTTAAATTTTATTATCAAACTTGAATTTTTGTCATTATTAGTTAACGAGCCGAATTCGAATTTTTATCATTATTAATTAACGCGCCAAATTCAAATTTTTGTCATTGTTAGTTAACGAGTCAAACTCAAATTAAGTGTGTTAAACATAATAAACGAGTTTTTTACGAACCGAGCTTGAACCGCTCGCGAACTTAATAATTTTCAAATGAGTCAAACTCGAACTCAAATATAAAAGTTCGAATTAATCTCGAGCCTGTAATAAATTTAAATGAGCCGAGCTCACCAATATTCGGCTCAATTTAATTTGTTTACAGCCCTAGTCTTATCCTTTAGATGTTGCTGACATGTCCCTAAGATGCAACAAAGACGTAAAACAATGTCTCAAATAATTCCTTTACATTTATGGGCGGTAACTACCATTCTGGCTATCAAAAATCAAGCGTTGCTAGATTCATCCTGGAAAATGATGCCCATCAGAAAGTATACTCAATGTTCTACATATTAATACCACATAATAAATTCAGGCCCGAATAGACAAGTCTGATTTGCAATATGGTTATAATCCAGTCCATAAGCATTTTCAGAAAATAAAATGCTATATGAAGAGAAATGAACTAATGAATATCAAACATTCATGTCTTAAGTTCAAAAAGTATCAACTAGTGTTAGATGGAATGCTCTGTCACAAGGCGGAAAGGTACAAATTTTTAAATTTTACTATTTGAGTTTAGAATATATGATAGGATAGGAGCAAACCCAATAATTTCTGCCTGGCAGCGCTTGTGTGATGTCGGACAGTACCTAGCAGTGCAATTTGACTTTTTCAATTATGATTGGTGCTGTGCCCCTCGTCAAGAACAGTGGGCCTTACAGAACAAGGACAGTCCCAGGCTCACTAATGCAGATTCAATATACGCAGGTAATGTTGAATGGAAACATTTGGAGCATTTTCCCGTACTTTAAAGTCTAATTATATGCTGAAAGACTATATTCTAGAGCATCTACTAGGTCTTTGCAGTCTCACTTTGTCAACTTTAAAAATATGTAGAAAAATCCACAACTTCAGAACAAAAGAACTAGAATCTAGCAACTTGTTAATACAAGGCTACTAAAAAATCAGTAAAGTAATCGATATACACAAATGGAATGAACCTCAGTATTTGTTTCATGCATAAAACTTATCATTAGTTCTCAGAGCATTTATGTAATATTGAAACCTAGTATTCAAATTTCACCAAGCACACACACTAATGTCATATTTTGATACCGAATCATAATGGAAAGATTCCTGAACTAAACCACAATATTGGGGTCCTGCTCTGCGACCAACCTTGTTGCTATCATCAAGCTTTTAATTTATGATTTCTAGCGGCATCAATTATTCCTTATAAAAAAACAAAAGCATCTCCCAACAAGATGCTTCCATCTTCCAAATCATATGATGCAAATAAATTTGTTCTTCAATCCTCATTTCAATTGATTGGAAAGAATGAATGCATGCAGCCCCCACAGATTCATAATAACACATAGAAGGTAACATCTCTGACCCACTTACCATAATATTTATTTTGAAAGTTGCACGAACTAGGAGTATTTGAAGTAAACATGTCCCAAACATTTTAGGCCGCCAAGCAGCATGATGCAATCATATCAATAGGCATTCACTCTGTTACATAATAAATTAAAATGGTCCAGAGATACCTTGTCATCATCTGGTTTGAAATATCCACGCAGAAAATTTTCAATCTATAACTTATGGCCAAATGGGTAGAGATTGTTCTATCTAGACCATGTCTTGGTATGATTTCCAGTAGGACTGGATATATAAACATGCTACAAAGGCTTGTCCCATCAGTGGAAAACATGACCAGCATCACATTGCCCAGGAACACAAGAAACTAGGGGATTGCAAACCGAACTGAAATCGATCATAGTTCAGTTTGGTTCATATTATTAGAGCAGTCAATGTACAACTTTCAGTTCAGTTGGTTTAGCAAAAGCCTTTGTTATTTCCTTGAACCGAACAAATTATCAAAAACCAAGCTGAACCATTAATACTTCGATCCGGTTTGGCTTGTTTTTCCTTGAAAAGTTCAGTTTGGTTCAGTCCAAACCAATTGAACACCCCTACACAAAACAATAAACAGGGAGAGCTCCATAATGCATATATCAAGTGAAGACTGCAAGAAAATGGTTATATACTTCCACAAGAAGTCAAGGAAGATTTCACAAGATAAGTGTCCTACAGATTGCTTAAATGGTGCTTCCTTATTATCCTACCACCAATAGAAACCCATTTCTATTACTAGTCTGACAACTGAACATACTTATAAGAGAAGAACAGAGAAAACAGAAAAAAGCTAAGCAATTTCTTCATGTTTTAATGATATTAAAAAAGATAAAGCATATCCAAACCCAAGAAAACCCAGTCATTGACAACATCTTGCCATGTTGCCAATATATCCTAAAGGACAAAAAAGAAGCAAATATTAGGTGGAGAGAACAAGACTGCAAAAAAAAAAAATCTTGAACTAACTATATAAGATATTGAAGTGAGACCAGAAAATTTCATTGTATAATTCTAGCTAGCTGAAGTAGTCCCACCACTGCCACTGCCTCCACTTAAGTCAATGCATGGCAATGCAATTATCTTTACCTAGAACTTTGAGAACAAACATGGAGAACAAAAATATCAAGATAGGCACTTCTGACCACAAAACAAGTGCATTAATTAAGGAAAACTTGTAGCAATACAGAAAATGCCTTAAACGAAATTCATAATATGTTAAGCACAAAGTAATAGAATTAGAAACATATCCCTTTTTCTACCAAAGTTTCAAGTACATCTAACTGCTCTAACACCAGTATCCTTTTGTGCAAACAAAAAAGGAAGGGACATCTTGATCAAGAGCTCTTTCTTTTGGAATCTTGAGAATGAGTAAAAACTCAACCAATATGATGAACAATCTCATGACCTTACCATCTGCTAGTTGGATCTATTGACCTATTGAGTTGGCATACTAAATAAATAAAGACTGACTCCAGGCTCCTTGGTATTCAATTAAGATTGAGCATGTTACAGCACGGAAGTTTACCACCTTGCATATGCAAGTATCAAATTTCTCATCCTTTGTTCCCCAGTAGCCAACATAATGCATTGTACAGATACACTTTGATTAATTGAGAAAAAGCCAACGCCTGTATTACCTATTACCCAATATGGATAGGCATACATAAAGGAAGTAAGTAAAAAAGCTTTGAGCAGCAAAATAATGTCTATAGATACTAAAGAAACGCATTCAACTTCTACAATAAAATCAACTTGAGCATATGAAAACTTGGAATCAAGCAAATGCACGGACAATGTAGGTCCAAACAATATGGCGTTTTTATTCTTAGCTAACCATATTTTCCAATATCATAATTGTTAAATACTGATCCAACAACAACAACAACAATCTATATAATAACTTGAACTGCAAAATTTTTTCCTTTAGACCAGCAACAAACATTAGAATTACTTATTTAAGCTTTCAAGCAATCTTTGCCACAAATGGATATATTATCAAGTGAAATATAGCAATTCCCACAAGAAATAGCAAGTCAAATCGGTACCTTCCCCCAGCCCACAATCCAACAAAAAGAAAGTAACATCACTAATAAAATCCTCACCTAAAAATACAGGACAACTCCTAAGTCTGTCTTCTAAGCTGCTTCCTCAGCTTCTTGTACTTGTGCTTGTTCATCTTCTTCTTCCTCTTCTTTTTCACACTATCAGCCCAAATCCCTGAATCCTCCACATTCAGCTCATCTTGGATCAACCCGGTTGATAAAACCGGGTATGAAAAGAACCCAAATGGATGGATCGAGGAAAACGGCAAGGAATCAAAATGAGTCAAGCTCCCCTCTTTGGGTGAACCCAATGGAGGAATGTCATTGATAGTATGGTTTGTATATTTTTCGATTACTTGGAAATTAGGTTGGTGGATTAGTATGGGATTTGGCGAGTGTGTAAATGGGATTCTTAACAGAGGCAGTGAATTTTTGAACTGTTTACGAATAGTTGATAGAGCCATTCTCATGGAAGTCACCGAGCACCGGCTGTGCGGGCTATATATCTATAGCCATGGTCTCTGTTTAGGGAAATGGAAGAAGAACGTTTGTTTGGTCGTTTTGGAGATCTCATCTAGGCCCGGCCACAGTTCCGGTTTGGCGGAACAGAATTAGGAACAGGCAATTCATAACTAGTGGCGTAAACGAGTCAAGCTACTCGTGAGTTATTCAAAATCGATTCGAAAAATACTCGAATTCGATTCGGAATTAATCGAGTTGAGCTCGAGTTCGAGTAGTTAGTCGAGTCGAGTTCGAGTATCATAATACTCAGCTCGTAAGACTTGCGAGCTTAATCGAGCTCAATTAAATTACATTTATACCCTTATATTCGAGCTTAATCGAACTTAATCGAGTTTAATCGAGTATATTATTTATTAATTTTTTATTTATTCGAGCTTTATCGAGTCGAGTTCGAGTAGTTTGAATTTTTATCGAGTCGAGTTCGAGTAGTTCAAATTTTTATCGAGTCGAGTTTCGAACATTAAAAAAAACTCAATCAAGCTCGAGTCGAGATCGAGTTTCGAGTATTTTAATCGAGTCGAGCTCGAGCTTGATACTGTATCGACTCGACTCGATTACACCCCTATTCATAACCGGCCGCTTCCAGTTAATAAACGGTCGGTTCGCTTGATTTTTTTAATTAATAGGATAATAAATAAATATAATTAAAATTATTAATTTGTATAAATTATAAATTTGTAATGTTGTAAAAAAATAAAAATTTTGAGAAAAAAATAATTTATTGAATATTAATTTATAATTTTGTGTAATAATTTAGATTGTTATAATAAAAAAAATTTGATTAAGAAAAATTATAAGTTGGAATTTAAAAATAATTATATTTATTTAATAAATTATAAAAATTATAACTATGCTAAAAATTTAATTAATTTAATCATTTTATTTTAAAAAATAATTTAATTATAAAAATTAGAATTTATATTGAAAAATTATAATATTAATAATTAAGTTTGAACTTAATTTTTTTAACATTAATTAAGTTGCTTATGTATTCTTTTAGAGTTTAGAGGAATCAAAATATATGTAATTCTCTTGCTTTTTAAGTTTTAATTGTTAACCTCTTTTATCGTTTTTTTACTCGAAACCGTCGGTGCTGATATATCAGTCGTTTTTTCGGTGGTAAATTCATATTGGTTATCAAATTGATCTTTTTCTATTTCTTGTTGTCTTAATGTCGTTTTGGTCCAATCATCAATATAAGTTTGAGCTTTTAGCGATTTGAGAGTTAAATTAGATCACGTCTCATCCAAAATATTACTTCCCACACTAAAAACTTATTCAGCCGTAACAGTTGAGACTAGACTTGCAAAAAATTGTTATGCAATATGGGAGAATACCAAATAAGTATTTTGATGTCGATTCCACCAATCAATAACTAAATGTTTTTTACCTATCCAACTGTCACCAAATTCAAATATAGTTGTTAGATAAATGTTAAGTTCGGATGAACCAGATGATGATTTTGGTTTTTTTTATGTTTTTGTATCATTAAACAATCACTTCTTCTAATTTTTATCAATTCACCCGAACTTTAACTAACAGTGTCACTAGTAGTAATAGTAGTAGTAAGAATATTATAAATCAAACTAAATGTCTTAAATAAATCACAAGTTTTTTTTACATCATTAATTATAAGTTCAACACTAATATCGCAACATAAATCTAACAATGAATAATAAAGATTCAAATAATCAAATAAGCATTTTATTTTACATCTAGAATCAAAAATACAATATACAAGATTAATTAAAGGAATATATATAAAATAATTCAACAATTTATTTTTTATCATATAAATAGAATCATGCAAAATAGAATCATTAATATAATCTTGAAATGTATCAACAATATTAATACATTTACATAACAATAAATGACATGTTAGATAATAAACACCACTTAAAATATATGTTGCATCATTAAAAACTTTTAAAATATCTAAAAATTGTTAACAAACATTTTAATGTTGTGGATATAAATTAATTTATGGCACATTATTAGAAATAAATATGCATAATAATTATCTATATTCATATTGAGTAATTCAAATGTTGAATTCCAACGAATAGAAACATCCCTTAAAAATCTTTTAGATTTTTTGTCATGTTCACGATAAAATCGAGTTCATAATTTTATTGTTTGTGATATGACCATAAAAATGAAATTTCTACTTTAATTGGAACAATTATATTATTCAAAGATTTTAAATCATCTTGAACGCATAAATTTAACACATGACATATAAATCTAACATAAAAAAATCTACCCCCAATATTAGGTTGATATAATGTTTGAAGGTCTTGAATTAATGATGGTATTTGTCGTCGCATTATTAAAAGTAATTGAAACAATTTTATGAACTAAATCATATTTTTTAAAATATTATTTTATCATTTTAAAAATATTATCGGCGGTATGTCGATCATCAAATACTTTAAATGCAATTAATTTTTTTTGTAATTATCATTTACCATCAATTCAATGATATGTAACACTTATGTAAGAATGTATTTGCTAATGATCACTCCAAATATCACTATAAATACAAACACATTCATTTAAAGAAGGAATTCAACAATTGTTTTTATTTTCTTTATATAAATTATATAAATAACGTTTAAGCGTATTTCTAAGTACACGTTTAACAGATAAATTTAATGCATTTTGACAATAATTAACAAAATATATTTTTTTACCAAAATTAAAAGATAAATGTTCCATACTTACATTTTTGCCAAATTTTTTTATTTTTTTCATCATTATATTGAAATAATTGAGAAAAATAAGAAGATGTTGCGTATATGAAATTTTGACTTTGTCTTTTATCTATTACAAATTAAGCAGCATGTTTATTTTGCAAATGCCTTTAAAATGTGTCATAATCACCTCCAACTTTAAATTTATATATTTATGCATAATAATTGCACATATCATCAAATGACTCATCACTTTTTTGAATTTTCTTTAAATGAATTTAAAAAATATCGGATATTCGAATTTTTACTTCAAATGATACTGTTGCTGGACCTTGACATGTTTATTTATCACTCATATTTTTTTGGTTGTTTTCAGTTGGAATTTCAAACTATCCATCTTCATCCAAGTTTTTAATAAAATTTTCCAAATCAATATTATTTTCATAAAAAACAATTTTCGCTTCCACAATGACTTGTCATTATTTATAATTAAATTTTACGAAAAAAATGGAGAATATTAAAAAAAAGTGTAGAGAAAGATAATGAAAAAAGAATTGTAGAATTAAGAAAAAAATTGAGAATTAAAGAGAATTAAATAATTGAAGAAAACATTGAGATTATGTAGAAGTATAATTAGAAAGAAATTATAGAAGAACAATAATTGAAAGTGTAATTAGAGAAAAATTAGAAATATATGCAAAGATAATTGAGATTGAATTATAGATAAATTGAGAATGAGATCGTGTAGGAAAATAGAAAATGAATAATATTGAAATAAATTTGGTATTTATAGAGAGAAAATTTAAAAATTTAAATTACAATAATATTCTTAAAATATAGTTGTTATTTTTATGTTATAAGAGGTATTTTTATCTTTTCATTCTATAAAAAATGGTAATATTACCGTTGGAATAGAAACTGCTGGTTCCGATTCATGGAGAAATCGCCCAGATCGGACCCTTCTCTAGTCGGACCACGATCCGAGCTGGGCTCGAAACTAGCCTAGTTGGGTCTGATCCAATTCAACTGGCCAGCTCGGCCTATGGCCCGCCTTATCCTCAGCAACGATTAGACAAGCCACACTGTCCTTTAGGTAAATATTCATTTCGGAGCTTGAAGTTTATCAATAATTTTACATTGGGTAATTAATTCGAGGATATAAGTTTCTTTTTGACCGCTCGTTTTCAAAATATGATTTATATTTGTAATTAGAGCTTTACATGAATTCTACATTTTTCTGTCAAACGATAATCAAGATAAAACAAATTTAAAATTGAATTGTACTATTGATTAATTTAACTCAAATTGAACTAAATTGTAACATCGACTTTAATTTTAATGGATTTATACCTTTTAGTAATATTTGGATCGACAATTATATTGAATTATACAAAAGTATTTTGAAACTTAAATATATATTCAATATTTATAATTTTACTATATATAATAACTAATAAAAATGAAATAATTTATATATAATATTAATTATAACTTTTATAGTTTATTTCACAAATATAATATAATATAACTTAAACTTATAATTACATACACTTTATAAAATTAAAATTTTCTAATTAGTTAACAAAATTAATAGGACATTTATAATAACAATGAATTCAATAATTAAAAATTTTATATGTTAAAAAATTTTTCGTATGCTTAAAATATTGCGATGATGGTGTTGAAAATTGAAATCATGACTCCAATCAATCTATTGGCTCATCATCAATCTATTGAATTCATATTTGACCATTTTTAATGAGTTATAAATTGGAAAGATGAAGTGAAATATCACATAACGTCAGAAATATGAGGTGGAATATTATATGATACCAAAAAGGTAAGGTAGAATACCACATGGTTCCGAAAAGATGAAGTAATATTTCACATAATTTTTTATTTAAATTCTTAAAGTTTATTTTCTTATTACAAAAAATTCTTCCCTGATTTAATTGTAAATTTTGGTATAAGTTCAAAAACTAAGAATGAAATTATCCTCTAAGATGAGTGTACCATTAAGTCAATTAACTATTTTTGTTATTAATATACATACAAAAAAATATTTATAATATATTATTAGTTTTCATTTTTTACTCTAATCTTTTTATCATTAATTATATTTTTTACCATATATAATTTATTCTAATTGTATTATATAATAAATATCAATAATATTAATATATTATTTGCTAAAAAAATTTAAGTGCAATATATAATAAAATAATCTAATTTATAATATATGTATTATAATTATATGATAAATCAATCTAAATTATTACTTGTTCTAATTAGATTATATGATTTTCTTATCAAAATAATTGTACTATTTTAAACGAAATACAAATCCAAATTATATTAATAATATATATTAAAATTAAATAGTTACAAACTTATATATTTATACTTTATAATTATATACTTATCTATTTATACTTTATACTTTATGATATATTTATATACTTTTTACAGACACACACACACACACATACACATAATTAATGTAGATATTATAGTCATATATATACTTTAAAATTAAATTGTTATAAATTTACATATTTACATATTATACTTGTATGTTAATATACATAATAATTTAAATATCTTTACTTATTATAATATATGTATATGGAAAATATACACATACACAAGCAAATATATATATGGAGAGTTTTTAATGGTTACAGTTTCATAGGTAACAATCATAAAACTTAGTGTATTAGATAACAATAAATTGAAATATTAAATAGCATTAAATTATCATAACTAATTAAGATATTAGATTTTGATCAAATGGTTGAAAGAAAGTACCCATTGATGGATAAATAATCTGATAACTATCAAAACCTCATATACATATATATATATATATATATATATATAATTATTTATAGTTTCAAATTATAAAATTATAATATATCTAACATTATTAGACACAAAAAAAACCCAACTATATAAGTTGATTTAGGTTTTGCTTTTTAAACACTAATGCCCATATATCCCTTTTTCACTTCACATATCTATCCTTATCACCGACCATCAATCACACTATGTAGCACTCTTTCATGTAATTAGGAAAAACTTCAACTAAATGAGTGGATGCTACAAGATATTATTACTGAAACCCTATGCCGATTGAAAACTTTTTTCTTTTCTTGTAAATGCTTGATCTTATAACATTTTTTTTGTATTAAACCTGTTAATCAAACTATCACATACTTATAAGCATGCATAAAATCTCTTTGATTCGAAGATCATAATATTGGCCAGGTGTTTATAAAATTCATAGCCATAATCAAAATGATACCAATTACATGTTCTTTATACAAGAAGACATGTACAAACTTTTAAAACAATTAAATCTACTCATTTACCAAATGATATGTACAAATTGAACCCAAAATATATCATGTATATATCACCAATCCTCTCATGTGGGTTTATTATGACTGATTCTGTATGGATTTTCTACTTTTCATGCCAACTCTGGTCTACGATTCCAAACTTATGCATGAAAAAATATCTGCATGCTAGACAATCTAATACTTAGTAGTACATATATGCATAAAATTTACATATATATTGAGTTCATATAAGTTTCATGTTTATGCCATCATATATGTTCATGCTTTGTCATACAAATCCATATTGCTACATGTATTTTACATATCAACATACGTTTATATATTCATGAATAATAATAGGATATAGTCATGCTTGACAAAACATATAAAGTATAAACACAAGTCATCCATATATCACAATTTAATCATTTATATTAACATAAAATCTTTTCATTTCTTAATATTGTACTTTATCATATATCGTTTATAATCTCGCCCAAAAATCTTAACTTGGACTACCTGGATATGAATTGTGAAATAGGAGTGCTCTCAGAGTTTCAATCACCCTGTCTACTAACTCTGTATGTATAACAAATCTTCGTACAACCAGGAATCTTCCCAATTATATAAACAAAATTACAATATATGAGTTAAAGCTATGTCCAATTAAAAATCCACTTTGCACCATGACTATGATAACTTAAGTAAAAACATATGAAAAAAGAATAATGTTCATATTAAAATTCCAAAAAAATCTCAAAATAATAACACTTGCCCAAGAGCTTATAAAATAAAATGACTAGTTATAAGATTACATATTCTTTTAAAAATTCCAAAAATATGTACATATAACTAATCTCATCCCAAAAATAAAAAGAATGAAGTGTGGTATATCATTAACCCCTAATAGGTTTGTCCTTTACTTTTTTTTTGGGCGTCTTCTCTTGATAACACTCTACTTGGCTCTAAACTGTGTGTAAGAGATAAAACACTCACACGCTAAGCAAATCCTATTTAGTGGTACATAATAAATGTAAAATGTAATATAACATGTATGCATGGCTAATAAATACACATTGAATAATGTATGCATGAACATATGAGTCTTATCTCATACTTTCTACTCAACCTTATTATTATGTTCATGCCACAATGGTAAAACACTCTTAATCTCATTTCCATGCTTGCATTATAAAATTCACAAATTATAGCATTACCAAGAATGCAAATAAATCAATGTTCGTCACACGTCATCAAGAACAACTTTGTCTAATAACTCTAAACTGGACTAAAATGGATATGAGTTAGCAATAAATCTTCAGTTCTCACCCGAGCCCCTCAGAACACTTGTCTGATACATAAATAAGTATGCATATATTTCATCTTTAGGGGAGCTCACATGAGCATTAAACCTTAAAATATGAATTTCATCTTTTAATTGGCCAACCTAGGCCTCTCGATACCGAATCCCCTTAATGACATGTCATCTATTCAAACTCTAGTCGTAGTTAGGGTGTTTGACATAATCAAACTTACTATTTCATTTTAACCTTTATGATTCTAAATTCATTCACCCATCATGTATGTTCGTAAACACAAAGTCATCCTCTTAACAAGTAAAGCTCAAAAAGGTATTTCATAATCATTAGAATCAACCATGATTCATTTAACCAAAAATACAAAAATCAACATACAGGTGGTTCATAGCCATGAATCATACATTAATGACTTATCTGGTTGTGAACCAAGTGGTGACACAACTTGTGAATGATTTTATCTGCCAATAACCAAAGCAAAAAGATAATTTATGACCGTGAACCAAGCTTTTGGTTCACGACCGTGAAATTTGGAAATTTAGCATAAACATACTTAAACAAAGTTTTAACCATAACATATGTAAAAATCTAAGTTTTACCAATGTAAACCTCACCATTAATATTTTTTCAAGTAAACCTCACCAATGTAAACCTCACCATTAATATATATTTTGTCATATGACATACCAGTCATCTATTTCCATGTATTAAGAGTACATTCAATATCTTAAACATGCCAAAATAGTTTCTTAATTCATTTTCAACATCAATATTTGTTCATTCCTATAAATCATCATCTATAGTGCATTTTACCAACCTAGGCATATCATCAACCTTTCAACAAACCAACATCCATTAAACACATACCAAAGTAGCATTAAATACATTATTTTGCATTTATGGCATACTCAACCTCATTAATGAATCATTTATTACCAAACATAATCACACTTCATATACATATGCATTAATTCATTTTTACAACCAAATATTTAATAATTAAAGCACATAAATGCATCAAAATACACTTTGAATATGGTTATGTTCATACTTTGACTAAAAAGGAGACTTAAGAACAACACTCAAGTTGCTTTCAAGCTTTTTTCCTCTCTTGAGGAGGAGATTCCTCACCAACAAAGGATCTTAACACATAAAATACAATGAAACCAATAATAAAACTAAGATTTTCTAATGGTTCCACCCTTTCGCACTCAAAATAACACAAAAGGGGGTTTTCCAAAACCAAACCTTAACTTAACCATACCCAAAATCAATCCCATGAAAATGGAACAATAAAAGGAGATTAAGATGAAAAAAAAGACCACTTGCTCCAACCTATAAGTTATGGTGGCTGGGGTTTAACTTCCAGATCAAAACTTTAATCTTCTCTCACTCTAGTTGTGTTTCCTTGGGATTTCCACTATTCACTTTTATTTTCTTACAAGATTAATTGTTTTCTAGGTTTATCTACTTAGTTTTGGTGTGCTTTAAGTGAAAAAAAGGATAAAATGGGATATGGTCTCTTGAGAAGGTGAAAGGACTATGATTTGATTTGTCATAATGAAGAAGACGAATGGGCATTTCTCTTTTATACTTTGTGATTCATAGCCATGAATTAATAATTCATGGCATGAATCCCTAGCAGTCTCGTTTTTATTATTCCTCTAATTCTATCTCTTTAATGCATCAACCCTTATGCCCACTTACTTGTTAATTAACAACCACATAATCGTATTAACATCTAGACCCTATGTTACGGGTGTGACAATGTGCTTGACCAAGCTCATCAAGTCAAAAGTGCTTCTAGCGCTTCAGCCACATTGATTGAGTATATAAATATTGCATGCAAATTTAGATCAAGGGTGCTCCTCGAACTTCAACCACATTAACCTTGTAATATATTATCCATTTATCATATAATATTACGGTATTGTAAATTCACTTAATGATATGTCATCTATCCTATAACTAGTCCTAGATTAGAAAAATTGACATTTAATTCATATCTCTTTAACCTTTTTCATATGCTTTAGGTATTCATATTTCTTGTAGCATATGATTAATCATACTCATCATATAACATTTTTAATAAATTTTGCATATTATAAATTATGTGTTTCATGAGTGTGAATACCCATTCATGGCCTTGAAGGTTTCCTTCATGGGTGATTTACTTGAAAAATAAGGCGTGAACACTGTTTCACAAGGAAGGCATCTTTCATGATCATGAAACATCATTCACGGGTGTAAAACATGACATGAACACTATTACTCGATGTAGGCATGTTCTAGGTAGAGGTTTCACAGGTGTGAACCATGTGTCACGAGCATGAATCTAGTTTTTCAGCAAAAAATATGAACAAAAAATAGAGCAAAGTCTCAACTCATGCAAAAGCTCTAAAAATTGACCAATGTCAATTATTTCTGTCAACATTCCAATCTATATTCATGTCAAAAACATATTATTAACTTCATAAAATACATTTAACCATAAACATGTCAATATGCCATTCTAAACTCATTAATATCCATGTTTAACATCTATGACATTTTAACATTTAATCTCATAACTTCAATGGCATTCTCATAAGTAACATGCCTTTACATCATTTAGCATGCCTTTAACACATAACAACACCTAAAAACAAATGAAATGCAAATGATTTTAAATTTAAATGCAAATATGTACATACCTCTAACAATGGAACCTTAAACTTAAATTCAAGCTTTTCAAGCTCGTCTTTCCTTTGGTGATCCCTACCATTGCCTCTAGCAACACCTAAGATCACTAAAATGTCTCCATCAAAACCATATGATAGAAAACAAACATAAACCACTCTCAAACCCAACTTAAGTTCAACCTTTTAAAACTATATTCTTCCCTTTAATTTAAGCTTCAAATAAGGTTTAAGTGTAACACCACATCTTATACATTTGAGTACAACCTATTCCTGTGTCAAATAATCACATATGACATACTAATAAGACATAAGATCCTGTTAACAGTGATAGTAAATTTTTTTTCATCATATCCTATAATATCATTCAATGACTTTTCAAGTCAACATTGAGGCTTTTGCCACAATATAATATATCACATACATTAAAACATAAACTTTGCACATAAGTATTTACGAGTGGTTTTCATTTATACATTTTTAAAACCCATTCCAAAATGACTATACCTATTCAAACACGTAAATACAAAATACAGATGACATATTTTCATGCTTGTGTGGAATGCAAGGAGAGAGAGAGTGATGAGGCTCGACCAGTGACCTGTGCTCTATGTATTCTATACGCTACTCAAAATGAGCTATCACTTTTCTTTACTTGAAAAATGATGCAAATTGATGAGTTACAGCTCAATGAGAATAATCATCAAATGACCTCTAAAGTACCAAACAACTCTTAGTAATAAATCATAAATCCACCACATACCATGTATTCCATTTCATTCATGAGTATCATATAAATATCAATAAAGTTGAAACATATAATCATTACTCTTTACATATGCAAATGCTTTGGTTATTTCATTTTGTTGTGACCAAGTTAAACAGACATTGCCCCGGGTATCCATGTGAACATTTGCATTTGCTAGCTAGCTTGATCATTTGTTTCATTTGTGCATTTTTTGGGCCATAAGCCTTTTCTTTTGCTTTACAATATCAATTAACTAGTCACAACGACTTTTAAGTCCATATGCATATGTATTTGTAACTAAGAATTCAACAACCATTACATCTTTATCATATATACCATACATATATTACATATATACCTCATATGTCACGCATATACTTTGCATATACTATACATATATCATGTATATATATCACATATGTCAAACATTTACCTTAAATATACCACAAGTATACCACTTATGTGTACCATAAATATCGCAAATTATCCATCATTATATTATCAGGGGCAAATCATGACAATCATATGAATCACATAGCAAACAACATTCATATGCACTAAATAATTCAATTGATAATTAGACTCACATTTCTCATTTGATTCCGATCTCTAACTTATTGTCTATTCAATCATTATGGGTCTCCAATATGTTGTGAGCCTAATATAAAAATATAATCGATTAACTCATGATTAGGGAGACTTAATATGGCTTAAACAAATTAATATGCATTATTCATATCAATAGCTAAGATTTTTCCTATGAGGCAGGGTGACCTTATGGGACTATTTAGCCCACAAATTTCTCTATATTTGACCAATTAATATGATTCTTATTCCTAATTCACATTAACATATAATTATATAACATATTAAAATTTCAGACCAATTGGATCATTGTAAAATATTTGGTGGAATTTCTAAATGTGTTATGTTATGTGCCCTGTTTCTGCCATTTGACAGTTTTAGGGTACTAACTTTGGTTCATCATAACTTATACTACATAAGTCATATTTCAATGAAACTTTACAGACACTTGTATGGATTCAAATAGAATATTTTTCTATACTTACAACTTTTATCAATTATGTCTCTAAGGTCTTAAAATTATAAGAAACATTTTGCTAGTCTATAACAGAGTTGACTTCCAGACCAGTATGACTTCTAAAGGCTATAACTTAGTCTATATATAACATATTAAGCTGAAATTAGTATCCAAATTTAGATATGACATATACCTATAATTTCATATTTTGATAATCTATATGGATCTCAAATTAGCTAAACAAGTTGCTGGATCTGGCCAGGGCGCTAAGCAGACAGTTTAAACCATGGAACAATCATGGTTCTATTCACCACAACTCAAAATTTACAAGACATATGAATCTAAAATTTGTTATAAAGATACATAACACATATATCTACAACTTTTAAGTTTTGATCTACTTCAAATAGTGGCTTTAGCATATTCAAAATTAACAAACACAGTGGCTAATTCACTTAGGGTTTACATCCAGACCAGTTTCAGTAGAGAGAGGATATCTCATTCGATACACTAAATATTGAAACAATGTTTACATATCCATAAATATAAGACATAAAGAAACAATGTTGGTGTTTTAAGTTTTTCCAGAATCAATTTCTATTGATATCAAAATTGGGGTGCAAGTCAGTGCCTATTAATGAACCTTAGCAACTCAAATCAACCTTATAGAAATAAGAATTGATCACTTACCAAGAACGAAATTGCAAGGGGTCAATTTACTGCAAAAACTAAGTGAAACAAGGAAGAATTAAAGGCTGGAATGGAGGAAGATGAAGAAGAAATCAGGGCTGAAGTGAGGAGGCAGAAATGGGAGAAAAAAGATAAAGCCAACTTTTTCTTTTTGTCCTTTTTCTCTTTTATCTTTTCTTTTCTCTTCTCTTTTATTTTTATTTTGTTTCATTTTCATTTCATTTTATTATTATTATTATTATTATTATTATTATTATTATTATTATTATTATTATTATTATTATTATTATTTGCATATATATATATATATATATATATATATATATAAATCTATTAATCGACACAATAATACAACTTAATCATTTGATCCAATTTAACTAAATTAACAATGTAATATGTTTACTAATATTAATCTAGTCATTTTTCTTACTTTAATTTAGTCACCTTATTCAATTTATTTCTAATACTTTGTTGTCCTTATTTAGGTTATAAGTACACACGTGCGACTCGATACAATTGCCAAATACTAGGACACGTAGCTAGTGCATGTCATGAACTTATTTCTCAGATCCATATGTATGAAATGCATGTGGATATGCATGTAGGGAAGGTCAAGGATGTTACATTAAGAATAAAGTTTTTGTGTTAATGAAGGAAGAAAAGGTGGAGAAGAAGTCTTTGGCATGTAATGTTAGGTTATAAAGGTGGTGGAGAGTAGGTTATGGCATAGATAAAAGATATATGAGAGAGAAAAGTGTGGCTACTCACTTGCCCAACCGACTTATGTTTCACAGTTCACACTAACTTTGTTGGATTTTGAATATGCATCTCATATATATGGTAGTGAAATTTAAAATTTAATTGAATCCAAACTCATATAACACCCTATGTAATTTAAAATTGGATTGAATACCATCAAATGAGAAAAAGTGATTACCTTCATTTATAATTCTTGATATTCCAAGTTGTGTACTTTTTCCTTATTTGTTAGGTTGTAGCAAAGTACAACAAATCCAAAAGTTGGATTGTCTCTAATAGAAATCCATGCGTAGGAAGCGAAGGAATGAAGATGAAAACCATAATGGATATAAGGTGAAAATCAACCTAAGTTCTAGATATGATGAATTGTTTTGTAAAAGAGAGAAATAACTTTTATTTATCTAAGTTAGCAGCCACAAAATTAATCTCTAGTGAGACTATTTCCTTTCTATTCAAAATATAATTGTATAACTATCCTAATTCACAACCGTGAAACACCTTTTGTAATCTCGAATAGTGTTGTTGTCGGACAAGTCGCAACTGCAAGGTATTGTCATGCCTGTGACATTTCATGATACAAAATGTCATAATGGTTTACAGACTCATTAGGGACTGCAAATACCCTATTTGTGACTACGATACACTTATTGCAATCGATACCAGTAGTAATGATATGTCACAATTGAGAGAACTATTCCACAACTGCAAACTATTCTGGCCCAAATTTTCCCTATCTTGATTTTGGATCCCGTCCAAAGTCCATTTCAAATCTCATTTATTCCTTTTATGGTGTGACCCATAAGGTTCCAGTTATGATTGCAACTCAAATCATCACATGATTTCGAATAGATCATAAGAGATGTCTAGTAACACATTATGACTCCTAATTGACTAGAAAGTCAGTCGTCTAAATATAAATCTTTCCATAAACAATTAATGTGTAATTATCCTTTCACCATACTATATTACTAGATGTTGCTCAAGATCCTAAAGTTAATGAACACATATTGTGGAGATTTTTCTGTTAAATGTTAAATGTTAAATGAGATGCATTTGCTAAGTACGGATTGTTTCAATTCAAAGTTTGCTTTAAAAAATTTGAAATAAGAGATTAAAAGTAAAATCTTAGAATTTTTTTACAATTTTTGTTTTCTATATTAGTTATGAGGATAGATATAATTACTTTGGAATTAGTATTTTTTTTGTTTCTCTTAAAATTTTGATGGATGAAAAAAATAGTCTACTAATTAAGTCTCCATTCTAGAGAACTTAAGGATATAGCTTTGTGCTTAAATGACATTATATGTGAGAAATAGAGTAAACTTTTGTGGATTTTACATTTTTGGTTTTTGTAACTATTGCCCAAGTTAAAAGTTTGGGAAATTTGTTATGTTTGTCAAGCATGATTAGCTAAGTTCTTGCTTATGTGTCTTTATTTCTATCCTTAATTTTTATCTATTTTTATGTTTCTTTGAAGGTAATTAATTTAAAGCAATAAAAGTTGATTTGCTATTAAAATGAGGTGAAATATCTGTATTGGGTTTGGCGATGTGCTTGAGCACCTTAAGGGCTCATTAGTAATGAAGAAATCAATATGAAGATGATTAATGGGATAGACTGCACATAATGGGGTTTACTTGTTCTTAAAAGTTTTCACTTCACTTCAGTTGGGTGAATGCTTTTCCAATTTGTGTCTTAAGCAATGAAATTATCTATTTTCTTGAGTGCACCTTTCTCTTTGTATGCCTTAACTTGGTGGCATTTATGGGTAGCCATTACTGGTAAACTAATTAGATTATTGATGAAGATTATAGGAAACCTGTCAATATTGTTTTTTTGCTTAATTGTTATCTTTCTATATTTAACTTTTCATATTCTACGTTTTATCTTCTGAAATGTTTCATCAGGCCACCCAAAATGCCATTTTTATTTTCTAATTAGATGATAAGTTAAGCTATTTGTTGAAAATTATTTCATTGTAGTAGCTATCATTACTATTCTTAGCAGACATACCATAAAACTTTTGTTTCAAGTGTGTAAAATACATAGGGGAATAGGTTATTTTATTGTCCTTAATATAAGGTACAAAAGTAAGAAGTGAATTAAGAGTAGATTTTTAAAATATAAAAAATATTACAAATATTTTAATGATTGTAAAATAATTGTTTATGTCTCATTTAGTAATAGTTAATTAAGATAAATACATGCATTAAGGAAGGATAAACAGAGAAGATTAAAAATAAAATTATAAGAATAAAAAATAGAAGAGAGCCAATTAAACAATTAGGACAAAAGATTTAAAAAAACATTTTTTTTCCTGTGAGAATAAATATTTTTTCTTGTTAGCCTTCACGTCTAAGTGCACACTTTGCACACATTTGTCAAATTACTTTTATTTAATGGTGTTTATATTTCAATTAAAAAAATTGGGCCATTTCTAGAGTTATTTTCTTTATATGGTACTTGTTAGCATTATGGTGATTGATCTATATTCTTATCTTGACAATCAAATTAAATGATATTAATGTCTTCATTTAGTATTGTTTAGATAGCATATAAAGTTTCAAGCTAATAGAAAGTCAAATACTTGGTTAAAAAATGAAGAAGATTTTATGTTGTGTAATTTGCGACCACAACACGTAGAAACTAGGAACTTGTGATGACAACTTCAGAATAGCGATTGGAAGATGGTAACCAAAACTTCCAGAGAGCTTTGCAGTGTCATTCTCGCCCATAAAGAAGGTTTTGTGACTGCAATATTTATTCGCAATCATGACATTCAAAGAGACATAATCATGATTTTTGCCCAAATGAGATGTTGACACGTGTCATATGATAATTTGAAAAATTGGAGAAATCTTGTAAAATCAAAACCCACAACCTGACCTATCATTTCGCAACCGCAAACCTGTAGCACCTCCCCACCCGAACTGCACGTGCCCGGATGAGGAAGCGCTGCTGCCTGTCTTCCTTACTTCAAATCGCTATAAATTGTTTTTTTCAACACTCATGTATGTATGGATATAAACAAAAATCAGAGTACAATTTATTTACATAAGATAATAATTTTAACATCAAAGTAATTCTTAACAAACTTTTAAAGTAAGTTTTACAAACTCTAACATTTCTTTAATATAAAAGCCAAATACAAAAATTTCAAAACTGGTAACCCACTTTCTCAAGGTTCAGCTGCTTTACTTGAATGGGATCACCGCTTGTTTTATCTAACGCCTTCAGTTACCTTTCTATATCTGCGTGAAAATTAAACTCCACGCTAAGCTCTAAGCTTAGTGGTGCATATAAATAAGGCAATATACTATATCATGCAACAAGCATTAACAAATATCATTTTATGCATTAAAATGTTTGCATGCATGACTATCAACATATTCCTATTTCATACAAGTATAAATGTCATGCTCATATAGACAATGTTATTTTCATTTATCTTTAATGGTAAACTACTCTGTTCATCTCTTTATCATTACATCTCAATTTTATATTATCATTGTTTTCTTATTCTTTTCTTTCTTTATTTTCCAACATATCCTCATTATCTTGCCCACATCACTCTAAATTTTGGACTGACTGGATACGGGTTATGGATTAGGAGCGCTCTCCGAGCTTAAGCCACCATGTCCATTATCTAGCACAAAAGAACTTCTCAAATCAATGACACTCTCCGAGCTTAAGCCACATTGATTGAGTATAATTTCATCATAGATGAATAACTGGATCAAGGGCGCTCTCACAAGCTTAAGCCACTTTGTCCTCATTTATATGTGCTCATTAGAGCTTTCTCAAGTCTGTAGCGCTTTTCGAGCTTAAGCCACACTGACCGAGCATCTCAGACCAATAGCGCTCTCATAAGCTTAAGCCACATTGGTTGAGGTATAGTACGGTACCGTTCGCCCCCTTAATGACATGTCATCTATCCTGATTCTAGTCCGCAAGTAGAGTAATGAGCTTCTTTATATTTTCACATCAATCATAATTCTCATGTTTATCAACATCTCAATATTCTTATATTTAACCACATCTCAATTTTTCTTGTCTTGCAAACATATAGTCGTACGCATAAATACTAGATAACATCTTTTCATTTATTTAACTAGGTACATCAATATTCTCATGCTTATCATCTGCATCAGATTTCATATATCATCCATGACAATTCATTTTTTTCCATATCAATTCATTTTTCTATATCACAACATATCACATTCTCACATCAATATATATATATATATATATATATATATATATATATATATATATATATATATATATATATATATATATATCTATATCATTCTTATTTCACTAGATAGACAATGACTTTCATTTACTTACCTGAATTCTTCATTTGATAACCACATTCATAATCACAAATACAGAGCATTCACGGTCGTGATTACTAATTTCACGTCTGTGAATGAGTTCATGCCCGTAATCCCAAGCCGTGAACACTACTGGAATGAATCGCCCAAAAGCATTTACGGTCGTGATTACTCATTCACGCCCGTGAATAAGTTCACTTCCGTGATTCCAACCCGTGAACGCTTCTAGAATAAATAGTACCATTTCCACACAGAAGTCACAACTGTGATACAATCAGTCACAACCGTGAACTCTCAAGTTCACGCTCGTGACTTTCTGCAGGAAATCTGCATATTCACATTTCATTCATTCTAACATCATCCAAATCATACCAAATTATATTTCATGCATTTCTAAAGTTCTTTACTCAACTTATTACTTTCTAATACATGTAAATGTCTTGATCATACAAGATTTTCTAACATGCACCATTAATTCAATGTCACAAAATTATTTCATTCATACATGTCTAAACCTATGGTTTCATGCCATAATCATCATCATTCTTGAAATGCATTTATCTAAAATCATGTTCAGCATGCATCATTTCAAAGAAGAATAGGCTATTGCCTTAAGTTATGCACAAACCTTAATCTTTCTCCTTCACTTTTTTAGGTAGTTTTCTCTTTTCATTTGCTCCTTAGAGCTTGTTCCTTGTCACTTGGAACTCCTACAACATCATAATTCATTATTATCATATGATTTTCTCAAGACCCTAAACTCTCTTTTTCTCTCTCAAAACCCTAGTTTCTCTCTATTTCCATATAAGTCTTGGATGAACTCAAAATTCGAACTTCCTTTAACAAAAGATGATGATGATGAAAAATGCTTCTTACCTTACATTTTTCTTCACTTGATCATGACTTTGGAGATTTTCTCTCTCTACAAACTTGATTTTTCTTCCTCTTTCTTGCTCTTTCCAGCTTCCTTAGGAGTTATGGGTCATGAAAATCACATTGTCTTGCTCTTTCCCTTCTCTTCCCTTCCTTTCTCTCTCTAGAATTCAAAATTGGCTATGGAGGAATGGGGTTGGCGTGACTGGTGGAGAAAAGAGAGAAGAAGGCAGAAAATGAAGAGAAGAAGAAGAAGAAGAAGAAAAGAAAGCCTTAAATAGGGTACCCTAAAAAGTCTTCATGTGGGACCCACCATTTGACCATTTCTTGACATTAAGCTTAATGAACCCATTTATCTCATTCTTCCTCCTTGAGTGGCCGGCCAAAACTATCAAAATATACCCAAAATTAATATGTTGATTAGCAATTAATCTTATTAATCCTCCAAATTTTGGTAAATTGCAATTTGACCCCAAAACTTATCAAATTTTGCAATTTAGTCCTTTACCGTAAATCAACTTCTTTTAAACTTTAATATCACTTAATTAGGCATTTATCATTTAACTTAGCCATTATTTAATCAATTTTTTGTAAAAATCCGAATTTAGATTCCGATCGGTCAAACGCGTCAACTTCTCGACACGTGCTACTCGGGGCCTAAATTAGCGGATATTACAAAACTAGTGTCCACTAAAATGCTATTCATTTCAAAAAGGTTCACAACCTCATCTATGACAGCAAATCTCATCATGAAATGATGCCTTGTGACTACAATAGAAATTAGCAACTGCGAGACTCAAGCGACATAGCCATTAAATAAGCAGCCAACTAGAATCTACCATGTATCAGAGGAGCTAAATTATTCAAACTTTGCAATTGCGAATTGATTGTAGAAATAGGGCTAGCCACGAGTCGGTTGGGCCTGTATAACTGGCTCGGTGAAACTCGGATCAGACCAGGCTAGGTTGATTTTCAGGCCCAGCCTAGACCGTGGCCTAATAAAGGAAGGGTCTGGTATGGGCCATTCCTGCAGGAATTGGAAACTGTCAGTTCCGGTTCCAACCTAGATAAATTCAATTTGTTTTTTAAAAAAGAGGCAACAATCATGAGAATTGAGACCATTGGCCCCGCCTCCCTCCGTGTGCAACTGTAGGCACAATGGCTGAACCTATTTTTTATATAAATAATTAAATATATTAAAAGATAAATATAATAAAAAGATAAAAATGTATTTTATAACAGAAAATAATTGCTATATTTTAGAGATATTATTGAATTTTCAATTTTCAATTTTTTTCTATATAAATACTAAATTCATTTCATTTTTTTTATTTCCTACACAATCTCAATCAATTCTCAAATTTTTTCAATTTATTTACAATTCAATCTCAATTCTCTCTCTCCATATTCCTAATTTATTTCTAATTACACTCTCAATTATTTTTTCTCTCTAATTTCTTTATAATTATACTTCTACATAATCTCAATTTTTTAAAATTTTTTTAATTCTCTCTAATTTTCAATTTTTTCTTAATCCTACAATTTGTTTCATTATCTTTCTCTACAATTTTTTTTTTCAAAATTTAATCATAAATAATGGCAAGTCATAGTGGAAAGAGTAATGTTTTTGGTGAAAATATCGTTGATTTAAAAAATTTTATTGAAAATTTGGATGATAATTGAAAGTTTGAAATTCCAACTGAAGAAGCCAAAGAAATAAGGGTGATGAAGGGTCCGAGAGCGATAGTATTATCTGAAGCAAAAATTTGAACATCCAACATTTTTCAAATCATTTACAGAAAATTTAATAAAATGATTGGTCATTTGATATTGTGTGTAATTATTGTGCATAAACATATAAATTTAAAGTTAGAGGTGGTTATGATACATTTTGAAGACACTTGCAAAATAAACACACTACTTTAATTGAAATAGAGAAAATGCAAAGTCAAATTTCTGGGTATGTAATTTCTTCTTTTACTTCTCAATTATTTCAATATAATGATAAAAAAATTAAAAAATTAACAAAAATGATAAGTATGAAACATTTATCTTTTAGTTTTGGTAAAAATAAATTTTGTTAATTATTATCAAAATACATTAAATTAATATGCTAAACGTGTACCTATAAATACCCTTAAACATGATTTATATAATTTATATAAAGAAAATAAAAAAGAATTGCTCAAAATATTTGATTTTTTGAATGAATGTGTTTATATTTGTAGTAATATTGGAAGTGATCATTGAAAATTGCATTCTTATATGAGTCTTATATGTCATTGAATTGATAGTGAATGATAATTGCAAAAAATGATTACTTGCATTTAGAGTTTTTGACGATCGACATACTGCTGATAATATTTTTAAAATGATAAAAAATATTTTGGAAGAATATGGATTAATTTACAAAATTGTTACAATTTCTTTTGATAATGCAGTGACAAATACCATTTCAATTCAAAACTTTTAAGCACTATGCAAACCTAATATTCGAGGTAAATTTTTTCATGTTAGATATATACATCATATGTTAAATTTTTGTGTTCAAGATTATTTGAAATCTTTGAGTGATATAATTACTCCAATTAAAGTCGCAATTTTATTTTTATAGTCACATCAACAAATAATAAAATTATGGACTCAATTTTGTTATGAGATAGCAAAAAACATAAAAAATTTTCAAAGGATGTTCCTACTCGTTGGAAATCAACTTATAAATTACTCAATGAGTCATACAGATATAAAACATTATTATGCTTATTTATTTCCAATAATGTACCACAAATTAATTTATTTCCACAATATTGAATTGTAATTTATTTATGGAATTTAATTTGATTTATAATACTCCTACAATTACTACTACTAGTGATACTAGCAGTCAATATTTGAGTGAATTGATAAAAATTAGAGAGGGCGATCATTTCATATTGTAAAAATATAAAAAACTAAGATTATCTTTCGGTTAATCTAAACTTAATATTTATTTAACAATTATATTTGAGTTTAGTGATAGTAAGACAAGTAAATATTTTTCAGTCCTTAATTGTTGAAGTCGACATCAAAATACTTATCCAGTATTCTCTCAAATTGCAAAACAGTTTTTTCTAATTCAGTCTCAACTATTGCGATTGAACAAATTTTTAATGTAGTAGATAATATTTTGGATGTAGCACGATATAGCTTAACTTATAAATCTGTAGATGCTCAAACAAGTGTTGATGATTAGATTAAAGTGGTATTAAGATAACAAAATATAGATAAAGATAAAAATGAGGACCAATATGACTTTACCATCGAAAGGAACGGTTGGTACATCCGGCACTGACGGTTTTGATTAGAAAAGATAAAATGAGTCAACAATTAAAATTTAAAAAGTAAGAAAGCTATGTGAACTTTGATTTTTTTAAACCCAAAAAGATACGTAAGCAACTTAATTAATGATAAAATAAATTAAGTTCAAACTCAATTATTAATATTATTGTTTTTTAAATATAAATTCAAACTTTTATAATTAAATAAATTGATTAGATTTTTAGTCTAATTATAATTTTTATAATTTATTAATTTATCAAATAAAAATAATTATTTCTAAATTTCAACTTGTAATTTCTCAAAATCAATTTTTTTATAACAATCTAACTGATTACACAAAATCAAAAATTAATATATAATAAGTTAATTTTTTTTCTCAAAGTTTTCATTTTTTTTATAACTTATTAGTTGTAAAAATTTATAATTTACATAAATTAATATTTATTTCTCAAAATTCTATTTCTTTCTAACTAACTTATTCCACAAATTTTTTTCACTTATTTCTAACTTAATTTTTTTTCTTAATTTATAAACAAATTGATAAGTTAAATTAATATTTTTGCTTCAAAAATCACCCAACAATTAAGTTTAATTTCTAAAATTTAATAATTTTAATTATATTTATTAATTGTATTAATTATTTAATTGTATAATTTTTTTAAAAAAATGTTGGAATCGGCTGAACAGTCGATTTATGAACCGGAATTGGTCTCTCTTTGATTTCGGTCCGATCCCATATTTTTAGGATTGCGGAACAAACAGTATTAAACCGAAACCGGCCAATTTCAAACCTTGGCCTTGGCAATGCAGAAAACAATTTCAAATTCAATTTGTATTAGAATGTTAGAATTAATAATTGTCATTATTTGTCACGGCTAATTGGTGAGAAGACTCTATAAATATCTCACCAATTGGTCATAGTAAGAAGAACAATTATTTCAAAGTGACAATACTTTTTGAATTTCATTTCCCAACAAATTTTGTAGTCAATTGTTATTAAGGTTGTTATGTGAGTTATAAAATACAAAAAATTAATTTTTGTGTTTTCTATCTAAAACACCATGGAATTAGGTTTGGTATGAGCCAAGAGTGCAATACTTAGTTTAAAGTGAGCTAGCAAAACTCCATTTTAATATTTTTGAGCGAGATAACAAAAATATCCAATAAAGATTGGAAAGAGAACGTAAGATTTGTTAATATACGAATTTCTATAAATTGTGTGTTATTCTCTTCCATTTAATCCATTTATATTTTGTCTATTTACCTTCACCAAAAAATTTAATTTGTCATCAATTTATTGTCACGTAAGTCAATTTAGGCCCCAACCAAAATGTACGTTTAGTGACCGAATGCTCCGGATCAATTGGAAACTGAACATTTCGCGATCGAAACATAGTTGATATGACCAGCGTCTAAATTTAGATTGAGAATAAGTAAAAATAATTTATTTAAAATGTGTAATGCTAATTTTTTTTACGAAAACCAATAAAATGAGATTTGACCATAAATATATGTAATTTTTGTACTATCAGCAAATTGTGAACGAATCACATCGGGATGTAGATAATATTGAGACCAACATTTTGGTATAATTTGGTATCAAATATTTAATGTTTAGAGCATGAAATCAGAAACAAAATTTAAGGTGCGGTTTCGTAAAAATATCAGTAAATACAATTTTTTGCTTCAGTCTCCCAATCGCAAAACTAAAAATATCAATATATAAAATAAATTATTTTATGGATTCTGATATATTTAATAGTAAGAAATCAAGCTGTATCACACTTAATAATAATAATAATAATAAAAAAGAAAAACAAAACTCTCATTTTCGGCCATGACTTGATGTGGGAGTACACATGATGTGATGCCATCCATTTCTCATCCAACAAGCACATGGTTTACATCTAGCTAAGGGATTTGAAATTGGATATGAAGATTATAAAGTATGGCCGACCTTATCCCCCATCTTTTTCCCCAAAATTTGATTCATCAACTTTTATGTTCTTCCCCCACCTTTCCCTCATTTTGGTTGTTCATCTATCATCTTTCATTTTCACTTCATATTTTCTTTTATCTCATCCTCTCTCCCTCTCTACTTCTCCAAACCGAAGAACCTCTTCTGCCTCTCTCTATTTTTTTTAACAACTCCCTTAGAATTAATGTTTAATCTAGCTACAGAATTATAAGATGTAAGAAGAAGATCATTTGGGGGTTGAAAAATCAAGTGTAAGGTAAAATTTATATTTTTATCTCCTTCTTTAGCCGTGAGCCATACCACCTTATTTTTATCTAGTGTAAGGTAATATTTTTATCTCCATCATTTCCCTTATATGTTTTTTTTTCTCAAGTTGCTTTTATTTCCTTGTTTTAGTGATGGTGGAAACCTTAACCGAATGATTTTGGGTGTTCTTATTTTGGTGGTTTTTATTAGAGAAAAGGGCAAGAGAGGCCAAAAAGGGGTTACGGTTCCAAGAGATGTTGTCTAGAAGAAAAAAACAATTCCTCAATTCCTCTCTTATGGCCGAGACCATAAAACCCACATTTTCTTTTGATTTTGTTGTATTTCCATGTTAATCTTTATTGTATTCATATTGGAAGTTTTGTTTGAGTTGAATATTGTGGTGATTATGAGGTAGCGGAAGTGGGTGTAAAAGAGTTTGGATTGTTGGTTGGATTTTAAGGCCAATTTAGTTAGGTTAATGAGGTAATTGAGTTAATTAAGTAAAATAAATGGAAGGATAAAATTTTGGGGAACTTGTAGTTGGTAAACTTGTAGCTGGAATGAGGTATATGGAACTAATTAAGGTTTATTTTAATGGGGTTAGACAAATATAAAGGATTAAACCCATGGGCCTAAAGCTAGTTGCATGAAGTTGAAGGATTGAGTTAAATCTTAAGACAATTAAACTAATGAATCAAGGACTCCAAACTAGTATGGACCAAATATGATTTGTTGGAATATTAAATGCACTAAATTGGACAAATGGTGAACTTAAAAAGATGTAATAAACATTTAACTAAGGATAAGGTGGGAAACCCATGGACATCAGTGAAATATTGAGGGAACTGTAAACCAAATAAATATAATTAATGACCTATTAAGTTGGTTAATAATCAGAAATGTTAAGCTTTAGTCTATACAATTTTTGAAACGCTAACCGAAATTGTAATTTACTAACAATTATATTACTTTGATAAACATGCCATGCATTGAAATTCAGGAAATACGTTAACCATGTGGAATTCAAATTAAATAGAGAGACGTTAGATTAAAAAAAAGGGGCAAACTTTTATTGATTAAAAGAATTGCTATTTTCTTATATGCCTGATAAATTAATTACATGTATATTCTATTAGGCGTGCCTACAATGCTAATGCCCGTGCTGGATAAAAGAAAAATGGCTAATGCCCGTGCTGGATAAAAGAAAAATGGTTGGCAGATGCGATAAAATGATATATCAGGTCTGTACAAACTTTATGACAATAACCATTAAAGAAAATTTATCATAGAAGTAAAATGATATGATAATTATATATGTAGTATATATATGGTATATCCATGGTACATGTGAGGTATATGTATTATATAGAAAATATATGTTTAGTATATGTTGAATATACACATAGTATATGTGATATATAATAAGTACATTTCTGATGTATGTTTAATATATTTTGGATATAATTGTTATAGAATGATAATAAATTGTATGTGGAATATATGACATGATGGCAGTGAATTATGTATAGGATACAAGGATATGAAGGTCAAACGGATTCTTTAACAAATACAAACATATATCATGATTTAAACCCATAAATAAGTTTGGACTAGTATAGGGTAATTTGTTGGTATGCTGACATACGGTTTCGATAGGGACATACGACTATGACCAAGATATATGGTTGCAGCCGGAATATATTTGCTTTTCCATGCAAGATTTGGCACAACAGACAACTCATTTGACTTTGCCCAATAATCCTTGTCATTGAGTGGCTTAAATTAATTTATAGGGAGGAAATGAGTTTCTGGAAATTAAGAAAGAAATAAAGAAAAGAAGGAAAACAAAAATTTCAAGAATGCTGCGTGAATGAAAGAAAAATGGAAGTGCTTGTGTTGGGCAAAGAAGGAGAGTATTTGTACTGGGAATGAAGACAAGGTCTTTATCTATTTCAAATGGTTTCATTAAAGTGAAGCTTGCATCTATCATGGGAAAGCTGCAAGGGAGAGAAGATTTCTGCAATGAAGTTTCACGGGAAGGCTAGCAGGGCAGAGGGAATCACTGCATTGCGCCAGTTAGACTGACCCACTGCATGTTACAAAGGCACTTTGACCCAAAAATGTACTCCAAATCCGAAATTATGTAAAAAAGTACCTCAATTTAGTAAATATTTTTTTCCATCTACAATAAACCAAGAAATATCCCCCAACAGCACTTGGATATGAAATTTGTGTTCAGCTACCATTTAGACTTAGATTAACACGTAGTATTATTAATTCCTACTAGACGTAGTCCTTTGTGTAAATTTAATATGTAAGAGAGAAATATTAGAAAGCTACAAATAAAAATATATAATATTTTATTTAAACATATGTTTAATAGAATGAACCAAAGAAGAATATTCTGCAAGTTGATTGTTAATGTAGGGAAAAGAAATCATAAGCAAATAGGCTCCCATAATTTGCTTAGACTAAGACATCCTTATTAATGAGCAGGCAATTCATTAAAAATTGTCATTACATCTAAAATTCATCTGCCACAAACTAATATGTACTTTATCTTGAAGTTTTACATTGAATTTGCTAAAATTATATTGCATATTGAAAGTTCCAATATGGAGCACGGTATTGTATGGAATATTAATAAAAAAATTAATGCAACTCCATCATAGCTCTTTTTGATTGGAGAAGCAACTGTTGTAACTTTGCTGCTGTGGCCTTTTGCAAAATTGAAATTACCTCTATTGGTTCGTCATAAAATTGGTAATACGCAATGTTAGTATGTTCTTTATTTTCATTTTGTTGCAGAAATGTATTTATTCTAAATGTGAATTCTTATATATTATTGGGTACATCTTTTTCTTAGACAGAAGTTCACTTCTTAGGAATAAATTTAGGTATCATCCAAATTTCTTACAAATAATCATCAATCTTTCTGCTAGCTTCAGCTAGATCAGCTTCATTAATATCTCTAGCTAGATATAACTTGTTCAGGCACCTGATGGTGTGCAGAGTTAATCTGGTCCCAATAGCTCCTTACAAATATATAAGTATGTTTGTATTTGAGCAACAAATTGATGAAACAGAAAAAATATTAAATAATTATTTTAAAAGGTGACTTTGAGTAGAAAAATTGCAAACAAAATTTAATATTGGAAAAATTACATTTAATCCAGGGCAATATTTGAAGGGCTGTAGGATCAAGATAGGGACAATCTGGGCAGCTTTTAATGTTATACTACTATTTTCTCTAGGCTAATCAACAAATATTAGAAAATAACTAATACCAGTAAGATTTATTAAGGGTTAGTGAGTTGTAGAAGATTTATTAAGGGTTAGTGAGTTGTAGTCTTAACAGACACAGTTGGAGACAATGATAGATTATGTTTTAGATTATTCACTAATATTGTGCTATTGCGCAACTATTAAATTAGTCAGAATGTCAAAGCAGCAAGAGATTATATTTGAAGCTTTAAATGGAGGTTACCATAAGACCAAACCTAACAAGTAACTGATGACTCATATGACTTCTGACTATTAAATTAGTCAGAATGTCAACGCACCAAGAAATTATATTTGAAGCTTTAATTGGAGGTTACCATAAGACCAAACCTAACAAGTAACTGATGACTCATATGAGATCCCAACACAATTTGAGAATAATCTTCATGATTCACAATCGCAGACTCAAAAGTTTAATTTATGGGGGACCAAAATTAAATATACCAGTAGAGATTGGTGATCTCCAACCGAAAACTCTTTCGGTGCCGAAAATGATGTTGGATATTGTACCAGGCCATACAATTTATTATTTTATTTTATTTTTTTGTACGATAAAAAAGACTCATTTTATTTTTTTTGTATAATTATAACTATTTTTCTTTTTTATATAATTGTTGATAATTATATATAATTTTTTTTATGTATAATTATGTAATTATTAGCAATTATATAATTGTTGGTAGTTATATATTATTTTCAATATATTACCATATAATTGCTAACAATTATATGATATTTGCAATGCTCTTTTATATAATTGCTCTCAATTTATGTTATTTTTTTAATAAATTACCATATAATTGCTAGAAATTATAGTTATATAATTTTGCTCTGTTATTTCATATAATTGTTGACAGTTATATGCAATTAATTTTATATAATATACTCATTTCTTCAAAATATTAAAAATCTATCATTTCAATCTTCTTTTATGAGACGTGATATTAAAAATCAAATTTATTTTTGTAATATTATTAAAAATAATATTTATTATATTGGATGAATACGTAAAAAAAGGTTTATTTTGTAAAATAATTAAATAGTGTGAAAATAATAAAAAATATATAAAGTGAAGTATAAATAATAATATATATAGAATATTTTTTTGATGTAAAAAAATGATATTATGAATTTGAGATAAATCTATTGTAATTATACTATTTTGATGTAAAAATTAAACTAAAATGATATTTTAAGTTAGAAATAGCTGGAGGAAATTTTTTTTGTTTCTTTTAAGAAACAAGGCTTACTAAAGAAGTTAAAAAATAAAAAAATAAAAAAATAAATGTCTAAAAAAGCTAAAAATCAGATGAACTATTCAAGATAAAACAATAAAATTTGGAGAAAGATAGGACCTAAATAAAAAATCTAAACCTATTATTATTATTATTATTATTATTATTATTATTATTATTATTATTATTATTATTATTATTATTATTTATTTATTTATTTATTTATTTTTTAGAAAGCGTGTGTGGGGGTGGGGGGAGGCTTAGGCCCCTAGATGCCCCCATTTGAGGTCCGCCACTAATGATTCAGATCATACAAATGATGCATACCAATATCGCGAATCATTTAATCCATGATGTTTCCTTTCCATCCCATTTGATGGAGATGGTGAATGTAATTGGAGTAGAATAGAGATAGAGCCAACAATTGTAGATGCACCATCTTCGCATCGAAAAAGGAAAGGAAAAAGAAAAAGAAAGAAGTAAAGGTGAAAATGATTAGACTAATAAAAATGTTATCTAATTTGTTGTGTTTGTTTAGTTTGATTATATATTTTTATTTCAATCTTAATTGTTTCAGTACTTGTTTTTTATATTTAATTTGTATAAATTTTCAGTTCATGATGAATCCATTAAAACCAAATAATTTGTTGGACTCCAATTCAAGGCCCAGTAAGCATATGTTCATAGCTCCAGGAGCAATGGGTAGGAGACGTGGACTTGGATTAAGATCAATGTATGCTGAGAGTGCACTTAAACACAACACCACTCATTCAGTAACATATTTGAAGCAGCAGAAAGTTGTGCCTCAAGCATTAATACAAGATAATGAAGCAAATGAAAGTACTAATGCAGGTAATGTGTTTGTTAGTTAATAAACTATACATACAAACTGCTCCTAATAACATCTAGAATTAGTTGTCTATTTTGTTTTTTTATGTTTTTTTTATTGGAATTAATAAAATTTATTTTTAGACTTGAGCACACCAGTTGGATCAAGCTTAATTTACATTCCTTTGCCTCAAGAGTTTGAACCAAGACATGAGAATCTAGTGATAGAAAATGTTACAGGTACTGACCTACATTGATTTAATTTAATGCCATACGATAATGAAATTTTTGCTATTATTATTTGAATTTTTGATTGATTTTATATACTAAAGGAAAATATTTTCATGGTAATAGTAAATCTTATGTCCTATATGAATTGATTATTTATGGGTTCAAGTTTTACCAATAAGAGGAAAAGGGTAAGAGGAATGAATAATGTTGCAAACTAGGAAAATGGAGAGAAGCTAATTAAAAGTGACATTTTACAGCAATAAAGCTGTTGGAAGGATCGAAAGACGTTTTCAAGGCACTTGGGAAAAATTATTCGAGATCAAAATATTTGTCCTATGCAAGTACAATCGTGAGATTAATGATGTTCAGAAAGACTACATGTGGGTTGTTGTCACGGTATTAAATAAAAATCTGATTTTTTTTTTATTTTATTTTATAGCAATCCTTTTAGGAATATGAATATATAGACATGCAATAAAACATGCAGAGATTGGTTTTTGATTTACTATCATTTTCTAAAGAAAAATCTATATCACTCATGTTTTCTTGACCAAGACGCTACTGTTATGTAATTGCTTTGTTATTCTACATACTTTCCGCTTTTTCTTAACCACTAGGGAGTATTTGAGAGTGAGAACTCATCGAGACAATATCTTACAACACATGAATGAATTTTGAAACAAATGGAGAGGAAGATTGCATATTAAACATGTAAAGCAGAAACCATTGCAAGATGCCTTGAAAAAAGAACCTCTAGGAGTGGATAAAAATTATCGGAATTGGTTAGTCAAGGAGCATTTCTTGTCTGAAAAATTCAAGGTAAAGTTTACATTTTGATGCATACTTTTTTCAGCTTTCATTCCTTTGATTACTATGGAAAGTATTACAATCGTGCTTATTATATCGAATCTAGGAAACAAGCTAACAGAACTCCAAAAATATGACAAAATTAAAAATGCCTCCTCGATCAAGTAGCAAACGTGTGAGAGATATCATTTATGAATTGGTAAGGCCAACTAAATTTATAATTGTTTTAATTTATTGAATGCCATTAATGGAAATTATTTTGTTATTTTAAAGGGAGACAAAGAAGATAACCCTCCATATATGACAACTATATTTTATGAGTCTCGCAAGAAGGATAATAAGCTTGTAGAACCTGAAACTATTGAAATATATGTATGTTTGTCTACAGAAGCTCAACTGTGTTTCTTATTTTTATATTTGTTTATTATTTTATCTCATAGGATGAAAATCGTGAGCCGGTAGAAAAAAAGCCTTCTTTATCTAGTATTGAAGTACTGGAGAAATGTGATGTGTATATATTTAGTATAATTTTTATTCATGTTATTCATTTTTTAATTATAGTTTTATTATAATTAGGTACTTAGTAGTTTTATTTTTGCGTATACAAGAAAGGAAGAAGAAGTGCAAAATGGAGCAAGAGCCTCACTCATGTGAGAAGTTGTCACATGCATGAGAGGAGAATTTGAAGCCAAGTGCCTTACACAAGTGAGGAAAGTTCACGTGCGTGAGGAAGCTGCGAAGTTTGTGAGGAATTCTTCCACCTTTATCTCCTGGGTGTGAAGTTCTTGAGGCTAAACCTTTTGCTTGGGCCTGCGGATTCGATGCGAACACATCAATGCCATGCTTAACCACCTATCACGTACGTGAAGAATTATTATGTGCATGATGAATGCTGAATTCAACCACCTATCATGTATGTGAGGGTGTGCCACGTACGTGAAACCTTTGTTAGTGTAGAGACTAGTCGCATTCAAACTCCTAGACTTTGAAGATAAATGCCAATTTGAGGATCAACTTTGTAGGAGATTATCTTTAGAAGCACAAGTATAATAACTACTTTTAAGTTAAAGGTTATATATGTCTGCTGTGTAAATGACAGACGCTTAAAATGGAAGTGGTGATATTTTTGTAAATATATTGTTATATGCATCTGTTAATATAAATGTCAGTCGTATAAAATTTAGACGTCTGTCATTATAAATAACAGATGCATATAAATTTTTTGAACATTGTCGTCTATAACAATACTATATATATATATATATATATATATATATAATATTTTCATCTAAAATAAATAAATTAATTTGGAGAGTAAGAGTGGTAATTAAAAAATTAAATTAAAAAAAGACAAATTGATATTTAACCAAATAATATTTAAATTAATTAATTAAATATATGTCAGGTTTGGTTAACTAATAATACCTATATGATGAATGAATGAATGAATTAATATTAATTTAATTTTTTATTAATTATATATATATATATATATATATATATATATATATATATATATATATATATATATATATATATATTAAAGGCAACCTACTTAATTATATTATTATGCAGATAATTAAGTTTTATTTTATATATTATATATTAAAAAAAGATATAAGAGGCGTCTGCTTTATCTAATGCCAAACGCATAAAAATGTTATAGGCGTCTGTCTTTAATTAATGACATACGCATATGATATATAATAGGCAGTGACTTTTTTGTAAATATGTCAATAGTTATATGCGTCTGTCATTATAAATGACAAATATATAAATATTTAAGCATCTGTTTTAAATAATAACAGACTCATATGTTATTAGAATAGACATATGTTATTATTTAAGACAGACGCATATAAATTTTTTAAAAACCTAAATGAGTGTCTTACACAATATTCGTCTACAACAAATTGCGATACTCATCAAAAACTCTCTCATACATTTCATCTCAACAAATCGAGCTTATTAAATAGGGTGGGGGAGTCCAATATGACATTATAAGAGAAAAGGGTAAAAACTAAAAACTTTAGAAAATAATCTGGCCACACTCTCTCTAGCCAATTTCAAGATACTAATCATGTAAGTCACTTCAACTAAAGATTTGATATTTATGCTTCTTTCTTTTGCTTTCAAAATTTTTTTTATATTGCTTTAATCTTTAATCTTTCTTTTTGTTTGAGGGGCATAAATATACTCGTTTTTCATGTTCTTGATAAGCTAGGTCTTTGTGAGTAATATTGGGGTTTCATGAATTTTGAATTATCCTAAGGATCTTAGAATTTTAATTTTAATTCTGTGGTTGTTATTTATTCTTCTGGTTTTTGATGATGTGGGTTATTTGATACTTCTATGGTATATTTTTTGATATTTATGCTTCTTTCTTTTGCTTTCGAAGATTTTTTTTATATTGCTTTAATCTTTCTATTTGTTTGAGGGGCATAAATATACTCATTTTTCATGCTCTTGATAAGCTAGGTCTTTGTCAGTAATATTGGGATTTCATAAATTTTGAATTATCCTAAAGATCTTAGAATTTTAATTTTAATTCTGTGGTAATTGTTTATTCTTCTGGTTTTTGATGATGTGGGTTGTTTGATACTTTTGTGGTACATTTCTTGTACTTCTTTTACTTGCTGAATTAGTATGCTGATTTGAATTTCAGTGGTTCAATTTGAAATGAGGGTGCTTCTGCTGTTGGCTTGAGTGGGAGTTATGTTCATATTATGGTGTATGCTGATTTTTGTGGCTCTTTAGGTTTCTAAGAGTTCATGTAATCTCAGTTGAATGCGTCTATCGATAGATCTTTTCAGAATATAAAAAGAAGATTACATGGCACTTTACAAACAAAAGATAACCTTATAATAATATTTTCTGTTAATACTTTACACAGACATGGTGGATACAAGTTAATTCAATAAATAGTTTTAGTTTCTTTGTGGCATGATCTACACAAGATTACCTGTGTTATTGAGATGAAACAATTTCTCATTTTTTTCATATTGAAAGAAGTATAAAGTTAACATGCAGTTTTTAATGTTACTTTCTTCAACATGGCAATCTTACTTTTTTAGTTACTGTCCTTGGATGATGAAATTACTTCCATCTTGTTGTGAGAAGAAGTGAAACGAAGTACATAAAATATGAATTAATGATATGATGTGCTAAATCTATATATTGCTATGCATATTGTTCAAACATGCAACTAGCAGTCCCATGTTAGATTGCTAATTAGTAAGATCCCTTATATATATTCCAGGCAGGATCTAACTATTTGCCTAAATTTGATTTGTAATTTTATTTATGAACCAAGACAATATTAAAATATTATATAATTTAAATAAAAATATTTTTTTGCATGACATTTTATTATCTTTTTGTTTTATAAATATAATTATGTACCAAATTTAGATAAGAATTCGGTTCGTGAATAGATTATAGGCTAGCTAGATTGAAATCATGTAGTGGCTGCATAAATTGTTATACAGTTTCTTTCAAAAATTTAATTTAGTTGCCTTGGCAAGAAGTATTCTTCTACTTTCAAAATGAAAGATTGATGCTATAGAGTATATAATTCCTCTGTCAAGTAGTTTAAAGGACTTGAACTGATTATTTGTTGATGGAGAATTTTCATATTTGATTTCATATATCCATAAGCAAACATTATCTTTGCACATTTTTCTTCATAGAATTTTATGTCACCATCAATTTCCCCCCCTACAATGACAAGAGTAAATGTCACATCAGATTAGATGAATCCAAAAGGAAGATATTTCGAAAAAAAACAATTTAAACAGTTATTTCCTATGTAATAGACAGCCATGAAAATTTTGCAGAACCTAAATGATTAATTTTCCATTGCAAGAACGATATATATTGGGTATATAATAGAGCTAGAGAGTTGAGATCCACTTTTTCAAAAAAGATATATATAGCCCGTGTTATGTGTGTTGATATCCGCCTAATGAATAAAAGTTAAGCACATTCACATCACATGTAAAAAATGGCTTTTCTTATTTTAATGTTTTTTCCCTAATTAGTTGAAGTATTAACAATATTCCCTCAAAAATTATATATATATATATATATATAGTTCTTGCTGTGCACATTTCTTCGTGTTTAGATGAACATTTCACTTTGAAGACGGAAAATGCTCAGCCAATGTATGTGGAGATGTGCTCATTATAATGTGCAAGATTCACAAAATCATTCTCTTTAGCATAATATTTCAAATGAGTATCACAACCACAAAATTAAGGAAGCTCCATACATACCCTTCCTCTTGTTCGTTAATTGTTAGCCAAAAGCTTTAAGTGAGAATCATTGGAATCATTCCTCTTACTTTCCAAGCTTTTGACATTTCAATATTTGCTATTTTTCTGAAACTAATATATATGAAACAAATTATCAAATCAACTGTTGTGATATTTTCATTTTATTATGGTTTGTTGATATATTTTTAGTTATGATTTTTAAATTAAAAAGTGTTATAAGTATTTTTGCAAGAATCCATTTGTGTTTAAATTCGTTACTTAAGTCCGGATGCAAGTAAAAAAGGCGTTTAACTGCTAACATACTTGTTTATGTTTTTGTCAATTTATTGGATTTCTTGAGCTAGACACAGAAGAAGGTCACTCAAAAGGATGGAAGCATTAACTCACTTGAGAGGCATTCCGCTGTCTTTCTAGATCTATGTGAGTATGTTTCTCAACAACATAACCTCCCTGCACTCCATCTGGTCCAATCTTTATCCTCACTTTCTTATGTTTTATTTTAAAGAATGACTGCTTCTACATATTAATTACTTGATAATATGATAGATTTTGATCTCGGACCAGGCTTCATTCCTCATACCAAGTTTTCTGTACTGAAATACAAGAACACTAAAGGTATATTTTCCTCATCTTAATATCAACCTTCTATTGATTTTAGTCATTATGGTTGCATAATTCCTACTTGAATTTCATGTGTATATAAATTTTCCATATATATATATATATATATATATATATTATGTTTCCAGGTAGTTGCATTAACAGTTTAGCAATGATATGAAACCAATATTTCCAATTAACAATGGATTTAAAATCATCAATACCCATTCAAAATTTACTCATAAGGTGTTTAAGGATATTATATATAATGTTTCTCCTGATTAAAAAGCAATAAGGCTTATATATATTAAACCTTTTTTTATGTGGTTAGATATGGATCGAAGTTGGATGTATGGTAGACGCACTACATTTGAATATTTGAATGGAGTTGCATAATTTATTAGAATTGCGGAGGAAAAACAAATAAGGGAAAGATAAGAAATGATTGTATGTCCTTGTGTTGATTGTAAGAACATGAAAAAGTTTCGAGATGTTCATATAGTGAAATCTTATATAATAAGGCGTGGTTTTAAAGAAGGTTACACACGGTGGACATGGCATGGTGAGAGTGTTTTAACAGGGACACATTCTAATAATAATGAATTTTATCAGCAAGGAGAAAATAACATTGATGATGAAGAGAATGATCGTATAAATGAGATGATAGATGATACGAAACATTTTGTGAAAAGGCCGGAATACCTTCAAAGATTGTTAAACGATACTGATAAACCTTTGTATCACGGTTGCAGTAATTTCACAAAATTGTCAGCCGTTTTTAAACTCTGTAACATGAAAGCAAAAGAGTTTCACGACACTATTAGAATTGTTGGAAGACATGCTTCCGGAGGGAAATGAGCTTCCCACATCTACATATGAGGCTAAAAAAATGTTGTATCCCATGGGTATGAAATATAAGAAGATACATGCATGTCCAAATGATTGTGTATTATACCGAAATGAATATAAGGACTTGCATGAGTGTCCAACGTGTGGAGCGTCATGCTACAAACATGGGAAAGTTTCTTCTGAGGATAAAAAAGGGCCTCCAGTGAAAGTATTATGGTATTTATCTATAATACCAAGATTCAATACCTGTTTGTAAATGCAAAAGATGCAAAAAACTTAAGGTGACATGCAGAAGGCAGAAAACATGATGGAAAACTTAGACATCTTGCAGATTCTACTCAATGGAGAACAATTGATAGAACGTTCCCAGATAGCTCGTTTGCCATTAACAAAAAATAAGATTTTTGAACGAGTTAGAGATATTGATAATGCATTTTGTAAACCTTTTAAACATGCTCAAAAGGGTCCTTCGAAAAAGAGATCTATATTTTGGGATCTTCCATATTGGGAATACTTACTGGTTCGTCATTGTATTGATGTTATGCACATGGAGAAAAATGTTTGTGATGCTATAATAGGGACATTGTTGAATATACAGGGAAAAACAAAAGATGGTATCAAAGTAAGAAAGGACATGTTAGAAATGAGCATACAGATGGAGTTAGTGCCTCAAGATACAGGGAAACGAACATATCTTCCCCCAGCTTGTCTAAAAAAGAGAAAACAAGCTTTTATGAGTGTCTTTATGGTGTTAAAGTTCCATATGGATTTTCATCAAATATTAAAAGTCTTGTGTCAATGAAAGAATTGAAGTTGATAGGTATGAATTCTCATGATTGTCATGTTTTGATGCAACAATTTTTATCGATAGCAATTCGAGGAATACTATCGAATCATGTGAGGAATGTTATTACAAGACTTTATTTTTTCTTCCATGCAATTTGTTGTAAGGTCATTGATCCAGAGAATTTGGATGAGTTGCAAGCCAATAATGTTGTTACTCTATGTCAAATTGAAATATATTTTCCACCTTTCTTTTTTAACATAATGGTGCATTTGGTTGTTCATCTTGTGAGAGAGATTAAATTGTGCGGTCCAGTGTATTTGAGGTATATGTATCCTTTTGAGAGATTCATGGGTATCTTAAAAGGGTATGTGAGGAACCGATATCAATCTGAAGGTAGTATTATTGAAGGTTACTCGGTTGAGGAGGGTATTGAATTTTTCACAGACTACTTATTAGGTGTTGAACCTATTGGAATTCCCAAGTCTCATCACGAGGGAAGACTTGGAGGTAAAGGAACAATTGGATTTAAAATGGTATTACCCGGTGCTCAGATGCGTGAGAAAGCACATCTCATTATGTTGCACCACCTTACATAAATTCATCCATATTTAGAAGAGCACATGTCCATTTTAAGGCGTCTGAATCCATCCAATGGTGAAATATGGTTGACAAATGAACATAATAGTTCTTTTATTGAATGGTTTAAAGACTGAGTGATGCGTCAGTTATCAGAAGTGCCAGAAGATGTAATTGATACCATAAAATGGTTAGCCTATGGCCCTGGGTTGAATATATGGTCTTATGAAGGATATGGCATCAACGAATATACCTTTTACACTAAACGTCAGGATGACAAAAGCAGAATGCAAAATAGTGGAGTTACTTTAATAGCTTCATCACGAGAATTTTCTAGTGCTAAAGACACCATGCCAATAGATGCTACGATGTCATATTATGATGTAGTTGAAGACATTTGGGAGCTTGATTACAGAGAATTTATGATTCCTCTCTTCCGATGTAAATGGATTGAAAACTGACACGGTGTTCGAGTGGATGAGTTAGGAATCACTTTGGTTGATTTTAGCCGATTGGGTTATCAAGATGATCCATTCATTCTTGCTTCACAGGCTAAACAAGTATTTTATATTGTTGACCCTGACAATAGTAAGTGGTCCATTGTTCTTCAAGGTAAGAGGCGTATTGTTGGTATCGATGATGTGGTAGATGAGGAAGAATATGATCAGTTTGATGAGACTCCTCCATTTTCTATCGGGTTACCTATGCCAGTTGGGGAATATATTTTAGATTCAAATTACATGCGTGATGATCATACTGAAGGCATATGGATTGAAAATCGCTAATAATTGATGCATATATGTTTCTTGTAAGTTTATTTAGAAATGTGTAATATGATTAATGTGGTTTATACTCATAATTACTAGTTTTGTTATTGTTTATCATATAAATCTATTGTTTTTATTTCCCTTTGAAATAAAATGTTATTATTGTGGATTATACTAACATGTTTCTTTGTTATGCTTATGTTACAGGAAATCATGTCAAAATGAACAACCAGATTATGAGCCATCAAATATCATGACAAAAAGGAAAACTAAGGGAGCTACCACATTCAAAAAATTGAAGAAACAAGGGAATGAACAAAAGACAATAGATTTTGATGAGTTTGATCGCCCAATAGGAACATACGCCGATATATTTAGTTCCTATGTTGGCCTTGTAGCACGTTCCCATGTGAACATCACGATAAAAAGCTGGGATCTGGTCGATAAGGGTCTTAAAAATACAATTTGGGAAGATACCAAGGTAAGTTTCCTTCAAATTTATTAACAACTTTGATTGTAAAAAAGTAAAACTAATTAATCTAAAGTATTATTTTGCAGAAAGAGTTCAACATTCTGGATGATAAGAAAAATATTGTACTAAAAACTGTTGGAATGCGGTGGAAGGATTTTAAGTATCGATTGGTGGTTAAGTACATAAAGAATAAATCCGTGCAAAAGTCACCATTGGAATTATATGACTTCATCACCGAGAAAGATTGGGAGGAGTTTAAACAAGCACATGAATCTGAAGAATATGAGGTACTAATTATGAAATAGATTAATGCAATTTACATTTACATTTATGCAAGACATGATAATGGGATCTTCATTATTTTTTTAACAGCAAATCAGTGCCAAGACGAAGGCAAAGCAAGCAAAGAATGTGCATCCACATTTCTTGGGTCGTGTGGGCTATGCTAGGAAAAAGACTCAATGGATTATTGAAGATCCCATCTATTTTTTTTCATCATCACCATCTATGAGCTCTGATGTTACATCATCATATGATCGAAGCCTAGATTGGGTAAGACCTAGAACAAAAAAGACAGTAGAAGAAAATTATATAATCCCAGTAGAAAAGACAAAAGAGGTGGCAACAAAAGTCGTAAGTATAACTTGCTAAACAAACAATGATATCAAGGTATCTTTTTTTTTTTTTTTTTTATCTATGATTGCTTATAACATATTGTTTATTTGGTGAATAGGAGATATTATGGGGAGAAGTAGCCCAAGGTAGCTGGGTACCAGAGAGGCATGATGACATATTGTCATGTGCATTTGAAAAGCTTGAACATTCTGGCTATGTGAGAGGTGTTGGAAGTGCTGTGACCATCAAAAATTTTTATGGTAATCCTGGAAAAAGGAAACTAGCAACATCCGTCTCACTTGAAGTTATAGAAGAGCTTGAGACTAAAATAGAGGCCAAATTATTTGCTAAATTCTTGGCACATATTGTACATCTTGAGAGTATGATAGAGGAGAGAACTAGGAAGTCATCTCAAACTGGCCCTGATATAGAGGTGGAGATGGGTCCTTCATTTGCTCGCCCAACTCCTAGTTGTTGTCACTATGTGGACCCACCATTTCCAATATCAGAATTACAGGTAAAAATTTTGAATTTCATTACTTTCACTTCCACTTTAATCTAGCTAATATTGATTTTTTGTATTTTTGCAGACACCTACATCATGCAGACTTGCTACCATTAATAAAGGTAAGCAGGTGATTGTAGTAAGGGGGATAGTTTATCCATCCCTTATTGATGCTATGGTGCACAATTGACCTATCATGCCCAATTACGTCAAGGTATCTATAGATGAAGTATTATCTGGCTGTCATGAGACCGAGCTTCCTGTGCCTACTGAATACTTAACTACAGTTGGGAAAGCAGAAAGTAGCTTTGTTAAATGGCTACAACATCTCATGGTTCTTGGAGAGGTAATAATTCCTAAACTTATAAAACAATAAAATATAGATTATCGCATTTCATATATCATAATATATCATAATTTATTATTAATTGATAGGAACTTAAACCCAAGCCATTAAAGAAGGCTCCAAAGAATAAACAAGGTAGCGGTTTATCGAAAGAATCAGCTACAAAGCAACATGGGCCTTTAGTTAACGAGAACATTTTGGCAACTTTGAGTGGTGACATGAGGTTGATGCATGAGATGGTTGCTAAATTGCCTACTGGGTATATTTTTGAAGTTCCTGCATACATTACAGTGTTTAGGTATCCAGTAGATAATCAGATGATTCATGTTGGTATGGAAGACATCGCTCAACTCATCTCCATGGAATGACTTGATGTCTCGATTATTCAAATATTTATGATGTAAGATTATACTATTTATTACTAATATTATAAGATCGATTTAAAAAATATAAAATAATACTTATGTATGTATTGTGATTCATGTATGCAGGTACCTTCATAACTTGTGCGATACATTCTTTATATCATTGATCGGATTTCTTTGCCCAACAATGCTTCGTTTGATGTTCATAGAGACTAACTCAGCAGAAAGATATATTATAGAAGCTTTGAAGGAACAAAGAGATAAACATTTCATTCCACTACCATACTTCGAGAAGTAAGAAATATTTACATTCATGTTTGCATAATTTTTATTCTCAACATTTTTACTAACTTCAACATATTTGCATATCTCTAGTAACCATTGGATGTTGATTGTATTTTGCTGTGAATGGAGTGAGGCATTTTTCATGGATCCTCTAGCTCGTGGCAGCCGCGATATAAGTTTGAAACCTCATATTAACCTGTAAGTTATAATACTACTAGCTAATAGTTTCTACAATATTTGTAGCATTTTCAATATTAATGCCGATTTTGATATAAACTTATTTTTCAGAGCCTATAGAACTTATGATATAGAAGGTGGAAAAAATAAAGGTGCTAGGTTAAAATGGAATGACATTTCGGTGAGAATTTTATATTATGAATTACTAGTTAGATTAAAATTTTTATGATTTTATAATCCTTTATTTGGCATGGGCCTTTGTTGTTTTTTCTATTTTAAGTGCCCCTCAACAACAAAGGTGTTGAATGCGGATATTACATCATGAGGTATATGTACAAAATTGTCGTATATCATAACAGTGATACAACATTGCTTAAGGTATGTTCTTTCAAATACTAGTCAGTTTATATTACAAGTATAATACATAACTAGCTATTAATTTATTCATTTCTAACATATTTTCTATTATCTGTTTGATTTGTCTTGTAGAGTTTTGAAAAAGGATCATATAGTCAAGATCAAATAGATGAAATTCGACATATGTGGCCAAATTACTTTATGAGAGAGTGTATGTAATCTTTTTATTTACTTTTGTAAAATATTTCATATTAATGAGAAATACCATTTTAAATTAAAGAATTTTGAAGAACTTGTGGATTAATTATTTCATGTGAATTGTTTTAGGCATGATGAGGTATTGCTTTGATTTATTTAATTTTTTTAGTTTGTGTTGTCCTGTGAATTATTGATTATTGAGTATTTGTGACTTGAATGTTGGATGCCTATTGTGTCTTATTGAAGCAGAATTATTATGACTTTTGAAGCGTGCAGGTTATATATGAATGGTAGCAGTATAATATGAGCTTTAATTTAAAAAAAGAGACAATAGGCGTCTGTCATTTAATAATAGCAGACGCATATAATCAGTTATATGTGTCTGTCCTTAAAACTAGTAGACGCTTATAACCTGATTATATGCGTCTGCTATTATTAGACAACAGAAGCATATAACTGATTATATGCATATGCTATTATTAAACGACAGACACGTATAATTGATTATATGCGTCTACTATTATTAAATGACAGACCGTATAACTGATTATATGCGTCTGCCAATACGACAGACACATAAAATTTATATCATATGCGTCTCCTATATATGTGTCTACTATTTGACAGACACATAAAATACAAAATAACAGACACATATAACTCTATTCTATACTAGTGAAGGGAAATATTGTATCTTTAGAATTAGAATGCATCTAAAACTCTGAGTAGTATAAATTTAGTTTTTATTAGAATTAAGAGAGTGATGTTCTACAACTTTTGAGAGGGGTGGCTAAAAAGAACTCGTAAGCCACCTTTATCATATTGTTCCAACAAATGTTTCATCATATAATGAAGCTACTTTGATACTTGAAAATTGGTTTGGAGTATAGCTTGAAGATCCTGAGGACCAATAGGTCTTAATTTAAATTCTTTATCAACTTTTAGGGGAGCAACTTAGTCCTTTATTTCTTTCATTGTTGTAACATATTTAGCATAGTATTTGATATTAACATGAAACTTGTAGTATCAATGCTAGGCTAACTTTATTTAGGTATTTAGTGAGTAACCTAATTTATATGAAATTCCCTTTACTATTAATGAAGTATCATTTTTTTCCAATTTCAATTGTGCTGATTTAGTTTCGGATTTAATGATTCACTGGCTACCTTTTGTTTAATTTGGAGTGAATATATTAAGGTTACATTATTAGAAACACCATCTTTAATTTAGCCTAAAAATTAAATTGGACATTAGTTACACAAATAGTTTGGATAATAAGTGAATTAAGGCAAGAACCATTGAAAATTTACCTCATAGTACTAAATTGAATCAGGGAAGAGATTGAAAATTGGGGAGGTAAGCTAAATACCTACTCAGTCTCATTATATCTTAATTCATTAGATTTATATGCTATCTTGTTATTTAGTTTCACTTTATTTACTTCAATCAATGCATCAAACTTTGATATAATATTTAGAATTTAATTTTCTTATTCATAAGTAGTTTAAAATTAATTAAGAATTTAGGCCAACCAATTTCTTGAGAGATCAACCTTGGGAGTGACCTTGGTAGTAGTATAATTGGATTGTGCACTTGTGAGTACACTTTGAGTTACATCTAGTTTTTGGCACCATTACTGGGAAATTATTGATTAAATTCTTAGTTAATTTAGGTTGTCAACATGTTTTTGATTATTTTTGATTGTTTGATTTGTTTAATTTTATTTTAATTTAGTTTTTTTATTATATTGACAATGAGTTATTATAGTGACAATGACTTGGTTTCATAGATTGCGAAACCTACAAATCAAGTTAGGATTTTGGCCACAAATAGAAATGTGTCGACAACTAAGGTAAGAGGTAATCGAGGTGTCTAGCAATATAGAACTAATACTTGTTTTTCAATTGATCCTTTTTCAGAAAATGAGAAGGACCACACATATGGTATGGAATTTTTCCAGTCTAGACATCATAACAACTCTTACTTTACTTCTCATAATGTTGGTTAAGGAATCACCATAATTTTTAATAGAAAAACACTGAGCAAAATTCTCTTCAATTTTTTCAAAATCAAAATCATTATCAATACCAACATTTAGAACCTCAATTGCATATAATTCCACCTCGTACCCTAATAAATGCCAACTAGGAATTCTTAATGCATTTAAAAAGCTTTTTTTTAGAAGAAACACTTCAGAATTTATATTTTAGCTACTCAAGAGAAAATAGAAAGAATTGATAAAAGGGTTGATTATATTTTAGCAACTCTGAGAAGGTTGGAAATTCAGATTGGATATATAGCTGAAGCAGTGTAGAAAAATAAGAAGGAACAACTTTTGAGTCAATTTGGGCAAGTTAAATCAATCACAATTCTCAAGAGTGGTGAGATTCATAATGCTAACGCTTACTTGGAAACTAATTGTGGTAGTTCATCTCTTCTTGGAATATCTAATGAAGAAAAAGCACTACAAGGACTACCAAAAGAGGAGGAACATTAAGAAAATTAGAAAGCAGTTGTTAGTAGTATGATGGAAAAAAAAGGCTTATTCTGAACTTGAACTCTATAAGGATATTGAGCCATATAGGCTTCCAATTTCATTCCTTAATATACTTAGGGAGTATAAACAAGATAAACAAAATTTTGATATTTTTACCATACTTTCTAAGGTTAATATTAATGTGCCTCTTTTGGATGTTATCAGAAAAATACTTGCATATGCAAAGTTTTTCGAAGACCTGTTGCTCTCCATAAAAAACAATATGGAAAAAATGAGAAAATAATTGTACCAGAGGCAACTAGTGCATTCCTTGGGTAGTGTTTACCTCAAAAATTGAAAGTTCTTGAGAGTTTCACTGTAGATATCTCATTGGGAGATAAAAAGAAGGTAAAATCTATGTTAGACTTGGGTGCTATTATTAATTTAATGTCGTACTTAGCCTACACTTAGCTTGGTTTGGGTAAGTTAAACCCAACTAATATGTGCCTTCAGTTTGCAGATGGCTCAGTTAAATATTCCTAAGGCATAATAGAAGATTTGTTAGTGCAAATTGTAAAGTTAATAATTCTAGTTGAATTTGTGGTACTTGATATGAAAAGTTTTTTCATAAGAAATAAGGAGTAGACAATTCTCCTAGGTATGCTATTTATGGCTACTACTAAGATAATTATTGATGTTCGTAATGGAAGACTAACCATGATAGTTTTAAGAGAGACAATTGAGTTTAACGTTTTTAATCCTCTATCTAACCCTTATAGTCAATCCTTTGAGAAATGTGCATCTAGTGATTACTTGATCTCTAGTGGTTATAATCATATTTGCAAGATAAGTTTGGAGGAACTTTGAGTGGTGTAAGGGTGATTGATCAGTTTGAAGTGGCTACTTACCCTCTTTGAAAATTCAAATTAGCAATGTCTTACCTTAAAAATAAATTCTTGGGAGGCAACCCATGTTATTTCTTAGATTTTTTAGTTTTTATTTCAATTTCCTTTTTGTATAGTATAACACCTCATTACCCCTATGTTTAATAGGTGAGTAAGGTGATGTCATGACTTGTTACACATTACGTATACACATACAAATAATATTACATATACACGACCTGAATGAATAACAACATAACAATATTATTGTATAACTAAGTTTAGCACATATACATATTAGTCTACACATTGCCCAAGATACAACCCTAATGGGTGGTCCAAAATGTTGTGCTACTCTGGATGTAGGTCCCACCAATTTCTGCTGCTATAGCTACACATCCATCGCTATTATCGTACTTCAGTCTACTATTTGCTCAAGACAAAATAGACTCTCACAGTGAGGTTACATTCAGTGGTGCAAGCTGTGCAATAATATGTTTATAGCATTTATATTATTATTATTATTATTATTATTATTATTATTATTATTATTATTATTATTATTATTATTATTATTATTATTCAATAACTAATCATGTATTTCTAATATAATTATTACATAGTATTCTAGCATACCTTTTAAGAAATAGCAGTGAACACATATTATACATTTTTCATTACATTATAGAAATATGTCAAACTGTAGTACATGTAGTTTTAGCATGTCTCCATATAAGCAAATGTATATCAAAGCTGAAGTATGTTGTGTACATTAAGTTTCCTTACCTATTGTGCCTATAAATTCAACAACCTAGACTAGACTCTAGGTAGACACAAGAGGTATCTGTATGAAAAGGGTGTCTATTTGAATGGATACTAAACATTTGGACGCTGAGTACCTCCACTCATAGTGGGACGTTGAATGCCTCTAATCATTGTGTGGATGCTAAGTAGCTATAGTAACGGTATGCGGAATACAAAGTGCCTCTTATACCTGTATATGGACACCGAGCGTCTCTAGTAATATTATTACCCTATTAGCATGCCAACAAGTTTATCTTATTGTAGTCCAAGCTCTTTATGAGCTCATGCAAACTTTTTTATATAGAAATCATCACATGAAATTCAAACATGGTATGTTTTACAACATGTCTTACTGTAGAGTTAATTAATAATTATTGTATACAAATTCCTTATATCATTTGTTATGATAGTTCGTGGTCCTTATACCACATTCTATATACATTTCATACACTTTTACAGAAATGAGAAAGCATGTACTTCATTTAATAAGCACATACATAATGGATCAAAATGTATGCACATATATAGCACATATATATATCTGCATACATTTTGATCCATTATGTATGTGCTTATTAAATGAAGTACATGCTTTCTCATTTCTGTAAAAGTGTATGAAATGTATATAACATATGCCAGAAATATACTAAATATATACTAGTTATAATTATGTATAACATGTCATAACACCATAACATTATTTATTCTTTAGCTTTAATCACTATTGCCATAAAACTTGCACAAACCTGGTTATGCCTTTCTTTTGTCAATTGGATCCATGCCTTTATTCGGCTCAGGTACTCTAGCATTGGTGTGCCTAACGTAAACCACATATTAATTAGTGCTTATGCAATTCAAGCCAACATCCTAATTGAGAATTGTCTAATAAAATAATTATAATGACTTTCGTGTCAAACTTAAGGTTTCTTAGGATTTAAACATTCATATTATATGTCTTTCGGTATAGGTTTTAGAAACCCCTAGTTTAAGTTAGAGTGCATCACAATACAAAATGAGGTTCTAGTTTCTTTGTATACTTTAATCTTGTGACACCATTTTACTATTATTGTACTCAAGATCATCCTTTTGACCTACACTTGTTAGTGGGTTCTCATGCAAATGGTCTTATGGTTATCTTGAGTTTTTGGTATTTTCTTCATATTAGAGTTTTGGGTATTTTCTTCATATTAGTTTCGACCATGACATTACTTCAATAACTTTAGTACAATTGCCCTTATGACATTACTACCATTTGTCTCTATTTTGCTCCAACTACCTTTTCTATACCTTAAGTTTTACATGCAATGCATTCCCCAACTTGATCTTGAAAATGCCAACCAAATTTTCTCCTTTTTCCATGGTTTATAATGTCTCGGTCTTAGTCAAGAAAATAAAAGAAGCGATTTGATTTTTCAAGCTTCCCATGACGACCCTATATCTCTTTGGCTCCATTTCTCTTCATTGTTCTCCATTCCCGACATGCAAGCCAAATTTCAAGCTTCTCTTGCCATAACTAAACCAAAAACTCATTTTTCTTTCTTTAGAAGTCTCGACTCAAATGTAGGAATTCCTTAGGAAACATTTTTCTTCAAGAAATCAAGATACACCACTAAAACTCATGTTCTATAAGCTTGAATGGGTGTTTGGCCAAAGGGATTATATAAGAAAATAAGAGAAAATTTAGGAGGGATCGGGTTTATGAGTGAAGGAAGAAAAATGGTTTTGTTAAAGGAAATGGGGCGAGTATTAAAGTATGGAGGAAGAACACCTTTTTATTATTATTTAGAAATTTCCTTTTAATGCCACATTTTATATGACCTAAAAATGTGATATGTTGCTTGGTTTCCACGTAAACTTCATGCAAGATGTATTTGTTATTTGATTAATTATCAATTAACTTAATTAGTTTTACTTAATTTGTTATGTAATGGTGTCTTCAATTTCATAAATCATGCACTAAAGCAAAAATCGCAATTTTACGATTTAGTCCAAAATTCTGATTTCACTCAATCAATTAGTATAAAATATATATACTTCCACTTTTTACTCTTATTATGTGTTAGTTTTTTCGGTAGATCTAGTGCATTTGGTCTTAAATTACGTGCGTCAGTTGATGTTTAAAATGGCAGACGTGACAATACTGTCCCTCTTAAAACATTTCGTCCTCGAAATTTTAATTAGCTAACTTGATTTATACATCTTGGGAAGTTAGCTTTTTATAGTCATTCGCTCTAGTATCGTACCTCCTGTCGAGTTGTTTTCTCACAATTTTCTCATTAGGGCACTTCTTTTTCATTACTCATATTAGATTAGCTAATAGTTCCTTTTCATACATTAAATAATTTAACATATGGTGCCTCTAGTTCAATTTCATAAAATAGATCTTATCTATCCTTCACAACACTAGGGTACAAACAATGTGATGGTTTATGTCAAATTCTTATGATAAAGAGTACTTGTAGGCTATAGATCTCCTCATTTCAATCCCTCATACTAGTAATTTGGTATAAGCTTAATTTCTCTTTTTATCAAGCTAAAGCTTCTTTTTCTCATTATAATATTATAAACAAGGTGTGTAGGAATAGTTAATCTTTATGGCTTTAAAAGCTAAGTTTAAGGATTATAGATTTTGATATAGAAATATTATATGTGTTAGGAGTTGAAAGAGGAGGTGGTGAAACCCACTAAAGAGATAAACAAGCTTGAAAGAAGCTTAGTTTTAAAGCCCTATTAGAGGTATGTACATATATGCATTCAAATTCCTAAATTTTGGCATGTTATGTGTGTTAATTAAGTGATAATTGAATTGTATGCTTAATATGCTAAATTCAAAGTTCAATGATGTAATTAATGCTATAAGATGTGAGTAACTGTATGAAAAATATAAGTATGCCTTAAATGAGTATTGATGATGCTTGTAGTATTACATGCAATAAATATGCCTAAAAATATATTAAATGGAAATGAATAATGATGACTTAATGGGTGAAAGAGGTAAGTAAGAACGGTTATTTGCATATGGAAACATAAATGCTCAATAGGATGTCTTAATCTATGTTTGATATGAATGTTGATAGAAAAAGTTTGTTATGGGACAACCATTAGAGATATTGTATGTGACTTATAATAAATGCATGATTTAATACTGTTAGCTATTGAAAAAGCCATATCATGCCCATGATTAGGTGTTCATGACGTGAATTTCATTGGATGAATAAGGTCACGCCTGTGACTTTTTTTTCATGATCGTGAAGAAAGTGTGCACAAAATGGACATATGTTAAGGATAAAGTAGTTAAAGATAAAAGTTGATCAAGAGAAACTACCCCAACATCAAAGACAATAGAGCAAACCCTAAGAGAGTTGGTGATATCTCATGTCACTCTTTGCATACATTTTATACATGTCACAGTAGGAGTTGTTTACCTATATACATATCTATAATGTATGAATCATGTAATATTATGTCAAAAGTATGTATTTTTATAAGCCGCTAGACAAGGGTTAGTCATTTTCATGAAATTGTGAATTAAAATGTTAAGTCAAATTTTATTTTACTTTATGTTTTATGCAAGTCATCATGGCAATGGTGCAAGGAAAAAAGTTTTAAAATTGCATAGGTTTTTCACATACAATTGTGTGGCACTCACTTGTTTAACCAGATTAATCCTGGTTAGGCAAGATGATGCTACATTTAGTGGTATCAGAGTTTAGGTTTAGGCATTTCTGAACCTAAATGGGTCAAGGGTTATCATGCATACATAAAATATCTCGTATGTCTCTAATATGGTCTTTCTGTATTGACTTGTAAGAGTATAAGGTATAGATAGAGCTAGAAGCACATGGTGTTTCTTAGAGAAACAGTTCTCTTGATCCTAGGCTGTTAATTAGCCTAGTGTTTCAAGTATACGAGGTCCAAAGGATGCCATAGTTCTTCAGTAGCCACCATTATGACAAGTGGATCTAGGTGCTATACCAATTTGTAGCAGATGGCTGGTATTTTACAACAGTTGACTCAGGCCATACCACAGGCATTGCGACAACCAGCATCACAGTTGCCACCACTAGAGGCACCAATGATGAAGATAGATAGGCTCCATAAGTATAGGGCCACTGTTAAGGATGATCCTGTATTAGCCAATTTTTTGCTAGAGAAGACTAAGAGAGTTTTTGAAGAGTAGAGTGTGCTTAGGAGAATAAGGCTAATTATGTAGTATTGCTTTTATAGGAACATGCATATGAGTGGTGGAAATCAGTTTGAAAAAAGCCAAAGACTCCACAGCCCCTGACTTAGGAGTATTTTGTTGCAGAATTCAAGAATGAATATGTGCCCCGAGTTTACTAGATGAGAAAAGAAGGGAATTCTTGAATTTGCGATAGAAAGGCATGACAGTTTCTGAGTATGTAAAGGAATTCACACGGTTGAGCAGATATGCCACCGATCTTTTGAGAGATGAGAGTGATAAGTGTTGCCACTTTGAGGACAATTTGAAATATGACATAGGATATCATGTCATTTCCCTACAGCTTGAGGAATTTTCTACACTTGTGCTCACTGCTATTAGTATAGAGAAAAGGAGAAAGAGAAGAGAAAAAGAGAGTACTAGAAGACCCACAGCTACTGTGCCACAGACTATCGACAAGAGAGGTTGATTCCTTTTGGAACAATCCCAGGGTAGGGGATGAAGTAGAGGACATAGTCATACTCAGTCCAATTCTTTTAAGAGGGGACCACTTTCTAAGACTGTATTAGCCACTGCTAGACTAATACAACTAGAGATCTTGCTCCCTTATGTGTGACATGCCAGAAAAATAATAGAGGAGAATTTCTATTGGCTTCAGGGGCTTGCTTTAGATGTAGAGCCCTATATCATATGAGGAAGGATTGCCCATTGTTGGAAAATGATACTCCTACATAGATAGCAGTATTAGCACCAGTTCAGAGTAGGAACCAGACACGAGGAGGTCATGTAAGACCTAGCCAGACTGTTTCAAAGGCAGTAAATAGGTTGGGATCCAGTAGAGCCCCAGTTAGGGCATATGCTATAAAGGCCCCTGAGGACTAGGATGCCACAAATACCATAATGGGTATATTTTCTTCACACGACTTAGATTTATGTGCTTTGATAAACCCAAGCTCTACACATTTTTATGTTTGCACAAGCACACCCAATCAGCACAGTATGACCGTAGAAAAGCTAGAGTTTGAGATTGAGGTCACAAATCCTTTAGGCCATAGTGTTTTTATGAATCAGGTATACAAAAATTGCCCTTTGGTTATGTATGGGAAAGAGTTTCCCATGGATCTCATAAAGTTACTATTTCATGAGTAGGATGCCATATTAGGTATGGATTGGCTCTCACAGAATGAAATAGTTGTTGACTGCCGGTCTAACATAGTTGTTCTTAAGACTTTTGAACAAAAAGAGGTGGTAGTTGTAGATGACAAGTTTCCAAAACCTCCCTATATAGTTTCTATGATGAAGGCACAAAAAAAGATTAGAAAATGATGTGAGGCTTGTTTGGCTCATGTGATTGACACTAGAAAAGTGGGTCTAGATCTCTAGGATATCCCTATAGTGAGGGAGTTTCCATATGTCTTTCCAGATGATCAACTGGGATTACCATTGAGTAGAGAGGTTGAGTTATCCATAAAGCTCGCACTAGGCACATCACCGATATCCATTGCACTTTACAAAATGTCACATTCAGAGATGAAAGAGTTGAAAACTCAATTGCAAGTGTTGTTAGACAAAGGTTTTATTAGGCCGAATGTATCTCTTGAGGTGCACCATTTTTGTTTGTAAAAAAGAAAGATGGGTCTATGAGATTGTGCATAGACTATAGGATACTGAACAAGGTAACCATTAAGAAAAGATATTTGTTACCATGAATTGATGATCTATTTGATCAGTTAAAAAGTGCAGGAGTGTTCTCCAACATCAATTTGAGGTTAGGTTACAACTAGTTGAAGATAAAGGACAAGATATAGCTAAGATAGCTTTTAGAACCAGATATGGTCATTATGAGTTTTTGGTTATGCCATTCGGTTTGACCAATGCTCTAACAACTTTTATGGACTTGATGAATCAAATTTTAGGCCATACTTGGACCAATTCGTAGTTGTTTTCATCGGTAACATCTTGGTGTACTCTCAAAACCAAGCAAAGTATGATCAACATTTGAGAACAGTGTTATAGATCCTTAGAGATTATAAGAGTTATGCTAAGCTCTCCAAATGTGAGTTTTGGCTTGATGAAGTAGATTTCCTTGGACACATCATATCAATAGATGGCATCAGGATTGATTTTAGGAAGGTTGATGCAATCTTGAATTGGAAGCTGCCTCGTAATGTGACTGAAATCATGAGTTTTCTTGGTTTTGGTTACTATAGGAGGTTTGTGAAAGGTTTTTCTTTGATTACTTCTCCTTTAACAAAAATTTTAAGGAAGATGTGAATTTCAAGTGGAATGACAAATGTCAAGCTAGATTTGACAAGCTCAAGTGTATGTTGACAAAAGCTCTAGTTCTTACATAGCGAGTTCTCGATAAAGAATATGTCGTCTATAGTGATGCTTCTCATAACAATTTGGTGTATATTTTAATGCAAGAGGGAAAGGTAGTTATGCTTTCGGGAAATTGAAGCCACATAAAAAGAATTACCCCACATATGATTTTGAGTTAGTAGCCATAGTATTTGCTCTAAGATACATCACTACTTATATAGGGAAAAGTGTTTCATCTACACCGATCACAAAAGTTTAACGTATCTTCTAACACATAAGGAACTCAACTGAAGGCAAAGACGATAGTTGAAATTGATCAAAAACTGTAATTGAGTCATCTACTATCATCCAAGTAAGCCCAACGTTGTGGCTGACGCTTTGAGCAAAAGGACTATAGTAGAGTTGTTTTTTGGCCTACTCTTAACCAGAAAATTAGAGATCTAAAGTTGATCTCCAAAGGAGAGAGACCAGAGTACATGGTTGAATCAGATGGCAGTTTATGTTATCAATGCCACTTATGTGTTCCTATTGTTATGGAATTAAGGCAAAAGATTTTAAAGGAAGTGTATGAAACCAAGTTTGTTATGTATCTAGGAAGTAAAAAGATGTAACATGATATAAAGGAAAGGTATTGGTGGGAAGGAATGAAAAAGGACATTATAGAGTTCACAACGAGATGCTTGACATGTCAACAAGTCAAGGCAGAACATCAGGTACCTTCAGGTTTGATGCGATCGATTACAATACCAGAATGGAAATAGGAATGAATCACGATGGATTGTAATTAAATTGCCTATGACTTTGAGGATGTTCGATGTCGTTTAGGTCACAGTGGATAGGCTATCAAAGTCAGCACACTGCATACCAATAAGGTAAGATTATTCTCTAAATAAGCTAGAAGAGCTTTAAGTGAATGAGATAGTAAGGCTACATAGAGTTCCAGTCTCTATCATATCAAACAGAAATCTTAGGTTCACCTTTTAGTTTTGGAAAAGGTTATAGTGAGCTTTGGGTACCAAGCTCAGTTTCAACATGGCTTTCCACCCACAAACAGACGGTCAGTCGAAAAGGGTAATACAAATTTTGGAAGATATGATGAGAAGTTGTGTTATCAAATTTGAGGGAAGTTGCGAGAAATATCTACCATTAATGGAGTTTGCCTATAATAATAACTACCAGTCTAGCATCCAGATGGAACCTTATGAGACACTATATATTAGGAAGTGTCGAAACCATTATGTTGGATAGAGCTCAGTGAGTATAAGTTTTTAGGACTAGAGTTGGTGCAAGAGACAGAGAAAAAAGTGAAAATCACACAAGAAAGGTTATTTGCAGCTTCAGATTGACATAAATTGTATGCAGATCTTAAGAGAAGAGATATAGAATATGAAGTGGGAGACGAAGTAGTTTTTAAATTTTCTCCATGGAAGAAGGTCTTAAGGTTCGAAAAGAAAGGAAACTTAATCCTTAGATTCATTAGACCATATGAGATCTTAGAACGAATTGGACCAGTTGCCCATAGATTTGTTGTGCCGCTAGAGTTAAGTATGATTCACAATATTTTCTATGTATCCATGTTGAGAAGGTACAAGTCAGATCCTTCACATGTCATCATATTTGAAATATAAAGGTGGGGTTAGATCTCACATATTTGGAGGAACCAATTGAGAAATTGGCTAGAAAGAATAAAGAGCTCAGGAACAAGCAAGTACTGTTAGTCAAAGTCTGATGGAGAAATCATGCAATGAAAGAGGATACATAGGTAAGTGAAGAGGTAATGAAGGCACAATACCCCCCAACTATTCCAATACAGTACCACAGGTAATTTGAGGATGAAATTCATTTTAAAGGGGAGAGAAATGTAATGCCCATAATTAGGATATAGTAATTAATATGAATTAAGAGATATAAGTATGTGATTAAGGGTTATGAGAAAAGAGTGAAACGAAACAAGAAAGAGAAATGTCATAGGGTTCACATATGTGACAATACTTTCATGATCGTAAACCATCGCGAGATAAAATTATGGATTTAAACAAATTCACAGTTGTGATAGTAGTTGTCACGTCCATGAACATCATTAGATATAAAATTTCATCAGTTATTCTTTTGTTGCCCTCATGACTTAAAATCAAGTGAAACCCTACAATTCGAATGATTTCTCATACCAGAGGCTAAATCTTACCATTTTCTTTTGATTCCTAGCCCTAAACACCTAAGCCAAAGTAAAAGATTCAAGTCTAAGCAAGTTCTTTTACAATAGAAGCATAAAGAGGAGATGTTTTGAGGAGGCCTAACCATAGGAGGAAGAGAGGAGACGAATCTCCCTTTCTAGTTGCGTTTCCTCTAATTAAGTTAAGGATCATATTTTCCTTTCATTTTTACAAGCTTTTCTAGCTTTGAACATGTCTATTTCATTTATGGTAGAGATCCATTTTGAATGGGTTAGGATTATGCTTGATCTTGAGAGTTTATGGTTAAAGATCCCTCTTTAAATTATTTAAAGTTTATGACAAGTATTAGTAAGATGTTATATGATAATAAGGTTAAAGGGACCGTTAAAGTTAGGGTTTTCATCTTTATGGTTTTAAAAGCTAAGTTTAAAGGTTATAGATTTTGATATAGATGTGTTATATGTGTTAGGAGTTGAAAGATTAGGTGGTGAAATCCACCAAAGGGATAAACAAGTTTGAGAGAAGCTTGGTTTTGAGGTTCCATTAGAGGTATGTACATATATGCATTCAAATTCCCAAAATTTGGCATGTTGTGTTTGTTAATTAAGTGATAATTGAATTTTATGCTTAATATGCTAAATGCAAAGTTCAATGATGTAATTAATTCCATGAGATGTGAGTAATTGTATGAAAAATGTAAGTATACCTTAAATGAGTATTGATGCTGCTTGTAGTATTACATGCATTAAATGTGTCTAAAAATGTATTAAATGGAAATGAATAATGATGACTTAATGGGTGAAAGAGGTAAGTAAGAATGGTTATATGCATATGGACACATAAATGCTCAATAAGATGTCTTAATGTATGTTTGATATGAAAGTTGATAGAAAAAGTTTGTTATGGGACAACCATTAAAGACGTTGTATGTGACTTGTAATAAATGCATGATTTAATATTGTTAACTGCTAGAAAACCCAGATTCATATCGGTGACCAAGTGTTCACGACCGTGAATTTCATTGGATGAATAAGGTCACGTCTGTGACGTTTTCTTCATAACCGTGAAGAAAATGCAAAAAATGGATACAAGCTTTCACGACTTAGTTCACAGTTTGGTTCACGAGTAGGCTACCTGTGATTGAGGTGTTAACGACTGTGAACATATAATTCATGCCCGTGAATCCTATTAATATGATATATGTTATTTTCTTAAATGGATTTAATGCAATGGCTATGCACATGCCTATAGGATGAGGTGTTTAAAGTATGCCTATATGATTTCCATTCCAGGGATGTTACATGATGAGTTTCCATATGAAAAAGTATATATGCAATATGATATGAATGCTATATTGAAGTGTAATAAAGCCAATATGAACATGTAAAGCCCAGACTCGATACTAAGACTATCAATAGGATAGATGGTGCACTATTAAGGGAGTGTACAGTATATAGCTTGGAGTGGCACATATGATGATCAAATGTATTTTTATGCAAAAGTTACATATCTACTCGATTAATGTGGCCAAATTTTGGAGAGTGCCATTGACTTGAGGAGCTTAGACTGGCACTCATGATCATAGACAGTGGCAGGGTGACTTAAGCTCGAAGGAAATCATGATGAGAACATGATATTGAGATTCTTATCATGTATAATTTTGTTAGTATCTAAATTATCTCTAGTCATAGGTTTAATGAGACAGGACATTGTTAATCTGGATAGACTAGCACATGCTATACTACTTGATTAGATCAAACAGTATATCTCATAATTTGTAAAAATGAGATGTTTAGAGTTAACATATGGATGCTTGCTAAGTGTAGCTAAGTATATTGGATGACCAGCTATGAGACAATCATATGGATAATCTATTCAAATGTCAATGATAGTCTTATCATAGCAATGGTGCAAGTATCATTAGACTTAAGGTACTCAAGGATATCTTGGATACTGATTCTGTATTTTGACACTATTTCTTATTACCTCAGGGAGGTTGCTCATAAGGTGGTTATTGGATACAACTTGAGATATTCGAAGGTAATTGGGTAACCAACAAAGGATTCACCACTCCTAATATAAGAAATGTATACTCATGGCCTTTTATCGGGGTCATTGCTAGGGAATCTTTGGCTAGAGTAAAAATGTCTTAAAGATAGTTTCAATGACATATCTAACAGAGTAATAAGCCTCAAGAATAAGAATGAACATCACTTGGAGTAGACATGATATAGTCAGTCTAGTGGGAGTTGACACATATCCATACTCTAAACCAAGTCGGGTATGAAAAAATTCATAGTCAAACTACTGACTTTTTGATCAATTAGGGGTCATGATGTGTTGCTAGATATCGCTAATGACTTGCTTAAATTAATTGTTAATTAAATGACCAATATAACTAGGAATCTAATGGGTCACGTACATTGAAAATATGAAGAATGAATAAAATAGTAATTGATAGGATCTAAAAATAAGAGAGAATTATTTTCGGGACGAATCATGATGAGATGCCACAAAAAATTTGTTCAGAAGGGTAATGGGCCTGTAAAGGCCCGTGCGGGCTAGATAGGCTACTGTCCTACCCAGCAGCAGGCCCATACAAGCTGTTGCACATTGTTGCCCATACGACACTGTTATTGTTGGCCTTAATGGTTTTTCATTATTCATTTGACCTTCTTTTTCTTCTATTTTTATTTTTGATATTTTCTTTGAATATGATTCAGATAGAAAAAATATTAAATTACCGAAAACAATATATAAAAATATTTTTTGTAAAAATATTATTTTTGAGACACAAGAAAAATTATTTCAAGAACACTTTCAAAGCTAACACTTTCAAAGCTAACACTTTGAATTTGTTCAAACCATTTCTTTTGTTAGTTTCTTTTTCATTCTTTGTGTGGATGATCATTAGAGACATCCTAGTGTAGATTATTATGGTTTGCTACAACCCAACAATGTGAAGATTTGAATAACAAATCAAGAAATTAGAAGATATAATTTATAACCTCTATGTTTAATGAATTAATTTTAATGGAACAAGCAAGATCCTTATTTTGGGTTTTGAAAATTTTATTTTTTTACTACATTTTGTGAATGAGGTTTGTCTTTCAAAATCCAAAAGTCGTATCAGAGCCACATTGTGTCCATTACAATTAATTTTAATTGAAAGTGCAATGAGATTGCATAGTTTTGATAATTTTGGATCAATAGATTTGCAAATTTGAAATTAATTTGTAAAATATGTTTTATATATTTTTATTTCTCTAATCTAATCATTGGATGATTAAGGATGATTATTTTGATTGAAAAATGGTTTGAATATGATTCAAATAATTAATTTCAGATTTATTTTAAAATGTTGAAAATTATCTTATTTATGAACATGTGTTGTTGTTTGCTTTAATTGATAAGGTTGTTTATATTTTTATGATAATTTGATAATGAAAAATTTATTTATATATATTGAGAATATGTTTATACCTCTGTAAGTGTCCAATAATTAATTAAAAATTATTTTAATTAATTTTTCAAACAAACACAAAAATGAGATTGTTTTGGCATACCCGGCGAGACTGTTTTGTTTGATATATTTGTATGTGATTATTTTATTTTCAGCACCTTTACATAATTTTTATATGATTAAAAATATTTTATTTTGATGTGAGATACATGCTAAAATTATTTTGTATGAATTTAAAATTTTAAAAAATTATAGATGTCGAATAAGTTGTTTTGAGCGTCTAAGTGTATTGGTTTGTTTGTCTTAGTAATTCTGGCATATGCCAAAACTATTTTGATGAACTTGAGCTAACCTAAAGATAATTAGAATGATGATTTTAAGTTCTGAAAATTTTTAGAAATTTTGGAAAATTAATTTTGAATTAATTTAGGTTGAGCAATAATAATTCTAATATGACTAGAAATTGATATGTGTATTAAAATTAAATTGTTTAATTTTGACATCATAATATTTTGATTTTAAGGTGAATTAATATTGATATAATTCTTAAAATATGGAATTTAATTTTTTTAAATATTAAATTCCATATTAAAATGACATACAAAAATAAATTAACCAAAACAATACAAGTAGACAATTTATGTTCAAGCGTTGAATCAATTTTCAAATTGAAATCCAAAAATTGTCATTATTTTATTTTATGCATTAGAAAATGGATGTTAGGAGTGTATGGAAAGACATGATGGATGATTATAGACTTAGGCCCAATGTGATTGAACATGCATGAATTTGTTTTGTTTTATGGTAAATAGGGCATGCGTGTCACTACATGTCTTTCTTTCTTGTGTATTTTTTTTCTCATCTTACTCCCCTCAAATGTAAATTGAGGTTTTCTATACTTTGAAATATGTAATTAGATTATATAGGATTATGATAGAATGAAGATACAAAGAAGGAAGAAACAAAAGAGGTGACACCATAAACTTGTAGACTTAGAAATAAGAATTTGGTTTCTATTTTGGGTTGTAAATTCATATATATACCTAGGTAAGGCATAGTCAATTTCTCTTTGACTCAAGAGATTGACTTTTGTATGTCCATAATCATGTCATTTAGTTAATGTAACTATCTTTATATTTTCATGTGATGAATGCATGATATATAAAAGTATGCATTAATAACATGATGAGACTTAACAAATAAAGTTCTCGCTAAATAAATAAATAAGTCTTAAGCCTTCAATTAATATGATGAGAACCAGAGTTCTTCTAGAGTTAGGGTTGTTTAGTTGCCTCAAGCTCGTTCTATAAGAATATGTTCAAACCATTGAAATTAGATTTCATAATTAATGGGTTGGACTTAACCATTATCATTAGCTTGTTGGATTTGTGCCAAGGTTAATGTGTATTGGAGGCGAAGTTAGGTTAGTGTACATGAGATGTACATATATCAAGAGTTGATAGCCTAATGTATATGCACACATTAATTAGTTGATAGCACAAGATTCGATAATTGCATGAATAAATCAATAGGTATAGATTAGATACCTACCAACCAAACTAAGGATGGATTGTTGAGTTGCTTCAAGGTTATTCTTAGCTAGTTGGATATTAACCCACTAGGAGAACTTCCATATAAGTTTTATCGGGTTCATAGTGAGGTCTATAGATTCATAATAAAATAATGGGAGTCCTGATATGATTTATTAAAGACCTAATAAACATGCATTTTCATGTACATTCTAACATGCTTTATTTTACATCTAGGGTGCTAGAATCATCATCCTGACAAGTGTGAATTTGCAATCATTAATGGAATCAAATAAGTTAATTGGGCCTAATTTTTTAGATTGGCTTAGGAATTTGAGAATAGTTCTCAAATCCAAAAAGATTGTCTATGTCCTAGATGAGGCACTCTCTAATTCTCCAGCTGCTAATACTTTTAAAGATGTCCAGAAGGCATATGAAAAGAATCTTGATGATAGTGAGATGACAAGCTACATTATGCTTGCTACTATGTTAGCTGAGTTGTAAAAGCTATGGATGTTAATTTGATAGTCTACCATCTAAGAGAGTTTTTTGATGAGCAAGCGCATTCTGAAAGGTTCGAAACTTCGAGGTTACCCTTTCGCACTAAGATGGTTGATGGGACATCTCTAGTGAAATATGCATTGAAGATGAATAGTTATATTGAGGGGATGGCCACCTTGAGATTTATCATGGACCATAAATTAAGTATTGACTTAATTCTAACCGATATATCCGATAGTTATTCATATTTTGTGCTTTACTATAGGATGAACCAAATCTCCACCACTATTCTTGAACTAATCAATTTTCTCAAGACAACTGAACCATATGTCAAGAAGGACAGCAAGGTTGTGATGTTGGTGGACTCTTCTAGTTCTAAGAAGAAGAACCTTAAGAAGAAGAAGAAGTCCATGAAGCCTAAGAGAGGTATGGCCAAGAAAAAAGCCAAGAAGACTGCTCCAAAGGGGACATGCTTCCATTGTGGCAAGTGGTCATTGGAAGAGAAACTGTAAGGCTTACTTAGAGTCCTTGAAGAAGAAGGCATATTATGCCCCATCTAATTTAGGTATTTTTGTCTTTAAAATTAATACCTTTTCCAATAATGATATATGGGTATTAGATACCGGTTGTAGCTCACACATATGAATCGATATGTTGGGCCTAAGGAACAGTAGACAACTCTATAAGGGAGAGTCAAATCTATATGTTGGAAATGGAGCATGGGTTGTTGCATTAGTTGTAGGAACTTATGTTTTTGACCATCCCTAGTGGGATTTTGTTAATTTTGGATAATTTCTATCATGTACATGCTTTAACTAAAAACATTATTTCTATTTTAAGTTTAAATAAAGATGGTTTCCATTTAGTTTTTAGTAACAATTGTTGTTCTATTATGTTGAATGGAATTCTTTATGCTAACGGTACATTATACAATGGAATATATGTATTAGATATGTCAAATCCAATTATAAACATCAATGATAATAAGGAAAAAACAAGATATGTTGAAATCATTTTACTTATGACATTTATTCTTTGGTCATATAAGTGAAAAACACATGAATAAGCTATACAAGAGTGGTAGTTTGGGGTCATTTGATTATGAATCATATGACACATGTGAATCTTGTTTATTAAGCAAGATGACAAAATTACCTTTTAAGGGAAAGGGTGAACGTGTTAATGGGATTTTAGACCTAATACATTCGGATGTATGTGGTCCAATATCCACACACGTCAGAGGTCATTTCATCTACATCATTACTTTTATCGATAACTACTCATGATTTGGGTATGTGTATCTTATAAGATACAAATCTGAAGCTTTTGAAAAGTTAAAAGTGTTAAAAAAATTAAGTAGAGAAACAATTTAGCAAAAGTATTAAAACACTCTGATTAGATTGATGAAGAGAATACTTGAGCCAAGAGTTTCTAGATTATCTTAAGGATAATGAGATATTATCTCAATGGACTGCACCTTACATGCCATAATCCAATGGTGTGGCTAAAAAAAGAAACCAAATCCTGTTAGATATGGTAAGGTCTATAATGAGCTTTACGGAACACCCTAAATTATTTTTGGATTATGCATTAGAGATTGCCATTTATATATTAAATGGAGTCCCTTCGAAGTTAGTTGATGTTACTCCATCTGAGATATGGTATAACAAGAAGCCCACATTTTCTTAAATAAGAGTTTGGGGTTGTCCTGCTTAAGAAGAACGGACAATGTCAGATAAGATGGAAGCTAAGTTTGACCGATGTTTGTTTGTGGGATATCAATTTTACCATCCCTTAGAAAAAAAGGTGTTTGTTTCAAGACATGTTATCTTTTTAGGAAAAGAATTTCTTTTAAAAGGCGATAGTGGAAGCAAAATTGAACTTGAGAAAGTTCAAGATGCTCAAGCAGATGCTGAGCAACTACTTGAACCTGAGCCTATTATTCATACAGATGATATAACAGCTTAACCTTCTGAAGCACAAGAGATTCATAGGTCAACGAGGATACATATTGTTCTAGAAAGATATGGATTTCTCATTAGTGAGCAGTATAATGTATTGCTCATAGAAAACAATGAGCCTACAACCTATGAAGAAGTTATGAATAGTTTAGAATTTGACAAATGGCTTCAAGCCATGAAGTTAGAAATGGATTCCATGTATGAAAACTAAGTATGGACTTTGGTTGACCCACCCGAAGGGATAAAGCCTATAGGGTGCAAGTGGGTTTTCAAGAAGAAAACTAATATGGATGATAATGTGGTTACCTATAAAGCTAGAATTGTAGCTAAAAGTTATAGTCAAAGATAAGGAATTGAATATGATGAAACTTTTAGCCCAATAGCTATGCTTAAATCCATAAGGATACTCCTAACCATTGCTGCTCATTATGATTATGAGATATGGAAAATGGATGTGAAGACAACTTTTTTTCATGGAAATTTGACCGAGGATGTGTACATGACACAACCAGAAGGCTTCATATCTAATGATGGTAAAAAGGTATGCAAACTTCAAAGATTCATTTATGGATTAAAGGAAGCATCCGGGAGTTGGAATATTCAGTTTGACAAGACAATCAAGCAATTTGGTTTCTTACAAATTTTGGATGAACCGTGTGTTTACAAGAAGGTTAGTGGGAGTGCAATTGCATTTTTTTTTGTTGTATGTAGATGACATATTGCTAATGAAAAATGATGTCTAAGCCTTACAATCAGTCAAAAGTTAGAATCGATCTATATTTTGGGGATAAAGATTTTATAGAGATAGATCTATAAGATTGCTTGGTCTTTCACAGTCTATATACATAGATAAGATGCTAAAGAGGTTTAGCATGGAGTAGTCCAAGAGAGAATATATTCCTATGACCCATGATTTTGATTCCATATGCTTCAGTTATAGGATCAGTCATATATGTATAATTTGTATAAGAGCTAATGTATCATATACTCTGAGTGCCACAAGCAGATACCAATCGGACCCTAGTGAGGGTTATTGGGTGACTATCAAGAAAATCCTTAAGTAATTGAGAAAGACTAAGGATGAATTCTTGGTATATGGAGATGGAGATCTTGTTGTGAGCGAGTACATCGATGTTGTTGCCCTGATAATGAACCAAGAAGGGGGGTTAAATTGGATATTAAAAATTCTCAACTTTTAAGTGCGGAATGAAAAGTTAAGTAGAGTAGGGATAGGAAGATATCACACAAGAAATTTATAGATGTTCGGGTGTTAACAAACCCTACTCTTCTCCCCAATCTCAATTGGGAGTTTCACTAACACACTAAGTGTTACAATAGTGTTTTACAATCTCACTCCCAACTATAGTGTTTCTATCAATGGATCATACCTAACCTAGAAATCCCTTGTGTTTTAATGGCTCACACAATAAACCAATTCCTTGTGTTTTAATGGCTCACACAAATAACTCTTACAAGTGTTCTACTTTTAACCCAATATACCCAAACTCACTTGAGTAGTAGATTACAAAGAAAAACACTCACAAATCTATAATGCTCAGAAATAATGAGCAAAAAGATTTTTATAGAGAATTAAAGTTTAGTTGAAAGTAATTAATGTACAAATGGCCACAACAAGATTTTGATTCGAAGTAATTGCTATTCTCTTGTTCTGGATTCATAAATGACTTGCATTTATACTTTCATAGGGAATTATAGCCGTTTGGATGCATTTAATACGAAAATAGCCATTGCACCAACTCTTAATTTTGCGCTTGACATGTTTCTCTTTCCTCTTTCACGGTCATGAATATGTGTGTCACGGTCCTGAATGTTCTTCTAAGCCGTGACTCAAGTGGTGACTCTGATCGTGAAGCATTATGGAAGGAATTGAAGTGTTTGATCATGAGCATGACTTTATTCTTTCATGGGCGTGAATATCCTTGCAAGCCGGGGTCCAAGTGGTGACTCTGGTCGTGAAGCTCTCTAGAGGAATTTGACATATTTTCTCATGGGCATGTCTGATATGATCATTTACGACTGCTATGATCCTTCATGGCCGTGAACTTTAAATGTTGGAAGGTTAGGGCCAAGTTACATCACGGACGTGACATAAATAGTCACAGGTGTGAACATGCTATTTCTTCATTTTTTGACTTTTAAAGTTTGTCTTCCATTCTTGCATCATATTCCATACCCTGTTCAATAAACTTAGAACACAAGTATGTTAAATACATTATTGCTATTTTATTTATTAGCATCAAAATGACGAAAATACTCCTTAAGGTTCAACAATCTTCCCTTTTTTGATGGAGACAAATAATCTAGTAATATGTGCTTTTGAGAAGTCTCCTCGTCAAAAGATGCTTAAGATAAAAAAATAATAGAGTGCAAGAATTTTTAAGAATGATGAAGTGTACCATGGATGCTTGCCTCTTAGTTTAGGTATATGCAAGGTATATGCAAAGTATATCCAATGTATACCAGATTTTTGCTTATAACTAGTTAAGTATATGCAAAGTATATTGAAGGTAGATTCAAAGTATCAACACATTTGCATTCATGTAACTTGCTATACCAAATTTTTATTTAATTCAATTATATTGCTATGTTCTCCCCCTTTTGTCATCAACAAACAGAACATAAAAGATAAATCATAAGGGAAAACTAATGCAATTATATTAATACAAAATGGAAAAGTACAAAGGTTTGAAAAGTAAATTAAATTCCTACATTTGCAATACTAGAAACTAATAAGAAAAATGAAATAAAAGAAAAAAAAAACAAAAGCTCCAGCTAGATTTGGAGCTACTTCTGCCTCGAGGCTCTCCATCCGAGACTCTATGAAATCTTTGAGGTTCTTCAACCTCTCATCAATCGAAGCCTACAATTGGTCAAAACGAGGTGCCAAAAGGTTAGCCCCCTGTTGAGCCAAGTTCGGTGTGGAGGCCGAGGATTGTCCAACTTCCTGCTTAACCTCTGGGGTCGCCGTATCGACTCGAACTCTTTTTCTTTGCTGGATTCCTTGGAGGCTAGCTTTGAAGTCGTTCAAATCGTTGTCTTCCCAAATAATCTCACCAGCTGTATTGGTGAAGCGGTAGTAGATATTATTCTCATGAACTATGCAAACTGCCACTCCCATCTTGATAAAAGACTTGACGTCTAGCCGGTCTCTAGGATGTGCTGGTATAAGGTTGAAGTTGTGCTCTTCTAAATTTAGATAACCAAGCTTGATAGCAAGGGGAGTCATGTACCCACCAATCAAGATGTCTCCGGAGGGCTTCGTGGCAATTGATAGTAAATGGTTTGCAAACCATCGAGATAGAGCCACTATTAGGCCTCTTCGGGCCATCTCCAAGAGAAAGAGCTCGAATTTCTGAATTGAACCGTTGTTGTCCCCTCTGGCAAAGATGATATAGGTTAGAAACCTATACAAGTACTTGTGTACTGGTGATCGAAGGTGGGTGCTCTTTGTCTTCTTAACATCCCAGCTGCAGTCGAGTCCAAAATGAGTGCATGCCTGATTGGCATAGAACTCCACCTCACTTTCATTGAGTATACCGTCAGAAAGAAGGTTGAACATGTCACCAAACTCCATTGTGAGGGTGTTCGAATGTTTATAGAGTTGAAATTTCACCGTGCCGATGGGAGAGACTTGCAGGGTGCTAAAGAACTCGAGGGTAGGCTCCCTTAGCGTCGGTTGATCAATATCAACAAAATCTTTTAGATGACAAGTATGGAGTTGTTCCGTCATGCTTGTCTTGAGACCAAGGGTCCTGACAACGTGCCATTCAAAGGATCGAGAGGAAATAAGTGGTCTTTTCTTGAGAACTGAGTACCTCGAATGATAGTGCTTCGGAATAATATTGAGAAGGTAATCTGTGTACCTCTTTGGAGCATGAGACTTCTTTCTGGTACATTTGGAGGAGCTGGGTTCCATTTTTAGGTTTGAAATTGTTTCTTGAAAAGAAAAAATCTGATAGGATTTTTGAAGAGTACCTAGTGATATTTGATTTTTGATGAATGAAATAGTTTTTGAAGGTATTTATAGATGGAAAATGTTGTTGGGGGGCTATAATCTATGAAATGTATTGAATGGTGATAAATGAGAGAAGTTGGAGAGTTAGAAATGAGAGAAATAATGGTAGAAACTGTTTTATAGCCGACATCTTCACGGTTATGAATGTTCAGTCACGGGCGTGAAATGTTGTGTTCATGGTTTGCTGAAGAGGCACTCTACCCATGATGAAGAATATGAAACAATTCACAGTCGTGACATTTAATGGTTGTGGGCATGAATGATGAAATTTCACAGTGGTGATAAATGTGTCACGGTCGTGAAGTACAATTTTCCCTACTTGTGACCGTGAGACAAAGCGTGACACAAAGCGTGAACACTTCAGTAAGTATTTGGTGGAAATATTCACGGTCGTGAATAAGTGTCATGGTCGTGAATAAAAAGTTTCATGGGAGTGACAGAAAAGGTTATGGGCATGAAACATAGTCTTCACTACCTTCAACCGTGAAGCATGTCGTGAAGCAAGACGTGAAAGCTAATGGATCTTTTCGTGATTATGATCACGATCGTGAATATATGTCACGGGCGTGAATTGCCTAAAATCCTCATTAAATAAAACTAAGTCTAAAACAAGACTAAATGATTTATAAGGTGCTTCTATCCCCTATAACATATCTTTCTATCAAGTTAGCCACTTCATACCTTAAAAGATGAGACAATAACACAAGATTAACAATCAAGGTTCGACAAATTTGGTAATCATAAAGTTAATCCTTCAATCATACCAAGCTCTCTTCTTATGAAGTTAAATCTTTCTTCATTTAGAGACTTAGTGAATATATCTCCCAATTGATTGTTTGTGTTTATAAATTCCAATACAACATCTCCATATTGAACATGATCTCTAAGAAAATAATTTCTTATGTCAATATGCTTACTTCTAGAGTGTTGCATGGGATTCTTAGATAGGTTTATAACATTTGTATTGTCACATCTGATAGGTATATGGTCCAAACTATGACCATAATACTTAAGTTGTTGTTTCATCCAAAGGATTTGAGTACAACAACATCCTGCAGCCACATGCTCCACTTCAGCGGTAGAAAGAGCAACTGAAACTTGTTTCTTGCTAAACCAAGAAACTAAACATTTACCAATAAAATGACAAGTACCTGAAGTACTCTTTCTATCCAAGAGACTTTCAGCATAATCAGCATCTGAATATCCTATAATGTGAAAGGATGAATTTCTAGGATACCATAAACCTAGATGCAATGAGCCATGTAAATATTTTAAAATTATTTTCACAGCATTCAAATGAGATTTTTTAGGACATGATTGAAAGCGAGCACATAAGCATACATTATACATTATATCGGGTCTAGAGGCAGTAAGATATAAGAGTGATCCAATCATACCTCTATAGAGCTTTTCATTAATGCTCTTACCCTTTTCATTCTTGTCCAATTTTGTTGATGTGCTCATTGGAGTCTTCTCATTTTTGCATCCTTCCATTCCAAATTTCTTGATTAAGTCTTTGGCATATTTGGATTAGTTGATGAATATGCCCTCATTGCCTTATTTTATTTGTAGACCGAGGAAGAACTTGAGCTCACCCATCATGCTCATTTCGAATTCCCTAGTCATATACTTAGCAAATTCTTGGCAAAGCAATTTATTAGTAGACCCAAATATGATGTCATCAATATAAATTTGAACAATTAGAATATCATTCTTATGCTTTTTAATAAATAAAGTAGTGTCAATATTCACCTTTGTAAAATTATTTTCTAAAAGAAAAGAACTTAGTTTTTCATACCAAGCTCTTGGGGCTTGTTTCAAACCATATAAAACTTTTGAAAGTTTAAATACATGGTTACGCAAATTATGGCTTTCAAAACCTGGTGGTTGTTCTACATAAACTTCTTCTTCTATAAAACCATTTGAAAATGCACTTTTGACATCCATTTGAAAGAGTTTGAAATTCATATGGAATGCATATGCTAAAAGTATTCTTATGGCTTCTATTCTAGCTACAGGAGCGTAGGTCTCATCATAATCTATTCCTTCTTCCTGATTATATCCTTTTGCAACTAACCTAGCCTTATTCCTAGTTATTGAACCTTGTTCATCTAGTTTATTTCTAGATACCCATTTACTTCCAATGATTTGATGCTCATTGGGTCTAGGAACTAAGGTCCATACCTTATTTCTCTCAAATTGGTTGAGTTCCTCTTGCATAACAATCACCCAATTTTCATCATTAAGAGCCTCATCATTTTTAGGCTCAATTTGAGAGACAAAGGCAATATTAGAATCTAAAGGTTTGAGATGAGATCTAGTACTTACTCCTTTTGTAGGATCACCAATGATTTGATCTTTGGGGCGATCTTTTGTCAATCTCCATTCCTTTGGGAGCTCTTGCTTGTTTTCCTCTTGAGCTGGAGGTAAAAAGTCATCTTGATATGAATTTTCTTGATCATTTTCTCCTTTTTCATTTTCAAGATCAAGTTTTTCCATTGGGCCTACAACATCATCAAGAGCACTACCTTTCATAAGATCAAACTTACTAGATTCATCAAAAACAACATGCATAAATTCTTCAACAGCTAATGACTTTTTATTAAATACTCTATAAGCTTTGCTTATCGTGGAGTATCCTAAAAATATACCCTCATGAGATTTAGAGGAAAAATTTCCAAGGTTGTCCTTGGTATTCAATATGAAACACTTGCATCCAAATACTTTAAAATATGATATCATGCACTTTCTTCCATTCCATAGCTCAAAAGAAGTTTTGTTTAAGAGAAGTCTTTTGAAAACTCAATTTGAAATATTGCATGCAGTATTTGTGGCTTTGGACCAAAAGTAACTTGGTAAACCAGACTCATTGAGCATTGTTCGAGCCATTTCAATTAAAGTTTGATTTTTCCTTTCAACCACCCTATTTTGTTGAGGCGTCCTAGGAGATGAAAAATTTTGTGAAATTCCATGTTCTAGACAAAAATTTTCAAAGTTTTCATTTTCAAATTCTTTGCCATGATCACTTCATATTTTTGAAATACAACATCCTTTTTCATTTTGAACTCTCTTAGCAAAGTTTTTGAAAGTTTTAAAAGCATCACGCTTTTGAGCTAAGAAAATTACCTAAGTGAATCTAGAATAATCATCGACAATGACAAAGGCATAATGTTTACCTTCTAAGCTTGCAACTCTAGTAGGTCCAAAAAGATCTAGATGCAACAGTTGTAGAGGTTTTGAGGTACTTACAATATTTTTGGATTTGAAGGATGACTTGTGATGTTTCCCTCATTGGCAAGGTTCACATGTCTTGTCTTTTTCAAATTTGACTTTTGGTAGTCCCTTTACCAGCTCTCCTTTGTTGAGGCTTTGAATTAAATTCATGCTTGCATGACCAAGCCTTCTATGCCATAACTAAGATTCATCACTAATAGTTCAAGACACTTAGAGGAAAGGTTAGATATTTTGTGTAAGTCTATTATGTAGGCATTAACATCTCTGCTTCCTTTGAATATCTCTTGGCCATTAATAGAGGTTACAAGAAATTTGTTAGAAGTAAAGATTACTTGGTTCCCCTTATCACATAATTGACTTACACTTAACAAGTTATGTTTCAAACCATCAACAAGTAAGACATCTTTAATGAAAGTAGCACCATTAATACCAATAGAGTCAATGCCAATTACCTTACCCTTAGCATTGTTTCCAAAGGTTACTTTACCTCCATCAATGCTTTTGATGTCATTGAATAGTTCTTTGTATCCGATCATATGCCTTGAGCATCCACTATCTACTAGCCAAACATTTTTGTTTATTGTGGACTTGAGGCATACCTATAGAATCACAATTCAAGTATTGTTTTTAGGTACCCAAATGAGCTTGGGTTCTTGGGGGTTAGCACATAAAGGTTCCCAATGAGCCTTCCTTATCTAGCAATATTTATTTATGTTATCAAATTTCATACAATAATTACATTGTTTAGCTCTAAATATGCTTTTTGGTCTTACTATGCTTTTGACTGCCATTTTTCTATTAGGTAGAGTTTATGAGCAATGGCACGCACATGCATGATGACTTGGTGCTTTTTTAGGTGCATGCTTCTTATACATAAAAGCATGATTAGCCTTTTGAGGTTTCCTTATTGGGCTTACCAACCCTTGATCATTCCTCTTATGTATAGAAGGTTTAGTGTATGTTGTGCACTTAGCCCTTAGGGCTATTACTGCTAATATGGAGATGTGGGGTTCACTTGACTTAACAAAAGTATTCTTGTGAGATGAAGATGATGTACCCTTAAATCCTAGACCATGTCTAATTAAGGGTGGTCTTTGAGACACAATGAGGGTATCTAAACTCTCTTTTCCCTTATGAAATTTTGAAATGGAGTTTCTAAGTTCCTCAACTTCATTTTTCAAAATATTGTTTTCTTTAAGCAAGGATTTAGTTGAAGGTCTTGAGGAGTACTCATCTAATGATTTTTGAAGAGATTCATTAGATGATTTAAGCTAAAGGTTTTCCTTTTCTAAAACATCTATTTTGTTTTTCAAACTAGAAATGTTATTTTTATGAGTATTGAATTTACTTCTATATTTTTCTAGTTCTAGATTCAATACTTCTGTTAAGCTTTGCTCATCATCATCTTCACTATCACTATCATTATTGAACGAGTATAAGTAAAGTGATCCTACCTTATTCGAGACATGATCCTCTATAGCCATGAAGCATAGGTTGACCTCTTCACTTTCATTATCATCTTTTTCGCTTGAAGAGCTTTCATCATCCCATGTAGCTTTGTGGCCTTTCTCCCCATTGTCTCTTTGGTATTTGCTCTTATGCTTCTTGAGCCTTGGACATTCCAGTTTAATATGTCCTTTCTTCCCACATTCATAACACTTTACCTCTTCTTTACTCCTTTGAGAGTCATTTGAGGCCTGTTTGAGATTTCTTTGCTTGAATTTTCTAGAGTTACCCATTCTCTTCCCAATAATTCTTTTCAGCCTTCTTGAGAGCATAGCAATGCCCTCATTTGCATCATCACTCTTTTCTTCATCATCTTCAACTTCATCTTAAGATTTTGAAGTAGAGGCTTTTAGTGCTAGAGGCTTTCTTTTTTCTGGCTTGGCTTCAAGCTCTCTATCTCTTTTCACTGCCATTTCATATGTTAAAATTTTGCCAATAAGCACATCGGTATTCATGACACTCATGTCTTCATTGGCCTCTTCTATACCAGCAACTCTTGAACCGTAATCTTTGAGAGGAAGACTTCTCATAAATTTGTTATTTACATCTTCCAAGCTTAGGTGTTTCCTAAGCTTTCTCATGCCATTTATGATGGCTAGAAGATGGTTCGTCATATCGGTGATTGACTCATTTGTTTTCATCTTGAAGAGTTCATACTCTGAAGTAAGAAGTTGAATCTTCTTGGATTTAACTTGCTTTGTTCCTTCATGATAGTTTTCCAATGTTTTCAATATGCTATATGCAGTTGGGCAGTGTTGTATTCTGTCACATTCTTATATGGATAATGAGCTTGAGAGAATTGTCATTGCCTTCTTGTTTTTGAAATTTGCTATCCTTTAAGGTTCTGTCCAATAATCTTTTGACAGGATTTCTTCTTCACCATCAACTCCTCTTCTAGTTGGTTGTGTCAATTCTTTCCTTCACTATCCAGATATGTCTCCATCCGGAACTTCCAACGAGTATAATTTGCTCCATCAAAGTAAGGATTAAGACTTTGGAATCCTTCATTGGACATTTCTTGATCTTTGCTAGCGCTGTTTAGGCTTCGATGTTAGACTAAGCTCTGATACCAATTGTTGCCCAGATAATGTACCAAAAAAGGGGGTTGAATTGGATATTAAAAATTCTTATCTTTTAAGTGCAAAATGAAAAGTTAAGTAGAGTAGGGATAGAAAGATATCACATAAGAAATTTATAGACGTTCAGGTGTTAACAAACCCTACTTTTCTCCCCAATCTCAATTGAGAGTTTCGCTAACGCACTAAGTGTTATAATGGAGTTTTACAACCTCACTCCCAATTATGGTGTTTCTATCAATGGATCACACCTAACCCAAAAATCCCTTGTGTTTTAATGGCTCACACAATAAACCAATTCCTTGTGTTTTAATGGCTCACACAAATAACCCTTACAAGTGTTCTACTCTTAAAATATACCCAAACTCACTTGAGTAGTAAATTACAAAGCAAAACACTCACAAATCTATAATGCTCAGAAATAATGAGAAAAAATATTTTTATAGAGAATTAAAGTTTAGTTGAAAGTAATTAATGCACAAATGGCTAAAACAAGATTTTGATTCGAAGTAATTGCTATTCTCTTGTTGTAGATTCATAAATGACTTGCATTTATACTTCCATGGCGAATTATAGCCGTTTGGATGCATTTAATGCGAAAATAGTCGTTGCACCAACTCTTAATTTCGCGCTTGACATGTTTCTCTTTCACGGTCATGAATATGTGTGTTACGGTCGTGAATGTTCTTCTAAGTCATGACTCAAGTGGTGACTCTGACTGTAAAGCATTCTGAAAGGAATTGAAGTGTTTGATCACGGGCGTGACTTTATTCTTTCATGGGGGTGAATATCCTTCCAAGCTGTGGTCCAAGTGGTGACTCTGGCCGTGAAGCTCTCTAGAGGAATTTGACATGTTTTCTCACAGGCGTGACTTTCTTTCACGTGCGTGATTGATATGATCATTCATGGTTGTTATGATCCTTTATGGCCGTGAATTTTAAATGTTGGAAAGCTGGTGCTAAGCTACATCACGGGCATGACATAAACAGTCATGGGCATGAACATGCTATTTGTTCATTTTTTGACTTTCAAATTAGTCTTTCATTCTTGCATAATATTTCATACCATTTTCAATAAACTTAGAACACAAGTATGTTAAATACATTATTGCTATTTTATTTGTTAGTATCAAAATGATGGAAATACCCCTCAAGGTTCAACATATGCCATCTTCCAATCTGACAAGGATGACTCAAAATCCCAGTCAGGTTATATATTCACACTAAATGGTGGAGTAGTCATTTGGAAAAGTTCCAAATAGGAAACGACTGCTGATTCAACAACCGAAGCAGAGTACATTGCAGCTTCTAAAACCACAAAGGAATTAGTTTGGATAAACAAATTCATCATAGAACTTGGAGTGGTTCGTAGAATTGTTGATCCAATACAACTATATTGTGACAATAATGGAGCAATTGCACAATCAAATGAGCCATGGTGATCCAAACATGTACTCATAAGATAACATTTAATTAGAGAAATCATTGGTAGAAATGAAGTAATGATAGAAAGAGTGCCCACTGATATGAATATTATTGATGTTTTAACTAAGCCACTTCCCCTGAGGAAATATGATTCTCATGTACTCACCTTTGGAATTAAATATAAAGGCAATTGACTTTAGTTCAAGTGGCAGATTGTTAGAGAAGTGTTCTAAAGTTAATCACTTTTAGCACTTGTTAAACCTTGAGGGATATTTCCATCATTTTTATGATAACAAATAAAATAGCAATATTGTATTTAACATACTTGTTTTGTAAGTATATTATACAGGACATGGATTAAAATAGCAAGAATGGAGATTGGAAGAATAATCCTTGAAAGATAAAATTCAAGAAGTAGCATGTTCACTGCTCCCATGAAAGGAGCTAACCGTTACGAAAACCAACATTTGAAGTTCACAGCCATAATGGAAGAACAAACCGTGAAGTGGGCATTTCAGTCACCCCCGTGAATAAATATGTCACCCCCGTGAATGTTCATGCATTTTCATCCAGAGAGCTTCACGACCAAAAGTCACCACTTGGATCACGACTGGGAAGTTGGTCACGCCCGTGAATGAGTATGTCACGATCGTGACTCTATATGTCAAAACATTTCAGAGAGCTTTATAACCAAAGTCACCACTTGGATCACGGCTGGAAAGTTGGTCACGCCCGTGAATGAGTATGTCACGACCGTAACTCTATATGTCAAAACATTCTAGAGAGCTTCACGACCAAGGTCACCACTTCCGTCACGGCTTGGGATGAAAGGTCACTCTCGTGACAAACATAGTCACGCCCACGAACAATGAAAGAGAAAAATGCCAGGCACGATTTTTTGGTTGGTACAACGACTAGTTTCGTATTTAATGCACCCCAATAACTATATTCAGCCATGAGAGTATAAATGGAAGTCATTTATGCATTCATCAAAAGAGAATGAAGAGAACAACAATAGAATAGCATATACTTCGAATTTAATTCTTATTACAAGCTATTTGTACAATCATACTTTGAGAACAAAATCTATTCTCTGTAAAAATCTTTTTGCTCTTCATTTATTGAGCAATTAAGATTTGTAAGTGGTTCTCTCTGTAATCTTTACTCAAGTGAGCTTTGGGTATTTCTGGGTTAAGAGTAGAACACTTGTAAGGGTTAGTTGTGTGAGCCTCCAAAACACAAATTAAAAGGTTGTTTGTGTGAGCCTGTAAAAACACAAAGTGAAGGTTGTTTGTGTGAGCCTGTAAAAACACAAAGTGAAGGTTGTTTGTGTGAGCCTGTAAAACACAAGGAATTGGTCATTGTGTGAGCCATTAAAACACAAGGGATTTCTGGGTTAGGTGTGAGCTTGTAAAACTCCATTGTAACACTTAGTGTGTTAGTGAAACTCCCAATTGCGATTGGGGAGAGGAGTAGAGTTTGTTAACACCCGAACCTCTATAAAAATCCTTGTGTCAAATTCTCTCTATCCCTCCTAAAATTAATCTTTTATTTCCGCACTTTATAGTTTAATTTTTGAAACTCCAATTCAACCCCCCTTTTTGGTTTAATATCTGGGCAACAATTGGTATCAGAGCTTTGTTTAGCATTAAAGCCTAAAAAATGCTAGTAAAGATTAAGATATGGCGAGTGAAGGATTCCAAAGTCTCAAACCCTACTTTGATGGAGCAAATTATGTCCATTGGAAGTTTCGGATGGAGACATACTTAAATAGTGAAGGAATTGAAGTTTGGGATAATGTATGAAAAGAATGGACACCACCAACCAGAAGAGGAGCTGATGGTGAAGAAGAAATCCTATCAAGAGATGATTGGACAGAGTCTCAAAGAAGAGCAAATTTCAAAAACAAGAAGGCAATGACAATCCTATCAAGCTCATTATCTATTGAAGAATGTGGGAGAATACAACACTGCCCAACAGCATACAGCATGTGGAAGACATTGGAAAATTATCATGAAGGAACTAAACAAGTCAAATCCAAGAAGATTCAACTTTTGACCTCAGAATATGAGCTCTTCAAGATGAAATCCAATGAGTCAATCACTGACATGACCAACAATCTTCTAGCCATTATAAATGGAATGAGGAAACTTGGGAAGCATCTGAGTTTGGAAGATGTAAACAATAAAATCCTAAGAAGTCTTCCTCTTAAAGACTATGACTCAAGAGTTACTGGCATAGAAGAAGCAAATGAAGATATGAGCATCATGAATACTGATGTGATGATTGGCAAACTTCTCGCATATGAGATGGCAGTGAAGAGAGATAGAGAGCTTGAAGCAGAGCTAGAGAAAAGAAAGCCCTTAGCACTCAAAGCCTCTACTTCAAAATCTCAAGAAGATAGTGAAGATGATGAAGAAATAAGTGATGATGAAAATGAGGACATTGCTATGCTTTCAAGGAGATTAAAAAGAATCATTGAGAAGAAAATGAGTAACTCCAGAAAATTCAGGCAAAGAAACCTCAAACAAACTTCTAATGACACACATAGAAGTAAGAAAGAGGTAAAGTGCTATGAGTGTGGAAAGAAAGGACATATCAAACCAGAATGTCCAAGGCTTAAGAAGCATAAGAGCAAATACCAAAGAGACAATGGGGAGAAAGATCACAAAGCCACATGGGATGACGAAAGCTCTTCAAGTGAAAAAGATGATAATGAAAGTGAAGAGGTCAACCTATGTTTCATGGCTATCGAAGATCATGTCTCAAATAAGGTAAGATCACTACACACATACTCTTTGAATAATGATTATAGTAGTGATAATGATGATGATAGTGATGATGATGATGATGAGCAAAGCCTAATGGAAGAATTAAATATAGAATTACAGAAATATATAACTAAATTTAGTACCTATAGAAATAATATATCTAATTTTAAAAAATAAGATAGATGGTTTAGAAAAGGAAAACATATAGCTTAAATCATCTAATGAATCTCTCCAAAAGTCATTAGATGAATACTCATCAAGACCCTCAACAACTTCATTGTTAAAAGAAAATAATACTTTGAAAAATGAAGTTGAGGAACTTAGGAATTCCATTTCTAAATTTCACAAAGGTAAAGAGAGCTTAGATACTCTCATTGTGTCTCAAAGATCACCCTTAATTAGACATGGTCTAGGATTTAAGGACACATCATCATCTTCTCATAAAACTATATTTGTTAAGACTAAAAAATCTCGCATCTCCACACCTGGTAGAACAACACCAAGAAATAAGCATGTTAAACCTTTTATACATAAAAAGAATAATCATGCCTTTATATATAGGACACATGCATCTAGAAAAATGCATATTAATCATGACTGTGCATGCCATTGTTCTCAAAATCAGTCTAATAGAATTAGGGCATTAAAATATATTGTAGGACCAGAAAATAAATTTAGACCAAAACGATGTAATTATTGTATGAAAAAGGGTCACATAAATAAATATTGTTGGATAAGGAAGGCTCATTGGGAACCTTCATGTGCTAACCCCCAAGGACCCAAATTCATTTGGGTACCTAAAAATCATACTTGAATTGTGATTCTATAGGTATGCCTCAAGTCCACAATATACAAAAATGCTTGGCTAGTAGACAGTGGATGCTCAAGGCATATGACAGGAGACAAAGAACTTTTCAATGAAATCAAAAGTATTGATGGAGGTAAAGTTACCTTTGGAAACAATGCAAAGGGTAAGGTAATTGGCATTGGTTCTATTGGTATTAATGGTACTACTTTTATTAAAGATGTCTTACTTGTTGATGGCTTGAAATATAACTTGTTGAGTGTAAGTCAATTATGTGATAGAGGAAACAAAGTAATCTTTACTTCAAATGAATATCTTGTGATCTCTATCGATGGTCAAGAAATAGTTAAAGGAAATAGAGATATCAATACATACATAATAAACTTACATGAACTATCTAACCATTCCTCTAAGTGTCTTATGACTACTAGTGATGAATCTTGGTTGTGGCATAGAAGACTTGGTCATGCTAACATGGAGTTAATACAAAGTCTCAGCACAGGAGAACTAGTAAAAGGACTACTAAGAGTTAAATATGAAAAAGGCAAGACGTGATCCTTGCCAAAGAGGAAAGCAACACAAGTCATCCTTCAAAGCCAAAAACATAGTAAGTACATCAAAACCTCTTCAACTCCTGCATTTAGACTTATTTGGACCTACTAGAATTGCTATCTTAGGAGGAAAATATTATGCATTTGTCATCGTAGATGATTACTCTAGATTTACTTGGGTAATTTTCTTAGCTTAAAAGAGTGATGCTTTTGAAAATTTCAAAAACTTTGCTAAAAGAGATCAAAATGAAAAAGGGTACTGTATTTCAAAAATAAGAAGTGATCATGGGAAAAAATTTGAAAATGAAAACTTTGAAAGCTTTTGTCTTGAACATGGAATTTCACATAATTTCTCATCTCCTAGGACACCTCAACAAAATGGGGTAGTTGAAAGGAAAAGTTGAACTTTAATTGAAATGGCTAGAACAATGCTCAATGAATATGAATTACCAACTTATTTTTGGGCAGAAGCCACAAACACTGCATGTTATATTTCAAATTGAGTTTTCAAAAGACCTTTTTTAAACAAAACCTCATTTGAGCTATGGAATGGAAGAAAGCCATTGATATCATACTTTAGAGTATTTGGATGCAAGTGTTTTATATTGAGCACCAAGGAAAATCTTGGAAAATTTGCCTCTAAGTTTGATGAAGGTATCTTTTTAGGATACTATACAACCAGCAAAGCATATAGAGTATTTAATAAAAGATCACTAACGGTTGAAGAATCCATGCGTGTTGTTTTTAATGAATCTAGTAGACTTGATCTTGTGAAAGGTAGTGTTCTTGATGATGTTGTAGGTAATATGGAAAGACTTGATATTGGAAATGGAAAAAAAGAAAATGATCAAGTAAATTTACTGCAAAATGATTCTCTACCTCAAAATCAAGAACAAAATATTCAAGAACTTTCAAAAGAATGGAGAATGACGAAAGATCATCCAAAAGAGCAAATAATTGGTGATCTATCAAGGGGAGTAAGTACTAGATCTCATTTCAAACATCTAGTCATTGACATTGCTTTTATTTCACAAATTGAGCCTAAAAATATTGATGAGGCTCTTAATGATGAAAGTTGGGTAATTGCCATGCAAGAGGAACTCAACCAATTTGAGAGAAATAAGGTATGGACCCTAGTACCTAGACCCAAGGATCAACAAATCATAGGTAGCAAATGGGTATTTAGAAACAAATTAGATGAACAAGGGTTAATAACTAGGAATTAGGCTAGACTAGTTGCAAAATGATATAATCAGGAAAAAGGTATAGATTATGATGAAACATATGCACCTGTAGCTAGATTAGAAGCCATAAGAATACTTTTAGCATATGCATGTCACATGAATTTCAAAATTTTTCAAATGGATGTGAAAAGTGCATTTCTAAATGGTTATATAGATGAAAAAGTGTATTTAGAACAACCACCAGGTTTTGAAAGCTATGATTTGTCAAATCATGTTTTTCAACTTTCAAAAGCTTTGTATGGTTTAAAAAAGGCCCCAAGAGCTTGGTATGAAAGGCTAAGTTCTTTTTTATTAGAAAATAGCTTTACAAAGGGAAAGGTTGACACTACATTATTCATCAAAAAGCATAAGCATGATATACTAATTGTTCAAATTTATGTTGATGATATAATATTTGGTTCTACTAATGAGTTGCTTTGTCAAAAATTTGCTAAGTGTATGACTAGGGAATTTGAAATGAGTATGATGGGAGAACTTAAGTATTTCCTTGGTCTACAAATAAAGCAAAGCAATGAGGGCATATTCATTAACCAATCCAAATATGCCAAAGATTTAATTAAGAAATTTGGTATGGAAGGATGCAAAAATGCCAAGACTCCTATGAGCACATCAACAAAATTGGACAAAGATGAAATGGGTAAGAGCATTAATGAAAAGCTTTATAGAGGTATGATCGGATCACTTTTATATCTTACTGCTTCTAGACCCGATATTATGTATAGTGTTTGCTTGTGTGCACGATTTCAATCATGTCCTAAAGAATCTCATTTAAATGCAGTAAAAAGAATTTTAAAATATTTACATGGATTTTTGCATCTAGGTTTATGGTATCCTAGGATTTCATCTTTTTATATTATAGGATATTCAGAAGCAGACTATGCTGGTAGTCTTTTAGATAGAAAAAGTACTTCAGGTACTTGTCACTTCATTGAAGAATGTTTAGTTTCTTGGTTTAGCAAGAAACAAGTTTCAGTTGCTTTCTCAACTGCTGAAGTAGAATATGTAGCAGCTGGATGTTGTTGTACACAAATTCTTTGGATGAAACAACAACTTAAGGACTATGGTCATGAGATGAACCATATACCTATCAAATGTGACAACACAAGTGCTATAAATCTTTCAAATAATCCTATTCAACACTCAAGAAGTAAGCATATTGACATTAGACACCACTTTATTAGAGATCATGTTCAATATGGAGATGTTGCATTAGAATTTATAAGCACAGAAAATCAATTAGCAGATATTTTTACTAAGTCTCTAAATGAGGAAAGATTTAATTTCATTAGAAGAGAACTTGGTATGATTGATGGATTAACCTTGTGATTGCAAAAATATGAAATTTTAATTGTTGATCTTAAATCATATCACAAGATATAAGATAGAAATTTTGATGAAAATTCATGTTTTAAGGAATAGAATCTTTGTTGAAATAATTTAATCTTATTTTAGGACTTAATTTTATCTGATGAAAATTTTAGGGGAGTCATGCCCGTGACACATGTTCACGCCCGTGACTTATATGGCCCAAAAAGGCAGTGTCGTTCATGACTTGGTTCACGGCTTCAAGTGGTGAAGCTTATTTTCACGGCTTCATTCACTCCTGTGAAACAAGACTTTCACACCCGTGACAAATTTTCACTCCCGTGAACCTTAACACCCCAAAACGCACAGAGGCTTTCACGCATTGAGTCACGACTTTCTTCACGGGCATAAGTGGTGAAATTCAACATTTCACACCCGTGACAATTTATTCACCCCCGTGACGGATGATCATTCACGCCCTTGATATTCAAAGATCATGCCCGTGAACATATTAACGGGTGGAACACTCCTTCAGCAAACCGTGAACACGACCATTCACGCCCGTAAATACCTACTTCACGCCCGTGAATGTATCGAGTATATAAAAGAACAGTCGGTTATATTTTTCATTTCAACTCTCTAACTCCCAAAACCGCTCTCATTTACACACATTCATTAAGACATTGAAGATTCCGGCCCCCAAGACTTAGACTTTTCCTATAAATACCACCAAAAGTTCAAATCTTCATCAAAAATCATACATTAATAGGGTTTTAATAAGGATTTTCTGTCAAAAATTTTCCAACTCCATCACCAACCGAATTCTTCAAATCAAATGGAGATTGCTTCATCCAAGGGAAAGAGAAAGAAGTCCCGTGCTCCTAGGAGGTATGCAAATTACCTCATGAACCGCATTCCGGAGCAGTGTCATCCTCGGTATGCAACTTTGAAAAAGAGACCTCTACTGTCATCAAAGTCCTTCAAATGGCAGACAGTCTGAGGTCTCAGACTCGAGACTGCTATGACAGAGCACTCCAAGCCTGTCATCTGAAATACTTTGTGGAAATTCACCAGCCAACCCTGAGGGAGCCAACACTGGAATTCCTCAGCACCCTGTAGGTTTCACCTACTAGAGTGGTGACATTCCAACTCTGCGACAATCCCAACACCCTTAATGCCATCGAATTTAGGGAATTGTTCAGTCTACCATCTGATGGCATCTTGAATGATACTGAGGTAGAATTCTCTGCCCCTCGAGCCTAGACACATTTTGGTCATGATTGTAGCTGGGACGTTAAGAAGACAAAAAGCACTCATCTTGTGAACCTAGTACACAGGTATTTGCATAGGTTCCTAACCTATAACATATTCGCTAGGGGAGAAAGCAACGAGACTATCAGGAAATCGAAACTCTTCCTCTTTGAGATGGCTTGCAGAGGACTCACAGTGGCACTTTCTAGATGGTTTGCAAACCATCTTCTCTCCATTGCCACCAAGCCTACTAGAGATATTTTGATTGGGGCATATGTCACCCATATAGTAGTGAAGCTTGAGTATCTAAAGCTAGATGCGCATCACTTCAACCTCATCCCTAGACATCCTCGAGATCGCTTGGATGTCGAGTCCTTCATCAAGATGGGAGCGGTTGTCAAAATTGTTTTCCAGAATGATATCTTTTACGCTTCACTGACACTGCTGGGGAGATCATATGGAAAGATAATGACACGAAGGATTTTAAAACAGGCCTCTAGGGAGTCCAGCAGAAGAAAAGGGTTAGGGTTAAAGAAGCACCTCCAGTAGCTGAGCAGGACATCAGACAGTCTTCGGCTTCCACATCGACCCTAGAGCAGCAGGTGGTTGACCTCTTGGCACCACATTTTGAGTAGCTGCAGACGTCGATGGATGAGAGGTTGGAGAACCTCAAAGACTTCATGGAGTCTCGGATGGACAGACTTGAAGCTGAAGTAGCTAGGCTTCGTGATAGGATGTCCGGTTAGGAGTTAGGCTAGAGTGTAGCCTAAATTTCCTTGTTTTGATTGTTTATTTTGTTTATGTTTGCTGGTGTGTAGGAAATTTTCAATTTCCTTTTTTGAACATTTACCTTTGTTTGTATCTTTTCCTTTACTTAATTTATTTGCTTTTGCTTATCTCATTGATATTTTTATTTTCCTTTTTGATTGATGATAAAAGGGGGAGAAAACTAGCAATGTATTATAGGGAAAATGGTATCAAACTAGCAACATAAGAAGAAACTAGCAATATATATTAAGGTAAATGAATTTTGAATCAAAAATTAAAATTTAATTATGAATTGACATTGATATAGATTAAAAGGGATTACAAACTTTGATTCAAGAATTCATATGCAAAGTATAAAATTGAGAAATTGAGCTTCATATATACATAAGATATACCTTAGGTATACTTTGCATATACCTTCATGCAAGTTGCAAAAATAAATATGCCACGATATACCTTAAGTATACCTTACATATACTTCATGCCTTAAAAAGGAATTATGGTATATATTGGATATACTTCTCATATAACTTGCATATACTTAAAATCTAGTTAAGTTTATTTCAATGCTACATCATTATTTACTATTCTTGCACATTATAAATTTTTTATCCTAAGTATATTTTGAGGGGGAGACTTCTCAAAATCACATATTTCTAGATTATTTATCACCATTAAAAACGGGGAGATTGTTAAACCTTGAGGGGTATTTCCATCATTTTGATGATAACAAATAAAATAGCAATATTGTATTTAACATACTTGTTTTGTAAGTATATTATACAGGACATGGATTAAAATAGCAAGAATGGAGATTGGAAGAATAATCCTTGAAAGATAAAATTCAAGAAGTAGGATGTTCACTGCTCCCGTGAAAGGAGCTAACCGTTACCAAAACCAACATTTGAAGTTCACAGCCATAATGGAAGAACAAACCGTGAAGTGGGCATTTCAGTCACCCCCGTGAATGTTCATGCATTTTCATCCAGAGAGTTTCACGACCAAAGTCACCACTTGGATCACGGCTGGGAAGTTGGTCACACCCGTGAATGAGTATGTCACGACTGTGACTCTATATGTCAAAACATTTCAAAGAGCTTTATAACCAAAGTCACCACTTGGATCACGGCTGGGAAGTTGGTCACGCCCGTGAATGAGTATGTCACGACCGTGACTCTATATGTCAAAACATTCTAGAGAGCTTCACGACCAAGATCACCACTTCAGTCACGTCTTGGGATGAAAGGTCACGCCTATGAACAATGAAAGAGAAAAATGCCAAGCGCGATTTTTTGGTTGGTACAATGACTAGTTTCATATTTAATGCACCCCAACGACTATATTCAGCCATGGGAGTATAAATGGAAGTCATTTATGCATTCATCAAAAGAGAATGAAGAGAACAACAATATAATAGCATATACTTCGAATTTAATTCTTATTACAAGCTATTTGTACAATCATACTTTGGGAACAAAATCTATTCTCTGTAAAAATCTTTTTGCTCTTCATTTATTGAGCAATTAAGATTTGTAAATGGTTCTCTCTGTAATCTTTACTCAAGTGAGCTTTGGGTATTTATGGGTTAAGAGTAGAACACTTGTAAGGGTTAGTTGTGTGAGCCTCCAAAACACAAATTAAAAGGTTGTTTGTGTGAGCCTGTAAAAACACAAAGTGAAGGTTATTTGTGTGAGCCTGTAAAACACAAGGAATTGGTTATTGTGTGAGCCATTAAAATACAAGGGATTTCTGGGTTAGGTGTGAGCCATTGTGAGAAACACCATAGTTAGGAGTGAACTTGTAAAACTCCATTGTAACACTTAGTGTGTTAGTAAAACTCCCAATTGCGATTGGGGAGAGTAGTAAGGTTTGTTAACACCCGAACCTCTATAAAAATCCTTGTGTCAAATTCTCTCTATCCCTCCTAAAATTAATCTTTTATTTCCGCACCTTATAGTTTAATTTTTGAGACTCCAATTCAACCCCCCTTCTTGGTTTAATATCTGGGCAACAACACTTATTGTACAAATTTATTTAATTAATAAAAGACATTTTCATATTTGATATATGAATTGATAGTGATCTTAAATCAATTTATAAAGTCCTTGATACATAACATAGCATGAGGGAAATCATAATGAAATCATGATATTGAGATTCTTATCATATATAATTATGTTAGTATCTAAATTATCCTTAGTTATAGGATTAATGAGGCGGGACATTGTTAATCTGGATAGATTAGCATATGTTATACTACTTGAATAAATCAAACAGTAGATCTTATAATCTGTAAACATGAGATATTTAGAGTTAACATGTGGATGCTTGCTAAGTGTAGCTAAGTACATTGGATGACTAGCTATGAGACATTCATAGGGATAATCTATTCAAATGTCAATGATAGTCTCATCATAGCAATGGTGCAAGTATCCTTAGTCTTGAGGTACTCAAGGATATCTTGGATACTGATTATGTATTTTGACACTATTCCTTGTTGCCTTAGTGAGATTGCTTATAGGGTGGTGATTGGGTACAACTTAAGATATTTGAAGGTAATTGGGTAACCAACAAAGGATTCACCACTCCTGATTGAAGGTGCATATACTCATGGCCTCTTGTCAGGGTCATTGCTCTAGAATCTCTGATCGGAGTGAAAATATCATGAAGATAGTCTTTAATGACATATCGAATAGAGTAATGAGCCTTAAGTACAAGAACTAACATTACTTGAACTATAAATGACATAGTAAGTTTAGTGGGAGTTAACACATGTTCATACTTTGAACCAAGTGGGGTATAGAATGATGAAAGGAATAATTGCACAAAAATTGTCTATGGAAAGAATCTTAGTCAAACCACTGACTTTCTAGTCAATTGAGGGTAATAATGTGTTGCTAGATACCACTCATGACTTATTTAAATTAATTATTAATTTAAATGGCCATCATAATTGGGAACCTAATGGGTCACACACATTGAAGATATAGAGAATGAGTAAAATGGTATTGGATGGAATCCAAAAGTATGAAAGAATTATTTCGGGACGGTTCGCGATGAGATTGGGAGAAAAGTTCATTCGAGAGGGTAATGGGCCAATAAAGGCCCATGTAGGCTAGATAGGCTACTAGCCTGCCTAGCAGGCTAGCTGGGCCTGTCCAGCAGCAGGCCCATATAGGCTGTTGCGCGCTACTGCCCACACGACACTGTTGTCTTTGGCCTTAATGGTTTTTCACTATTCATTTGACCTTCCTTTCCTTCTTTTTTATTTTTGATCTTTTCTTTGAATATGATTCAGATAGAAAAGACATCAAATAGTAGAAAAATATGCATGAAAATATGTTTTTGTGAAAAAATAGTTTTGAGACACAAGAAAAATTCTCTCAAGGACACTTTCAAAGCTAGAACTTTGAATTTGTTCAAACCATTTCTTTTGTTAGTTTCTTTTTCATTATTCATGTGGATTATCATTAGAGACATCCTGGTATAGATTGATGTGGTTTGCTACAACCTAACAAGGTGAATATTTGAATAACAAATCAAGAAATTACAAGATATAATTTCTAACCACTATGATGAATTTGTTTTAATGGAACAAGTAATATCCTTGTTTTGGGTTTTAAAAATTTTATTTTTCCGTTGCATTTTATGAATGAGATTTGTCTGTCAAAACCCAACACGCAGCCTGTATCCGAATAGTTTGTGTTGAAAGCCATTAGGCAGTAAATCTAAAATAATTAAAGGATAAAGGAAATGGAAAGGGAGTTCAAAGACTCAAGTATACATGTTTTATTATTACGACTATATGCTATGGTTACCTTCATAATGACGTTGCTCATTATCATAAAGTAAGGATTTCATATGATTTTATGTATTCAATGCCATGCCATGATGTAATATATGATGTTGTGATTCTTATATGATAAAATGATCATATATATGACTTGATATATGATGGTATGATTATGTATAATATTTGATTTCATGTGGAATTTCTATGCCTAAATGTACCACTAACCTTTCAAAAACTTAGCATGCAATTGTTTTCCCCATGTGAGTCAAAGCCTAGCAATTAAAGATAGAGGTTGATCAAGAGAAGCTACCCCAACATCAGAGACAACAGAGCAAACCCTGAGAGGGTCGGTGATATCTCATGTCACGTTTTACATACTTTTTATATATGTCATTGTATGAGTTATTTACCTATATACATATATGTAATTGTTGCCCAGACAATAAACCGCGAAGGGGGTTGAATGGGTTATGAAATAAAAAATTTCTTAACCTTAAGTGGGGAATAAAATTAAATAGAGTATGGAAGGAGAGATATCACACACAAGATTTATAGAGGTTCGGGTATTAATAAACCCTACTCCTCTCTCCAATCTCAATTGGGTGTTTTACTAACACACTAAGTGTTACAATGGAGTTTTACAAGCTCACTCCCAACTATGGTGTTTCTCTCAATGGCTAACACCTAACCCAAAAATTCCTTTGTGTTTTAATGGCTCACACAATAAACCAATTCCTTGTGTTTTGTGGCTCACACAATAAATCCTTACAAGTGTTTCAATCTTAACCCAATATACCCAAACTCATTTGAGTAATTGTTTACAATGAAAACACTCACCAACCTACAATGTTAAGATATTATGAGCAATTAGGTTCTTACAAAGAATAAAGGTTTTACTAAAAATAATTAATGCGCAAGGCTACAACAAGATTAAAGATTCAAAGTAATTATTGTTCTTTTTTTAGGATCCATAAATGACTCGCATTTATAGTTCATTTGCGAATTATAGTCGTTTGGGTGCATTTAATGCAAAAATAGCCGTTGAGCCAACTCTTAACTTCACGCCTAACATGTTTCTCTGTCTTCATTCACGAGCATGAATATGTTGTCACAATCATGAATGTTCTTCCAAGTCATGGTCCAAGTGGTGACTCTGACCATGAAGCTCTCTGAAAGAATTTGAAGTGTTTGATCATGGGCGTGACTTTATACTTCCACAGGCGTGAATATTCTTCCAAGCCATGTTCTGAGTGATGACTCTAACCGTGGAACTCTCTGGATGAATTTGACATGTTATATCATGGGCGAGACTATATTTCACAGGCGTGACTGATTTGATAATTCACGATTGGTATGATCTTTCATGGCCGTGAACTTTGAATGGTGGAAAGCTGGCGCTAAGCTATATTCACAGGCACGTCATAAGTAGTCACGAGCATGACATAAGTAGTCACATGCGTGACTTTGCTATTTTTTCTGGTTTTGATCTTTGAAAGTTGTCTTTCATTCTTGATCAAATTCTATTCATGATATATCCTGTTCAACATACTTAGAACACAAGCATTATTAAATACATTATTACTATTTTATTTGTTAGCATTAAAATAACGGAAATACCCCTCAAGGTTCAACAATCTCTCCCTTTTTGATGGTTACAAATAATCTCGTAATATTTGCTTTTGAGAAGTCTCCCCCTAAAAAGATGCTTAATACAAAATAATAGAGTGCAAGTATTGAAAGACGTATAACATGGTTCTTTGCTAACTAGTTAGGTATATGCAAGGTACATCCTTAGTATATCAAAGTTATTTATAAACTAGTTGGGTATATGCAAGGTATATGTGACTAACTAGTTAGGTATATGAAAGGTATACATGAGGCATATTTTATGCATATTATCAGAAAAAATACATATTCAATCCATACATTGCATAGTAACATATATCCATTGACCACACATTTGCATATATTGCTAGGTTCTCCCCTTTTTGTCATCAACAAAACAAACCATAAAAATGAATTGATAATAAGATAATTGCATTAAAAGAAAGAGAAGGATTATAAAGTTAAAAAAAATCTAAAGTAAAGTCCTATAACATTAAAAATAAATATACTACATGGAAACTAGGACTCTAATTAGGCTTCAAGCCTGACAGACCATCCCTAAGGCGTGCTACCTCCGCATCAAGGCTATCCATTTGAGATTCTATGAAATCTTTGAGCTTTTCCAACCTCTCATCGATGGAAGTCTGTAATAAGTAAAAACGAGGTGCTTAAAGATCAACAAACTGTTGTGCCAAGCAGGGTGTAAAAGATGATGATTGACCAAATTCTCGCTCAACCTCTGGTGTCGCTATTTTGACTCGGGCTTGTTTTCGCTGCTGGATATCCTAGAGGCTAGCATTGAAATCATCAGTGTCCTGGTTTTCCCAATCAATTTCACCAGATGGAGTGGTGAAATGGTAGTAGACATTATTTTTGTAAATAATGCAGACAATTGCTCCTATCTTTATAAAGGAATCGACATCTAGTGGGTCTCGTGAATGAGCTAGAATAAGGTTGTATTTATGCTCATCGAGTTTTAGATATCCTAGCACAATGGGAAGGTGAGTCACATACCCACCAATCAAGATATCTCCCGATGGCTTTATTTTAATTAAAAGAAGATGATTTGCAAACCATCGAGATAGAGCTACGGATAGACCTATTCGTGCCATTTCCAATAGGAAGGGCTTCAATTTTCTAATTTCCCCTTGCTATCTCCTCTAGCAAATATACTATAGGTAAGAAACCCATGTAAATATTTATGTACAGGGGACTGAAGATGTGTGCTCTTGGTCTTCTTCACATCCCAACTACATTCCAACCCAAAATAAGTCCAAGTCGGATTGGCATAGAATTCTACTTCACTCTAATTGAGAATGCCATTTGAGGGAAGCTTGAAAATTGTACCAAAATCCGCTTCTGAAAGAGTGTTCAGATGCTTATAGAGTTGGAATTTTACAGTTCCGGTGGGAAAGACTTGCAATGTGCTAAGGAACTCGAGAGTTGGTTCCCTTAGCATTGGCCGATGAATGTCCATAAAATCCTTAAGATGACATGCTTGCAATTGTTCTATCATGCTTGTCTCAAGACTGAGAGTCTTGACAGCATTCCATTCGAAGGAATGAGATGAGAGTAGAGGTCTTTTCTTTAGAACAATATATCTTGGATGACAATGCTCCGGAATGATGTGAGAAGATAGTCCGTGTGGCATCTCGGAGCATGGGATTTCTTCCTTGTGCCTTTAGATGAGTCAGGTTCCATTGTGATAATTTTGGAACAGGGATTTAGAGACTGAGATTTTCGAACCAAGGATTTTAGAACAAACCTAGAGATGTTGAGATTCTTCAAAGAAAATGAGGTTTGAAAGAATTTATAAATTGAAATGAATATTAGGAGGCCAGATTTAGTAAGAAATATTGAATGAGAGCTTTAATTGAGATAATTGTTAAAGTGGGAAAAGAGAAAAATGACAGAAATCTTGTTTTATAGTCGACAGATTCATAGCCGTGAATGGTCCATCAACGACATGAATAGACGTGGTCACGGTTTGTTGAAGAGGTGCTCTAGCCGTGGTAAAGGATACGAATCGATTCATGATCATGACATTAAATAGTCACGGGCATTACTTATGAATTTCACGGCGGTGACAAAATGAGTCACGGTCGTGAAGAGCAATCTTCACTACTTCTGACAGTGAGGCAATGCGTGAAACAAAGCGTGAATGGTTATGTAATTATTTGCTATCTATGTTCATGGTCGTGAATAAGTGTCATAGGTATGAATAAGGAGTTTCACGGGAGTGAATGAAAGAAGTCATGGGCGTGAAACATAGTCTTCACAACCTCCAGCCGTGAAGGATGTCGTGAGGAAAAACGTGAAAACTACTAGCGCTTTTTGCGATTAAGATCACGGTAGTGAATATATGTCACGGGCGTGAATTACCTCAAATCTTCAATTAATAAAACTAAGTCTAAAATAAGACTAAAAGATTTCTAAGATGCTTCTAGGCCTTAGAACATATATTCCCATAATGTTAACCATTTCATACCTTAAAAATTAGTCAATTAAAGAGCATCATATGAAGGAAATTAACTCTCAAGGTTGACAATTGACAATCATACTTAAGATAAGGTTTATCCATCAAGCATATAAATCTCTCTTCTTATGAAGCAAAATCTTTCTTCATTAAGAGATTTGGTGAAAATATATGCCAATTGATAGTTTGTATCGATAAATTCTAATACAACATCTCCATATTGAACATGATCTCTAAAAAAATGATGTCTTATGTCAATATGCTTACTTCTAGAGTGTTGAATGGGATTCTTAGATAGGTTTATGGCACTGGTATTGTCACATTTGATGGGTATATGGTCCAAACTATGACCATAATCCATAAGTTGTCTCATCTATAGGATTTGAGTGCAACAACATCCTGCTGCCACATATTCCACTTCAGCGGCAGAAAGGGCAACTAAAACTTGTTTCTTAGAAAACCAAGAGACTAAGTATTCACTAATAAAGTGAAAAATGCCTGAAGTACTCTTTCTATCCAAAAGACTGCCGGCATAATCTGCATTTGAATATCCTATGATATGAAAGGATGAATTTCTAGGATACCACAAGCTTAGATGCAATATGCCATGTAAATATTTTAAGACTCTTTTTACAACATTCAATTGTGATTTTTTAGGATAAGATTGAAATCTGCACATAAGCATACACTGTATATTATATTGGGCCTAGAGGCAGTAAGATGTAAAAGTGATCCGATCATACCTCTATAGAGCTTTTGATTAATGCTCTTACCCTTTTCATCTTTGTCCAATTTTGTTGATGTGTTCATTGCATCCTTCCATTCCAAATTTCTTGATTAAATCTTTGGCATACTTGGATTGGTTGATGAATATGCCCTCATTGCTTTGTTTTATTTGTAGACCAAGGAAGAACTTAAGCTCATCCATCATGCTCATTTCAAATTTCCTAGTCATATACTTAGCAAATTCTTAGCAAAGCAATTCATTAGTAGACCCAAATATGATGTCATCAATATAAATTTGAACAATTAGAATATCATGCTTATGTTTTTTAATAAATAAATTTGTGTCAACATTTCCTTTTGAAAAACTATTTTCTAAAAGGAAAGAACTTAGTCTTTCATACCAAGCTCTTGGAGCTTGTTTCAAACCATACAAAGCTTTTGAAAGTTTAAAAACATGATCAGAAAAATTATGGCTTTCAAAACCCGAGGGTTGTTCTACATAAACTTCCTCCTCTATAAAACTATTTAAGAAAGCACTTTTGACATCCATTTGAAAGAGTTTAAAATTCATATGACATGCAAATGCTAAAAGAATTCTTATGGCTTCTAATCTAGCTATCGGAGCATAGGTCTCATCATAATCTATAGCTTCTTCTTGATTATAACCCTTTGCAACTAACCTAGCCTTATTCCTAGTTATTGAACCTTGTTCATTTAGTTTATTTCTAAATACCCATTTACTACCAATGATTTGGTGCTTTTTGGGTCTAGAAACTAAAGTACATACCTTACTTTTCTCAAATTGGTTGAGTTCCTTTTGCATAGCAATCACCCAACTGTCATCATTAAGAGCCTCAACAATATCTTTAGGCTCAATTTGAGAGACAAAGGCAAGGTTAGAATCTAAGAGTTTGAGATGAGATCTAGTACTTAAACCTTTAGTAGGATCACCAATGATTTGTTATTTGGGGTGATCTTTTGTCATTTTCCATTCATTTGAAAGCTCTTGTTTGTCTTACTCTTGAGCTTATGGTAGAGAGACATCTTGATGTGGGTTTTCTTAATCGTTATCATCTTTCTCATAATTAAAATCAAGCTTTTCCATTGTACCTATAATATCATCAAGAACACTACCTTTTACAAGATCAAGCTTACTAGATTCATAAAAAACAACATGCATAGATTCTTCAACAATTAATAACCTTTTATTAAAGACTCTATAAGCTTTGCTAGTGGTGGAGTATTCTAAAAAGATACCCTCATCGGATTTAGAGGCAAATTTTCCAAGGTTGTCCTTAGTATTTAATATGAAACACTTGCATCTGAATACTCTAAAGTATGATATCATGGGTTTTCTTCCATTCCATAACTTAAAGAAGTTTTGTTTAAAAGTGGTCTTTTGAAAACTTGATGTGAAATATAACATGCAGTATTGGTGGCTTCGTCCCAAAGTAGGTTGGTAACCCATACTCGTTGAGCATTGTTCGAGCCATTTCAATTAAAGTTCGATTTTTTCTTTCAACTATCCCATTTTGTTGAGGTGTTCTACAAGTTGAAAAATTTTGTGAAATACCATGTTATAGAAAAAAAATTTCTAATTTTTCATTTTCAAACTCTTTGCCATGATCAGTTCTTATTTTTTAAATAAAATATCCTTTTTCTTTTTGAATTCTCTTAGCAAAGTTTTTAAAGGATTCAAAAGCATCACTCTTTTGAGCTAAGAAAATTACCCAAGTGAGTCTAATGTAATCATCGATGATGACAAAAGCATAATGTTTACCTCTTAAACTAGCAACTTTAGTAGGTCCAAAAAGATCTAAATGCAAAAGTTGTAGAGGCATTGAGGTACTTACAATAATTTTGGATTTGAATGAGGACTTGTGTTATTTTCCTCTTTAGCAAGGTTCACATGTCTTATTCTTTTCAAATTTGACTCTTTGTAGTCCACTTACTAGCTCTCCTTTGCTAAGGCTTTGAATTAAATCCAGCTTGTATGACCAAGCCTTTTATGTCATAACCAAGATTCATCACCAGTAGTCATAAGACACTTAAAGGAAAGGTTAGATATTTTGTGTAAATCTATTATATAAGTATTGACATCTCTACTTTCTTTGAATATCTCTTGGCCACTAAAGGAGGTTACAAGACATTCATTTGAGGTAAAGATTACTTGGTTTCCCTTATCACATAATTGACTCACACGTAACAAATTATGTTTCAAACCACCCATTTCCAATGGAGCCAATGCCAATTACCTTACCCTTAGCATTGTTCCTAAAGGTTACCTTACCACCATCAATACTTTTAATGACATTGAATAGTTCTTTGTTTCCAGTCATATGCCTTGAGCATCCACTATCCACAAGCCAAACATTATCTTTTATAGCGGACTTGAGGCATACCTATAAAATCACAATTTAGGTGTGGGTTTTAGGTACCCAAATGAACTTGAGTCCTTGGGGGTTAGCACATGAACATTCCCAATGAGCCTTTCTTATCCAACAATATTTGTTGATGTGACCAAATTTCATACAATAATTACATTGTTTAGCTCTAAACATGTTTTTCGGTTTTACCATGCTTTTAGGTTTCATTATCCTTTTAGATGGAGTTTATGAGTAGTGACATGCACATTCATGATGAATAGGTGTTTTCCTAGGTGCATGACTCTTATACATGAAGGCATGATTGGCCTTTTAAGCTATGCAAACCCTGATCATTCTTCTTATAAATAGGGGGTTTAGTGTGTGTTGTGCTCTTAGCCCTTGGGACTATTACTTCTATTGTGGAGGTTTGAGGTGCACTTGACTTAACAAAAGTGGTTTTGTGAGATGAAGATGATGTTCCATTAAATCTTATACCATGTCTTATTAAAGGTTGTCTTTGGGACACTATGAGAGTATCTAAACTCTCTTTGCCTTTATGAAATCTTGAAATAGAGTTTGTAAGTTCTTCAACTTCATTTTTCAAAATATTATTTTCTTTAAGTAAGGATTTAGTTGAGGGTCTAGAGGAATACTCATCTAATGATTTTTAAAGAGTTTCATTAGAAGTTTTAAGATCAAGATTTTTCTTTTCTAAAACTTCCATTTGGTTTTTCAATTTTGAAATATTATTTTTGTAAGTATTGAATTTACATCTATATTTTTCTAATTCTTAGTTCTATACTTTTATTAAACTCTGCTCATCATCATCTTCACTATCACTATCATTATCACTACTATCATTATTAAATGAGTATGAATAAGAAAGACCTACCTCATCTGTGAAGTGATCCTCTAAAGCCATGAAGCATAGGTTGACCTCTTCACCTTCATTGTCATCTTTTTCACTTGATGAGCTTTCGTCATCCCATATGGCTTTGTGACCTTTCTCCCCATTATCTTTTTGATATCTTTTCTTGTGTTTCTTGAGATTTAGACATTATAGTTTGATATATCCTTTCTTCCCACACTCATAACATTTTTCCTCTTCTTTATTTCTTTCAGAGTCATTTGAGGAGAGTTTGAGGTTTTTTTGTTTGACATTTCGAGAGTTACCAATTCTCTTTTCAATTATTCTTTTTAATCTTTTTGAGAGCATGACAATGTCCTCATTTGCATTATCACTCTTTTCTTCATTATCATCAACTTCTTGAGATTTTGAAGTAGATACTTTGAGTGCTAGATGCTTTCTTTTTTCTGGTTCGGCTTCAAGTTCTCTATCTCTATTTACTGCCACTTAGTGTGTTAGAAGTTATCCAATAAGCACATCGGTAGGCATGACGCTCATGTCTTCATTGGCTTCTTTTATACCCGCAACTTTTGAACCATAGTCTTTGAGAGGAAGGCTTCTCAGAATTTTGTTGTTTACATCTTCCAAGCTCAAGTACTTTCCAAGATTTCTTATGCCATTTATGATGGCTAGAAGACGGTTCGTCATATCAGTGATAGATTCATTGGATTTCATCTTGAAGAGTTCATATTCTGAAGTGAAAAGTTGAATCTTCTTGGATTTAACTTGCTTGGTTCCTTCATGATAATTCTCCAATGTCTTCCACATACTATATGCGATAGGGCAGTGTTGGATTCTGCCACATTCTTCAATGGATAGAGAGCTTGTGAGGATTGTCATTGCCTTTTTTTTTTTGAAGTTTTCTCTATGTTGAGGCTTTGTCCAATCATCTATTGAAAGAACTTCTTTTTCACCATCAACTCCTCTCCTAGTTGGTGGTGTCCATTTTTTCTGAACAATATCCCAAACTTCAATTCCCTCACTATCGAGATATGTCTCCATCCCGAACTTCCAATGAGTGGAGTTTGCTCCATCAAAGTAAGGCTTGAGACTTTGAAATCCTTCACTGGCCATTTCTTGATCTTTGCTAGCGCTTTTTAGGCTTTGTTGCTAGACAAACTTTGATACTAATTGTTGCCCAGACAATGAATAAAGAAAGGGATTGAATTGGATATGAAATAAATTTTTTTAACCTAGAGTGTGGAATAAAATTAAATAGAGTAAGGAAGGAGAGATATCACGCACAAGATTTATAGAGGTTCGGGTATTAATAAACCTACTCCTCTCCCCAATCTCAATTGGGTGTTTTACTAACACATTAAGTGTTACAATGGAGATTTACAAGCTCACTCCCAACTATGGTGTTTCTCTCAATGGCTAACACTTAACCCAAAAATTCCCTTGTGTTTTAATGGCTCACACAATAAACCAATTCCTTGTGTTTTATGACTCACATAATAAACCCTTACAACTGTTTCAATCTTAACCCAATATACCCAAACTCACTTGAGTAATTGTTTACAATGAAAACACTCACCAACCTACAATGCTAAGAAATTATGAGCAATTAGGTTTTTACAAAGAATAAAGTTTTGCTGAAAATAATTAATGCACAAGGCTACAACAAGATTATAGATTCAAAGTAACTATTGTTCTTTTTTTTTTAGGATTCATAAATGACTTGCATTTATAGTTTTCCTATGAATTATAACCGTTTGGGTGCATTTAATGCAAAGACAATGGTCGCCAACTCTAGTTCATGTGTTGGATAATTCTTTTCATGAGGCTTTAACTATTTGGAGGCATAGGGAATGAAGTTTCCTTCTTGTATCAGAACACAACCTAATCCATTGTGTAAAGCATCATTATAAATGATATATTCTATGTTTGGAATCGGTTGTGCCAAAACTGGAGCTTCCTTTAGAAGACTCTTAAGTTGGTCAAAACTATTCTGACACTTGCCTGTCCATTAGAACTTTATATATTTCCATAACAACCTAGTCAATGGAGAAGCTATCATAGAAAACCCATTAATGAACATTCTGTAGTATCCTACTAAGCTGAGAAAACTCCTAATTTTGGTCACATTCCACAAGGGTTTCCAATCTAAGATTTCCTTGACCTTGCTTGGATCTATTCTAATATCGTCGATCGATATCACATGCCTGAGAAAGGCAACCTCATATAGTCAAAACTCACACTTAGAGAGCTTGACATATAGCTTCTGCTCCCTAAGAGTTTGCCAGATTCTTCTCAAGTTTAGCTCATGTTCATTCTTGCTTCTCGAATACAGTAAGATGTCATCTATGTAAACTACAACAAACTGGTCCAGAAATGGTTTGAAGATTTGGTTCATCAGATCCATAAAAGCTACTAGAGCATTGGTCAATCCAAAAGGCATAACTAAAAACTCATAATGACCATATCTGGTTCTAAAAGTTCTTTTCTCTACATCGTCTACCTTGATTCTTAACTAATGGTACCCCGATCTCAAGTCAATCTTAAAGAACACCCAACACCCTTTAATTGATCAAAGAGATCATCAATCCATGGTAGTGGATACTTGTTCTTCACTGTCACTCTGTTCAACTACTTGTAGTCTATGAACAACCTCATAGATCCATCTTTCTTCTTGACAAACAACATTGGTGCACCTCATGGAGATACATTCAATCTGATGAAGCCCTTATCCAACAGTTTTTATAATTGTGCCTTTAACTCTTTCATCTCTAATGAAGCCATACAAATATGGTGTCGTTGATATAAGAGTTGTAGCCCGAGTAAGCTCAATTAAGAACTATATCTCTCTTTCTGGAGGTAGCCCTAGAAAATCATTTAGAAACATGTTTGCCAATTCCTTTACTGTCAAAATATCCCTAAGGTCTGGGCTTCTCCTCCTGGTGTTAACCATATGAACCAAGCAGACCTTACACCCTTTCTTAATCATTTTTTAAGCCTTCATCATGAAGATGACCATTGAAAGCTATGAAGATCTCTCACCTTGAACTACCACAGTATCTCCCTTAGGAGTTCTCAAATCCACTGTCTTCCTTTTGCAGTCTACCACTACACTCTACCGAGATGACCAATCCATACCTAGGATAATGCCATACTTATTGAAAGGTTATTCAATTAGGTTTCCTAGAAAACTCTTTCCTTTAGACTATGATGGGACAATCTTGGTATGCTCAGTTCACCATAGTACTATGCCCTAAAGGTCTAGTTACCTCGATCTCATAATCCAATCTTTTGGCTAACATGCCATACTAGTCTAGTATGTTGGTACATATATAAGAATGCATAGAACCTGAATCATTGAAAGAAATTAAGACTGAATTAAAGTTAAGAAATGTAGCAACAACCACGTCCAAAGCAGTTGAATCCTCTCTAATCTTTATAGTATAGGCCCTCGCTGGAGCTCTGCTAGCTATTGGCCTATTCACCGACTCAAATATGACCTATCTAGGTCCACTTCTACCCCATGGGTCTATCCCTACCCCTTGCCCTAAGTCGGCACTGAACTCTAAGTCTGAGCTGGTGCTTTAACTATCTACAATGGACAATCTCTTCGGTAGTGGTCTCGCGAACCACACCTGTAACAAGACTTTGAACGTCACCACCACTCTCCTCTATAGATCCTTCCACATGTTATACATTGGGGTATTGCCTTTCTCTATGTCTGAGCCTGACTACTGACAGTTGTTGAAATGACTCATGATGATGGTACCTATCTAGTGTACCCCTATTGACCCCAACCATATCCCTATCTGCAATACTGGAAGGGTCTAGAACTGATGTGAGCCTTTTTGCTTGATGTCTATACACCATTGAAATCTAACCCTTTGAAGTCTCTCCTGGATGACTCATATACTTTTTTCATCTTTACCCTATTCTCTATCGTAATAGAAGAAGATGCCAACTTTGCAAAGTCCTCATACTGTTGTGAGATCACATGGAACATAATCTCATCTCTTAGACCGTCCTCAAACCAGCGACACTTATCTGCCTCATCCCCAATGATACTAGTCGTATATCTACTTAACTGGGTAAAATCTCCCTCTTAAATGGTCACTGTCATGTTTTCATGCCACAAGTTCAGAAACTCTCTTTTCTTCTCATCTGTATATGCCCTCAACATATATTATTTCTTGAACTCAACTGAAAATAAATCCCAAGTAAGCAACTCTGGGATCTACGGCTTTTGTAGAATCAACTTGCACCAATCATATGCATGCTCTTAGAGAAGTGAAAAGCATACCTAGCCCTGTGCTAGTCAGCACAATCCAGCTCCTCAAAGATCCTTTTGGTCTTCCCTAACCAGAACTCAGCAGTTGGCAGATCATCTTCAATATTGCATGTGAAGTTTGTAGCTCTATATTTCTTCAGCCTATCAATCTAAACACTAAGCCTTGGTGGCTACTAAGGAGGTTATAGAGGTGGCAATGATGGTAGAAGAGGTGGTGATGGTATAGCCTTATACCAACCACTACAGCAGAGCAGCAAGATTCTGCAACATGTACCATATATGTTTCATATTATTCATAACCATGATTTCTCATCAATCACAATAATAACATGTATTATCATACCATGTTATAACATACAACAAAGGTACTCTGCCTTAAAATGAATCAATCTTGATTCACATACAAGCATACAAATTTCTAAAGTTAAGTAGCTTTAGGCCCGAGAACACCCTTTTCACTCCCTTCACAGCCGTGAATATGGAAATTTTCTAGATTTTATACCAAAATAGAACACAACCATTTCCATAAAATGTTTCTATGATTAACCAATGTTAATCACCATATCAATGTTCCAACAAGAATTTGAGACATCCCACATGTTATTTACAGCTTTTAGCATCACAACAGTTTGATTTAAATAAATCAAAATCTATCTTAAACTCAATGAAGCATAACAATATCCCAATATGCATTTTAACCCAAAATCATAAGTTTTCAATAACTAACAGACACCTAAATGTGCATTCAAGTCACACTAACATACACGCACAAAATAAGCTTTGAATGTGGTTATGTACAAACCTTACACCTAGGATGGGGATTAGCTAAAACTTGATCTCTTCAAGCTTATCCTCTCATTTGAGAAGTACTCGCAGCTCCTCTACCATATCCTAGCAAGATGAAAACATCCTTTTAGCCTATAAAACTTGAACCAAAACCTAAAAACATAAAAACTGAGCTTTTCGCTCAAAGCTCACAAGCTTATTCTCTCACTCTTCTCTCACACTTTTTTTTATTGAAACAAGGTCTTTCTAAACTTTAATAATGGAGGAAGAAGGGTTTTAGAGAAAGAAGAAGATTCAACTGACGTGTTTAATTAGTTAACAGAGAGTAGGGAGCAGATTTAAAAGGATGGTAGGGAGGAAAATGTGGCTGCCTCATCTGTCCTGAATTTCCAAGCCTCGCGGTCGTTACTCATATTTCATGGGTGTGAATCACTTTTTCACTAGCATGAAGAAACTCATTATGGTAGTGAAGAACCTCACCGCAGCTACTAACTAAAACCCAATATTCACATCCATGACACCCATTGTCATAAGTGTGAAACAACAAATTTCAACAATTCTTAAACTTCCAAAACTTCACTTAACCCACCCAACTCTCACTAACCAAGAACATAACTTATAAACCCTAATTACAAGCTTTACAATAACATCTTTCTCTATACAAATAATATCTTCAGATCTTCAATGCAAAGACTATCCTTGCTAGCTCCAAATCATGTATCGAGTTATTGAGCTCATACAGCTTAAGCTATCTAAAGGCATATGCAATCACCCTTTCTTCTTTTATAAGGACACAACTCAACCTATTATAACTGGCCCCACTATACACCATAAAATATTTTCCTAGAGTAGGTTTAGTCAAGACTGGTGCTTTAGTCAACATTGCCTTAAATTGATTGAAACTTGCTTATCATCTATCTATCCCATCGAATTGAACATCTTTTCATAACAATAAAGTCAAAAGAGTTGTTATGGATAAAAAAACTCTTCATGAACCTACTGTAATATCCAGCTAATTTGATGAAACTTCTCACTTCTGTTACATTTCGAGGTGGTTTCTAACTAACAATAGCCTTGATCTTGCTAGGGTCAACTTGAATACCTTCAGCTGAGACTATATGACCTAAAACAACTGACTGTTTTGAGCCAAAACTCACATTTCAATAACTTTGCATACAATTGTTTTTCATGATAAATTCTCAAGAGATGATTAGAAAAAGTTGTGAGGCTTATTTGGCTCACGTGATTGATACAAGGAAGGGTGGTGTAACACCCTTCGATATAATTAAGAATAATCCCAATTATACCAAAAGATGTTATAATGCATATGAGTTGAAACGTCAAAATTTTAAAACTTTGATGCACTTTGGCCATGATGACTTAAGGCAAGATAAAAATATTCTTAATGTCTTAAAATCAAGCTCAAAATAATAAAATTTTAAATACAATTTTGTATGGGCATACATAAGCCCAAGGTTTTATAAATGAGTAGTTACAAAACTATATATCTCTATCCTAAAAGCATGTAAAACTATAACTACCCAAACCAACAATATAACCAAAAATATACAATGGTTATATCACCCACCCCAAAATATACAATGGTTGTATCACCCACCCCAAGTATATCAATGGTTGTATAATCCACCCCAAGCAACCCATGAATGGGTCTGCCTCACCAATAAAATCCATTTTCATGATATTCATGCCCGCGAACCCTTTGTTCACAACTGTGAATTTGGAAAATTTTCCAGAAAATAGAGCATCACAACTTTATACCATTCTCATATGAAATATTCTCTATATTTGACCAATGTCAACCACCTCCTCAATACTCCAGCATGCATTTTAGCCATTTATCACAAACATATGCTTTCAAATTATCCATATTAACCAAATTAGTTAATCTAATACCACAATCTAACATGTTCACATATATCATCTCATCATGCATATCAACTCAAATTATAACATTTATCTATTCATTGATAATTTATATCATGTATCTAAGACAATTAACATAGAAATTTGAAAATAAAAGTCTTGGGTGTTATTATACAAACCTTATACCTAGAAGGGAGGGAGCCATTACTCTAGCTCTTCAAGCTTATCCCCTCCTTTGGAATGGACTTTCAGCTCTCTCTATAGGTCCTAACAAGATCAAAAATGCTATCTTAGACTCTGGAAACGACCAAAACAAAAAAAAACTCATAAACCTACTATTTATCCCCAAGCTCACAAGCTTCCTCTCTCACTTTTCAGTCTCAAAACTTGATCTTCAAAACTTCATCAATGGAGGATAAAGGTATCTGGAAGTGAAAGAGATGGAGATGTAGCATGTTAGGTTATTTATAGGGTTATGAGAATGGATTTAAAGGGAATTGTAGAGAGGAAAATGTGACTGCTTCACCTACTTTGCCTGCCCAGACTTCAAGATCGTGACTCCTCTCTCACGGGCGAGAACCACTCCTTCACAGTCATGAAAAATATTCTTCATGATAGTGAAGAACCTCATCATAAGTGATAACTAAAATATGATATCCATGGTCATGACACCCATTTGTCATGGGCATGAAACATTTGATTTTAGTAACACTCAACTTCTAAAACTTCACTTAATCCCCAACTCTCACTAACTAAGAACATAACTTATAGGCCTTTATTATGATTGTTACATTTCTCTCTCCCTTAAGATATTTCATCCCCAAAATTACTTGTCATGATATCATGGAACAATTAAGGGTATTTTTCTCTCATCACTTCCTTGGTTTCCTAGGTCACTTCTTCAACGCTATAGCTCCTCCATAAAATTTCATTAGCAAAACTCATTTGTTCCTGAGCTCCTGTACTTCACAACATAAGAGCTCAACTGGCTCTTCTTCATAATTCAAGTTTGGTCTCAACTATATGCTTTTCAGCTGTGATAATATGAGAAGGATCTGACTGATACCTTCTCAACATGGATACATGGAAGATATTGCATCTCCTGCTTAATTCTGGCAGCAAAATGAGTCTATACACAACTGGTCCAATCCTCTGTAGAATTTCAAAAAGTCTAATGAACTTCGGGCTCAACTTCCCTTTTTCCAAAATCTAAGAACCTTCTTCCATGGAGATACCTTAAGAAACACCTTATCTCCCACGACGTACTCCATATCCTTCCTCTTGAGGTCTGTATAGGATTTCCGTCTGTCGAAAGCTGCTTTTAGTTGATCTCTAATGATCTTTACATTTTTTTGTCTCTTGTACCAAGTATGCCCCACTGACTTTCTCTCACTAAGCTCGACCCAACACAATGGTGTCTGACATTTTCTACCTTAAAGTGCCTCATATGGGCCATTTGAATACTAAATTGATAACTGTTGTTGTAGGCGAATTCCATTAACGGTAGATATCTATCCCAACTTCCCTCAAACTCAACCAAACAACACCTTATCATATCTTCCTAGATCTGGATAAATCTTTCCAATTGACCATCTATTTGGGAATGGAAATTTGTGCTGAAGTTGAGCTTGGTACCAAAAACTCACTGTAGACTATCCCAAAACTAAGATGTTAACCACGAATCTTGATTTGAAATAATAGAGATTGGAACTCTATAAGATGCACTATCTCATTCACGTACAACTCTACCAATTGGTCCAAAGGATAGTCTCTCTAAATAGGTAAGAAGCGAGTCAACTTCGTTAACCTATCCACGATCACCCATACGACATTGTACTTCCTAGACATCAACAACAATCCAATCACAAAATCTATAGTGATTCTCTTCCATTTCCATTCCAAAATCGTGATTAGCTGCAACAAACTTGAAGGTACTTAATGCTCAACCTTTACTTGCTGACATATAAGACATCTAATCATAAATTTTGTGATGTCTTTCTTCATCCCTAACTATCAATACAAATCTTTTTTGATTCTTATACATCTTGTTACTCTTTGGGTGAATTGTAAATCTCATCTCGTGGGCCTCTCTCATAATCTTTTGTCTCAACTTTGAGACATCTGTCACATATAACCTGCCCTGGTAGTGTAAACTACCATCTAGCTCGATTGAAAAACCTGGTCTCTCCCCTTTAGAGACCAAAATGACTAAATCCACTAGCTTTCCATTAAGCTTCTGTGAATCTCTAATCTTTACACCCCTGGTTGGTTAGATGTGCAACTTTGCCAAAGTCTTCATGCAAAGACAATGGCTGCCAACACTAAATCGTACATTTGATACATAAGCGATAACTTTCCCTTTTTGGATACATAAGCGATAACTTTCCCTTTTTGCAACAGAACACAACCCAATCCATTGTGAGAAGAATCATTGTAAACCACATATTCCCGATCCAAAATCAGTTGTATCAACACTGGAGCTTCTATCAATAAGCTCCTAAGTTGATCAAAAATGTTCTGACACTTATCTGTCCATTCGAACTTGATATCTTTTTGCAACAACTTAGTCAATGGAGAAGCTATCATAGAAAATCCCTTGACAAACCTTTTGTAATATCCTACTAAGCAGAGAAAAGTTTTGATTTTGGTCACATTCTAAGGTAGTTTCGACAGTAATCCAAGATCTCTTCAATTTTGTCTGAATCCACTCTAATCCCATTGGCTGATACCATATGCTCGAGAAAGGCAACCTCATCTAGCAAAAACTCACACTTAGAGAGCTTAACATATAGCTTCTGCTCCCTAAGAGTCAACAAAATCATTCTCGAATATTGTTTATGATCATTCTTATTTCTTGAATACACTAAGATATCGTCTATGACCACCACGACAAACTGATCCAAAAATGGTCTGCAGATCTTGTTCCTTAGATCCATGAAGGCCGTTGGGGCATTGGTTAACCTAAAGGGCATAACCAGAAACTCGTAGTGACCACATTTGGTTCAGAAAGTAGTCTTTTCTACATCATATACCTTGATTCTCTACTAATGATATCCCGATCTCAAATCAATCTTAGAGAACACCCTTACACCTTTTCAACTAATAGAAGAGATCATCAATTCGTGGTAACGAATACCTATTCTTAATGGTCACCCTATTCAATTGCTTGTAGTCTATGCACAACTTCGTAAACCCATCTTTCTTCTTGATGAACAATACTAGTGCACCCGATTGTGATACACTCAGTATGATGAAGCCTTTATCTATCAATTCTTGTAACTATGCCTTTAACTCTTTCATCTCTGATGCAGCCACATGATATGGTACCACTGATATAGGAGTTATACCTGGAGTAAGATCAATTTAGAACTCTATCTCTGTTTTTGAATGTAGCCCTGATAACTCATCTAGAAGCACATCTAGGAACTCTTCCACTGTTGGAATATCCCTAAGATATGGGCTCTCTCTCCTATTGTTAATCACGTAAGCCAAATAGGCCTCACACCCCTTTTTGATCATCTTCTGTGCTTTCATCATAGAGATGATCCTCACTTGTTATGAGGATCTTTCCCTTTGAACAACAACAATCTCTTCTTTCGACGTTTTCAATTCAACTATCTTCATTCTACAGTCCACTATTACATCCTAGAGAGAGAGAGCCAATTTATACCCAGGATAGCATCATAATCATGAAAGGGCAATTCAATCAAATCTACTATGAACTTTTTCCCTTAAACCAAAACAAGACAATTCTTATACATTCAGTTCACCACTGTGCTATGCCCCAAAGGGCTAGTCACCTCTATCTTATAATCTAATATCTCTCCTAATATGTTATACCGCTTAGCTACATGGGTACACATAAGAATATATGGAGCTCAAATCTATCAAAGTCATTCAAACTAAGTCAAAGAGACAAAATGTACCAACAACCACATCTGATGCACTCAGATCCTATCTTGCCCTCATTGCATAGGCCCTTGCTGGTGCTCTACTCGATCTTGGCTTGTTCAATGTCTTTGATACAGCTGGTCTACATCCACCTCTATTTGAACTGACCTGTCCTTGTCCCCTAGTCTGTGTTGGCACTAAATCCTAAGTCTAAGTAAAAGCCTCAACCATCTATAAAAGAAAATCTCTCCTATATGGTCTTAAGACCCTCACCTGTAGCAAGCTCCTATGTTTCCCTAGCACTCTCCTCAATGTTTTCAACCATATGATGCACACTCTGGTGGTAGCTCTCTCTGCGTCTGAGGCTGACTAATGGCAGCTGTCGAGACAATTCCTAATGATGGTGCCTGCTTGGTATACCTTGACTGACCCTGACCCTATCCTTGTCCTCTAGACTTGAAGGATCCAAAACTAGTGCTAGCTTTCTTGCTGGATGTTTGTGTAGCACTGTAGGATGACCCCTTGAAGTCTCTCATAAATGACTCATATGATCTCTTCAGCTGCAGTGAAAGAACATGAACACCGATCTCATATCTCAGGCCATCCATAAATTGGTGGCATAGCTAGTACCGACTGATGTAACAGAGCAACTAGGTTTAGCATCAGAAGATCCTGAGCCTGATCCTCTTGACTAGACATTAACTATTATAAACAAGGTGCACCAGCCATCTCTTAAACACTAGTTTAGCTCGGTTGATTATGAGCCTCTATATCCTGAGGATTGTTACTCTCGGCCGCGTGATGTGGTTAAATCTCTATACTGGATTTTTAGCCTACACATCGACAGAGAATAACCCACATCAGAGTTATACAAGATAACACTCTCACACCCCATCCCACTGAAGTTCAAAACCGCCTAAACCTAGACTCTGATACCACTAAATGTAACACCCTTAGATATAATTAAGAATAATCCTAAATATACCAAAAGATGATATGATACATATGAGTTAAAATGTCATAATTTTAAAACTTTGATGCACTATGACCATAATGACTTAAGGCAAAATAAAAACATCCTTGATGTCTTGAAATAAAGATCAAAATAATAAAAGTTTAAATACAATTTCTTATGGGCATACACATGCCCAAGGTTTTACAAACAAGTAGTTACAAAACTACATATCTCTGTCTCGAAAGCATGTAAAACTATAACTATCCAAACCAACAAAATAACTAAAAATATACAATGGTTGTATTACCCACCCTAAGTGTATTCCTTTAACTCTAATCACTAGGCATCCACCTCTGTTTCTCTAACCCAAAACTAAAACCCTACTCATGGAAATCCCATACACTAAGTAATTTGTGCCTAGTGGTACATAACAATGTGCAAGGCATACAAAAAAACATATATGATATGCATGACATACTTAACAACCTACCATAGTGACTTACCTCAAAGCCCATGCATCACTTCATACTTTATATGACCTGTCATCATACTCTTATGAATCCAACACACATATACAAAGGCATATCAAACACCCCATAAAATACATACAAGTATATGTTCCATATAAACAAAATCATTTATCTTACCTTTTTTCCTGCCTTACTTATCACTAGACTAAAATGGATATGGGTAACTTAACTCACTATGGAAGCTCTCATTGCTTACTTTTGGGCCTTCAAATATAACCCACTGATGAAGCTTTCATTGCTAATCTCTAGGCCTTCAAATATAACCCACTGAGGAAGCTCTCATTGCTAACCTCTAGGCCTTAAAATATAACCCAGTAAGGAAGCTATCATTGCTAACCTCTAGGCCTTCAAATATATTACCAAAACCCAGAAAAACTCAAAAACCTACTTTTTATCCCTAAGCTCATAAGCTTCCTTTCTCACTATCCTTTCTCCATTTTTCTCTTAAAACTTGATGTTCAAAGCTTTATCAAATGAAGGATAAAGGTTTCTAGTGGTGAATGAGATGGAGATGTGGCGTGTTAGGTTGGTTATAGGGGTATAGGAGCAGATTTAAAGGGAATGGCGGAGAGGAAAATGTGACTGCCTCACCTACTCTGCCTGCCCAGGCTTCACGGCCATGACTTCTCTCTCACGGGCGAGAACCACTCCTCACAATTGTGTAGAAACTCTTTATTATTCTAAAGAATCTCATTGTAGTTGCTAACTAAAACTTGTTGTTCACAATCATGACACCCATTATCATGGGCGTGAAACATCTGATTTCAACAACACTTAACTTTCAAAACTTCACTTAATCCCTTACTCTCACTAACTAAAAACATAACTCATATGCCCTAATTAGGGGCATTACAAGAGGACCTGATGTAAAGGATTTTCCAACAATGAAGGGATATCCAAATGTCTTTTTCAATGATTACTAAAGTTACTTCTAAATAGGGGGACTGAGTTCTCCATAAAGCTCCGATATCAACTGCACCATACTTAAATGCACCTATAGAGTTAAAGGAATTAAAGGTGCAATTGCAAGAGCTTTTAGATAAAGGCTTCATCAAGCTGAGTGTATCTTTATGGGGTGCACTGATATTTGTGAAAAAAGAGATGGATCGATGAGGTTGTGTATCGACTATAGGAAGTTGAATAAGGCAACCATTAAAAACAAGTATTTGTTATCACATATAGTTGATTTGTTTGATTAGTTAAAGGATGGAAGAGTTTTCTCCAAGATAGACATCAAATCTACTATTTGTTTTCATGGATCTAATGACTCATATTTTTAAGCCATACTTGTATAAGTTCTTTATGGTTTTCATCAATGATATCTTAGTTTATTCCAGGAATCAGAAGGAGCATGATCAACATTTGAGGACAGTTTTGCAGATTCTCAAGAATCAAAAGTTGTATCCTAAGCTCTCCAAATGTAAATTTTGGCTAGATAAGGTGGCATTTCCCAAACATGTGTATCAACAGATGGGATTAGAGTGGATCCCAATAAAATTGAAGCGATCTTGGATTGAAAGCCTCCTAATTATATGACAGAGATTACAAGTTTTCTCAGTTTAGCAAGGGCATTATAGAAGATTTGTTAAGGGATTTTCTATGATACCCTTATCATTGACAAGATTGTTGATTAAAGTTGTTAAGTTTGAATGGTCAGACAAGTTCCAGTACAGTTTTGATCCGCTTAAGAGTTTGTTAATAGAAGCTCTAGTTTTGACACAATCAGTTCCTGATAAGGAGTATGTCATTTATATTGATGCTTTTCATAGTGGATTGGGATGTGTCTTGATGCAAGAAAGAATGTAGTGTCCTCTTGCCTAACCAGGATCAACTCGGATAAACGAACAAGTGCCACACAACTGCATATGGAAAACCTGTGAAATTTTAAAATATTTTTCCTTGCACCATGGCCATAATGACTATAGGTTCAACGTGATGATCAAGATATGGCATCATTATCTATATGGAGAGAAGTGTTATATCTACATCGATCACAAGAGTTTGAAGTATCTTCCTACATAGCGAGATTTGAATTTGAGACAGATAGGTTGGCTAGAGTTAATAAAGGATTTATGACTATGTGGTTGATTATCATCTAAGAAAGCCCAATGTGGTGGTTGATGCGCTTAGTAGGAAGACTTTGGCAAAGTTGGACATCCAACCAACCTTGGGTTAAGAGATTAGAGATGCATAGAAGTTTGATGGAAAGCTAGTGGAGTTTGTCATTTTTGGTCTTTAAAGGGGAGAGACTGGGTTTTTAAGTCAAGCTAGATGATAGTTTTATTATTTATTATAATTATTATATTTTATTTTATTATAATTATTATTTAATTTTATATTATTATTATATTTAATAATTTAATACTAGGATAGGTTATATGAGCTAGATGTCTCAGAGTTTAAGATTATGAGAGACCCATGAGATAAGATTTGTAATGCACCTAGGGAGTAACAAGATGTATCAAAACCTAAAAAGGTTGCATTGGTAGTCAGGGATGAACAAAGATATCATAGAGTTCATGACTAGATATCTTATACGTCAGTAGGTAAAGGCCAAATATCAGATACCTTCAAGTATGTTATTGCCAATCACAATTCTAAAGTGGAAATGGGAGAGAATCACCATAGATTTTGTGATTGGGTTGCCTTTGACATCAAGGAAGTATGATGTCATATGGATGATCATGGATAGGTTAATGAAGTAGACTTACTTTTATCTATTCAGAGAGATTACCATTTGAACAGGTTGGCATAATTGTACATGAAGGAGATAGTACGTCTTCATGGAGTTCCAATTTTTATCATTTCGGATTGAGATCCACAATTCACATCACAGTTTTAGGATAGTCTACAGCGAGCTTTGGGTACCAAGCTTAACTTCAGCTTGGCTTTTCATCCCCATACAAATGGTCAGTCAGAGAGAGTTATACAGATCTTAGAGGACATGATAAGATATTGTGTAATTGAGTTTAAAGGAAGCTAGGATAAATATCTACCATTGATAGAGTTCACCTACAACAACAACTATCAGTCTAGTATCAGATGGCTTCGCATAAGGCATTTTATGGTAAAAAGTGTCAGACAACATTATGTTGGATCGAGATTAGCTATAGAAAGCTAATGGGGCCAGATTTGGTATAAGAGACGAAAGAGAAAGTGAAGATCATTAGAGATTGACTAAAAGTAGCTTCCAACAGACTAAAATCTTATGCAGACCTCAAGAGAAAGGATGTGGATGGAAGACAAGGTATTTTTCAAGGTATCTCCATAGAAGAAGGTTATCAGGTTTGGGAAAAAGGGCAAGTTGAGCCCTAATTTCATTGGACCTTATGAGATCCTAAAGATAATCTGACTAGTTGCATACAGACTCCTTTGTTGTTAGAGTTAAGTAGGATACACAATGTCTTCCATGTATCCATTTTGAGAAAGTATTGGTCATATCCTTCTCACATCATCATAGTCAGGACCATAGAGTTGAGATCGGATTTGACTTATAAAGAGGAACCAGTTGAGATCTTAGCTCAAGAGATTAAGGAGCTCAGGAACAAATGAATACCACTAGTGAAAAGTTTTATGGAAAAGTCATACCATTGAAGAATCAACCTAGGAAAGCGAAGAAGTGATAAGGAAACAATATCCTCAGTTGTTTCAAGATGTCATGACAAGTAATTTTGGGGACAAAATATCATAAGGGGGAGAGAAATGTAATGCCCGTAATTATGGCCTATAAGTTATGTTTTTGGTTAGTAAGAGTTAGGGGGTTAAGTGAAGTTTTAGACGATTGAGAGTTGCTGAAATATGTTGTTTCATGCCTGTGATAATGGGTGTCGTAGCCGTGAATATTGGCTTTTAGTTAGTAGCTATGATGAGGTTCTTTATGACCATGAAGGAGTGGTTCACACCCGTGAAATAAGAGTCACAACAGTGAAGCTTGGGCAATTAGGATAGGTTAAGTAGCCACATTTTCCTCTCTTCCATCCCTTTAAATTTGTTCCTCGCTCTCTATTAACCAACCAAACACATCAGTTGAATCTTCTTCTTTCTCTAGAACCCTTCTTCCTCCATTGTTGAAGCCTAGAGAGACCTTGTTTCAATAGAGAAAGCATGAGATAAGAGTGAGAAAAGATGTTTATGAGCGTTGAGGGAAAAGCTTGATTTTTATGTTATTAGATTTTTGGTTTGAGTTCCAAAGTCTAATAGGAGATTTTCCTCTTGCTATGATATGATAGAGGAGCTAGAAGTCCATCTCAATGGAGAGGACAAACTTAAAGAGCTTAAGCTTAAGCTAATCTCCATCTTAGGTGTAAGATTTGTACATAACCACATTCAAAGCTTATTTTGTGCATATGTATGTTAGTGTGACTTAAATGCACATTTGGGGCTCAGGTTTAAGCTAGAGGGCTTCCCTCAGTAGCTATTATGTGCTCTCATTTTCCTTACACATGTATTCTGAGAAGCTCATGTAGGTGTCTTAAGGCTCAAATGAGAGTCGTAGTTTACCCATATCCATTTATGAGTATAACGGACAGTGGAATGGTGTGTAAATACTTCTAAGTGTGGTATACCCTTGTATGATTTTGGTTAGTTGTTTGACATACCATGTTTGATGTGCGCATTATATATGAGAGTTTTATGGTATGTTATGTAGGATGTGAGCTAGTGCGTGTATGGACTTCAAGGTAAGTCATTATAGTAGCTCATTGACTATATCATGAATATTATATATATGACATGTGTGTGTGCTTTGCATGTTGTTATGTAACACTAAGCATTAGTTTGCTTAGCGTATAAGCTTTTTATGGATAGGTTCAAAGCCCAGGAGTTGATCACCAGAGAAGGACGCCCAAGGATCAGGGTCAATGACACACAAGTAGGGTGGGTGATACAACTATTGTACTTTTGGTTTTGTTGAGTTTTGTTAGGTTGGGTAGTTATAGTTTACATGTTGTATTTCAGAGACATGTAGTTTTATAACTACTCATTTTGTATAAATTTTAGGCATGTGATTGCTCGTTTGATATTATATTTAAATCTTTTATTTCAGTTAAGTCCTTTATGATGTTTTATTTTTATTTAAGTGATCATGGCCATGGTACATGAAGGTTTTAAATTATCTTATTTTAACTCATGTGAATTATAGCATCCTTTGGTATAACTGAGTTTATTCTTAATTATATCGAAGGGTGTTACAGTTATATTCATACTGATCATAAGAGTAAGTATCTTTCCTCATAGAAAAAACTAAACTTGAGGCAAAGAAGATAGTTGGAGTTGATTAATGATTATAATGTGTGATCGACTACTAGCCATAAAAAGCCAATCAGGTTGAAAATGCATTAAGCAAAAAGATACTAACTGGTAAGTTATAATGACTTTCCTTTAAAAATCTATGCAATATAAATAGCAAAAGTAAAATTTTATGTATACAGCTAACTCTGATAATGGTAGAGATGTGAGTGAAATCTACCTTGATGCAAAGAATTAAAGAGATCTAAAAGCAGAATGAGAGTGTAACGCCATAATTAGGGCTTAGTAATTAATATGGATTAAGAGATATAAGTATGTGATTAAGGGTTATGAGAAAAGAGTTGAAAATAGACAAGAATGTGAACTGTCACAAGGTTCACACCCGCGACAATACTTTCACGATTGTGAACCATCGGGAGATAGAATTTTGAGTTTAAATAGATTCACAATTGTGACAGTAGTTGTCATGCCTATGAATATCGTCAGATATAAGTTTCATCAGTCATTCTTTATTTCTTTCATGATCGAAAATGAAAAAGAACCTTAGAATTAAAAGTTTCCTCACACCAGAGGCTAACACCTTATGTTTTCCTTTGATTTCCCGTCCTAAACACCTAATCTAAAGCAAAAGATCAAGGTTTCTACAAGTTATTGGGAAACAGAGAGCATGAAGAAGTGGTATTATTTAGGAGTCCGAACCTAAGAAAGAAGAGAGGAATATAATCTTCCTTTCTAGCTATGTTTCCTTCAATAGAGGTAAGGAATCACGTTTTCCTTTTATTTTTACAAGCTTTTGTAGCTTTAATCAGGCCTAGTTCACTTATGGTAGAGACTCATTTCCAAGTGGGTTAGGATTTTCAGTGATCAATGAGTTTTTATGGCTTAAGATCTCTCTTTAAATTATTTAAAGGTTATAACAAGTGTTAGTAAAACATTATATAAGATTAAGGTTGTTAAAAGGGTTAAACTTAGGATTTTCATCTTTATGGCTTTACAAGCTAAGTTTAAAGGTTACACATTTTGATATAGATATGTTATATGCAATAGGAGTTGAAAGAAGAGGTGGTGAAATCCATCATAGGGATAAGCAAGCTTGAGAGAAGCTTGGTTTTTGAGTTAGAAGTATGTACATATAAGTATGAAAATTCCCAAATTATGGCATGTTGTGTTAATTAAGTGATAATTGAATTGTATCATTTATATGCTAAATGCAAAGTTCAATGATAAAATTAATGCCATAATATAGGACAAATTATATGAGAAATGTATGTGTGCCTTAAATTAGTATTTATGATGCTTGTTGTGTATAGGTAATAAATGTGCCTATGATGTAATAAATAGAGTAATGAATGGAGATGCCTTAATGGGTGAAAGAGGTAAGTAAGAATGGATATATGCATATGGAAACATAAATGCTTAATAGGATGGCTTGTGAACATGAAAAAAGGGTTAATGGAGTGATTATATGTTATTTGATGCTTTAGCATGTCTTAATGTATGTTTGATATGAATGTTGATAGGAAAAGGTTGTTATAGGACAACCATTAGAGATATTGTGTGTGGCTCGTAATAAATGTCTTAATGTATGTTTGATATGTGGCATGTTATTAAGGGGGTTTATGGTACCGTAGTTATATATTTATCCAGTCAATATGGTTTATGCTCGGCGAGTGCCATTGACTTAAATAGCCTGGACTGGCACACATGATGATCGATAATATTGCATGCAAAAGTTATATATTTACCCAGTCAATGTGGCTTAAGCTCGGAGAGCGCCGTTGACTTGAGGAGCCTACACTAGCCCATGATTATAGACAGTGATAGAGTGGCTTAGCTCAAACGAGCGCCCCTGCTCATAATCCATATCTGAATAGTCAATGCTGAAAGATGTTGGACAATAATTTTAAAGTGAATAAGAAATGAAATGAAATGGAAAAAGTGGTTCAAAGATACAGGTATTCAAAAATACACTACTGATATATTATATGTTCTTAAAGAAGTTAAATGCTATTGTTTATGCTGTAAAGCTTAATTAAACTATCGTGCCTATAAGGTAAGTTATTTTACGTGATAGTATGTGTTAAACCTTAAGGGGTATTTCCGTCATTTGGATGATAACAAATGAAATAGCAATATTGTATTTAACATACTTGCTTTCTAAGTCTATTAAATAGGACATGGATTAAAATAGCAAGAATGGAGATTGGAAAATAATCCTTGAAGGACAAAATTCAGGAAGTAGCATGTTCACTGCCGTGACTCTATGTGTCACGCCCGTGAAAAAGCTAACCGTTACCAAAACCAACATTTGAAGTTCACGGCCATGAAGGAAGAAAAAACCGTGAAGTGGACATTTTAGTCACCTCCGTGAATAAAAGTGTCACCCCCGTGAATGTTCATGCATTTTCATCCAGAGAGCTTCAAGACCAAAGTCACCACTTGGATCACGGCTGGGAAGTGTGTCACGCCCGTGAATGTGTATGTCACACCCGTGACCCAATGTGTCAAAACATTCCAGAGAGCTTCACGACAAAGGTCACCACTTCAATCACGGCTTGGAAAGAAATGTCATGCCTGTGACCAACATAGTCACGCCCGTGAACAATGAAAGAGAAAAATGTCAAGAGCGATTATTTGGTTGATACAACGGCTAGTTTCATATTTAATGCATCCTAACGGCTATAATTAGCCATGGGAGTATAAATGGAAGTCATCTATACATTCAGAACAAGAGAATAACAATAGAATAGCAAATTACTTTGAATCAAAATCTTATTACAAGCTATTTGTACATTCATACTTTGAGAACAAAATCTATTCTCTGTAAAAATCTTTTTGCTCTTCATTTATTGAGCAATTAAGATTTGTAAGTGTTTCTCTTTGTAATCTTTACTCAAGTGAGCTTTGGGTATTTCTGGGTTAAGAGTAGAATACTTGTAAGGGTTAGTTGTGTAAACCTCAAAACACAAATCAAAAGGTTATTATGTGAGCCTTTAAAAACACAAAGTGAAGGTTGTTTGTGTGAGCCTGTAAAAACACAAAGTGAAGGTTGTTTTGTGTGAGCCATTGTGAGAAACACCATAGTTGGGAGTGAGCTTGTAAAACCCCATTATAACACTTAGTGTGTTAGTGAAACTCCCAATTGTGATTGGGGAAAGGAGTAGGGTTTGTTAACACCGGAACCTCTATAAAAATCTTGTGTCAAATTTTCTCTATCCCTCCTAAAATTAATTATTTATTTTCGCACCTTAAAGTTTAATTTTTGAAACTCTAATTCAACCCCCCCTTCTTGGCTTTATATCTGGGCATCAATTGGTATCAGAGCCTTGTCTAGCATCAAAGCCTAAAAAAGTGCTAGTAAAGATCAAGATTTGGCCAGTGAAGGATTCCAAAGTCTCAAGCCTTACTTCGATGGAGCAAATTATGTCCATTGGAAGTTTCAGATGGAGACATATCTGGATAATGAAGGAATTTAAGTCTGGGATAGTATTCGAAAAGAATGGACATCACCAATTAGAAGAGGAGTTAATGGTAAAGAAGACATCCTGTCAAGAGATGATTGGACAAAGCCTCAAAGAATAGCAAATTTCAAAAATAAGAAGGCAATGACAATTCTCTTAAGTTCATTATCTATTAAAGAACATGGCAAGATACAACACTATTCAACTGCATATAGCATGTGGAAAACATTGGAAAACTATCATGAAGACCACAAAGCCACATAGGATGATGAAAGCTCTTCAAGTAAAAAAGATGACAATGAAAACGAAGAGGTCAACCTATGCTTCATGGCTATAGAAGATCACGTCTCGGATAAAGTAAGATCACTACACTCATACTCTTTCAAAAATGATATTAGTGATAGAGATAGTAATAGTGATAGTGATGATGATGATAATGAACAAAGCCTAATAGAAGAATTGAATCTAGAATTAGAAAAATATAGGAGAAAATTCAGTACTTATAAGAATAATATTTCTAATTTAAAAAACAAAATGGATGCTTTAAAAAAGGAAAACCTTAAGCTTAAATCATCTAATGAATCTCTTCAAAAGTCATTAGATGAATACTCATCAAGACCCTCAACTAAATCCTTGCTTAAAGAAAATAATACTTTGAAAAATGAAGTTGAGGAACTTAGAAATTCCATTTCAAAATTTCACAAAGGAAAAGAGAGTTTAGATACTTTCATTGTGTCTCAAAGACCACCTTTAGTTTGATACGGTCTAGGATTTAAGAACACATCATCATCTTCTCGCAAAATTATTTTTGTAAAGTCAAGTGAACCTCACATCTCCACACTTGTTGGAACAACACCAAGAATAAGTATATTAATCCCTATATACATAAAAGGAATAATCAAGGATTAGTAAGCCTAAGAAAGAATCCTCCAAAGACTAATCATGCCTTTATGTATAAGAAGCATGCATCTAGAAAAATACAAATTAATCATGATTGTGCATGCCATTATTCTCAAAATCAGTCTAATAAAATTATGGCATTCAAATACATTGTAAGACCAAAAGGCAAGTTTAGACCGAAACAATGTAATTATTGTATGAAAATGGGTCACATAAATAAAATTTGCTAGATAAGGAAGGCTCATAGGGAACCTTCTTATGCTAACCCCCAAGGACCCAAACTCATTTGGGTACCTAAAAATCATACTTGAATTGTGATTCTATAGGTATGCCTCAAGTCCAAAATAAACAAAAATGATTGACTAGTAGACAGTGGATGCTCAAGGCATATGACAGGAGACAAAGAACTTTTCAATGAAATCAAAAGTATTGATGGAGGTAAAGTTACCTTTGGAAACAATGCAAAGGGTAAGGTAATTGGCATTGGTTCTATTGGTATTAATGGTACTACTTTTATTAAAGATGTCTTACTTGTTGATGGCTTGAAACATAACTTGTTAAGTGTAAGTCAATTATGTGATAGAGGAAACAAAGTAATCTTTACTTCAAATGAATGTCTTGTGATTTCTATCGATGGTCTAGAGATATTTAAAGGAAATAAAGATATCAATACATACATAATAAACTTACATGAACTATCTAACCATTCCTCTAAGTGTCTTGTAACTACTAGTGATGAATCTTAGCTGTGGCATAGAAGACTTGGTCATGCTAACATGGACTTAATACAAAGTCTCAGCACAGGAGAACTAGTAAAAGGACTACCAAGAGTTAAATATGAAAAAGGCAAGACATGTGATCCTTGCCAAAGAGGAAAACAACACAAGTCATCATTCAAAGCCAAAAACATAGTAAGTACTTCAAAACCTCTTCAACTCCTACATTTAGACTTGTTTAGACCTACTAGAATTGCTAGCATATGAGGAAAATATTATGCATTTGTCATTGTAGATTATTACTTTAGATTTACTTGGGTAATTTTCTTAGCTCAAAAGAGTGATGCTTTTGAAAACTTCAAAAACTTTGCTAAAAGAGTTCAAAATGAAAAAGGGTATTGTATTTCAAAAATAAGAAGTGATCATGGGAAAGAATTTGAAAATTAAAACTTTGAAAGTTTTTGTCTTAAACATGGCATTTCACATAATTTTTCATCTCCTAAGACACCTCAACAAAATGGAGTAGTTGAAAAGAAAAATCGAACTTTAATTGAAATGGCTAGAACAATGCTCAATGAATATGAATTACCAACTTATTTTTGGGCAGAAGCCACAAACACTGCTTGTTATATTTCAAATCGAGTTTTCAAAATACCTCTTTTAAACAAATCCTCATTTGAGCTATGGAATGGAAGAAAACCCTTGATATCATACTTTAGAGTATTTGGATGCAAATGTTTTATATTGAACACCAAGGACAATCTTGGAAAATTTGCCTCTAAGACCGATGAAGGTATCTTTTTAGGATACTCTACAATAAGCAAAGCATATAGAGTATTTAATAAAAGATCACTAACAGTTGAAGAATCCATGCATGTTGTTTTTAATGAATCTAGTAGACTTGATCTTGTGAAAGTAGTGTTCTTGATGATGTTGTAGGTAATATGGAAAGACTTCATATTGGAAATGGGAAAGAAGAAAATGATCAAGAAGATTTATATCAAAATGCTTCTCTACCTCAAAATTAAGAAGAAAATGAACAAGAACTTCCAAAAGAATGGAGAATGACGAAAGATCATCTAAAAGAGCAAATCATTGGTGATCTATCAAGGGGAGTAAGTACTAGATCTCATTTCAAACATCTAATCACTGACATTGCTTTTATTTCACAAATTGAGCCTAAAAATATTGATGAGGCTCTTAATGATGAAAGTTGGATAATTTCCATGCAAGAGGAACTCAACCAATTTGAAAGAAATAAGGTATGGACTCTAATACCTAGACCCAAGGATCATCAAATTATAGGTAGCAAATGGGTATTTAGAAACAAATTAGATGAACAAGGTTTAATAAAAATGAATAAGGCTAGACTAGTAGCAAAATGATATAATCAGGAAAAATGTATAGATTATGATGAAACATATGCACCTGTAGCTAGATTAGAAGCCATAATAATACTTTTAGCATATGCATGTCACATGAATTTCAAACATTTCCAAATGGATGTGAAAAGTGCATTTCTAAATGGTTATATAGATGAAGAAGTGTATGTAGAACAACCACCAGGTTTTGAAAGCTATGATTTTCCAAATCATGTTTTTAAACTTTCAAAAGCTTTGTATGGTTTAAAATAGGCCCCAAGAGCTTGGTATGAGAGGCTAAGTTCTTTTCTGTTAGAAAATAGCTTTACAAAGGGAAATGTTGACACTACATTATTCATCAAAAAGCATAAGCATCATATACTAATTGTTCAAATTTATGTTGATGATATAATATTTGGTTCTACTAATGAGTTGCTTTGTCAAGAATTTGCTAAGTGTATGACTAAAGAATTTGAAATGAGCATGATGGGAGAGCTTAAGTATTTCCTTGGTCTACAAATAAAGCAAAGCAATGAGGGCATATTTATCAACTAATCCAAATATGCCAAAGATTTAATAAAGAAATTTGGTATGGAAGGATGCAAGAATTCCAAGACTCCTATGAGCACATCAACAAAATTGGAAAAGGATGAAAAGGGTAAGAGCATTAATGAAAAGCTTTATAGAGGTATGATCGGATCACTTTTATATCTCACTGCTTCTAGACCCGATATAATGTATAGTGTTTGCTTGTGTGCACGATTTCAATCATGTCCTAAAGAATCTCATTTAAATGCAGTAAAAAGAATTTTAAGATATTTACATGGATCTTTGCATCTAGGTTTATGGTATCCTAGGAATTCATCCTTTTATATTATAGGATATTCAGATGCAGACTATGCTGGTAGTCTTTTAGATAGGAAAAGTACTTCAGGTACTTGTCACTTCATTGGAGAATGTTTAGTTTCTTGGTTTAGCAAGAAATAAGTTTCAGTTGCTCTCTCAACTGCTGAAGCAGAATATGTAGTAGCTGGATGTTGTTGTACACAAATTCTTTGGATGAAACAACAACTTAAGGACTATGGTCATGAGATGAACCATATACCTATTAAATGTGACAATACAAGTGCTATAAATCTTTCAAAGAATCCTATACAATATTCAAGAAGTAAGCATATTGACATTAGACACCATTTTATTAGAGATCATTTTCAATATGGAGATGTTGCATTAGAATTTATAAGTATAGAAAATCAATTAGCAGATATTTTCACTAAGTATCTAAATGAGGAAAGATTTAATTTCATTAGAAGAGAACTTGGTATGATTGATGGATTAACCTTGTGATTGCTAAATTATGAAATTTTAATTGATAACTCATATCACAAGATAGAAATTTTGATGAAAATTTATGTTTTAAGGGATAAAATCTTTGTTGAAATGATTTAGTCTTGTTTTTAGGACTTAATTTTATTTGATAAAAATTTTAGGGGAGTCACGCCCGTGACCTATGCTCAAAAAAGGCAGTGTCATTCACGACTTGGTTCACGACATGGTTCACGACTTCAAGTGGTGAAGCTTATTTTCACGGCTTCATTCACTCCCGTGAAAAGAGACTTTCATGCCCGTGATGAATTTTCACTCCCGTGAACTATTACACCCCAAAACTCATAGAAGCTTTCACGCCTTAAGTCACGGCTTGCTTCACGGGCATAAGTAGTGAAATTCAACATTTCATGCCCGTGACTATTTGTTCACCCCCGTTATAGTCTATCATTCACGGCTGTGATATTCAAAGGTCACGCCCGTGAACTTATTCACGTCTTCATTAACAGGTGGAACACTCATTCAACAAACTGTGAACACGACCATTCATGCCCGTGAAAACACACATCACGCCCGTGAATGTATCAAGTATATAAAAGAGCATCCGGTTATATTTCTCATTTCAACCTCATCCCTGGACATCCTCGAGATCGCTTGGATGTCGAGTCCTTTATAAAGATGGGAGCGACTGTCAGAATCATTTTTGAGAACGATATCTTCTACCGTTTCACCGACACTGCTGGAGAGATCATCTGGGAAGATAATGACACAGAGGACTTTAAAGTAGGCCTCCAAGGAGTCCAGCAGAAGAATAGGGCTCGGGTTGAGGAAGCACTTCCAGTAATTGAGCTGGACATCGGACAGTCCTCGACTCCCACACCGACTTTAGCGCAGCAGGTGGTTGACCTCTTGGCACCACGTTTTGAACAGTTGTAGACTTCGATGGATGAGAGGTTAGAGAACTTCAAAGACTTCATGGAGTCTCGGATGGACAGCCTTGAGGCTAAAGTTGCTAGGCTTCATGATAGGATGTCCGGCTAGGAGTTCGGCTAGAATGTAGCCTAAATTTGCTTGTTTTTACTTGTTTATTTTGTTTATGTTTGTTGCTATGTAGGAAATTTTCAATTTCCTTTATGAACATTTAACTTTGTTTGTATCTTTTCCTTTATTTAATGTATTTGCTTTTGCTTATCTCATTAATATCTTTTTATCCTTTTTTGATTGATGACAAAAGGGGGAGAAAACTAGCAATATATTATAGGGAAAATGGTATCAAACTAGCAATATAAGGAGAAACTAGCAATATATATTAAGGTAAATGAATTTTGAATCAAAAATTATGAATTGACATTGAAATAGATTAAAAGGGATTAGAAACTTTCATTCAAGATTCATATGCAAAGTATAAAATTGAGAAAATGAGCTTTATATATATAAGATATACCTTAAGTATACTTTGCATATACCTTCATGCAAGTTACAAAAATAAATATGCCATGATATACCTTAAGTATACCTTACATATACTTCATGCCTTAAAAAGGAATTATGGTATATATTGGATATACTTCTCATATAACTTGCATATACTTAAAATCTATTAAGTTTATATCAATGCTACATCACTCTTTACAATTCTTGCATTTTATAAATTTTTTATCCTAACTATATTTTGAGGGGGAGACTTCTCAAAATCACATATTGCTAGATTATTTGTTACCATCAAAAAGGGAGAGATTGTTAAACCTTGAGGGGTATTTCCATCATTTTGATGATAACAAATGAAATAACAATATTGCATTTAACATACTTGTTTTCTAAGTCTATTAGACAGGATATGGATTAAAATAGCAAGAATGGAGATTGGAAGAATAATCCTTGAAAGACAAAATTCAGGAAGTAGCATGTTCACTGCCGTGACTCTATGTGTCACGCCCGTGAAAGAGCTAACCGTTACCAAAACCAACATTTGAAGTTCATGGCCATGAAGGAAGAACAAACCGTGAAGTGGACATTTCAGTCACCCCCGTGAATGTTCATGCATTTTCATCTAGAGAGCTTCATGACCAAAGTCACCACTTGGATCACGGTTGGGAAGTGTGTCATGCCCGTGAATGTGTATGTCACGCCCGTGATCTAATGTGTCAAAACATTCCAGAGAGCTTCACGACAAAGGTCACCACTTCAGTTACGGCTTGGAAAGAAATGTCACGCCCGTGAACAATGAAAGAGAAAAATGTAAGGCGCGATTATTTGGTTGGTACAACAGCTAGTTTCATATTTAATGTATCCCAATGGCTATATTTTGCCATGGGAGTATAAATGGAAGTCATTTATACATTCAGAAAAAGAGAATAACAATAGAATAGCAATTACTTTGAATCAAAATCTTATTACAAGCTATTTGTACATTCATACTTTGAGAACAAAATCTATTCTCTGTAAAAATCTTTTTGCTCTTCATTTATTGAGCAATTAAGATTTGTAAGTGGTTCTCTCTATAATCTTTACTCAAGTGAGCTTTGGGTATTTCTGGGTTAAGAGTAGAACACTTGTAAGGGTTAGTTGTGTAAGCCTCAAAACACAAATCAAAAAGTTATTATGTGAGCCTGTAAAAACACAAAGTGAAGGTTGTTTGTGTGAACCTGTAAAAACACAAAGTGAAGGTTGTTTGTGTGAGCCTGTAAAACACAAGGAATTGGTTATTGTGTGAGTCATTAAAACACAAGGGATTTTTAGATTAGGTGTGAGCCATTGTGAAAAACACCATAGTTGGGAGTGAGCTTGTAAAACTCCATTGTAACACTTAGTGTGTTAGTGAAACTCCCAATTGCGATTGGGGAGAGGAGTAAGGTTTATTAACACCCGAACCTCTATAAGAATCTTGTGTCAAATTTTCTCTATCCCTCTTAAAATTAATTATTTATTTCTGCACTTTAAAGTTTAATTTTTGAAACTCCAATTCAACCCCCCTTCTTGGCTTTATATCTAGGCATCAGTATGATTATCACTCTTGCCATGGCATTTTATATGATAAAATGATTGTATATGAGTTGATGCATGATGTGTGATTGCATGAATAAATGTTTATCCCTATATGTAACACTAAGCTTTCAGTAGCTTAACGTGCAGGTGTTTTCTCAACGTAGGTCAGAACCCAAAAGATAAAGATAGAAGTTGATCAAAAGAAGCTAACCCAACATCATAGACGACATATCAAGCCCTACAAGAGTCGATGATACTTCATGTCACACTTTTGTATTTTGTACATGTCATTGTAAAAGGGGTTGTTTACTTGTATACATATCTGTAAATGTCATAATTGTGTAATCTATGTCAAAGGCATGTATTTTTGTAAACTTCTCGACAAAGGTTAGTCATAGTTTTATGAAATTGTGATTTTAAATGTTAAGCATTATCTTTACTTTATGTTTTATGCAAGTTATCATGGCTATGGTGTATAGAAAAAGTTTAAATTTTCACATACAAGTTGTGTGGCACTCGCTTGTTTAGCCAGTCAAACCATAGTTAGGAGAGAGGGCACTACAAATAGATTGATAAAGATAGCTAAAGCTGTAGAATGGCACAGTATACTTGAGAGATAAATTTTGTGAGCCAAGTATAGAAGAATTGAAGTCTAATATCTTAAAGGAATTACATGAAACAACATATATCATGCATCTAGGTGGGAGAAAAATGTGTCAAGATTTGAAAGCACAGTACTGATGGTCAAGAATGAAAAAGCATATTACTGAATATGTTGCAAAATATTTGACATGTTAGTGAGTCAAAGTCGAACACCAATTATCCATAAGATTGTTGTAACCAATACCAATACCATAGTGGAAGTGAAAGAGAGTCACTATGAATTTCATTTCAGGTTCGCTAGTGACTCGAAGAAAGCATGGTGCGATATGGGTGATTGTGGATTGACTGGGCAAGTTAACGAAATTTCTACCAGTCAGGATGGACTATTCATTGAAAAAGGTGGTTGAGATATATGTAAATGATATTGTGAGATTACGTGGAGTACCAGTATCTATAATTTTTATAGAGATCCTAGATTTGCTTCGCAATTCTAAAAAAGTATATAGCAGGTCTAGGGAACCCAACTTAATTTTAGCATGACTTTCCATCTGCAGATAAATGGACAATCAGAACGGGTTATTCAACTGTTAAAAGACATGATAAGAAGTTGTATGCTTGAATTTGAAGGAAGTTGGGATCGATATCTACCTCTTATGGAGTTTTCCAACAATAATAGTCATCATATGAGTATAGGTATGGCTACTTATAAGGCATTATATGGAAGAAAGTACAAAACACCGATTTCTTTGACCGAGTTAAGTGAGAAAAAGTTGATAGGGTCAGAGATAGTACAACAGACAAAAGAGAAAGTTAAGGTTATTAGGGAAAGACTGAAGGCAGCACAAGACTGACAAAAATCATATATTGACCTAAAGAGGCGAGACACAAAATATGATGTGAGAGATAAAGTATTTTTTTAAGATTTCTCTATGGAAGAAAGTTTTAAGGTTCGATAAGAAGGAGAAGTTGAATCCAAAATTCATTAGTCCTTATGAGATTTTGGAAAGAATCATAATAGTGGCATATCAATTATCCCTTCCACTAAAGCTAGATAAAATCCATAATGCATTTTCATTTTTCGATGTTAAAAAGGTATATATCAAACCCGACTCATATTATTCTAGCTGGAAAAATAAAAGTGCAAACATATTTAACATATGAAGAGGAACATGTAGCCATCTTAGCATGTGAAAAAAATGTTCTACGAAATAAAAGAGTTCCTCTAGCTAAAGTATTATGGCATAATCATTATGATGAAAAAGCCAAATGGGAGAGTGAAGATATAATGAAGAGACAGTATCCCTAACTATTCAGTACGGAATGAATAGGTAAAATTTTGAGGACAAAATTTATTTTAAGGGAGAGAGGATGTCATATCTGCTAATTTAGATCCTGAGTCATGCATGTCGATAAACTGATGCGTTTGATAGATTAAAGTCTAACTTTAGATTTTGATAGTAAAATAATTTAAAATAATGGCAAATAATTATGGAAAATGCTTAATTAAGTGTTTAAAGTGTTTAAAGATGTTAGATTATGGTAATAGACTAAAATGCGAAATTTGAAAAGTTTTGGAGTAAATTTGTAATTTACCAAAAATTGGAGAATTAATTGGGATATTTACTGATTAGACACATAAATTGGATATAATAATAATTGAGTTGGCCGACCATAATAAGAGAAAGAGAAATTAAGGTGTTAATTAGCATAAAGTATCAAGTATTAGTCAAATATGGTGGGACCCCTTTGAAGACTTTGTCTCTTCTCCATTCTTTTTCTTCTCTTCTTCCTTATCTTCTTCTTTCACTCATTTTATGCATTCCTATAACCAGCTCCATGCTCTCCATCCCACCTCCATGGCCAAAGCTTCATTCTAGTGAGAGAATGAGAGAAATTAGAGAGAGAAAAATAAGTAAAGTCCATTTTCATGCATGAAAGAATTTGGAGAAGACTAAGAGAGCAAAAAGAAAGAGGAAAAAGTAAGAAAAGAGGAGAGAGAAACCCTGAAGGTTTTAGCCAAAGAAGGAAGAAAATGAAGATAAGGTGTTCTTCCTCTTCTCTTTAAGTTTCTCTAAAGAAAAATAAGTTTTTGAGCTCATTTAAAACTTATTTTTAAAAAGAAAGAAAAATTTAAGGTTTTGGGAAAGAGAAAATAGGGTTTAAAGAGGTATGATGAAAGGAAAGTTTTTAATGATGTGTTTTTTTATGTATTTTAGGAGCACAAGTTGAAGGAAAAAATTCAAGGAAATAAAGGAAAATAGAAAGAGACTTAGTGAGTGAAAGGAAAGGAAGACAAAAAAGGTAAGTGCATAACTTAAGATAATACCCTATAATTTTGCCATAAAATTGCATGATATAATCATTTGGCATGTTAAGTAGTGTTTAGAATGTATTTAATTAGGAATTGTTGCATGAAATTCTAAGTTGACATGATGAATGTGACATTATGTGAATTATTGGTTTGTTTAACGCATGTTAAAATTTTGATCATGTTAATGGCATATAAATGTTGTTATAAAGTAATATGATATATTGGAACATTTGAGAATGTATATTTGCTAGATTTAGGATGATTTTGGTAAGCTTGAAATTAATGTGGAAAGTGGAGTGTAATTTTCCAGCAGGTAGTCAAAAGCAAGAAATGTGAGTCACGAGCATGAAATGCTAAATTCATAGTCATAAACCAAAGAATCGCAGCAATGAGTTTCGTCTGGAGAAGTTACTATTTCTTCTAGATTTGTTCATGACTTGTGGCAAACAGGGAAGCACTGACGTGAATAATGAATCACAATCTTGAATGCCCTATTTTCAACAATTTGTTTATTTGTTAATTAAAAATGAATTTCAAGTAAATGATCAAGGTGTGATAATTTATTCAACAAACCTTAAATATTTATATATTTATGAAAGCGAATATGTGATATTATATGAATAATGTTACATTATGTGACCATGTAATCTAGTGCATATAAAGGATTATGAGATTGATAAAGAGGAGTTATGAACTTGATAATGGTAAAGATTAATCCCTAGAACACCTAATTTATAACTAGAGTTTTGGATAATTTAGTATGTCAATCAGAGGTAATTTATTATATCGGTGATGACACTTATATTATGTCAATGAAGACACATTTATTATGCTGGTGATGATATTGTATGTGCATACCATTATAGCTGGGTGATAATTCTATTATACTTGAATGGTCAACTCCATTATCCTGATTATTAGTTCAGTCATAGGTGTCATAGGCGAAAGTATACAGCGAATGATATGAAGAGTATTGTATGAGTTATACTTATTATCTATTTATATACGCAAACGAACATAACATGATAATGTGTATGTATGAGGTTATGACATATAGTTCCATAATATATATAATATAGTTTATTGTCTTATTTATATGGACCACTAAGCCTAATGCTTAGCATAAAAGTGTTTCTCATACAAATATAGCAAAGATAAATCAGTAGAGAATAAAAAAGCTAATGGGAAACCTGATCCGGTACAACAGTCATAGTCACATAAAGTGGATTCCACTTCTTTTGCACTTTTTGTATGTATTATTATAGTACTTGTAAAGTAAACACTACATTTTGTACACACAAAAATAAACATTTTATAAATGATATTTTAATATATATGATGTATATGGATTCTTTTATTTTGCCATTATGTTATTTAGGATTTTAAAATGAAAAAATATACATACATACATACATACATACATACATACATACATACATACATATATATATATATATATATATATATATTATTCTTTTCAATGATCAATATGTGTGTAGTTTAACTGTATAGCTAGCGTAGCATCCCTTTATTTAGACTTTTGTTGCTGGGGTAAGAAAATGTCACAGCTTCTCTATCACAATATTCTAAGTGCATGTATTCTCAGATGCTACTAGATTTGATGGATTTGTCCATTTTTCAACCCTCATTCTTAGACTTTGTTCTTACAAAAGGAGCTCATTTTCTAGGATCCATTTCAAGATCCTTTAATGTTCAACAAAAATTGTTTCAGTCATATGGTTCTGCTCCTACTACTAGTGATGATAATGTGACATCTAATGGTGCTGGTGCTTGTACTACTGCTTATGATGATGATTATACACGATATTTTAGTTTGATGAATATAAGTGCTAGAAAAATTGATGCTAGATGATAAAGAAAACTCAAATTACAAATTCGGGGAAATAGGTATTATGAAACTTGATTCATTTGTTTTTTTATATCTATATATTTTTAGTTATTTATTTATAATACATTTTATTTGTTTAATCAACAAATAGGAAAAAAAATTCTATTTTTATATAACAATAATTATAAATAACAAATTATATCTAAAAAAGTAGATAATATTTTATCTATTATTAAAAAGTAGATAACGAATTATTAATTAATTATATAATAATTTATAAAATAAAATAGTTGTGTATCACTTCAATTGGTGCGCAGACAATCTGTGTATCATTTCAAATGTTATGCGTCACTTTAATTAGCGCATAATTTTTTATCATATCACGTCATCCAAAACTATTTTAAAATCATAATTAGTTTTAAAATAATCCTAAAAATAGAATTTTGTTATTTTTTACCCTAAACTTTAAAATGTATTTTTCAATTACATCAAACTAATCTTGGGGCCCCATTTCATCATAACCCAAAAGAGAAAAGAAGTATGAGATTGTGTGGCTCCAATGGTAAGGTCCGCTATGCCAAGGTACTCAGTGCTCCCTGCAGTGATTGATCAGGCAGCAATCAACTTCATCAAAAATGTTATGCGTTTCGACCATGATCGTATTCTCGTGGTGATTGATATGGACGGACAGATTGCATCTCCAAATGCCCTACCTATGCTTTTTGTTCAGCCTGGTCAAGCTATATATTTAAATACTTCTCATGAACAAGATGTATGGAAGGATCAAAACCAGACCGATCTTCGAGTTATTGTTCCACAAAAGGTATATATATATATATATATATATATATATATATATATATATATATATTACATTCAACAATTTGGGATTAAAAGCGTGCGAAAATCTCTAATATGAAGTGCCCTTATGTTTTCTAGGGGACAATGATCAGTATCATATTTATAATCTTGTGAAAATGTTGATAAATTTTTAACTTTATTTGTGATCTCAGAAAGTGAATGAAAACAGCCTCATTTGCCTATTTGGAGGAGAGGACATAAATTGGATTCGCGAATTTACTATCACTGCAAAGAATGTAGAATCCGCAGGAATCCCGTTGAAGATGATCTATATGGGAAAGAGGAATCCAGGCAAGAGCGTCCAACAAAACCTGAAAACAATAAAAGAAGAAACACTCAGTGATTTTGTTGATCAATAAATTGATGTTATCTGGATCTTGTGGAAAAGAATAGATAATGTATGGAAGTCAAAGTATCAATTAGGGAGAGCAACCAAGGATGATCAAATTATGTTGGCCATCACTGAGATGCGTGGCGTTGATTCACTGAGGGCCAATGGGCCCTTATTAGTCATGCTTCATTAGATGAAATGAGTGTAGCTAAGGGAAGCGTTTTCTTGAATTGCTTTATGAGTTCTGGTGAATGGTAAAAGGATACATTTCTGAAATAAGTTAATGAAAAGCTTCATCAGCTTGAAAATGGTAGTTCAGATGAGTGTCAACAGTTGGTTCTTCCTCAATTTGCTTGGCAGTTATCACCAGAAATAGTGGATTGCTCCGATTGCCATTGCACCATGGACAAATTCATTACTTTCAAATGTTGTGGTCATCCATCAATTTTAGAGGGTATTTGTTTCATGAAAAAATTGGGGTGAAAATGAGAATGGGAATAAGTAATTCTCATTATTAATGTTTGATTAGCAAAAAATCAAAATTTAATGGGAATGAGATTTTTCCATCAATAAGAATTACTCGTTCCTCTCCCTGTAAGGAACAAATATTTTATTATCATGGGAATAAAGTAAAACTAGCCAAAAAATAGTGCAATTTTCTATTTTTTCTATAAATTATAAAGTATATACACAAACACATATATTTTTTTAATCCATTTGAAATTCAAATTTTATTTACAAACAGATTACCTTATTTTAACTTTATAAATGCTTTTTTCATTTATTTTTTGTAAATGTAGAATCGAATGTATAATTTATAATTAAATTGCAATAAATATTTAGATTAGACAAGGATTTTCAGGAAAAAAATAATAATTGTACTTTTTTAGTTATTATTTTAATTTTAATTATTAATACAATAAAATTAATCAACAATAGTAATTTCAAATTTGCAATTATTTTTTAATAAATTATAAATGTTTTTCCAATTATTATAATTTTTAAAAGTATGCCTATTAAAAATAAATATACAACATGAAATTGATTTTTATTCTCATTCTAATATTTAACTAAATATATGCAAATAAAATTTAATTATTATTCCTTAATAAATTAAAGTGAACCAAACAATATGCTAAAATTAATAATTCTCATTCATATTTTCTTTCATTCTCACTTTTGAATCAAACGGGTCTTTAGAGGTTCCTACAGCAATGGACCGAAATGTATAAATTTTATATATTTAATTAAAAAAAATATTAACTCATACTAAAATAACTCAAAATTGAGCTAAATTTTCATGGATAAATCCATTACTTTAAAATAATGATATTTAAGAATTATGTTTGTGTTTTTTTTGGTTTCATAATTGTTGGATATGCAACTATTAATTTGTTTCTTTTAAGACTGGTTTGAGCTACGACTAATCATATACAACAAAAATAAATAATTAGTTCTTCCAGAAAACATATAGACACACAAATGATTATTTTTCAAGAATTAAAATCACAAGAAGCATCTGAAACAAGTCGATATATCTGAATAAGGAGCCAAAAATTTCAATAATACAATAAGGCAGTAGCAAAAGTGTGGTAAGTCAGTTGTTGAATAGAATTGCAATCAATTAAATATCCCTTATTTTTAAACATAACGCTCACAGCCAATTGCAATATTTTTCATGTTTTCAGTCAGTCCTATTCTATGGAATCACCAAAAAAACAGTGGCGGTGCGGTCAGAAATCTTTAGATGTAAAAGGTTGATAGACCCATAGACATAGCAACATTAAGTATAACGTCAAAAAGATTGAAAAGAAGTAAAATTCCATGTTGTTCGTTATTTTTGGCGCTGCTCTGATGTAACCAAAGTGCCAACCGACCAGTTTCGCATCCCTGCCGGTGTTATATAATTATGCCAATCGACCTCTATATATATATATATATATATATATATATATATATATATATATATTACTCTTATTTATTGAAATTATATTTTTTTTACAATTTTAAGAAAAAAATTAAAAGATTGTGGTAAATTGCAATTAAAATCTTTATAAAGTTGATGGTGATGAACTATTATCTTAATTTGTGTAAAGATTTCAAAATGTACATTTGAAATAAAACGGAGAAAATATAGCAAGTCAAAAAATTCAAAAAAAATTAAAAATTTATTTCCTTAGTAATAAAATTTCTTTAACACAAGAATTTCAAAAATTTATTGTCTTTGTAATAATCTTTTTAAGACAAGATACATTAGATAGTAGATTAGAAGTTAATAGAAAGAGGGACGTCGATCTGCTTGAAACCAAAACCTTTCAAAACTCTAAAGGAGAGCTACCTATCATCAGGCCAAAGACTTGATTCCTTGCAACACTATTTATGTAATTAGCTTCTTTTTTTTTTATTGGGTGTCACTGTTGATTTTAAATAATGGAAGGATATTTCTAAATCAATAACTGATCATACTGTTAATAGAAGATAAGATTAAGATGCAAAAAATTATTAGTATTAGAAACTTCATTAACACACATTACATTACATAGTGAAGAGCCATTACATAATCAGTAGAATTCACTCTAGATAACAGTATAGCAAACCTGCAACTTCCAAAAGCAGCCTCAGAAATCATCACCGTGCTGCTGCTTATTTATCACTTGTCTGATTTATATATATAAGTAGCCGTAGCTAGGCACTAGACCCATAATATTTGTGGCTGTTTACTCATCGCAGCACTTATACATGAGGTACCTTTCCATGACACTGCCACACTCGGAGCACATAATTCTTTCAGGAATCTTTCCGGCGGCGCCGGGGAGGATGAGACGGTTGCAGTGATGCTCAGGGTGAAGGGTCTTAAGGTGATCTCTAAGTGCTGGCATAAAACCCTTTGTCGGGATTTGATCATTCCAAACTGTGTACTCAGTGAGGCATTTGAGGAATATGTTACCTTTGGCCTTGACCATCTCATCAATTCCTCTGGTGAAAATGGCCCACCCACCTTCACTGCTATCGAAGCTGAGCATTGTCATGATTTCTTTCATTATAGGATCATTCTCTGAGGTTCTTCCTAGTTGATTCTTGGACCGCCACATGCTCTCGATTCGAACCCAGAAGTACCAGATTGATGTCAGGTCTTGCCAGTAGTGGCTCAGTTTCTCGACACCGATGATTGCAATGTTCTTCCTCACTCTTTCCTTTGGGTTGCTTTTGCCCACATATACCATCCCTAGAGGGATATTGGCTGCTTGTGCTACTGCTCTGGCTGTGTTGGTGAATTTTCTAATCCATTCCATGTCCTCTCCTCCATAGAGACAAATGTATCTTCCTTCTTGCATCTAGTTATATTAATTACAATCAAACCATGCAATTAACATTATTAATTAATCATTCAAAAACTTATAATTAGTCAAAACTTAACTAACATACATACCCAATTGAGAACTGTTGGATCAATGCCATCCACCAAGAGCTCAAGTCTCCAACTCTCTTCCTTCCAGAGAGCTTCCTCGCGAATAGTGGTGAAAGGGAAAGCTAGGCTGCCCCAAATCCACATCATATAGAGTGCATTTGGTGATGTAACCCTTCCCTGTGGATCTAGCACAACAAGAATTGGCTTCTTTCCAAAATTCCATTCTTGTTTCACGAACTTGATCACTGCCCGGTCGATCAATGAGGGATGGTAAATTGAGTACCAAGTCATACTAGCCTGCAGATTCTCGAATTTCTTTTGCAAGTTCTCAGTGAAAGGCACAGTTGTGTCTAGAATTGGCAGCCACACAATCTCATATTGGCTTTCTTGCCTTGATGGATGCAGCCGAGATTCATTATATATCTGCTCAAGAATGGCTATCTCTTCTTGCAAGATGTCAAGGTCTGATATTAGCAATAGCACATTTTTCCTCCTCAGGACATCAATGTTAACCTGTTTATGCCCAACACAAGATCATAGATTTATAGACTAATTAGGCCATAATATTTCTCACAAATTTTAATTGTCAATGAATTCAAAGGGAATAAAAATGCACACCCTTCTCTTGGTGGTTCCTTCAACAAGTGGCTGCAGATCATCTTTTGCATAAATCAATGCCTTTAGAACTCTCATGTTGTCAAGATGTGCCATCTCAAACAAATGTAAGAGATTTTGATAAGTTTCCAGATGTTTCTTCTCATCTGCAAGCATATGCCAATTTAATTTTCAATGCCTTTATATATATAGATGGCCATGAATATACTAATTCTAAAGATTTTAGCTTCAGAACTCACCAATGTGCTTATAGCAAATTCCCAGTTGATTCGCTAGGTGGCTATGCATGTTGCTGAGTTTGTGCGCCAAGCTCGATAGCTCCCAGGCCTCTGTAGTTGATACTATGTGCCTGTAACCAATAGATGATCACCCCATTTATTAATAATGATTATCACTAAAGCTACCTAATCGATAAACATAAACACAAATCAAGGGAATACATACTCATGGCCAAGGCCAATAAGTCCATTAATCTGAGATGCACAAGCCACAACACTTCTGATTGTCCAGTAGACAGCAATTGGAATATGAGCCATTGCTGTTGACAACGCAGTGACATCCATTGAGATGTACTGGGGGGGAAGCTCCTTGAACTCCACAATGCAATTGGCAATATCTAGCATGACTTTGATGAGATTTTTCACCGCATCGAATCTAGGTTTTAGCATGCTTGAATGCTCTAAAATTTCAGGCAACTGTTTCAGGATTGCCACGGCTTTGGCGAGCTGGTTCGAGGTGTAATTCTGGGCAAGCAGCCAGAATTCCCCATAATTCATGGCGAAAGCTGCCAGAGCTATCACCAATTTGGCATCCCATGGATAGCTAGATAGCATGTTCAGTATTGACATTGTTGTTGCGTGTGCATCCGCACCTCCTGATGAGCATTTGTATGTTATCTGCATTCGACGAGAATTCGCTTTAGTTACTGATAGTGGAAAACATTTAAAAAGAGAGGGAGAGAAGGAGACCGAACAAGAAATTAGTATCACCTCGCTCGCAACTCGATCAATGACAAACGCTAAAGATTCAAGCATGGCAATGGCAGTACTGTTATTGTAAGTTTTCTCATCCAAAGCTTCTGCACGTCCTTGAGGTGTGACCTATAAATTACAGAGATGAGATCAGCATTATGTATTATGATATATGCTACCCATTCAATATCATAGAATTGATTTGGCAAATGAAGAGCATTAATTAATTACTCCAGTTAGAGAAAGGGCATCAATAGGGGGGGCAGCGCGACTAAAGATGTCCTCAACGATACGAAGAAGAGGTTTGACATCGAACTCGCGTCCATCAGGGGCATGAGTAGCTTGAATTTGCCTAGACATTGCATTGTCATCAGAAGAAGAGAACATAGGCCTATCATATTTGATAAGCTGCTGCGTAGTGGTTGAGGTTGGTTTGAGCAAGTGCTGCACCACAGGGTTTGGATGGGTAAAGCCAGCTGGGGTTGGATTCATCAGGTGCTGTTGTGTATTGGCTGGGGTTGGATTCACCAATTGCTGAGTATTTGCTGGTGTTGGATTCATCAGCTGCTGAATATTGGCCTGAGTTGGATTGAGTAGCGACTGCAGATTGGCTGGGGTTGGTTTGATGAGTTGTTGAAGATTGGCTGAAGATTGATTGAGAGGCATATTGGTTGAGGATTGGTTGAGGGGCATATTGGCTGAGGATTGATTAAGGGGCATATTGGCCGAGGGTTGAGTGAGAGCCATTTTTGGGGCTTAAAAAAAGGACAGATTAAATACTAATTGTTTAGGAGAAACAAGAAAGGCTGAATGGTTTTTCTGGGTGCAATTTCCATGGCTTTATATAGTAATCAGAAATGGGAATAAAGCAGAAATATATGTTGAATCTTCCTTGCTTCCAATGAAGTTTTAGTACAAGAAACGACAATGAAAAAGCCCCAGATTTGATATGCCATAAACATTTCGTCTTTTTCACCTTTCGTTGCAGGCCCACAAATCTTGTACCGGTTGGTTTTCAAGAAATATATATATCAAGTTTAAATCTTTGTCAATTTAAGATTTGGAACAAATTCTATAAATGATTACTTCCTTGTTTACTTAGATAGCTATATTTCGTGTTACTAAGAATTGAGAATCAAACAAAGCGAAAAGAAGGGAAAGTATAAATTCTAATCGTTCTTTGTTTCTTTTTCTTTTCTTTTGGCTTTGTCAAGGATCTTCAGTGTACATATACAGTTTAATTTGACAGGAGAAAGTAGTATTAATTTAATACTAGAAAGTAGAACGTAGTGCATGTAAATTATATTATGCACACCTTTTATACAAATAAATTATATATCCGATCTAACAATTTTTGACACGATAAAATTAAACGATACAAAATGATACTGACTTAACTGTATATAGATTTGAATTAAACGGATATAAGTTATAACCGTATTAACACGATTACGATATAGAAAAAACCGTATCATAAATGAATTTTATCTGTCTAACCTGTTAAGATACGATTAAAAATATATTATTTTATCAATTATAAAGAGCTATCTAATTATTTTAGTGTAAGCATTCAAATATACATTATAATATTTTAAATATATATAATATATTTTTTATTCATATTTATAATACATTGTGTTAAAATTAATTATATTAATATATTTACATAAATATTAATAAATTAATTATATAGCTATTATTTTTATATCATATTAATTATATTACTAATATATTTAAAATTGCTACCCCATCTTGCAACTCTTGAATCACAAATTTAAAAATACAAAATGGGCTTGAGTTTTAATTGTTTTGTCTTCTATGTCAATTTTCATTTATATAGGAGAAAGAAAGTTACATGTATATGCCAGCTGTACTCTGAAAATCTATACCAAAATCATTTCACAAGTAAATGCATTTAAAAATAAAAAAGCAAAGAACTGTTTGAATCAGAGAAAAAAAAATGAAGAAATGAAAAAAGAAAAAAAAATTGTGGAATGGGGTGAGAGAGAAAAAAAAAGAAATAATTTAATAAAACAATGTATATTTATTAAATTATATTTAGATGAATTAAAATACAATTGATTGTATAGCTATTATTTATTAACTTATATCATATTAATATTATACTAATATAATTAGTTGCTTATGAATTCATCTAAATATAATTTAATCTAAACATTTGTGGATGTGAGTTCCTTTGCTAGGCATAGAGTTTTGCTAACTAATTTTTGGGCTATGGGTTCTTTTCTTGGAATTTGATTTTGATTTCAATTTGAATCTTTATCGATCATAAGTGCTTTTCTTTCATCTATATACTTTCTCTTATGGAATAGTATGTTTTGAACTCATTAGGAACTTATGTTCGTAAGAGGTAACCTATGATGGAAGTGTGGTTTTTAAAGGATTTTGATGGTGGAAAAGGTGATATGAAGTGTTTAGAAACCTTAAGGATGAAAAAGGTTAAGTTTAGAGAGGTTAGAGAAGCTAAACCCTAAATTATGTGAAGAGAGAGAATTTAAGGTTTTGGGTTGAGGAGAGAGAATGCTAAGTGATAGTTTAGATTTGTGAAATGAGGTGTTTTAATGAAAGTTTTGCTCATGATAGGTGCTCGTGTGGGAGAGAAATAAGAACAAAAAGGAGGGAAAAGATAAGAAAAGAGAGAAAGAGGTTTAAAGAGCCAAATGAAAGGAAAAAAAAGGTTAGTGCATGTTCTATGGAAATAACCTATAATCTTGTTGTAATTTTGTATGATTGAGTTGATTTGACAGGGTAAACTATAAATTGAATGCACTAGATTTTGCAAATTGCATGAGATTTAGAGTTTAATAGTGATAACTAGATTTTCATATGAATTAATAGTTTAACTGATGTATGTGTATAATTAGATTGTGATAATTATAGTATGAATGCCTATAATAGAGATATAGAATGTGGATTGTGCTATACATGATTTAGTTTATTTTATATTTAAATGGTTTGAATTGGGTGACTTAGAATGAAAGTTGGATTGGAATAGTGGTTTTCCAACCTTGTTCATATGCATGAGAGCTTTACTTAGAAATGATATTGTTCATTGTAGATTTATTCATGGCTCAGAGAAAAATACAATATCACGGGTGTGAAGTTGAATTATGAACATGAAGGATATGTCATGATCATGAAACAGCTACAGTGTTGTTGACAACTACTTACAGTCATGAAGCGGCTTGATACAATTTGTAACACTCACTCGAATAATCAGGATTAAATCTCAATTAAATGGACGGATGTTATGGGTTACCCACAAACTAAGCCTCAACTAGACCACTATTACAAAATTATAAATTTGAAAATTAATTAAAATACATGTTTTTACATAATTAAGTTTATACAAAATATTAACCCAAAGTCATGTCATATACAAAAAGAATATGAAGATGACATATAACACTGACTCTCACGATATGGACACTTCTTATCTACGAGTCAACTTCTACTATCCCTTTCGGCTCCAACCTAAATGCAGAAAACTCACACGCTAAGCTACTAAATGCTCAGTGGTACATATAGGCATAAACATTCAAGCATGCAACCATACTAGTTATATCATTAAGATACTTATACATGTTATGTTATCATTCTCATAAATCATTATCCTAATACATGGCAATGTAAGCTTTTTAACCTTTATTATATTCATATCAACAAATCACATACCTCAACATTTATACATCAACAATCACACACTCTAAGCATTTTTGAATAACTAGTTTCCATTAAACTTACCTTACTTGGTCTCACTTTGCTTTTCATAACTTACCATTATTCATTAACCATTTCCTTTCTCATCTATTTTTCCTAAAACTCTAAGTTAGACTATCCGGATATGGGTTATGGTACAAAGGTGCTCCAAAAGCTTTAGCTACTATGCACACTATCTGTAAAAGCTCAGCAGATTTCTTCAAGTCAATGACACTCTAAGAACTTTAACCACCTTATCTAATAATCACATGTAATCAAGAAATAAAGGCACTCTAACTTGAGCTTTAGCTACCTTATTATCAAAATCATATATTCTACGATACCTAACCCCTCAACGACATGTCATCTATCATAAGTCAAGTCTTAAATTAGAGAAAATGGCATTAATTTCCTTTATGCCATTTCCTTTTTAATACTGTTATCACATATAAACATGCCCATAAGCATTTATCATTCATGAATCCTAATATTGTATCCCATGCAATTTCCCATATCAATATGTTCTTTACATATAATTATACATATACTAGATTCCATACTCATATAACATACTTATCCATGACCTTCACATTATATTATTAAATAAAATAGTATGTGTCCTTTTAACATACTTCACGAGCGTAAACTTCATGTTCACAACCGTAAAGGTTCCATTTATGAGTACCTTTACCCGTGAACCATGACCATTTACGTGAAAGCTTTTATACACAAACATAACACATTCACAGTTGTGACTATATGTTCATGGACGTGAAACCACACATTCATGACTATGGATCAAACCGTGAAAACTAAAGTTAAAAATTGGATATCAACGTTCACGAACGTGAACCTATGCATTTATGACCTCTTTAGTCGTAATGCAATGAGTGAAAGCTTCTGCCCATCTTGGGTATTTTTTTGGTTCATGTTTCACGGGTATGACTCCATTTGTCACGGGCATGAAATGCGTGAAATGTGTCTGTGTGCAACATTCACAAGCATGAATTTTATGCTTTTCAAAACAAAAAATAGAGTATCATCATTCCACATGCACTGGTCTCTAAGATTGACCAATGTCAATCATCTCTATTAAAATTCCACAACCTATTATGCTAACAACATGTTTTTAATATCATGTAAACTCATATAAACATAAATCATGCCAAATTTTCTTTTGAATATCATAGACATCATAACCTATTTTATGGAATTTTTAACAATTATATCATATTATTTTTATGTATATACATTATAGAAGTACATTAAACACATTTTCAACACATTACATGCCATAAAACAAGGAGACATGCAAGAAAACATGAATTGATATGCATATATAAGCTCTTCAAACTTGCCTAACCCCTTATTGATCTTCACCTCTACCTCTAGCTCCTATAAATAAGAAAATTTCTTCCTTAGATTCTTAAACTAGAAAACAACACTAAAATCTTTTACTTACCCTAGTTCAAGCTCAATCTCTAAACTCCTATCAACAAGAAAATGTTTTCCTTAGATTCTTAAACTAGAAAACAACACTAAAATCTTTTACTTACCCTAGTTCAAGCTCAACCTCTAACTCCTATCAACAAGAAAAATGTCTTCCTTAGATTCTTAAACTAGAAAACAACACTAAAATCTTTTACTTACCCTAGTTCAAACTCAACCTCACCCCTTTGATATATGAAAACTTAGAGAAAAAAGAAAAGAATAAGATAAAGATGAAGGTGAGAGGTCTGGTTTGAGAGGAGGATTTTTAGAGGACAAAGATTGGCTATAGGTAGGAGAAGAAAGTTTGGGAGATAGAGGAAATTATGGGATTTGCTCACCTACTCTACTGACTTTTGTTCATGCACGTTACACACTCAATAATATCTCTTATTCACATTGCAAGTCATAGTGATCAAGCCTATCCTTACAGCTAGCCATCAATCATGCTATATAATCCATTTTCTCTATGTTGTACACTGCACGCTGCATGTCATCAAGCCTCTCCTTAATCTTCCTGGCCCTTACACTATTAAGACTCAAGATGAACCTTTCAAGCTATCAATATTATCCTACTGCACTTGACTTAAAGATTTTTTTGTTAAATTTTAAAATTATATGACTTTTTTCTTCAAATTTTCTTTCGTTCCCAATTGTTTATTTGGATTTACATCATATTTGCTAATTTAGGGCGTGAAGACACTTTTATCATAGTTCTGATAAATTTTTCATGGGAAAAACCAAATACACAACATTAACGGCCATGAAATCCCATTCACGAAAGTGAACAACCTTCAAAACTATGTCATTTTGAAACACAACACTCTCACAAGTATGAATATCCTATCACGGGTGTGAAAATACTCTTTCTAACTATATCTACCTCTTACTCTACCCACATTTTGTAATATCCACTAATTTAGGCCCCGAGTCGCACGTGTCGAGAAGTTGACCCATTTGACCGATCAGAGTCTAAATTAGGATTTTTACAAAATAATTGATCAAAGTAATGGCTAAATTAAATGATAAATGCCCAATTTAGTGATTATAGATTTTAAAGAAATTTATTTAAGGTAAAGGACTAAATTGCAAATTTGATAATTTTTGGGGTCAAATTGCAATTTACCAAAAATTGGACGATTAATGAGATTAATGGCTAATTAAAAATAGGAAATTTGGACACTTAAAATTTGGGTTGGCCAGCCATGACACTAAAGGAAGAAGGATTAATATTGATTAAGTATAAAATTGGGAGAAAATGGTCAAATGGTGGGTTCCACGTGAAAACTTTTGGGTACCCTATTTAAGACTTATTTTCTTCTTCTTCTTCTCTTCATTTTCTGCATCCTTCTCTCTTTCCCTACCATTCATGCCAGCCACAACTTTTCCTCCATAGCTCATCTTGAATTCTAGAGAGAGAAAGGAAGGGAAGAGAAGGGAACTAGCAAGACAAGGTGATCTTCATGTTCCATAACTCCTAAGGAAGCTGGAAAGAACAAGAAAGAGGAAGAAAAATCAAGTTTGGTAGAAAGAGAAAATCTCCAAAGTTGTGATCAAGTGAAGAAAAGTGTTATCTCTTCTTCTTCATCATCTTTTCTAAAGGAAGTTCGAATTTTGAGCTCATCCAAAACTTATATGGAAAGAGAGAGAAACTAGGGTTTTGAAAGAGAGAAAGAAAGTTAAGGTTTTGAGAAAATCATATGGAAATAATGATTTATGATGTTGTAGGAGTTCCAAGTGACAAGGAACAAGCTCTAAGAAGCAAAGGAAAAGAGAAAGCTACCTAAAAGAGTGAAGGAGAAAGATTAAGGTTTGTGCATAACTTAAGGCAATAGCCTAATTTTGTTTGAAATAATGCATGCTAAACATGATTTTAGATAAATGCATTTCAAGATTGATGATGATTATGGTATGAAACCATAGGATTAGACATGTATGAATGAGATTCTTGTGTGACTTTGAATTAATAATGCATGTTAGAAAATCTTGTATGATCAAGGAATTTACATGTATTGTAAGGTAATAAGTGGAGTAAAGAACCTTAGAAATGCATGAAATAGAATTTGGTATGATTTGGATGATGTTAGAATGAATGAAATGTGAATATGCAGATTTCCTGCTGAAAGTCACGGGTATGACTATTGAGTCACGAGCGTGAACTTGAGGGTTCACGCTTGTGACTGATTGTGTCACGGTTGTGAATTTCTGGGTGGAAATGGTACTATTCATTCCAGAAGCGTTCACGGGTTGGAATCACGGAAGTGAACTTATTCACGGGCGTGAATGAGTAATCACGACCGTGAATGCTTTTGGGTGATTCATTGCAGTAGCGTTCACGGCTTGGGATTACAGGCGTGAACTAATTCATGGGCGTGCAATTAGTAATCACAGTCGTGAATGCTCTGTATTTGTAATTATAAATGTGGTTATCAAATGAAGAATTCAGGTAAGTAAATGAAAGTCATTTGTCTATCCAGTGAAATAAAAATGATATGAATATAGATATATGTATATATATATTAATGTGAGAATGTGATATGTTGTGATATAGAAAAATGAATTGTCATGGATGATATATGAAATTTGATGCAAATGATAAACATGAGAATATTAATGAATCTAGTAAATGAATGAAAAGATGTATGAGTATGACTATATGTTTGCAAAACAAGAAAATTGAGATATTGATAAATTTGAGAATTTATGATTGATGTGAAAATATAAAGAAGCCCATTACTCTACTTGTAGACTAGAATCAGGATAGATGACATGTCATTAAGGGGGCGAACGGTACTGTACTATACCTCAAACAATGTGGCTAAAGCTTGTGAGAGCGTCATTGGTCTGAGATGCTCGGTCAATGTTGCTTAAGCTCGAAGAGCACTACTGACTTAAGAATGCTCTGATGAGCACATATAAATGAGGACAAGGTGGCATAAGCTTGTGTGAGCGCCCTTGATCCAGTTATTCATCTATGATGAAATTATACTCATTCAATGTGGCATAAGCTTGTGTGAGCGCCATTGATTTGAGAAGCTCTTATGAGCCAGATAGTGGACAGGGTGGCATAAGCTTGTGTGAGCGCTCCTGATCCATAACCCATATCCAGTCAATCCAAAATTTAGAGTGATATGGGCAAGATAATGAGGATATGTCGGAAAAATAAGAAAAGAAAAGAATAAGAAAATGATGATGATATGAGATTGAAATGTAATGATAAAGAGATTTACAAAATAATTTGTTATTAAAGATAAATGAAAATAACATTGTCTATATGAGCATGACATTTATTCTTGTATGAAATAAAAATTTGTTGATAGTCATGCATGCAAACATTTTAATGCACAAAATGATATTTGTTAATGCTTGTTGCATGATATAGTATATTGTCTTATTTATATGCACCACTATGCTTAGAGCTTAGAGTGGAGTTTAATTTCCACACAGATATAGAAAGGTAGCTGAAAACGCTAGATAAAGCAAGCGATGATCCCATTCAAGTAAAGCAGCCGAATCTTGAGAAAGTGGGTTACAAGTTTTGAAACTTTTGTATTTGGCTTTTATATTAAAGAAATATTTGAGTTTGTAAAACCTACTTTTAAAGTTTGTTAAGAATTACTCTGATGTTAAAAATTACTATTTTATGTAAATAAAGTGTACTCTGATTTTTGTTTATATCCATATATACATGAGTATTGAAAAATAATAATAATAATAATAATAATAATAATATAGCGATTAGAAGAAGTATGAGAAAGACAGGCGGCAGCGCTTCCATAACCGGGCATGTGCGGTTTGGGTGAGGAGGCGGCGGTCGTCGTCACACACTTACCCACATCAACTCATATAAGATATAAACCCTAAAAATCAGGCGTTACACATTTTGTCACAAGCATGACTACACATGCCACAGTTGTGAATATGTTGTTTTACTTTAAATTTTATACGTTAACTAATTGGTTGTCAAATTAATATATGCTTACAAATATAATAAGTTAAGTGTACAAAAGTATGAAATGAATGGAAACATTATGGATATGATATGAAATATTTAATGAAGAGCATGAATGATAATAGCATGAAAAATAATAGCCAAGTTATGTGGTTGAATAAAAAATAAGTATTAATTATATGAAAATGTGAAAAGTAATTGAGCTTAATACATGTGTCTAACCTAGCTAGACTTGAGTGGATAGATAGATTGACATGCCAATTAGAGATGTTAGGTTGTAAAACCTATAGGCTATCGTGGCCGTAGACTATTGTAGTGCTCGTAGTGATAGTATTAAGTAATGTTATGTGAAATGGGAATGATGAAATAGATGGAATTGTGTAAAAGAAATGCATGGAACTAGATGATGACATATTTAATATAATAGGAGATATTCTTTTAAGATTTATGTTGGTAATTTGTGTGTGAATACATGAATGCATGCCTTATTATTGTCTTATAGTTTATTGCCTCCTAACTTGCACCATTAAGTTTAGTGCTTAGCATGAAAGATTTGTATTTCTCTCACGTAGATACAGAAAACTAGAGATAGTAAATAAAGGGTAAAGATTGTGGAATCCTGATACTAGTGGAGTAGTAGAGCACACATTGTGGGTTTTCACATTTTGTGCTATGTCTATCTTTGTTTTATGCAAAATGAATTATAACGTTTGTAAATAATTTAAAAGGCCCTTTTTTATAATATTACTTATATATATATACACATACACTTTTCAATATATTTCTAAATAGCTTACACCATCTTGTCTAACCATTGATTGGGTAGGGTGAGGGGGTATAATATATGTAGTTGAGCTGAGGATTTGCTATTTGAATGTAATTGTTTGAACACTTTCACTCTTTTTAGTTGTTTATTTTTTATTTGTTGGGTTGTTTGAAAGAATGAGAAGTTATTTTATGTGAAACGTCGCTAGCCTAATCTTGTGTATTTCCACCATTTGTTTATTAGTAAAGAATTTTTCACACTGGTGCAGCCAAATCAATGTCTTATGACCCATCAAAAGTTGGAAATCTAACTTTGTATAATATGGCATCATTCATATCTCTACAAATGGTTTTAATCAATTGGTAGCTCTGTCATTGTGACTTCCATAGTTGTTATTGCACTTATGATTAGCCTTAAATCTTATTTTGCGCTAGAGTCACAATATAAGTACTTTTACTATGTAATCGATGTGGGATACACATCTTAATACATCTCTCTCATACCCAATGCTAAATACTTAAAAAGTGACTTGATGAACTTTGCTCTCTAGGGTTAAGAGATTTCATAATTTCATACATGAGTTCACACTTTGCTCTCTACAGGTAGGAGATGAACTTCGCTCTCTACCATATTGATAAATGGGCTTTGAGCCAATTCACTTCCAAAAGATATCTCAAGTGATAAATATTGTCCAAACTATTACAAGGAACATTTACAACATGAAAGTAACCAATGTGGGATACACATCCTAACATATCAACTCTCACACCAAGTTGTTAAGTCCCTGGTTTAGGATTGAATCATAAGATAATGCATAGAGAAATCTTCTTCTCCAACCTTAATCTTCCCTTTGTTATGGTTTTTGCTTGAACCTATGATGAATGTTGAATGCAACTAGTCAAAAACTATCTCAAGCGAGAAATGTGGGATCTTAACATATAAACTTTTCACACCAAGTTGTTAAGTCCTCAATTAGTATGGAGTCGCAGGACAATGTATATAGAAATCTTCTTCTTTGTTATAGTTTCTGGCTCCTAAGAAACCTATGATGATTGTTGAATGGAACTTGTCAAAGGGAGTTGGCTACTTTAGACTCTTTGAGTATACAGTATTAAACCTTTATAACCTTTAATAGAAATTTTGCTTGCTTTTTATTGTTGTCAACATTCTTTCTAAATTGAGATTATAAGAAAAATGTGAAAGCTAATATTAAAAATCCTAAGAAAATAGGAAAGCTATTGGAAATAAGAATATTCAAATTAAGAATTATTACTATAAAATGACATACTTTAGAATAAAACTTGGGTAAATTTCACAAACCATTCCTTAACTTATCATTAATGCACATTAATGTCTATCGGCTTCAATTTGTATCATAAATATCCCTTGTTGAACCTTAAGGGGAATTTATGTCATTTTGGTGTTAACAAATAAAATAGCAATATGGGAATTTAACAATATTTTTGTTTTAAGTGTGTTAAACAGGATAATATCTTGATTAGAACTTAAAGAAAGATTGAAAGAGAACTTATGAAGATTAAAAGAATGAGCAAAGTCAAGCCCATGACTAATTATGTCACGCCCATAAATATAGCTGAGTGCCAACTTTTCACCATTCCAAGTTCACAACCATGAAGGATTATACCAATCGTGAATGATCATTCAGTTACATTTGTGAAACAGTATTCACGCCCGTAACAAAACATGTCAATTCTTCTAGAGAGTTTCACGGTCAGAGTCACCAACTGGACCACGACTTGGAAGAATATTCACACCCATAAAAGTATAAAGTCATGCCCATGATCAAAAAATTCAAGTTCTTCTAGAGAGCTTCACCACCAGAGTCACTACTTGGACCACGGCTTGAAAGAACATTCATGACCGTGACATATATGTTCACACCAGTGAATGAGAACTGAGAAACATGTCAGAAGAAAAGCTAAGAGTTGGTTCAACTGCTATTTTTGCATTAAATGCACCCAAACAGTTATAATTCGCGAAAGAAGTATAATTGGAAGTCATTTATGAATCCTAAAAAAAAAAGAACAAGAAAAACAATTAATTTCTATCAATTAACCTTGTTGTAGCCTTGTGCATTAGTTATTTCTCTCAACAAACTTATATTCTTTATTTAAACCTAATTGCTCATAATTTTTGAGCATTGTAGGTTGGTGAGTGTTTTCATTGTAATCAATTACTCAAGTTAGTTTGGGTATATTGGGTTAATAATGAAACACTTGTAAGGGTTTATTGTGTGAGCCATAAAACATAAGGAATTGGTTTTGTGTGAGCCATTGAAAAACACAAGGGAATTTCAAGGTTAGGTGTTAGCCAATTAAGAGAAACATCATAGTTGGGAGTGAGCTTGTAAAACTCCATTGTAACACTTAGAGTGTTAGTGAAACACTCAATCAAGATTGGGGAGAGGAGTAGGGTTTGTTAATACCCGAACCTCTATAAATCTTATGTGAATTCTCTCCTTCCCTAGTTTATTTATTTTATTCAGCACCCTAAAGTTCAGAAAATTTTATTTACGAACCAATTCAACCCCCTTCTTGGTTCATTGTCTGGGCAATAATTGATATAAAAGCAAGTCTAGCAACAAAGCCTAAAAAGCGCTAGAAAAGATTAAGAAATGACCAGTGAAGGATTTCAAAGTCTTAAGCCTTATTTTGATGGAGTAAACTACGCTCATTAGAAATTTCGAATGGAGACATATCTAGATAGTGAGGAAATTAAAGTTTGGGATAGTGTTTAGAAATAATGGACACCACCAACTAAGAGAGGGATTGATGGTGAAGAAGAAATTATTTTAAGAGATGATTGGACTAAGCGTCAATGAATAGCAAATTTCAAAAACAAAAAAGCTATGACAATCCTCGTAAACTCCCTATCTATTGAAGAATGTGGTAGAATCCAATATTGTCCTACTATATATAGTATGTGGAAGATATTGGAGAATTATCATGAAGGAACCAAACAAGTTAAATCCAAGAAGATTCAACTTCTCACGTCAGAATATGAACTCTTCAAGATGAAATCCAATGAATCCATCATCGACATGACAAACCATCTTTTAGCCATCATCAATCGCATGAGAAAGCTTGGAAAGCATTTCAGCTTGGAAAATGTGAACAAAAAAATTCTAAGAAGCCTTCCTCTCAAAGATTATGGTTCAAGAGTTGCAGGTAGAAGAATCCAATGAAGAAATGAGTGTCATGCGTACCGATGTGCTTATTGGCAAACTTCTAATGCATGAAATGGCAGTAAAAATAGATAGAGAACTTGAAGCCGAACCAAAAAAGAGAAAGCCTCTAGCATTCAAAGCCTCTATTTCAAAATCTCAGGAGGAAATTGGAGATGATGAAGAAAATAGTGATGATGCAAATGAGGATATTCTCACGCTCTCAAGAAGATTAAAAAGAATTATTGAAAAGAGACTTAGAAATTCTCAAACATTTAAACAAAGAACCCTCAAACACTCATCGAATGACTCTAAAAGAAATAAAGATGAGGTAAAATGTTATGAATGTGGGAAGAAATGACATATCAAATCAAGAAAAAATTTCAAAAAGATAATGGGGAGAAATGTCACAAAGCCACATGGGATGACGAAACCTCCTCATGTGAAAAAGATGATTATGAAGGAAAGAAGTCAACCTATGCTTCATGGCTTTAGAGGATCACTTCACGGAAGAGGTAGGTGTTAGAGAAGTGCTCTAAAGGCAATCACATTTAGCACTTATTGTACAAATTTATTTGATTAATAAAAGGCTTTTTCATTAATTTGATGTTCATTTGATATATGAATTGATAAGTGATCATAAATAAATTAATGAAGTCTTTGATACATAACATAGCATGAAGAAAATCATGATGAGATCATGATATTGAGATTTTTATCATGTGTAATTATATTAGTATCAAAATTATCCCTAGTCATAGGATTAATGAGATGGGACATTATTAATCCAGACATACTAGCACATGTTACACTCCTTGATTGGATTGAGTAGTAGATCTCATAATCTAAAAACATGAGATGTTTAGAGTTAACATGTGGATGTTTACTAAGTGTAGCTAAGTACATTGGATGACCAACTACGAGACAATCATATGGATAATCTATTCAAAATTCAATGATAGTCTCATCATAACAATGATACAAGTATCCTTAGACTTGAGGTATTCAAGGATATCTTGAATATTGATTATGTATTTTGACACTATTCATTGTTGCCTCAGAGAGGTAGCTCATAGGGTGGTAATTGGATACAGCTTGATGTATTTGAAGGTAATTGAGTAACCAACAAAGGATTCACTGCTCTTGATAGAATGAGTGTATACTTATGGCCTCTTATCGTGGTCATTACTCAGGAATCTCTGGTCGGAGTGGAAATGTCATAAAGATAGTCTTCAATGACATATCTAATAGAGTAATGAGCCTCAAGGACAAGAACTAACATTACTTGGACTAGACGTGATATAGTCAGCCTAGTGGGAGTTGACACATGTTCATACTCTAAACCAAGTGGGATATAGAATGGTGAAAGGAATAATTGTACGAATATTGTCTATGGAAAGGTTCGTAGTCAAACCACTGACTTTCCGGTGAATTGAGCGTCATGATGTGTTACTAGATATCGCTCATGACTTTCTTAAATTAATTGTTAATTTAAGTGGCCAACATAACCAGGAACCTAATGGGTCACACGCATTGAAGATATGGAGAATGAGTAAAATGGTCTTAGATAGGATCCAAAATATGAGAGAATTATTTCGAGATGGATCACGATGAGATTGCTTAGAAAAATCATTTGGGAGGGTCACGGGCCTGCGTGGGCTAGTCAGGTTGCTGGCTTGCCTAGCGAGCCAGCTGGGCTGCCCAGCAACAACCCGCAGCAGGCCTAGCGTGCTTCTGCCTCCCACCCGTTGGCCAACGGCAGTTTTTGGCCTTAATTAGGCCAATTACTATTCATTCATTTCTCTTTTCTCCACTTTTGACTTTTCATCTTTTCTTTGAATTTGATTCAAATAGAAAAGACATCAAATGGTAGAAAATAGACATGCTTCTGGAAGAAATCGAAGAATTTCTTGGGAATCCTACAAGAGCATAGATTAGGTGCTATTGATGGAACATGGTAAGCCTATCTTTCTCCATATGGAAGTGTTGCAGGCACATAGAGATGTGGGTAGAGAGCCAAAGCCAAGGCTAACTTTCTCTCCTGCACTAGTTAATCATATGTCATTTGAGTCGCCCCTAATCATGATGGGGTGGGATTGGTCATATCAAACAGCTCGCCTTACTGAACAAAGGTGCGCTCCGCCTGGTGTCTATTCTAATAAAATCCAATTTGACTAGAAACTAAACATAAGATAGTAAGCGGAAAAGCAAAGGCTAAATGCAGGAGGAACAAAAGATTATAGAAGGCCTCTTCCCCATGTATCCCAGATGAGGGAACCCTAGGAGAGCCGCTGACTCCAACTATCATCTATGTACGATCCATACTAGATCTGAAAGAAGGATATTATCTCATAATTATCTATGACCGTTTATGTCTCTAGCATGACCAATGTGGAGGGAAGTGGAATAAATGGATGATACTACTGGAAGAATTCCTCTTTGGATAATAGGTACTGTAACTGGTATTAACAAAATTCTCTCAGGAACACTTTCAAAGCTAGCATTTTGAATTTATTCAAACCATTTCTCTTGATAGTTTCTTCTTCATTCTTCTCGTGGATTATCATTAGAGACATCCTAGTGTGGATTGTTGTGGTTTGCTACAACCCAACAAAGTGAAGATTTGAAGAACAAATAAGAAATTACAATGTATAATTTTTAACATTTATATTTATATAAAGTAGTTTTAATGGTACAAATATGATCTTGTGTTTTGGGTTTATGAATATGATTCATTCTTCAAAACCCAACAGTAGGTCATTCTTATTCATACGCATTTAATAATGAAAGTAGTGATAATAATAGTGATGGTGAAGATGACAATGAGCAGAGCCTAATAGAAGTATTGAACCTAGAATTAGAAAAATATAGAAGTAGATTCAACACTTACAAAAAGAACATCTTAGATGTGAAAAACAAAATGGAAGTTTTGCAAAAAGAAAATCTTGATCTCAAAATCAATATTTTGAAAAATGAAGTTGAGGAACTTAGAAACTTTATTTCAAGATTTCATAAAGGCAGTGAGAGTTTATATACTCTGATAGTTTCTCAAAGACCACATTTAATAAGACATGGATTAGGATTTATTGGAACATCATCTTCAATGCACCTCAAACCTCCACAATTGACGTAATGGCCCCAAGAGCTAAAAGCACAACACACACAAACCCCGCTATTCATAAGAAAAATGGTCATGGGTCGTATGGCTTAAGAGAGAAACCTCAAAAGGCCAATCATGCCTTCATGTATAAGAGACATGCACCTAGGAAAACACCTATTCATCATGCATGTGCATGTCACTGCTCACAAAATCCATCTAAAAAGATAATAAGACCTAAAAGCATGGTAAAATCGAAAAACATGTTTAAAGCTAAACAATGTAATTATTAAATGAAATTTGGTCATATCAATAAATATTGGTGGATAAGAAAGGCTCATTAGGAACCTTCATATGATAACCCTCAAGGACCCAAGTTCATTTGGGTACCAAAAAACCAAACTTGAATTGTGATTTTATAGGTATGCCTCAAATCCACTACAAAAGAAAATGTTTGGCTTGTGGATAGTGGATGCTCAAGGCATATGACTGGAAACAAAGAAATATTCAATCACATTAAAAGTATTGATGGTGGTAAGGTAATCTTTGGGAACAATGCTAAGGGTAAGGTAATTGGCATTGGCTATATTGGTATGAATAATACTACTTTTATTGCAAATGTTTTACTTGTTGATGGTCGAAAACAGAATTTGTTAAGTTTAAGTCAATTATGTGATAAGGGAAACCAAGTAATCTTTACCTCAAATGAATGTCTTGTAACCTCTTTAAGTGGCCAAGAGCTATTCAAAGGAGATAAAGATGTCAATACTTACATAATAGACTTACATAAAATATTTAATCTTTCATCTAAGTGTCTTATGACTATTAGTGATGAATCTCGGCTATAGCATAGAAGGCTTGATCATACAAGCATGGATTTACTTCAATGCCTTAGCAAAGGAGAGCTAGTAAGTAGACTTCCAAAAGTCAAATTTGAAAGAAATAAGACATATGAACCTTGCCAAAGAGAAAAACAACACAAGTCATCTTTCAAATCAATAAATATAGTAAGTACCTCCAAGCCTCTACAAATTTTGCATTTAGATCTTTCTGGACCTACTAGAGTTGCTAGTTTAGGAGGTAAATACTATGCATTTGTCATTGTTGATGATTACTCTAGATTCACTTGGGCAATTTTCTTAGCTCAAAAAAGTGATGTTTTTGAATCTTTCAAAAATTTGCTAAGAGAGTTCAAAATGAAAAAGGATATTCTATTTCAAATACAAGAAGTGATCATGGCAAAGAATTTGAAAATTAAAACTTTGAAAAATTTTGTCTAGAACATGGTGTACCACACAAAGTTTCAACTCCTAGGACACCTCAGCAAAATGGTGTACTCAAAAGGAAAAATCAAACTTAATTGAAATGGTTTGAACAATGCTCAATGAGTATGGATTACCAACCTCCTTTTGGGCCAAAGCCACAAATACTGCATCTTATATTTCAAATTGAGTTTTTAATGGACCACTTTTAAACAAAACTTCTTTTGAGCTATGGAATGGAAGACAACCCATGATATCATACTTTAGAGTATTTAGATGAAAGTGTTTTATATTAAACACCAAGGAAAATCTTGGAAATTTTGCCTCTAAATCTGATGAAGGTATCTTTTTGGGATACTCTGTAACTAGCAAAGCCTATAGAGTATTTAATAAAAGATCTTTAATTGTTGAAGAATCTATGCATGTTGTTTTTGATGAATCTAGTAAGCTTGATCTTGTGATAGGTAGTGCTCCTGATGACATTGGAGGGACAATGAGGAAACTTGATCTTGATTATGAGAAAGATGATAATGATCAAGAGAAACAACAATAAGATGTATCCCTACCTCAAGATCAAGAGCAAGACACCCAAGAGCTTCCAAAGGAATGGAATATGTCAAAGAATCATCCCGAGGAACAAATCATTAGTGATCCTACTAAGGGTGTAAGTACTAGATCTCAACTCAAACTTCTAAATTGTAACATCCTTGACCTTCCCCCACATGCATTTCATTGAACATAAGCATCTTTCATACAATTCAATTGAACAAATGCATTTCATATGTATTTTCGTAGGAACAAGTTTATGACACGCACTAGCTATGTGTCCTAGCATTTGGCACTTGTATCGAGTAGCACATGTGTACTTATAACCTATATGAGGATTATGAAGTATTAGAAATAAATTGAATAAGTGACCAAATTAAAGTAAGCAAAATGATTAGATTAATATTAGTAAACATTTTGCATTGTTAATTTAGTTAAACCGGGCCAAAAAAATTAAGCGGTATTATTGTGTAGATTAGTCGAATTATATATATATATGTAAATAATAATAATAATAATAATAATATAGATAAAATAAAATGAAAATGACACAAAAGATAAATAGAAGAGAAGAGAAGAGAAATGAGAAGAGAAATGAGAAATGAGATGAGAAATGAGATGAGAAAAAGATAAAAAGACAAAAACATAAATCTGCCTTTATCTTCATCTTTTCCATTTCTGCCTCCTCACTCCAGCCCGACTTATTCTTCAATTTCCTCCATTTCAGACTTAAATTCTTCCTTGTTTCATCTATTTTTTGAAGCTAATTGATCCCTTTCAAGGTTGTTCTTGGTAAGTAATCAATTCTTATTGCTATAGAGTTGATTTGAGTTGTTTAGGTTCAATATTAGGCACTGAATTGCACCCTGATTTTGATATTAATAGAAATTGATTCTGGAAATGTGTAAAACACAAAATTTGTTCCTTTATATCTTATATTTTTGGATATGTAAACATTTTTGCAATATGTTATGTATAGGAAGAGATATGCTCTTCGTACTGAAACTGGTCAGGGTGTAAACCCTAACCAAGTTAGCTACTGTGTGGTTTGATTTCGAATATGTTAAAGCCCTTATTTGACGTCTATCAAAACATAAAAGTTGTAGATATATGTGTTTTGTATCTTTATACCAAATTTTAGGTTCATAAGTCATGTAAATGGTGATTTATGGTGAATGGAACCATGACTGTTCCATGGTTTGAACAGCCTACTGAGTGCCCTGGGAAGCTCCAGTACATTGGTTGGCTATGTTGAGCTTGTTAGAGCTAGATTATGTACTTTCTCAAAACATGAAAGTTATAGGTATATGTCTTATCTAAATTCAGGTACTAATTTGAGCTTAATTGGTTATCTATAGACTAATTTATGGCCTTTTGAATTCATACTGGTCCGGAAGCCAATTCTATTCTGGAACAGTAATATGTTTGGTATAATTAGAAGACCTTAGAGACATAACTGGTACAAGTTGTAAACATGAAACATGTTCCATATGAACCCATATAAGTTTCTGTAAAGTTTCATTAAAATAGGACTTATAGAGTGTAAGTTATGATGAACCCAAATGAGTACCCTGAAACTGCCTAAAGGCAGAAAACAAGGCAGAAAACAAAACACTCTTATAAATTCCACCAAATATTGTAAAATGATCCAATTGGTCTGAAATTTTAATATGTTCTCTAATTATATGTTATTTGTAATTAGGAACAAGAATCAGATTAATTGGTCAATTATAGAAAAATATATAGGCTAAACAGTCCCATAAGGTCACACTGCCTCATAGGAAAAATCTTAACTATTGACATGAACAATGCATATTAATTTGTTTAAGCCACATTAAGTATCTCTAATTATGAGTTAATCGATTATGTTTTCATATTAGGCTCGCAACATATTGGAGACCCACAAGGAGCAGATAGACAATAAGTTAGGGGTCGGAATCAAAGGAGAACGGTGAGTTTAATTATCGATTGAATTCTTTAGTGCAAATGAATGTTGCTTGCTATGTGATTCATGTGATTGTCATGATTGGTCCTTGATAATGTAATGATGGATAATTTGTGACATTGTGGTACATATAAATGGTATACTTGTGGTATATTTGAGGTATATGTTTGACAAATGTGATATATACACATGGTATATGTATAGTATATGCAAGGTATATGCTTGACATGTGAGGTATATATGGAATATATGCATGTTGTATATGATAAAGATGCAATGGTTGATGAATGCTTAAATACAAGTGCATATGCATATAAGCTAAAAAGGCGTTGTGACTAGTTAATCGATATTGTAAAGCAAAAGAAGAGGCCTATGGCCCAACAAATGTGCAAATGAAACAAATGATCAAGCTAGCTAGCAAATGCAAATGAAAATGTTCACATGGCAAATATTCACATGGAAACCCTGGGCAATGTCTGTTTAACTTAGTCACAACAAAATGAAATAAGCAAAGCATTTGCATACATAAAGAGTAATGATTCTATGTTTCAACTTTATTGATACTTATATGATACTGATGAATGGAATAGAATACCTGGTATATATTGGATTTGTGATTTATTACTATGAGTTGTTTGGTAATTTAGAGCTCATTGGATGATTATTCTCACTGAGCCGCAACTCATCAATTTGCGTCATTTTTCAGGTAAAGAAAAGTGATAGCTCATTTTGAGTAGTGTATAGAAGACATGGAGCACAGGTCATTGGCCGAGCCTCATCACTCTCTCTCCTTGCATTCCACACAAGCATAAAAACATGTCATCTGTATTTTGGACTTATATGCTTGAATATGTATTATCACTCTAGATTAGTTTTGAGATGTACAAATGGAAACAACCCGTAATCTTTCGGAAGGGAAGTTTATGTTTTAATATATGTGATATATCGTGTTGTGGTTTTAATGTTGATTTGCAAAGTCAGTGAATAATATTACAGGATATGAAACTTGCAAGTCATTGAATGAAATTATAGGATGTGAGACTTGCAAAGTCATTAGTTGATTTTACAGGATATGATATGAAAAAAAAAAATTTACTACTATTGTTATCAGGGTATTTTCTCTTTTCAACATGCAGTATGAGATTATTTGATGCAGGGATAGGTTATACTTAAATGCATAAGGTGTGGTGTTACATAAATTCTAACCTTGCTTTTGTCTCTCAAATTGAGCCTAAAAATATTGATGAGGCTCTTAATGATGAAAGTTGGGTGATTGTTATACAAGAGGAACTCAACCAATTCGAGAGAAGCAAAGTATAGACCTTGGTTCCTAGACCCAAATACCATCAAATTATTGGTAGTAAATGGGTGTTTAGAAATAAGTTAGATGAACAAGGTTAAATAACTAGGAATAAAGCTATGTTAGTTGCAAAGGGTTATAATCAAGAAGAATGTATAGATTATGATGAAACCTATGCTCCGGTAGCTAGATTAGAAGACATAAGAATACTTTTAGCATTTGCATGCCATATGAATTTTAAACTCTTTCAAATAGATGTAAAAAGTTCCTTCTTAAATGGGTTTATAGAAGAGGAAGTTTATGTGGAACAACCTTCAGGATTTGAAAGTCATAATTTGCCTAATCATGTTTTTAAACTTTCAAAAGCCTTGTATGGGTTGAAACAAGCTCCGAGAGCTTGGTATGAAAGACTAAGTTCTTTCCTATTAGAAAATAATTTTTCAAAAGGACATGTTGACACAACTTTATTTATTAAAAGGCATAAGCATGATATTTTGATTGTTCGAATTTATGTTGATGATATCATATAATCTACTAATGAATTGCTTTACCAAGAATTTGCTAAGTGTATGACTAAGGAATTTGAAATGAGCATGATGGGAGAACTTAAGTTCTTTCTTGATCTACAAATCAAGCAAAGCAATGAGGGAATATTCATCAACCAATCCAAGTACTCCAAAGAGTTAATCAAGAAATTTGGAATGGAAGGATGCAAAAATGATAAGACTCCAATGAGCACATCAACCTTAACAATATGAAACCTACATGTTGTCATACATCACAGTTGTGCATCACACATATGTCACCAAATAAGAGTCATTAGTATTAATGTGTCACAATATGATGATCATACATTTAAGAAAATTAGGATACAATTGAAAAAAATATCCAAACTTATTTTAAATTGCCAAAAATACAGGATGAGATTAAACTGATAATCATTTAAAGTTCAACATTATTAAGGAGATCAACCATTTGTCTTATTGGAGAGAAGACTAGTATAAGTTGCAAAATGAGCTAATCATATTGTTTAGTGTTTTCCTTGAGAATGAGCTAAATGAGTTCTTTTGAAGACTTAAATTTTCTTTCCATGGATTTTTCTTTATGAAATATGTTGAATCAGTCAAGGACTTTAGGGAGCATGAGAAGAGTAGGTACAAATTTATTCATAAGTTTGCAAGCTTATTAAAATCTTATCATTGAATAGGGAAAAGTTTTTTCTTTATACACATATGGACAAAGTTATTTCCTTTAGGATATAACATGTTCTATAATTATTTATTCTTTTTTTCCCTTTTATTTGAGATATAGATACTTTCATATGAAGTTTTTAAATTTGTTTCTATTTACGAAGTCTATATGTCATTTTCATTCTTGAAATATTGACTATATGTTCTTGTTTTTAACTTTTGTTTCATGTCTTTCATGAATTTTAATATTATGGATTACACTTCAAAATTTTAATTTACTACATATTTCTATAGTATTTCAACTTACAATTGCTATTTCACATTGTAAATGCAGATGCTTAATCATGTTCTATCAATACATCAATTACAATCACATGGTCAAAAGTAAAAAGCTAATTTTAGATGATATGGGAGCAATTGATGATGGTGAGATAAGGCAAAATAATTCCAATAAGACACTCAAGATGTCATCTTCTTTATTAATTAACATCTCTACACCTTCTAGTCTTGTTAGTTCTGGATCATGTAGAGTGGTAGTATATATACTTACTAATCCACATTTTACTTCTCAAAACTTTACATCATTATGTGTATAACAATAACATGTATCTACTACATAATTAAATGACTTTTTAACCTATTACTATTGATAAATTATGTCAAACTTGGTTCAATCACCCTTTTGTTATAACTGCATCTGCCAACCATTTCATGGTACATGTAAATTGATGAATGAGCCAATTCTCCAAAGAATGAAAATGATAAATGGTCTAAAACAAAAACAACTTCATAGTCATTCCAATTCATTTAGCTTGTGAATTCCTGCAATTTTGACTTCATAAGCACAACTCTTATATTTCTCTTATATTGTCACCTATAAATGTTAAATATAATGTGCCAAACAATGAGCATGTTCAACATCTGTTAAAAATTCTTTTATAGCATAAGACCCAAACACATAAGCATCACTCTAAACGAACTAGGAAACCCTCCATAGCAAAAGACATAACTACTGTTAGAAATATGCCCTAAAGGCAATCACCTTGGACATTTGATGTACACATTTACTATTTAACAAAGGCATTTTCATTATATGGTATTCATTATTATGAATTAATATAGATCTTAAACCATTTAATAAAGTCTTTGGTATATAACACAACATGAGAGAAATCATAATAAGATCATGATTATGAGATTCTTATCATGTGTAATTGTATTTATTCCTAAATTATCCCCAATCATAGGATTAACAAGACAGGATATTGTTAATTTGGATAGACTGGTACATGTTAAACTTCTTGATTGGGTCAAGTAGTTGATCTCAAAAACTGTAGACTTGAGATGTTTAGAGTTAACATGTGGATATTTGCTAGAGTAATCAAGCATATTGGATGATCTAGCTATGAGATAATCATATGGATTATCTATTTAATGTTAGTGATAGTCTCATCATGGCAATCATGCAAGAATCCTTAGACTTGAGATGCTCAAGATTATCTTAGATTTTGAATCATATACTTTGACTTCATTTTTTGTTACCTCAGAAAGTTCACTCATAGGGTGGTGATTGGGCATAATATGAGGTATTTGAAGACAAATGAGTAGTCAATAGATGATTCACCGCTCATAATAGAAGGGAGTATACCTATGGCCTCTTGTAAAGATCATTACTCAGAAATCATTGGCCAAGGTGGATATATCTTGAAGATAGTCTTCAATAACATATCTAAAAGAGTAATTAGTCTAATAAACAAGAATATATATCATTTGGACTAGATGTGACATAGTCAGTCTAGTGGTAGTTAACACATAGTTTATACCCTGAACCAAATGAAGTATAGTGTGATGAAAGAATGAATTGACTAATAATTATTTATAGAAGGGTTTATAGTCAAGCCACTGATTTTTTGGTTAATTGGTTAGTCATGATGTATTGGTAGATACTGTTCATGATCTACCCAGAATTATTTGATTATTTGAGCTACCAATATAATTGGAAACCTAATAGGTCACACACATAAAAATGAATGAAGAAAATGTGAAATGGATTTTAGATGTGATCTAAAAAATTGAGAGAGAAAGTTGCATGAAAGAGTTTTGCATTCCCAAACAAAAGAATAACATTTTGTCTCGTGTGCAAATATTTGTTGCTTTTAAGGTATGCAATGCAGAGTAACATTATGTTGTGTGTTCAATGATTTGTCGCTTACAAGCTATGTTGTGCAAAGTGGCCTTTCTATCACGTGTTCGATGAATTTTCATGAGCATGCAACATTGTGCAGTTTTTAGGTTTTCTATTATGAATGGGGAGCCAACCTTAAGGTTATAATTTGGATTAGAGAACATATAAATACCCCATTTTATGGTTTTTTTGAAGTAGCCTCCACAATTGAGATAAGAGTTATCTCTCTCCCATCTCTCTCATTTTCTCTCTAAGTTGATCTTATATTGTTATCACTTTGGATCATCAACAACCCATCCCATTTGAGGTTAACATCTCCTTTTGAGGTTTTCTTCTTCATCCTTTATATGGATACTCCTAGAGACCATCTTATTTTTGGATTGTCGTGGTTTACTACAACCCAACAAGAAAGAAAGCTCAAAAATCAAGAGTTGATAGAACAAAGGTAATCTTCTTCATCCATATTATGGTTTGTTTCTAATTTTGAATTACATAGGCTTGATCTATAGGTTTTGGGTTAAATAAATTTTAATGTTCTACTACTTCATGTATGAGATACATGACCTAAAATCCATCAATAGTATTAGAGCCTCCCTATATAAATCAATTTTGGATTTAATTGATGAATTAATGAGATTGATTGAAAATAACACTTTAGTTTTCCTCTTCATTTATTAAAATGTTTGGACATGTTTTGGCCATGTATTTTATTTTTTATCTTTTAACCACATTCTAATATGATGATATTAAATGTTATTGGTGAAAAATAAATGATTTAAATTGGCTTCATAAATGAATTTTGAAGCTATACAAGGCTACTGAAAATTTTGGGTTCTATGAATACTAGGATGGCTAGATTGGTTGTTTCAATGGGCAATTCTTTTTTTGTTAATTTGATTATTCAAACATATTTTTAACAAATTTAGAATGTGTTTTAAATTCTAGAGATCGCCTTATATGATACCAAAATCATTTTTTATTATGATCTAAACAAACTTAAAACAAAGAACACAAATAGGAAGTAAACCAACTAGCAAAGTAGGAAATTTTAGGAACATTTTGATGAGATCAAATGGTTGCCTAAACTCGTATAATTTTATTTTAGAAAGTGTATTTTAAATGTTCATATGATCATTTAATGAGAGTAAATGTTGAAGATATGATGAATTTCATTAAAGGCTAAAATGTCCATGACTTAGTTCAAGAGTTGGAACCAAGTTGTAAAAAGGGAACCCGAAATGTTGTTTTCTAGATTACCTAATTTTAATGCATTAGAGAATGCATGTTAGGTTGGATGGAATGGAATGATGGTATGATTATGAACTTTACCAATATGATTAATCATGCATGAAATTTTATTTTTGGTAAATAGGGCCTATGAGTCCCTATCTTCTCTTATATTTTATTGTATTTCTCTCCTCATCTCACTCTCCTCAAATGTAACTTGAGGTTTTCTTATGAAGAATTTATGTAATTATATTATATAGGATTAATATAGAATTGAAGTGCAAAGGAAATGGTGCCAAAGTCAATGAGCATTAGAATAGAAAATTATTTTTCTATTTAATAATGTAATTTCATGCATCTACCTAGGTGAGATCTAGTCAATCATTTCATGCATAAAGGATTGATGTAGATATGTCTATAATCATGACCATAGAATTAGAGTAATTATCTTATATATTTATATGAGATGAATAGATATATAATGCATGCATACATGATGAGACTTAAATAAATAAAATCCCTTATAAATTATATTAAGGCTAATGTCTTTCATTAATATGGTAAGAACCATAATTCTTTTAGAGTTTGGGTTGTTGGGAATGCCCAAGCTCACCCTACAAGAATATGTTCAAACCATGGAAATGAGATTTTTTGATTAATGGGTTGGCTTTAACTGGTTGTATTGGCTTGTTGGGCACACCCAATGTTAATATGAACTAGAGGCAAGATTGGGCCAATATACATAAGATGTGCATGTATCAAAAGTTCATAGTCCAATGATTTACTAGTTTCATAAAAATGCAATTGGTATGAGATACCTACCAACTGTCCTAAGGTGGCTTGTTGGGCATGCCCATAGTCATTCTTAATGATGTTGGATACTGACTTACTAGGAGAGCTTCCAACGGGTTCTTTCATATTCATAGTGAAGGCTATAAGTTCATTTAAAATAATGGAAATAATAATGTGTGTTTATTAAAAACTTTATAATCATGCATTCATATACATACTCTAACATAATCTTTCTTTACATCTAGTTACTAGAATCATATCATCTAATGTGAATCTACACTCAATTCTCAAGTCAAACAACTTGATTGACCCAAACTTCCTTGACTAGCTTAGAAATTTGAGAATAATTTGAAAAGCTGAAAAAATAACCAATGTCTTAAATGAGGCACTTCCTTCCCCTCCTGCTGAAAATGCATATGTTGAGGAACAAGTGACATATAAAAAGCCGTTAAATGATAGTGAGTTGGTAGACTGTATTATACTTGCCTCTTTGACACCAGAGCTTTAGAATCAACATAAAAATATGGATGATAATACCATAGTGTATTATCTAAGGGGGCTATTCGATAAACAAGCTCATTCTGAATATGAGATATCTAAATTGCTCTTCTGCTCTAAGATAGTAGATGGGACATCTTCAGTGCAACATGCATTGAAGATGAATAGGTACTATAAACGATTAGCTTCTTTGGGTATCATTATGGATCATGAATTGAGTATAGACTTAATTCTCTAGAGTTTACCTGATAGTTATTTTCATTTTATGTTTAACTATCAGATGAATAAGATGTCCACTTTGATCCCAGAGCTAATCAACATGCTCAAAACAACTGAGCTTTCCATAAAAAATGAATATAAAGTTATGATGCTAATGGACTGTACTAGTTCTTCCAAGAAAAGGAATAATAATAAAAAGAAGAAGTCCATAAAGACCCAAGGAGACATAAGAGAGAAAGGCAAAGAGACTGCCTCAAAAAGGACTTACTTCCATTGTGCAAGAAAGACTATTGGAAGAGGAATTGCAAGACTTATCTAAAGTTTATAAGGAATAAGAATGATAAAACATTAGATGCACCTTCTACTTCAGGCATTTTTGTTATTGAAGTTAATATTGTTTCTAATAATAACATATGGGTATTGGTTACCGAATGGAGATCACATATATATATATTGATATATAGGGCTTAAAGAATAATAGATAACTCAAAAACAAAGAGGCAGAACTATGGATTGACAATAGAGCAAAAGTTGTTGCATTAGCTGTAGCAACTTATGCATTGACACTCCCTAGAGGGCTCATAATGGAATTAGACAATTATTATTTTGTTCCATTTTTAACTAAGAATATTATTTTTATTTCATGTTTAAATAAAAAAAAAAGGTTTTCATTTGACCATAAAGAACAATAGTTGTTCTATCTTGAATGATATTGTTTATGGAGCTAGTTCATTAGGCATTGGAATTTATATTCTTGATATGTGTAATCATATCCTCAATATCAATAATAAAAGAAAAAAATTGGATAACCTATGATCTTATTTATGGCATTGTCATATTGACCATATAAATGAGAAATGCATGATTAAGTTATACAAGAATGGTGACTTAGGATCTTTTGATTATGAATCATATAACACATATGAATCTTGTTTATTAGGCAAAATGTCAAAGTCACATTTTAATGGAAATGGTGAATGTGCTACTGAACAATTGGACCTAGTACATATAGATGTATGTGGACCTAGTACATACAGATGTATGTGAACCAATATTAATGCACACCATATGTGGTTTTATCAACTCCATTACCTTTATTGATGATCATTCATGATTTTGGTATATGTATCTAATGAGATACAAATATGAAATTTTTAAAAAGTTCAAAGAGTTCAGAATCGAAGTAGAGAAACACATGGAAAAAGTATTTTAACACTAAGATCAGATCAAGGTGGAAAATACTTAAGTCAAGAGTTTCAATGTCATCTAGGAGATAATTGAATTTTATCTCAGTGGACTCCATCTTACACGCCACAAAATAATGGTATGGCTGAAAGGAGAAACATAACTTTGTTGGACATAGTGAGGTTAATGATGAGTTTTGGAGAATTACCTAAATCCTTTTGGGGACATGCACTTGAAACTATTGTTTATATTCTAAATATAGTTCCATCAAAGTCAGTTGATGTTACACCATATAAGATTTGGAATAATAATAAACATATCCATTTTCATATGAAAGTATGGGGTTGTCCTGGTTAGATGAAGTGGATAATGTCATACAAGCTAGAAGCAAAGTCTGATAGATGTCTGTTTGTGGGATATCCAAAAAAGTTATTAGGATATCAATTTTACCACCCTTTGGAACAAAAGATATTTGTTTTAAAACATGTTTTTTTACAAAAAGCGTTTCTTCTAAAAAGTATAGTGCGACAAAAATTGAACTTGATGAAGTTCAAGATGCTCAAACAAACATAGATCAACTAACTGAACTCATATATGTTACTCGTAGAGATGAAGTAACGGTTACACTTTCTGAAATACAGGAATTTTGTCGGTCGAGTATGATATGCATTGTTCCAAAGAGATATGAATTTCTCATAAATGAATAGAATGATATATTGCTCATTGAGGATGATGAGCCTACTACCTATGAAGAAGTTTTGAATAGTTCAGAATTTGACATGTGGTTAAATGCCATGCAATTAGAGATAGATTACATGTATGAAAACCAAGTGTGGACTTTGGTTGACCCATCTAGAGGGATAAAACCCATAGAATGCAAATGGGTCTTCAAAAAGAAGACCGACATGGAATGTAATATTGTTACCTATAAAGCTAGGTTGTAGCTAAAAAATATCATCAAAGACAAAATGTTGACTATGATGAAACATTATCCTCCAATTGTTATGATTAAATCACTCCTCACATTGTCACTCATTATGATTATGAGATTTAGCAAATGGATATGAAGATAGTTTTTTTTAATAGAAATCTAACTGAGGATGTGTACATGACACAATCTGAGGGATCCACATTTGATTGGCAATAAAGTATGCAAATTGCAACGATCCATTTGTGGATTAAAGAAAGCATCCAGGAGTTAGACCATTTGATTTGATGAGACAATCAAAGAGTTTGATTTCTCATAAAATATGGATGAACCCTATGTATAGAAGAAAGTTAGTATGAGTGCAGTTGTTTCCTAGTATTGTATGTAGATGACATACTTTTATAGGAAATGATCTCTCGATTCTTCAAGCAGTTAAAATATGGCTCTCGAAGAATTTCTCCATGAAAAACCTTGGAGAAGTGACCTATATTTTAGGGATTAAGATCTATAAAGATAGATATAAAAGGTTTATTGGTCTTTCATAGTCTACATACGTAGATAAGATGCTAAAGAGGTTTGGCATGGATCAGTCCAAAAAAAGGATACATTTCTATGACTCAAGGAATAACGCTCTCTAAATCCATGTGTCTAAAAACACAGGATGAACGGATACACATGAGTAGAATTCCATATGCATATGATATTGGATCTATCCTATATATTATGTTATGTACTAAACTCAATGTATCATATGCTCTGACTGTCATGAGCAGATATTAGTCAGATCCTGAAAATGGACATTGGATGGCTATCAAAAACATCCTTCAATACTTGAGAAAGACTAAGGATGCATTCTTATTTTATAGAGAATGTGAGCTTAAAGTAAGCGAGTATACGAATGTCAGCTTCCAATCTAACAAAGATGATTCCAAATCCCAGTAAGGTTATATTTTCATATTAAATGTTAGAGTTGTTAGTTTGAAAAGTTCCAATAGGAGATGACTACGGATTCCAAAACCGAAGCAGAGTACATTTTAGCTTCTAAGGCAACTAATGAAGTGGTTTGGATAAGAAAATTCATCACAAAATTAGGAGTGGTTCCTATCATCATTGATCCAATACCATTGTAATTTGATAACAATGAAGCCAATTCACAAGCAAAGGAACCACGATCTCGTCAAAGACCTAAACATGTTTTCAGATGTTACCACTTAATTAAAGAGATCATTGGTAGATATGATGTAAAAATAGAAAGAGTTCCTATATATCATAATAAATCTGATCCACTAACTAAGCCACTTCCCCAAAAAAATATGATAGTCATATGTTCACTTATGGTTTAATGTATAAATGCAATTGGCTTTAATGCAAGTGGGAGTTTGTTAGAAATGTGTCCTAAAGGCAATCACCTTAGACACTTAATGTACACATGTACTATTTAAGATAGACATTTTCATTATATGGTATTCATTATTATGAATTGATATATATCTTAAACCATTTAATAAAGTTCTTGGTATATAACACAACATGAGAGAAAATATTATGAGATTATGATTATGAGATTCTTATCATATGCAATTATGTTTATACCTAAATGATCCCTAGTCATAAGATTAATAAAATGGGACATTGTTAATCTGGATAGACTGACATATATTGAACTTCTTGATTGGGTCAAATAGTTGAGCTCATAAACTATAGATATGAGATATTTAGAGTTAACATGTGGATGATTGATAGAGTATTCAAGTATATTAGATGACCTAAGTATGAGACAATCATATGGACTACCTATTTAGTGTTAGTGATAGTCTCATCATGGCAATCATACAAGTATCCTTAAATTTGAGATGCTTAATATTATATTATATACTAAATTCTATATTTTGACTTTATTCCTTGTTACCTCATAGAGGTCGCTCAAAGGGTAGTGATTAGGTATAACATCAGGCATTTGAAGATAGTTGAGTAGTCAACAGAGGATTCACCACTCTAAATAGGAAAGTATACCTATAACCTCTTGTAGAGATCATTACTCAGAAATCTTTGGCCAAGGTGTACGTGTCTTGAAAATAGTCTTCAATGACATATCTGCAAGAGTAATAAGTCTCATAAACAAGAATATATATCATTTAAAGTAGATGTGATATAATTGGAAGTTGACATATAGTTCATACTCCAACCAAATGAAGTATAGTCTAGTGAAAGGATGAATTGTATAATTGTAACACCCTTTGATATAATTAAAAACAAACCCAATTATACCAAAGAATGTTGTGATGCATATGATTTAAAATACCATAATTTAAAATTTTGATGCACCATGGCTATGATGACTTATTAAAAATCACAAAACATCATTAAATAACTTAATACAATAAAAGCTTAAAAACAATAATCAACAGGCATACACAAGCCCAAAAGACTATACAAAAATGAGTAGTTACAAAACTACATATCTCTGAGAATAACAGCATGTAAATCTATAACTACCCAAACCCAACAAAACTAAAAAAAGTACAACAATTGTATCACCCACTATTGTGGGTTTGGCTAATGATCACCAAAACCATGACATGGGCCAACATGAGGCCACTAGAGATATAGGCCAGCATGAGGCCACTAGGGACATAGGCCAACATAAAGCCACTGGAGGTGGAGATTAGCACTTAAAGATGCCAAATGGGCCAATTACAAGATTGAGTGCTAAAAGACTTTAACAAGCATTCCAAGCCTTTGTGGGACCATTTATAGAGGAGCTTTTTGGAGAGAAGGCTATGACCATCAAGAATGGCCCAATGGATCTTAAGCTTGAAGAGAAACAATCTCTTTTTCTTATCCATATGTGTGGGCTTAATTAGAATATTTATGTAATGGTTTTTAAGACCATTTTAATCCAACCCATGTGTTTAAAACACAAAGGCCCTATTTGGTTGACACTTAATTATTATTTTTTTACTTCTTTAGATTTAATCGACATCCAAAAATGCCCCTTGTTTTTAATTAGGGTTACACATCATATTGATGGTATAAATACTCTCTTAGCTTGTGCTTCAAAGGGGAAGAGTTGACTTTTGTATTAAGATTTCTCTTGGCTTAGCCAAAATTTGTAAGAAAGGGATTTTTTTTTCTTTTGTTGCATTAAGAATTGAGTGGCCTTATCAAGGTAATTACTTTGTGCCTTTTATTCTATTCTTGTTTTCTTCTATCCTATAATTTAAGTTTCTGATTGCATGTCACTTAAGGGTTTAGTAAGGTAAAACTATTTTATCTAGGATTTGTGTTTTGTGCTAAATTTTAGTGTTAGGGTCTCATATTCTTTATAATTTTGCAAATTCGTATTATAGCATTAGTTTTAGATAAATTACATTTTATCTGTCATAAAATGTATTCATGTTGCTTTGTGAATTGTGAAAGCCAAAATTATGCCTATATTATCTCTTTGTGCGAAATTGCTTGATTCTTGCTGTTTCTTTGGCTTGAACAAGTTGTTTGGGTAATTTAGTGTTGATTGAATTATAATTATAAGAAAATCACATTAGTTTCCAAAGGTATAATTGAGATCATACTGATTCTTTGGAATTTATTTGTAATTCTTTAGTTAATTCATCTTCGTTTATCTTTAGTTACAACATATTTTCAGCACTTGATATTGTTTGATCAAATCTGGGGCTTCATGATTTATACTATCAAATTGTGAATTAGAATAGTACATATGTAGCTGCATATATTAGAGTGAAGTTGGCTTCATTTGAAGTCAGTTTGAGTACTTATTAGGGTAGTTTGGGTTCCACTTGAAAAATACCAAACTCTTCACTTATTTCCTATCTTGTCTAATTATTTGCACTCTTAGTTTAATTTTTCTTCTTGTTTGTTGTACTTTTTGTAGCTAGTTACATTATTTGAGTTAGATTTTTACATTTGTGTACTCAATATTTCAAAAAACTAAATAAATAAATAAAATTCTAGCCACACACATTCTTCATCTGTGAACTTTTTTTCTTTCAATTAGAGCTTGCTTTGCTTCTAGTCATTTTTTTGTGCTACTTTTTATTGGTATGTTTTTCATTGTAAAACTTTATAAATTGCTACTTTGTGGTACCTTATTTGATTTGTGTTAATTCTGAAGTGAAACTCTAAGAAGGGAATAGAGTGGTAAAAGGCTTGTGATTGTGAAACTAAAAAAAGGGTAAAAACCATTTATGAGTGAAACACGAGATGAGTGTTATTTCTTTTGAGTGAAACATGTAAGGGAGTGTTATAAGGACAATTGCTTTATTCTACTAACACTTACTTCCAGTTTATACATCATGTATGGGGAAGGAAGTAAAGGTGGTGAGATGAACATGAATGAGATAATTTACATGTTGAAAGCTATGCAAATGTAGTTTGTTAAGTTTGACCAAGACTTGAATAATGTGAAGGATGAGATTGAGGTGCTGAGGCAATCATAACAATTAATTGCTACACATGGAAGGTGAGGGAGAGCTAGGTAGTAGACACAAGATGAGGATGAAAATAATGAAATTGGCATAGGAGAATATGTAGATACTAATTCCATAAGAGATAAGCTGATGAGAAAGGATAGACAAGAAATGAGAGATAGTAGTATCGACTCCATAAAAATGAAGATACCTCTATTTAAGGGTATGAATGATGCTAAAACCTACTTAGAGTGGGAAAGAAAGGAGGAACTCATTTTTTAGTGTCAACTATTTAGAAAATAAGAAGTTGAAACTTGCAACAGTGGAATTCATGGACTATGCATTAGTATGGTGGGATCAACTAGTTTCAAGGAAGAGGAATGGTGAGAGGCCTATTGAAACTTGGGGTGAGATGAAAGTTGTCATAAGGAGATTTGTGACTTTTTACTATTATAGGGAGTTGCACCAAAAATTGCACAAACTCACATAAGGGTATATATCAATTGAGGACTACCATAAGGAATTGGAGATTGCCATGATTAGAGCCAACATTGAGGAGCACCGAGAAGTAACTATGGCATAATTCTTGGGAGGATTGAATAGGTATATAGCTAACATGGTGGAGCTACATCATTATGTAGAACTTAAAGAAATGGTGAATATGGCAATGAAGGTGGAGAGGCAACTTAAAAACAAAAAAGGGTAGAAAAGAACCTTTAACTATAGTCCTAATTAGACTTCAAAATGGGTAAATAAGGAAGAGAAAAAGCAAAGAAAATGGGTCAAATTCCAAGGATAAAGGAGTCAAGTCCAATAAAGGCACTTCTGATTCCCAAAACTCTTTTGATTTACAAAGAAACATTAAATGTTTTAAAATATTGGGGGTGGGGCATATTGCTTCACAATGTCCAAATAAAAACTCTATGTTTGTTAGGGAGAATAGGGAGATTGAATATAAATCTGAACCTGATAATGATTTTATGCATAGTTTAGAAGATTATGATGATGATGACATTGAATATGTTGTATATGGTGAATCTTTAGTAGTTAGGTGTGCTATTAATGTTGAGGTTAAGAAGGAGAGTTTGGAACAAAGAGAGAAAAACTTGCACACTAGGTGTTTAGTAAATGGGAAGGTTTGTAGCTTGATTTAAGATGGGGGTAGTTATGCAAATGTGGCTAGTATTACTTTGGTTGATAAATTGGATATGAAGTGTGAAAAACACCCTATACTATATAGGCTACAATGATTGAATGATAATGGGGGGGTTAAGGTCACTAAGGAGGTTATAATGCCTTTTTCTATTTGAAGATATATTTGTTGAACCTTGAGGGGTATTTTCGTCATTTTGATGCTAACAAATAAAATAGCAATAATGTATTTAACATACTTGTTATCTAAGTCTATTGAACAGGGTATGGAATATGATAGCAAGAATGGAGAATGGAAGATTAATCTTAAAAAGATAAAATTGAAGAAATAGCATGTTCACGACTGTGACCTTATGTGTCACGCCTGTGATGAAGCTTAGCGCCAACAATCCAACATTTAAAGTTCACGGCCATAAAGAATGACAATACTGTGAATGAACATTTCAGTCATGCCCATGGATTAAAGTCACGCCCATGAGAAGACTTCCAGAGAACTTCACGACCAGAGTCACCACTTGGACCACGACTTGGAAGGATGTCACACCTGTGATCAAACACTTCAAAAACTTCCAGAATGCTTCACGGCCAAGGTCACCACTCAATTCAAGATTTGGAAGAATAGTCACGACTGTGAAATATGAAAGAGAAACATGCCAGGCGCGATAATAAGGGTTGGTGCAATGGCTAGTTTCATATTAAATGCATTCTAACGGCTATAATTTGCTATGGAAGTATAAATGCAAGTTATTTATGTATCCATAACAAGAAAAGAGAAGAGGAGAACAAGAGAATAGCTAATATTTTGAATCAAAATCTTGTTGTAAGCCATCTTGTAAATTTGATATTTTCAAAACAAACATTTATTTTCTGTGAAAATCTTTTTGTTCATCATTTATTGAGCAATATAGATTTGTAAGTGTTTCTCTCTGTAATCATCTACTCAAGTGAGTTTTGGGTATTTTGGGGTTAAAAGTAGAATACTTGTAAGGGTTATTTGTGTGAGCCTCAAAAACACAAAGAAAGGCTATTTGTGTGAGCCTTTAAAACACAAGGTAAATGTTATTTGTATGAGCCATTAAAACACAAGGAATTGGTTATTGTGTGAGCCATCAAAACACAAGGGATTTCTGGGTTAGGTGTGATCCATTGTTAAAATACCATAGTTGGGAGTGAGCTTGTAAAACTCTATTGTAACACTTAGTGTTTTAATGAAACTCCCAATTGAGATTGGGGAGAGGAGTAGGGTTTGTTAACACCCGAACCTCTATAAACATCCTTGTGGCATATTTTTCTATCCCTACTAAACTTAACTTTTCTTTCGCACTTAAAAGTTAAATTTTTAATATCCAATTCAACCCCCCTTCTTGGTTCAATATATGGGCAATAATATTGATGAGGTTAGATGTGATTGTTGGGCTCTGAAGAATGAATCATATTCATAAACGCAACGGAAAAATAAAATTTTCAAAACTCGAAACAAAAGATCATATTTGTGTCATTAAAACTAATTTATATAAATATAAAGATTAGAAACTATACCTTGTAATTTCTTATTTGTTCTTCAAATCTTCATCTTGTTGGCTTGTAGCAAACCACAACAATCTACACTAGGATGTCTCTAATGATAATCCATGTGAAGAATGAAGAAGAAACTATCAAGAGAAATGGTTTGGACTAATTCAAAGTGCTACATTTGAAAGTGTTCTTGAGAGAATTTTGTTGTCTTAAAAATATTTTTTTCACAAAAAATATTTTCATGTCTATTTTCTGCCATTTGATATCTTTTCTATTTGAATCAAATTCAAAGAAAATATGAAAAGTCAAAAATTGAGAAAAGAGAAATGAATGAATAGTAATTGGCCATAATTGGCCTAATTAAGGCCAAAAACTGTCGTTGGCCAACGGGTGGGAGGCAGTAGTGCGTTGGGCCTGCTGCAGGCTACTGCTGGGCAACCCAGCTGGCCCGCTAGGCAGGCTAGCAACCTGCCTAGTCCGCGCGGGCCCGTGACCCTCCCGAACGATTTTTCTATGCGATCTCATCACGATCCATCCCGAAATAATTTTCTCATATTTTGGATCCTATCCAAGACCATTTTACTCATTCTCCATATTTTCATGCTTATGACCCATTAGGTTTCCGGTTATGTTAGCCACTTAAATTAACAATTAATTTAAGAAAATCATGAGCAGTATCTAGCAACACATCATGACCCTTAATTCACCGAAAGTCAGTGGTTTGACTACAAACCTTTCCATAGACAATTTTCGTGCAATTATTCCTTTCACCATTCTATACCCCACTCGGTTCAGAGTATGGACATGTTTCAACTCCCACTAGACTGACTACGTCACGTCTAGTCCAAGTAATGTTAGTTCTTATCCTTGAGGCTCATTACTCTATTTGACATATCATTGAAGACTATCTTTATGACATTTTCACTCCGGCCAGAGATTCCCGAGTAATGACCACGACAAAAGGTCATGGGTATACACTCCTTCTGACAAGAGTGGTGAATCCTTTGTTGGTTACCCAATTACCTTCTAATACCTCAAGTTGTATCCAATCATCACCCTATGATCAACCTCCCTGAGGCAACAGGGAATAATGTCAAAATACATAATCAATATTCAAGATATCCTTGAGTAGCTCAAGTCTAAGGATACTTGCACCATTGCTATGATGAGACTATCATTAACATTTGAATAGATTATCCATATGATTTCTCATAGTTGGTCACTTAGCAAGCATCCACATGTTAACTCTAAACATCTCATGTTTATAGATTATGAGATCTACTACTTGATCCAATCAAAGAGTGTAACATGAGCTAGTCTGTCTGGATTAATAATGTCTCGTCTCATTAATCCTATGACTAGGGATAATTTTCATACTAACATAATTATTCATGATAATAATCTCAATATCATGATCTCATCATGATTTCCTTCATGTTATGTTATGTATCAAGGACTTCATTAATTGATTTAAGAACACTTATCAATTCATATATCAAATGAACACCAAATTAATGAAAAAGTCTTTTATTAATCAAATAAATTTGTACAATAAGTGCTAAAGGTGATTGCCTTTAGAGCACTTCTCTAACAGTGATAGGGTACCTATGCAAGTGGGTCACTTGTTGTTAAGGAGATCATGGCAATTTGATAGAAAAGTTACACATGATGGGTACAGAAATAGATTTTCTTTTAGTTTGGAAAGGAAGTCAATTACCTTAGCACATTTACCTCTAAAAGAGGTGTACGAAGATTAATTAAAAATAATGCAATCTGTAAATAGGGATTTGAGTAGTGAGGAAACCAAAAGAAAATAGGGAAAAAAGGCTAAGAAAGAAAAGAAACAGATTTATGGCCCAATGGTGAGTGACTGCACAAGTGACAAAAAGAAAGTGGGATATGCAGGAGAGAAGAATTTGAGGCATGAAGAAAAGAGTGAAAATAAAAGTTGTTTCTATACAAATAAGAGAGAACTTAATAGTGCTTATTTAGGTAGGAAACCACTTATAGTGATTAGGTTCAAAGAAAGCTTATTTTGTATGACTGACTTTGACCCAAGTTTGCCTAGTTGTTTTGTGTCTCTATTGCAAGAGTTTAACGATGTGATACCTAAAGAATTACCTAAGGGACTACCACCTATAAGAGGCATTGAGCATAAGATAGATTTTGTGTCTGGAGTAACTATTCCAAATCAACCAGCCTATAGAAGCAACCCTAAGGAAACAAAGAAGCTTCAAAGGCAAATGAATGAGTTATTGGAAAAGGGGTACATGAGGGAGAGCCTTAGCCCATGTGTAGTACCAGTACTTTTGGTACCCAAGAAGGATAGAACTTGGAGAGTAAAGTATCACCATGTGTAACATCACACCTCTTATGCATTTAAGTATAACCTATCCCTGTATCAAATAGTCACATACTGCATACTGAAAAGGCAAAATACCCTGTTAACAATAGTAGTAATTTTTTTTTTCATATCATATCCTGTAAAATCAACTAACGACTTTACAAGTCTTATATCCTGTAAAATTACTAAATGACTTTTCAAGTCAACATTAAAACCACAATACGATATATCACATATATCAAAATATAAACTTTACACATAAGTATTTCCGAGTTGATTTCATTTATACATATTTAGACTCATTCCAAAATGACTATACATATTCAAGCATATAAGTCCAAAATACAGATGACATATTTTTATGCTTGTGTGGAATGCAAGGAGAGAGAGTGATGAGGCTCGGCCAATGACCTGTGCTCCATGTCTTCTATACACTACTCAAAATGAGCTATCACTTTTCTTTACCTGAAAAATGACGCAAATTGATGAGTTGCGGCTCAGTGAGAATAATCATCCAATGAGCTCTAAAGTACCAAACAACTCATAGTAATAAATCACAAATCCAATATATATCAGGTATTCTATTCCATTCATCAGTATCATATAAGTATCAATAAAGTTGAAACATATAATCATTACTCTTTATGTATGCAAATGCTTTGCTTATTTCATTTTGTTGTGACCAAGTTAAACAGACATTGCCCCGGGTATCCATGTGAACATTTGCCATGTGAACATTTGCATTTGCAATTGTATTTGCATTTGCTAGCTAGCTTGATCATTTGTTTCATTTGCACATTTGTTGGGCCATAGGCCTCTTCTTTTGCTTTGCAATATTGATTAACTAGTCACAACGCCTTTTAAGTCCATATGCATATGCATTTGTACTAAGCATTTATGAACCATTGCATCTTATCACATATAACATACATATACCACATATATGCCTCATATGCCACGCATATACCTTGCATATACTATACATATACCATGTATATATATCACATATGTCAAACATATACCTCAAATATACCACAAGTATACCATTTATACGTATCACAAACGCCACATATTGCCCATCATCATATTATCAAGGACAATCATGACAATCATATGTCAAACCACAAACGTCACATATTGTCCATCATCATATTATCAAGGACAATCATGACAATCATATGTCAAACCACAAACGTCACATATTGTCCATCATCATATTATCAAGGACAAATTATGACAATCATATGAATCACATAGCAAGCAACATTCATTTGCACTAAGAATTCAATCGATAATTAGACTCACCGTTCTCCTTTGATCCCGACTCTTACTTATTGTCTATCTGCTCCTTGTGGGTCTCCAATATGTTGTGAGCCTAACATGAAAATATAATGGATTAACTCATGATTAGGGAGACTTAATGCGGCTTAAACAAATTAATATGCATAATGCATATACATAGCTAGGCTTTTTCCTATGGGGCAGTGTGACCTTATGGGACTGTTAAGCCTATAACTTTTCCTATAGTTGACCAATTAATCCGATTCTTGTTCCTAATTCAAAATAACACATAATCATGAAACATATTAAAATATCAGACCAATTGGATCATTGTACAATTTTTGGTTGAATTTCTAAGAGTGTTCTGTTTCCTGCCCTGTTTCTGCCCTTTGGCAGTTTCAGGGTACCAATTTGGGTAGTCCATATCTTACAATATGTAAATCAGATTATAATGAAACTTGGCATAAATTTATATGGGTTCAAATGGAACATTTTTCATGTTCACAACTTTTACCAATTATGCCTCTAAGGTCTTCAAATTATAAGCAACATTTCACTGGTCCAGAACAGAATTGGCTTCCGGACCAGTATGACTTCTAAAGGCCATAACTTACTCTATACATAACATTTTAAGCTGCAATTAGTACCAAAATTTATCTAAGACATATACCTATAACTTTCATGTTTTGATAAGTTACATAATCTAGCTCTAAGGAGCTCAAATTAGACAAAAAAGTTTCTGGAACTGCCCAGGGCACTCAATAGGCAATTCAAACCATGGAACAGTCATGGTTCCATTTACCATAACTCACAATTTACAAGACATATGAACCTGAAATTTGGTATACAGATACATAACACATATATCTACAACTTTTATGTTTTGAGATACTTCAAATAATGGCTTTAACATATTCGAAATCAAGTAACACAGTAGCTAACTTGGTTAGGGTTTACACCCTGACCAGTTTCAGTACGAAGAGCATATCTAATTCTATAAACCAAATCACGAAACACCGTTTACATATTCATAAATATAAGACATAAAGGAACAACTTTTGTGTTTTATACTTGTCCAGAATCAATTTAGATGTTCATCAAAATCGGGTTGCAAAACAGTGCCTATTAATGAACCCTAAACACCAAAATCAAGCTTAACACAAGAATAAATGTTTACTCACCTATAATCACTCTTGGCTAATCTTGTTCCTGCAATTTTTGGAGTGAAAGAAGGAAGAAATGGTGGCTGAAACTTGAAAAGAAATGGAAGGAATGAAGCAAAGAAGAAGAAGAAGAAGAAGATGAGGAAGGGAAGTGATAAGGTGGCTGCCTAATAAGTTAAAAGCCACCACCCACCACCTTATCTTCCTTTTCTTTGTTTCATCCGTCCCCTTTTTCCTTCTTTATTTATTTATTTATTTATTTATTTATTTTTCTGACTTTTATTTTTTTTATTTTATTTTTTTATTATTATTATACAAATCAACATAATATGCAATTTAATCTCAATCTAGTCATTTTGCTTACTTTAATTTAGTCACCTTATTTCATTCATTTTTTTTAATACTTTTTATCCTCATTTAGATTATAAATACACATGTGTGACTCAATACAATTGCAATGTACTAGGACACGTAGCTAGTGCGTGTCATAAACTTGATCCTACGAAAATACGTATGAAATGCATGTGTTCAATTGAATTATATTCAAATGCATATGTCAAAATAAAATGCATGTAATAATGCATATGTGGGAAGTCGAGGATGTTACAATTCTCCCCTCCTTTTAAAATTTCGTCCTCGAAATTAATACCTGAAAACAGTTGTGGATATTGCTTTTTCATATTTTCTTCTGTTTCCCATGTTGCCTCTTCTTGTAAATGGTTACGCCATAATACCTTAACCAAAGGTATTTCTCGATTTCTTAGCTGTTTAGTCTTGTATCCAATGATTTGCACTGGTTCCTCAACATAACTCATGTTCTCTGCAATCTCAATGGCTTGATCTTTAAGTACATGTGTAGGATCTGACCTGTATCTTCTAAGCATGCTCACATGAAACACATTATGTATCTGAGCCATCTCGGGTGGTAAAGCCAACCTATAAGCCAATGGACCAATCTTCTCAAGAATTTCATAAGGCCCTATGTATCTTGGGCTCAATTTACCCTTCTGGCCAAATCGAATTATCCCTTTCCATGGAGATACACGAAGAAATACCTTCTCACCCAACTCGTATTCCATCTCCCTTCTATGCTGATCAACATAACTTTTCTGCCTATCCTGTGCTGCCTTTAGCTTGTTCTTGACAACCTTGATCTTATCCACTGTGTCTTGCACTAGCTCTGGCCCTTCTAATGCACGTGCTCCTTCTTCATCCCAAATGATAGGGCTTCGGCACTTTCTGCCATACAATGCTTCATATGGTGCCATCTGGATACTGCTATGATACTGGTTGTTGTAAGCAAATTCAATCAATGTTATATATTCATCCCAAGCACCTCTGAATTCCATAGAACATGCCCTAAGCATTTCTTCCAATGTCTGTATAGTCCTTTCTGATTGTCCGTCAGTCTGTGGGTGGAATGCAGTGCTAAAGTTCAATTTTGTTCCCAATGCATTCTATAAACTCACCCAAAAACGTGAAGTAAACCGTGGATCTCTATCAGACACAATGGACACTGGAATGCCATGCAATCTGACTATCTCATTCACATATAATTTGGCCAAACTCTCAAGTGTACAACTCCATCTGATAGGTAGAAAATGTGCTGACTTGGTTAATCTGTCAATAATTACCCATACTGCATCATTTTTCCGTGGAGTTCTTGGCAATCCATAGACAAAATCCATCGTTATTCTTTCCCATTTCCATTCTGGCACTGGCAATGGATGTAACTTACCAATTGGTGCCTGATGTTCAATTTTGATCTGCTGACATGTTAAGCATTTGGAAACATATTCTGCTATGTCTTTCTTCATTCTTGGCCACCAGTAATGAGGCCTTAAACTGTGATACATCTTTGTCATCCCTGGGTGCATTGCATACGGTGAATTGTGTGCCTCTTCCATTATTTCCCGACGCAAGTTCTCAGTGTCTGGAACACATATGCGTGACTTTAACATCAGTGTATCATCCTGCAATTGAAAATCTTTACTGTTTTCCTGCCTTACTGATTCAATTTTCTCACACAATTTAGGATCTTTGCTTTGTGCTTCTTTGATCCTCTCCTTTAGTATAGGTCTGACTCGAAGAGTAGTAATAAGTGATCCTTCATCATGTATATTTAATTCAACATTCATAGATCGTAATTGAATCAAATATGGAAAAGAGGATACTTGCAAGTGAGCTACACTGCCACTAGCCTTCCTACTTAATGCATCTGCTACCACATTGGCTTTCCCTGGATGGTATTCAATCGTACAGTCATAATCTTTCAATAGCTCTAACCACCGTCTCTGCCTCATGTTTAATTCTTTCTGTGTCAGCAAATAACCCAAGCTTTTATGGTCTGTGAAGATTTGGAATGTCTCACCATACAGATAATGCCTCCAAATCTTCAATGCAAATACGACTGCAGCCAATTCTAAATCATGCACTGGATAGGAGATCTCATGTGGTCTCAGTTGTCTGGATGCATAAGCTATCACCTTACCATGTTGCATCAACACACATCCCAAGCCTTGGTGAGAAGCATCACTATATACTGTAAACCCACCTGTACCTGTAGGGATGGTTAACACTGGTGCTGAGGTTAGCCTGTGCTTTAGTTCATCGAAACTCCTCTGACATTCTGGAGTCCACTTGAAAGACACATTCTTTCTCAACAATTTAGTCAAAGGGTTAGCAATTAAGGAGAATCCATCAACAAATCTACGATAATATCCGGCTAAACCCAGAAAACTACGCATTTCTGAAACATTTTTAGGAGCTTCCCAATTTACCATAGCCTCTATTTTCTTTGGGTCTACTTCTATGCCCTTGCCCGATACTACATGTCCAAGAAACACCAAATGATCTAACCATAATTCACATTTACTCAATTTGGCATACAGTTGTTTCTCCCTTAAGGTTTGCAACACAATTTTTAAATGTTGTTCATGTTCTCCCCTATTCTTTGAGTACACCAATATGTCATCAATAAATACTATCACAAACCTATCCAGATATGGTTGAAACACCTTATTCATTAAAGCCATAAATGCAGCTGGAGCATTAGTCAATCCAAATGGCATTACTAAAAATTCATAATGCCCATACCTGGTTCGAAAGGCAGTCTTTGGAACATCTGCTTCTGCTACCTTCAGTTGGTAATAGCCTGATTTCAAATCAATCTTGGAGAATATTTGGGCTCCTTGCAACTGGTCAAACAAATCATCTATTCTGGGCAACGGATATTTGTTCTTCACTGTCATTTTATTCAGTTGTCTGTAATCGATACATAATCTCATTGTTCCATCTTTCTTTTTAACAAATAACACTGGAGCTCCCCATGGTGATACACTAGGTCTGATATACCCTTTATTAAGTAACTCCTGCAATTGGGCCTTCAGCTCTTTCAACTCAACTGGGGCCATTCTGTAGGGTGACCTTAATATTGGTGTTGTTCCTGGTACTAGTTCAATAGTGAATTCTATCTCTCTATCTGGTGGTAAACCAGGTAGATCATCTGGGAATACATCAGCAAATTCCCTTACCACTGGTATATTTTCAAGCAAGCTATCAGTGGTTCTAATATCAGTCACATATGCCAAATATGCTTCACATCCCCCTTTGATCATTCGAAATGCCTTTACTGCTGAAACTAGACATGTAGGCACAAGTTTTCTTTCACCTAGAAATACTACCCTTGGCTGGTTTGGTGATTCCAAAATTACTTCCTTAGTAAAGCAATTCACTATTGCATGATGTCTAGTTAACCAGTCCATTCCCAGTATCACATCAAATTCATATATTGGCAATAAAATTAGATCAGCTATTAACTCAGCTCTGTCAATGCATATCAGGCAATCACGACAGACATTATTCACAACTACCACTGTTCCTAATGGAGTACTCACATTTATGTCAATCCCCAAAGGCTCATGCATTTGATGTAGTTTAGATGCCATATGCAATGATATAAATGAATGAGTGGAGCCTGGGTCAATCAATGCATATGCTAATATTTCAGAAATATAAATATTACCAGTGACTACTTCGGGAGCATCCACTGCCTCTTGTCTAGTCATAGCAAACACCCTGGCCTGAGTAGGGGGTCTAGAACTCTGACCTTCAGATCTGGTCACTCCTCTACCCAGTGTACCAGTCCTGCCCCTGCCTCTTCCTCTGCCTTGTGTCCCACTAGTAGGGTAGACCCTCGGTGCCTCAACAGTAGTCTCAGATACTCCTCTGTCTCTACTAGTCTCTGCTAGTTTGGCTCTATTTGGACAGTCTCTATACATATGCTCCATCGATCCACAGAAATAACATGCTCCTGTGAGCCTTCTACATTCGCCCGTATGCTGTCTGCCACAATGACTGCATGTGGGCCTCTGTTCAACATATTGGCTCTGCCCTCTGCCTGGGTAAGAGAAAGTCATTCGTCGACCTCTAGAACTGGAGTACCCACTTCTGTTACCAGCTTGTGCAGGCATATATCTACCTCTTTTCCCCAACCTTCTGCTAGACTCACCAAAGAATTCACGTGATGGCCTTTTTATTTGTTGTTCCCCAGCTTCTGTCATTAACCGTTCAGCTCTGATTGCAGCAGCTCTAAGCCTAGCATAACTATCAAGATCAGTAGTCGTGATTCTGTTTCTGATCTCATATTTGAGGCCCTCCTCAAACTTCCTGCATTTGTCTCTTTCAGTAGAGACCATGAAAGTGGCATAATGGGAAAGCTTGTTAAATTGTACTTCATACTCCGCAATAGACATATTCCCCTGCTTCAGATTCAGGAATTCCTTCCTCTTCTCATCTTTATATGCTTCAGGCATATAATTGTTCTGAAATTCCAGGAGAAAATCATTCCATGTCAACACTGGTGGTTGTGCATCACTGTCAGGGACTGTCTCCCACCATTCATAAGCATTTCCTTGCAGTAAGGATACTGCATAATCAAATTTCTCATCTGGAGTACATCTCATCATATTCAGTACCCTCTGTGTCCTTTTCAGCCATGTCTCAGCTTCTGCTGGGTCTGTTGTGCCATTGAAATCAGTTGCACCATGTTTCCTCAGCTTGTCATACCGTCTTTCCTTGTACATTTTAGGGCCATATACTTCTTGTTCTAGGTTTTCATGGGGTACTTCTGCATGAGATGACTGTGATGCATGTACTGGAGCTCTAGCTCCTATTGCTGGTTGCTCTCTATGTAAATGAGGTGATGCCTCATGAGAATGCATTTCGGCCGGCCTCTCCCTCCTTGGTGTATCATGTCTTATGATGTCCCTAAAATAAATGAAAGTATGTCACTACATAATGTTCAACACATATGATGCATATGTTATCATGCTCTTATGCAGATGCATGTTCCCATGGAACCTATCCCTGCTCTGATACCAAAAATGTAACATCACACCTCTTATGCATTTAAGTATAACCTATCCCTGTATCAAATAGTCACATACTGCATACTGAAAAGGCAAAATACCCTGTTAACAATAGTAGTAATTTTTTTTTCATATCATATCCTGTAAAATCAACTAACGACTTTACAAGTCTTATATCCTGTAAAATTACTAAATGACTTTTCAAGTCAACATTAAAACCACAATACGATATATCACATATATCAAAATATAAACTTTACACATAAGTATTTCCGAGTTGATTTCATTTATACATATTTAGACTCATTCCAAAATGACTATACATATTCAAGCATATAAGTCCAAAATACAGATGACATATTTTTATGCTTGTGTGGAATGCAAGGAGAGAGAGTGATGAGGCTCGGCCAATGACCTGTGCTCCATGTCTTCTATACACTACTCAAAATGAGCTATCACTTTTCTTTACCTGAAAAATGACGCAAATTGATGAGTTGCGGCTCAGTGAGAATAATCATCCAATGAGCTCTAAAGTACCAAACAACTCATAGTAATAAATCACAAATCCAATATATATCAGGTATTCTATTCCATTCATCAGTATCATATAAGTATCAATAAAGTTGAAACATATAATCATTACTCTTTATGTATGCAAATGCTTTGCTTATTTCATTTTGTTGTGACCAAGTTAAACAGACATTGCCCCGGGTATCCATGTGAACATTTGCCATGTGAACATTTGCATTTGCAATTGTATTTGCATTTGCTAGCTAGCTTGATCATTTGTTTCATTTGCACATTTGTTGGGCCATAGGCCTCTTCTTTTGCTTTGCAATATTGATTAACTAGTCACAACGCCTTTTAAGTCCATATGCATATGCATTTGTACTAAGCATTTATGAACCATTGCATCTTATCACATATAACATACATATACCACATATATGCCTCATATGCCACGCATATACCTTGCATATACTATACATATACCATGTATATATATCACATATGTCAAACATATACCTCAAATATACCACAAGTATACCATTTATACGTATCACAAACGCCACATATTGCCCATCATCATATTATCAAGGACAATCATGACAATCATATGTCAAACCACAAACGTCACATATTGTCCATCATCATATTATCAAGGACAATCATGACAATCATATGTCAAACCACAAACGTCACATATTGTCCATCATCATATTATCAAGGACAAATTATGACAATCATATGAATCACATAGCAAGCAACATTCATTTGCACTAAGAATTCAATCGATAATTAGACTCACCGTTCTCCTTTGATCCCGACTCTTACTTATTGTCTATCTGCTCCTTGTGGGTCTCCAATATGTTTTGAGCCTAACATGAAAATATAATGGATTAACTCATGATTAGGGAGACTTAATGCGGCTTAAACAAATTAATATGCATAATGCATATACATAGCTAGGCTTTTTCCTATGGGGCAGTGTGACCTTATGGGACTGTTAAGCCTATAACTTTTCCTATAGTTGACCAATTAATCCGATTCTTGTTCCTAATTCAAAATAACACATAATCATGAAACATATTAAAATATCAGACCAATTGGATCATTGTACAATTTTTGGTTGAATTTCTAAGAGTGTTCTGTTTCCTGCCCTGTTTCTGCCCTTTGGCAGTTTCAGGGTACCAATTTGGGTAGTCCATATCTTACAATATGTAAATCAGATTATAATGAAACTTGGCATAAATTTATATGGGTTCAAATGGAACATTTTTCATGTTCACAACTTTTACCAATTATGCCTCTAAGGTCTTCAAATTATAAGCAACATTTCACTGGTCCAGAACAGAATTGGCTTCCGGACCAGTATGACTTCTAAAGGCCATAACTTACTCTATACATAACATTTTAAGCTGCAATTAGTACCAAAATTTATCTAAGACATATACCTATAACTTTCATGTTTTGATAAGTTACATAATCTAGCTCTAAGGAGCTCAAATTAGACAAAAAAGTTTCTGGAACTGCCCAGGGCACTCAATAGGCAATTCAAACCATGGAACAGTCATGGTTCCATTTACCATAACTCACAATTTACAAGACATATGAACCTGAAATTTGGTATACAGATACATAACACATATATCTACAACTTTTATGTTTTGAGATACTTCAAATAATGGCTTTAACATATTCGAAATCAAGTAACACAGTAGCTAACTTGGTTAGGGTTTACACCCTGACCAGTTTCAGTACGAAGAGCATATCTAATTCTATAAACCAAATCACGAAACACCGTTTACATATTCATAAATATAAGACATAAAGGAACAACTTTTGTGTTTTATACTTGTCCAGAATCAATTTAGATGTTCATCAAAATCGGGTTGCAAAACAGTGCCTATTAATGAACCCTAAACACCAAAATCAAGCTTAACACAAGAATAAATGTTTACTCACCTATAATCACTCTTGGCTAATCTTGTTCCTGCAATTTTTGGAGTGAAAGAAGGAAGAAATGGTGGCTGAAACTTGAAAAGAAATGGAAGGAATGAAGCAAAGAAGAAGAAGAAGAAGAAGATGAGGAAGGGAAGTGATAAGGTGGCTGCCTAATAAGTTAAAAGCCACCACCCACCACCTTATCTTCCTTTTCTTTGTTTCATCCGTCCCCTTTTTCCTTCTTTATTTATTTATTTATTTATTTATTTATTTTTCTGACTTTTATTTTTTTTATTTTATTTTTTTATTATTATTATACAAATCAACATAATATGCAATTTAATCTCAATCTAGTCATTTTGCTTACTTTAATTTAGTCACCTTATTTCATTCATTTTTTTTTAATACTTTTTATCCTCATTTAGATTATAAATACACATGTGTGACTCAATACAATTGCAATGTACTAGGACACGTAGCTAGTGCGTGTCATAAACTTGATCCTACGAAAATACGTATGAAATGCATGTGTTCAATTGAATTATATTCAAATGCATATGTCAAAATAAAATGCATGTAATAATGCATATGTGGGAAGTCGATGATGTTACACCATGCCATTCCTATATTAGATGACATGTTCGATGAATTGCATGATGCTTATGTTTTTACTAAAACTGACTTCAAAAGTGGATATCACCAAATTAGGATGTGTTTCGAATGATGAATGGATAACATCATTTGAAACAAAATATGTTTTGTATGAATGGATGGTAATGCCTTTTGGCTTATCTAATGTACACAATACCTTTATGAGATTAATGAACCATGTTTTGCTTGATTTCCTTGGTAAATTTGTTATTGTGTATTTTGATGACATTCTTACATATAGTAAGTCATTAGAAGCACATGTTATCGGGTGTTGAAATTAATAAAAATAAATTACCTACTCTTCGAAATATAAAATTTTAATAATGATGAGCAGGGTCAAATTCTAAAGAACTGGTGGGTTTATTTCTTTAAAACAAGTAATAAAAAGATAGGGAATTTAAAACGGAAATTAAATTAATTTTTAGAAATAATTAAATAGCATAAAAATTAAATGAGATTAAACAATATGAGATAAACTCTAGTTAAAGGTATCATCAACTTTGGAGAAATTCAATTTACCGTCGATACAAATAAAATTAATTATATTTCAAATATATCAGTTCTAGTCACTAATACGTTCTAGCAACCAATCTTTTCCTTAGATAATTGATAATCAAAACACGCGCTTTAATTATTTTCTTGTTATTTAGCAGTCTTAAACAAGCTCTTATGATTTAACTCAACAACAACATTATAAACAAAGAATACAGCCAATACAATCCAATAAACATATAAGTTTGGTTTATTTAAGTCTAATCATATATTTCCACAACATAAATCGAAAATTTGTCCACAATTAATTATATTGTTTGTTACTAATATTAGATAAATCAAACAATTACAGATTTGAAACTCTAATTAATAAGTAATTGCAATAACAAATCAAATAATATGACTCTTATTCAATTCATCAAACAATTGTATCAAGATCAGTCTAGAAAGAATATGAATATTTGAAATAGAAAAGATAAAAGAAATAAGCATAGATCTCACAATGAAAACTCTAAGAACTTGATTAACCTTCAACTAGATAAGAGTTAGTTCTCTATGAATTGGAGATTTCAGCCAAAAGAAAAATATTTAAGTTTGAAAAGTATGAAAATGGCTTGTCAAAAGATGGTTTTACAATATTAGAAAAGGAATAGTCATAGCCCCTCATTAACCTTATACAAAGAGTCCTAACTAAGTAGTAACTCAGAATAAAAATATGTTCACGCTTTAACTGAAATCATCTCTAGTTTCCTTCCAGATTTAAATAGCGGGTTTGACTTAAGACGTGCCTTCGCTTTATCTTCTCTTAGCTTCCAACATGACTTTTCACACATTAGCTCTTCCAATTAGACTTCTCAAATGCTACAAAATTAAACACAAATAAATCACATCTCTCATAATCAACCATAAGATATATAGAAAGACAAAAATCAACAATTTAAGCAAAGAAAACCCAAGAAACTCAGGAAAATAACAAGAATAAAACTGCAAAATATGTATCTAATAAATTCCCCAACACTTGACTTTTACTTCTCCTCAAGCATACATAAAACAAAATCATCATCCCAATAAATCATCCTCCACTACAACAACTCTCAACCAACACACATTATAGAACTAAATAAAGATACATTCAAAAAAAATATAAGCATCTCATAGCATGAGTTACATATATCACCTAAGCATCTTATCCTCTTCAACAACATCAACAATATCAAAGCATGATTGAATTCAATACCCTCTCATTGATGTCTCTTAATTCACTCAATGTGTTTAGATAGTATTACATCAAAGCACTCATTCAAACAAGCAGGCACTTCCATAAGTTTGAATTCTAACCTAATCTCCACTGCCTAAAAATAACATCAAAACACAAATCAAGAGGTCTTTAAATTCAGTTGTAATGGGGCTTGGATAAAAAGGTAGGAAAAACGTTCAAATGGTGTAATGACCATATGAGACTAATAAACAAATTAGAGACTTTATTTCAGTTCAATTTTCTACATATATTATGGTCTAAACAATGAAAATAGCAGCAACATCCTCTCAAAACTTTTGCACTTGAGCACCATATGTTCAATGCTTTTTTTCTTTTCTTTTTTTTTTTATTTTTTTATTTTTTTTCACAATGAAACCATTGAAATGAATTTTCTTGCTACTGATGTAACTCTTTTCACACTTAGCTTCTCATGATTCACCCTTTTTGGATTGTAGACATTAACCTATAGAAAATATTATATAATAGTCTTTAACTTGTTCATTAGCACTCATGATCAAAGGTAACAAAATGTATGGTGAAGAAAAACAAAAATAAGAACTAATGTGGGTACTTTTGATGTGTTGAAATCAAGAAGGAAGGTCTAAGGCTCAAATTAGTTGACTAAAGGATAAATAAAGGGTAGGCTATTTTAAAGAAAGTTGAAATGGGTTTAATCTTAATGCCTCTATCACTTAAGTACCTTCAAAATATATACATGCAGTCTAAATCAGCATTTAAATATAAATTCTAGAGTAATCTTGTAATGCTTGAATTCACATATATGAAATAAAAAAAATTTAGAGCTTAAAGATGATAAATGCACTTCAATGGCTCAAAAGCTCATGAAAGAAAATTAGGTAAATATATTGAATCCAACACACTCATTTATTGAATCCATTATCGAAGAAGATGAGACACTAAGAATGATGCATATAAATCAGTTACTTGACACAAATATTGTGAGCAGATAGAGCTACGATGATGGTGGATGACTGGTCATAGTCGTGATCTAGTGAAATGTGTGGGTGCAAGATGATGTGACCGAAGCCGCACTAGAGCTTTCTATGACTGGCGATAGATCTAGTAAGGAATGGATGCCTAGTGGATAAGATAGTCAGGACTTGCTTGAAGGAGATAGGTCAGATGTTTGGTGCTTGGGTGATGACAAGAGAAAATTACCTAGGGTCAAGTAGAGTAAAAATAATAATAAAATGAAAAAGTTAAAAAAAATAATTAAACGAAAATAATTGTAAAAAAAACTTGTACCATGAATTAAAATAACTAACACTAAAGAACTAACAAAGGAACTTAAAATTTAAATGCTAAAATCCTAGAAGAATAAAGAATAACCATAGCTAGAAAGAAAAGACTTCTGGAAGATGATAGTGAAAAAGGTGTGCCTAAGTCTTATTTTACGAATGCTCCAAAAACTATAGAAAATTAATTAAAGCAAGCTGAAAGAAAATTGTAAAATTGGGTTGTCTCTCATTAGCCCTTTCTTTTAAGTCTTTGGCTAGACATGATTTTTCACTAATCATTCGGAGGAATTTAGGGGTTCTAGAATGAATTCTTCAACATTATGAACCTAGAATCCTTCATGGAAAGGCTTGAGACAGTGACCATTAACTTTGAAGATTTTATTTGTGTCGAAACTTTTTATTTCCACTATACCATGAGGAAAAATATTAATAACTACAAAAGGACCGAACCAATGAGAACGTAACTTACCTTGGAATAACTTGAGCCTATAATGTTAAAGAATAACCATTTGACCAATAGCAAATGAATTTTTAGACACCATCTTATAATGAAATGTATTGGTTTTCTCCTTGTAAATTTTTTAATTTTCATAGGCTTTATTATGAATTTCTTCTAGCTCTTGTAATTGTAGCTTTCTATTGATCCCAACATCTTCCAAACTCATGTTACATTGCTTAATTGCCTAGTATGCCTTGCGCTCCAATTATACATGTAACTGACGAGATTTTTCGTATATCAATTGATAAGGAGACATATCTATTGGAGTTTTATAGGTTGTGCGGTAAGCCCAAAGTGCATCATCTAGACGTAAACTCCAATCCTTACAATTAGGATTCACTGTCTTTTCAAGGATTAACTTAATTTCTCCATTTGATATCTTAGCTTGTCCACTTGTCTATGGGTGGTATGCCATGGAGATTCTATGAGTAACATAATCCTTATTGAGCAAAGCTTCAAACACTTTGTTACAAAAATATTTTCCTTTATCACTGATTATCGCTTTAGCATTCCATACCTGGAAAAAATGTAAGCCCTAACAAAAATGACCACAAATTTAGCATCATAAGTTCGAGTAGCCTTAGCTTCAACTCACTTTGGAACATAGTCTACTACAAGTAAAAAGTAAATATTACCATATGAGGATGGGAATGGGCCCATAAAACTGATACCCCAAGCATTAAATATTTCACATACAAGTATAAGGGTCAGTGGCATTTGGTCTCGATGGCTTAAATTACCTATCTTTTGGCAATTACTACAAGTCTTACATAACATGTAGGAATCATGAAATATGTTTGACCAAAATAATCCATACTCAAGCACCTTCCTAGTAGTTCTTTTACAACCAAAATGGCCTTCACATGCATATGAATGACAAAAGGCAATAATGGAAGGAATTTCAGTTTCAGCTATGCACCTTCTTATGATTTGATCATAGCAATATTTCCACAAATACGGTTCATCCCAAATATAATATTTAGTATAATTCCTGATTTTATCCTTTTCAATCCTCGTTAATTCAGCAGGTAAAACATGAGTAACCAAATAATTAATAAAGTTTGCATGCTAGAGAGTAATCTTTCTAAATCAAATTCTTAAAGAAGGAGTGTCATATCCGCTAATCTAGACTAAAGTCACGCGAGTTATTAAATCGACTCGTCGGTTTGACCGAAATCTAAATTTGGACTTTTATCGAAAAATAATGAAAATAATGGTAATTAAGTATGGAAAATATCTAATAAAGTGTTCAAAATATTTAAAGATGTTAAATTTCGGTAAAGGACTAAATTGCAAATTTTGAAAAGTTTAGGGGTCAGTTTGCAATTTATCGGAAATTGAAGGATTAAATGGGATAATCATATATTAAATGCATGAATTGGGACATAAAATGAATATGGAGGCCATCCACACCAAGTGGCAACCCTCAATTGGCCATATAACATGCATGAATGAGACATTTAATGTATATAAGCTTAGGTGTCCCATAATTGATTAAGTTTGTCATTTTCTCTTAATTGTCTCTCTTCTTCCTTATCACTTAAACATCTAGAAGACTTTTATCTTCCCTCAAACCAGCCCACGTTTCTTGAAGCATACACACCAAGTGGCAAAGTTTAATAAGCTAATTAAGATACATGCATTTAACATTAATGAATGTTTCTAGATTGATGCTTAGGTGTCCCTCCCATCTTAATAACCTTTGTCATTTTCTTCTTGATTATTTCTTCTTCTTTCTTAATCCTTTGTATTTAGAATTGCCCATCATTGTCTTCCACGTTCCTCTTATCATACATGAAAGGAAGATGAACATATTAATTACCTAAGGAAAATATCTAGATTTTTATAGCCTATGTGTCAAAGTATTGATTAATTTTGTCTTCTTCCTCTTAATTACTCATCCTTCTTCCTTATCCTAACATCTAGAACACTCTATTCTCTAAATCATCCACGTTTTTCCCTTCTTCCTCCATAGCTAAACCTTGATTCTAGTAAAAGAAAGTGAGAAAAAGAGAGAAAAAGCATGGAAAATTCCATTTTCATGCTCAAGGTAGCTTAAGAGAGTAAGGAGAAAGAGAGATTAGAGTTTATGAAGTGTTAATAATCAGTTTATGAAATTTAGGAACTCAAAGTGACAAGGATCTAGCTCAAAGGAGCAAAGGAAAGAAGAAAGAAAAGTAAAGAGAAAGAAAAGAGAAAAAGAAAGGTTTGTGCATAACCTAAGGCAATAGCCTTTTTTTTATTTGCATGATTTAATTATTTGGCATGTTGATGATTCTGAATTGATATTATTTTGTGATGAAAATCTTAGGGATGCATGTTTGCTAGACTTAGGATTTAATTTGGTAAACATTGAATGTGATTATCTTGTATGTTCCTTGCTGGAAATTAATGAGCAGTGTTTACTTAAACTGTTATAACTTAATATCTGGAGCTCGGTTTTATATGTTATTTGTTGGGTTGGAAAGATAAGACATAGGAATATAACTTTAATTTAGACCATAAAACCTGAATATGTCTGTAATTATCCAGAAAAAGTCATAAAGCTCAGACATAGAATCTGTCCAGAAATTCAAGGCAGAATTGTTAATAATAAGCAGTAAGTACTTAAACTGTCATAACTTGAGTTATGGAGCTTTGATTTATGTGTTATTTGTTCTGTAAGAAATCGAAGACATAGGGCTACAATTGTTATGCAGACCATAATATTTTAATATATCTTTAATTATCTAGAAAAATTCATAAAGATTAGACTTAGAATCTATCCAGAAAATGCTGGGCAGAATTATCAGTGACCAGTTAGTGTTAATATTATCATAACTTTTTATAAAAAAACTAAGCATTACGTTATTCAAGTTGCATATTAAAGCTAAGATCCATATCTAAAAGTTGTATGAAGATCCAGTAACTAAATTCAGAATGGAACAGAACCAATATTAAAGTAAAAAACAGAGAACAGAATCTGCCAGTGACAGGGCAGCATGTGAATTGAGAAATGAAATGAGTAAAATGATGAGAAATTTGTTATATTATGTAAATATTATTTTAATTGAGTGATTATGTGATTATTTTGAGATATTACATGCATGAAAAGTATGAAATTAATTGTTATGAATTTTAATGAAATTGTATAAGCCCTAGAACACCTAACTAGAATCAACTTATGATAGTTTGGCATGCCAAATAGGGGGGAGTATGATGAAAATGATTAAATACATTAATGGTATGATTATCTATGTTGGGTTTGGCAATGTTATCTATTTCGGGTTTAGCACTGTTATTTATGTCAGGTATGGCATTATTATCTACACCGAGTTTGGCACGGTTATCTACGCCGAGTTTGGCACGGTTATCTACGCCGAGTTTGACACTTATATGCGCACATCATATTGCCTGGGTGGCACTCCTAAGTGCGCAACTCCGTTATCCTATTCAGTGGTTCATATGTGTCCTAGGCATAAATGAAAACATAAATAAAGAAGTTATGCAACATAAAAGAATTATTGAAAGTAAAACGAGAATTATGATTTGTGACATGTATAATAAAAATGGAATTATGAACTGTGGCATGGATAAAAAGAAGGTTTAGTGATATACAATAAGGTGGTAATAAAAGAAATAAGTATGAGATAACATAATATAATTTGATGTCTATACATGCTAGAATACCATGATTTGCATGAGAATGATGATTTGATTATGTTAAACAAAATGAGATACAATAAATTGATGTTATGCATACTAGAATATTATGAAATGCATGTTTGCATGATTTGATCATAAATTTTTATATGAAAATGCATATGACATTAAAAATAGTTTATTGCCTTATTTATATGCACCACTAAGCCAAGAGCTTAGCGTGGGAGTTTTTCTCACGCAGATTTAGTAAAGAATAAATAGAAGATAGTGGACAAAGCCAACGATGACCTAATCCAGTAAAGCAGCTTGTTGCACACATCGTGGGTTACACAACTTTTGTATATTATCATGTAAATTTTATTTTGTAGTATTTGTAAAATAAAAAGCATGTTTTGTAAAGAACATGTTACTATATAAAAAGGTAGTTTAATTTTTATGTTATATTTCTTTTATAAATGCAAGGTAAATAAATAGTGAATATTGGAAAAAAAATATGTACGAGTGATTTTGCTTTATTTATAACTTATATAATTATATTTTAATTTATGAAGTCAGTATAGCACACCCTCATTCAGGCACGAGCTGCTGGGGTGAGGGGGTGTTACAAGGAGAATCCATTGAATTAGTCATGGTTTTACCTCTTTTTTACCAAGCAAATATTTTAGAACTACATGGTCAGAAAATACAATCACTTTAGTACCAAGAAAATATGATTGGAATTTTTCCAAGACAAAAACAATAGATAAGAGTTCTTTTTATGTGGTTGAATATCTGCACTGAGCATTATCCAAGGTTCTTAAGGCATAATAACTAGCATGAACAACCTTGTCAATCCTCTATCCAAGTACAGCTCCAACTGCATAATTGCTCATGTCACACATAATGTTGGAATTTTTCCAAGACAAAAACAATATATAAGAGTTCTTTTTCTGTGGTTGAATATCTGCACTGAGCATTATCCAAGGTTCTTAAGGCATAATAACTAGCATGAACAGCCTTGCCAATCCTCTATCCAAGTACAGCTCCAACTGCATAATTGCTCATGTCACACATAATGTTGGAATTTTTCCAAGACAAAAACAATAGATAAGAGTTCTTTTTCTGTGGTTGAATATCTGCACTGAGCATTATCCAAGGTTCTTAAGGCATAATAACTAGCATGAACAGCCTTGCCAATCCTCTATCCAAGTACAGCTCCAACTGCCTAATTGCTCATGTCACACATAATGTGAAATGGTAAATTCCAATCCGGAGGTTGAATGATAGGTTCTGAAGTGAGTAGCTCCTTCAATGATCAAATGTTCTACAATAGTCCTCTTCAAAGTCAAAAGTCACATCTTTTGGCAAAAGTTTGCATAAAAGTTGTGCTATTTTTTAAAAATTCTTGATAAATCTCCTGTAAAATCCATACATAGCTGAAAAGTGGTTGTGCATTACAAAGTCCAAAGGGCATCCTCCTATAAGTGATAGTTCCAAAAGGGCATGTGAATGTGGTCGTTTACTGGTCTTCTGGTGCAGCAGGGATCTGATTAAAACCCATTTGCTATCTAAGATGGGATAAATCATACCCACGTCTAAAATTTTTAGCACCTCATTGTTTTATTACTTCCATCATTGGTGGGTTCAATCAGCACTAAGTTTCCCTTGACGGCTTGACATTATCTTCCAATAAAATTCTATGCTTACAAGTTGAGGGGTTGATACCTTTTATATCTATTATTGTCCATCCCATGGCCTTTTTGTGCTCTTTCAATACCCAAATCAGTTTTTCTTCTTCAATTAAGGTGAGTTTATTAGAGATGATGACTGGTAATGTTTCATTCTCACCTAAATAGACATATTTCACATGTTCAGGTAAAACCTTCAATTTTATCTTTAGGGCCTACAAAATAGAAGGTAAGAGTTTTGTATCAGATGTTGGCAGCTCTAAAAATGACACATTAAATTTCACTAAATTAAGAGATTGAAGTTCAAAAATAGCATTCTCTATTGATCTTGTTATCACGAACTCCCTTGCTGCATTTTCTAACTCCTTCTTGTTAAATCCTTGGCTAAGAACAACTTGCAACTCATCTTTTTTTTTTAAGTTCAAAAATTCTCTGCACCAAAGGGTCACTCACATTTAAAGCAAAAACTGAATTTATGTCATTAGGATATTTCATAGCATCATAAATATTAAATTTAATGACATCACCATCGAATTCCATGGTCAAAGTACCTTCATGTACATCAATTTTAGTTTTAGATGTTTTAAAAAATGGCCTCCCTAAGAGAATAGGGGCTAAATTAGAAGAGTTTTCCTTTTCCATATCAACAGGTAGAAATCAGCAGGAAAAACCAAATTGTGTACCTGTATAAGTCCATCCTCCAATACACCCTCAGGATAAGTATTAGATATATCTGTAAGCTGAATAATTACACTTATTTCTTTCAAAGGACCAGCATTCAAAGATGAATATATAAAAAGGGGCATGACATTTATGGAAGCACCTAGATCTAACATGGATATTTCAAACTTAATATTTCCTATCTGACAAGGTATAGTGAACATACCTGGCTCTTTGCATTTAGGATGGGGCTTCTTTTGAATTACAACATAGACATTCTCACCCAAATCCCTTTAACTTTCTATTATTAGTACACAAATCTTTGAAGAATTTTGCATACCTAGAAATCTACCACACAACATTAAGTAAATGAATGTTTACCTCTACCTTCTGAAACAACTCCCATATCTCTTTTCTTGCTCCTCCTTCTTGGATTTGGAAAAATGACTAGGGAAGGGAGGAGTTACAACTGCTTGAAGTACTGGATCAGATTGTTTATTGGACTTTGCCTTGATTTTCACCTCTTATTTTCCAATTCTCCCTCTAATCCCCGATTGTACACTAATTCACTAAATGTTTGCACTTCTTTTCCACTTTTCAATAATATTTCACTTGCATTCATCTTAAGATTCACATTAGTTTGATAAGGTAACTTACTTGATCCTTGAGATTCCAAGTTACCTATTGAGGTGGCCAACTGACTCAACTGATTCTCCAAATTTTTTATACTTGTCCTTATTTCTTGTTGAAATTGTTTAGTGTTATTAGCAAGAGCAATAATAATTTGATTTAAGTACATACCTGATTTAAGATGTAGCTGAGTCGCATGAGGTGGCCTTGGTTGATATGTAGGTTAATGGTAATTATTAGGCCTAACCCATAGCTGAAATTGGGATGATCCCTTTATCCAGGATTGTAAGTTGTTGAATAAGGATCATATTTTATTTGAGGTTGATCTAGAAATCCACCAATGACATTTTCTTGCTTAGAAGGATTATCTTAAAGTGTAGGATATGTGTCGGTAGGATTCCCTTTGATAAAACAAATACCACATGTCTTCACTTGTTGTCCCGTGACCATCTTCTGAACAAGAGAAGACAGTGCATCAACTTTATGTTTAAGAGAAATAGTGCTTACCTCATTAACCCTTTTTGGATGTAGTTCTTGTCTATACCCAAATTGTTGTGTGTTGGCAACCATATTGGTAATCAATTCCCTAGCAATAGTTGGGGTTTTGTTCACCAAATCTCCTTCACTAGTTGCATCTAATATGTATCTATCTTGAAGATTCAACCCTTCATAGAAATACTGAATAAGGAGATTTTCTGAAATTTGGTGATGAGGATAGGTTGCACAAAGTTGCTTAAAGAACTCCTAATACTCATAAAAGGTCTCACCTTGGTATTGACGAATTCCATTTATCTCATTCTTAATGTTGTAGCACGAGATGCTAGGAAACGTTTCTCCAAAAATTGTTTCTTCATCTCATTCAATGTAGTAATTGAACCCGATGGTAGGTAATATAACCAATCTTTAGCTTTATCAACCAAAGAAAATGGGAAAACACGTAGCTTGATTTGTTCCTCACTTACCCCTTACGGTCTCATACTAGAACACACCACATGAAATTCATTGAGGTGCTTGTGAGGATCTTCACCTGCAAGTCCACAAAAGGTAGGAAGTAAGTTAATAAGACCATATTTGAATTCAAAAGCTACCTTTAAAGTTGGATATTCAATGCAAAGTGGTTGCTAATTTAAATCAAGTGTAGCCATCTCTCTTAAGGTGAGCTCTCTAGCAACCATAATGTCTTCTTCTTTCACTTCAGAATTATAAGCATAGGCACATTTTCTAGTCTCCTTTTTTAGGCAGCGAGCAGTCTTTTCAATCTCAAAATCATATAATAATGATTATGTAGGAGTGAAACAGATCATAAAAATAAAAAATAATAAAGAAATAAATCTATAGACACCAGTCCACAGCAACACAGCTAAAATTTATCGAGTGTCGAAACCAATAAAAATAAATTACCTACTCTTCTAAATATAAAATTGTAATAACAATGAACGGGGTCAAATCCTAAAGAACTGGAGGATTTATTTCTTTAAAACAAGTAATAAAAAGATGGGGATTTAAAATAGAAATTAAAGTACTTTTTAGAAATAATTAAATAGGATAAAAATTAAATGAGATTAAACAATATGAGAAAAACTCTAGTCAAATGTATCATTTGCCTTGGAGAAATTCAACTGATCATCAATATAAATAAAATCAACTATATTTTAAATATATCGGTTCTAATCACTAACATGCTCTAATAACCAATCTTTCCGTCAAATAATTGATAATCTAAATATGTTCTTTAATTATTTTCTTGTTATTAAGCAGTCCTAAACAAGCTTTTATGATTTAACTCAACAATCATTATAAACAAGGAAGATAACCAATGCAAACTAATAAACACATAAGCTCGATTTATTTAAGTCTGATCATATATTCCACAACATAAATTACAAGCTTCTCCATAATCAATTATATTATTTGTTACTAATATTAGATAAATCAAACAATTACGGATTTGACAATCTAATTAACAAGTAATTGCAATAACAAATTAAATTATAGGCCTCTTATTCAATTCATCAAACAATTATATCAAGATCAATTCAGATATATGAATATTTGAAATAGGAAAGATAAAAGAAATAAGCATAGATCTCACAATGAAAACTGCAAAAACTTGATTAACCTTCAACTAGATAACAGTTTAATTCTCCATAAATTAGAAATTATAGCCAAAAGAAAAATATGAAAAATATAAAAGTGGCTTGTCAAAAGATGCTTTTACAGTTTTAGAAAACAAATATTGATAACCCCTTTTTAATCCTAAAATGTGTGCACGCTTTAACTGAAATGGTCTCCAATTTCCTTCCAGATTTAAATAGCGAGTTTGACTTAAGACGTGCCTTCACTTTATCTTATCTCGGCTTCCAACACGAATTTTCACACATCAGCTCTGCCCATTAGATTTCTCAAATGCTAAAAAATTAAGCATAAATAAATCACATCTCTCATAACCAACCATAAGATATAAAGAAAGACAAAAGTCACCAATTTAAGCAAATCAAACCCAAGAAACTCGGAAAAATAACAAAAATAAAAGTGCAAAATATATATCTAACACATGTTAATCAATGTTAGGACTGTTTTAGAAGTGCTGAGGAAAGAACAGTTGTATGCTAACTTGAAAAAGTGCAACTTTTATATAGAAAATATCATTTTCTTGGGATTTATTATGAGTGCCAAAGGGGTTGAGGTAGACTCTGAAAAGGTGAAGGTCATCCAAGAATGACGAACACCTAAGACAGTTTCTAAAGTGAAAAGTTTTCATGGATTAGCTAGCTTTTATAGGTAATTTATTAAGGACTTCTCTACTTTTGAGGTTTGAAATCTAATGAAAATAGTTCAATTAAATAGATTAATTAGTAAAAATAGTAAAAGAAAATTAAAAGTTAGAATTGGGTGAACAACAAATTGAATTGTGGTGATTGACAAATGAAATTTTGTGTAATTGTGAGATGAATTTACTGTTGGATTTCGACTGAGTTGGGGCAGCAACTTGGGAGAGGAAAGAAGGAAATAACAGGCAAGTCAGGAAGGGAGAAAGGAAGGAGGAATAGTATTGCCAAGGCAAGTGTTTCTATGGAAAAAGCAACTTTGTTTGACCAAAATTAACAATTAAATCATAAATGGCTTGGCAATTGTTGAATTGAATTAGCATTTTAGAAGTGTTAATGAGTACTTTATAGTTATACATTGTATGCAAGACTGGATTGTGGTCTTTGTAACTTAAATATATGGCTGAGTTTGGTATAAACTTGGAAGATTAAGGTGTGAATTGGTAGTTCTATTGGCAATTAAAAATGGCAATGGAAAAGCCATGAAAGAATCAAAATGGGGACGCCTAGATTGTGCAATGTGGAATTGTTAGTTCTTTCTGTAATTTTGTTTGCAAGTTTGTGGAGATGTAAGGCGGCTGGAAGTCACTGAACTTATAATTTCTTATTTTTGGCAAATCTATTAAGGTATGAATTTACAACTGGCATATGTTCATGAATATGAAAATATTTGCTTCTTATATTTTATTCAGATTAACACTCTTAAGAGGCTGCTATAGAAAAGTCAATTTTTTCCCTCTCTTTCAAGTGTCAATTTGATATGCTTTAGGATAAACTATATGTAGAAAGTTTAGGAGTTCATAACCTTATTCATCTTTCTGTTAATTGCCACTTCAAAATAGTAACAATAAAAACCTTTTTTTGTTGAATTGCATGTCCTTCAGTTGAGAACAATAGGGAGAACTTAAATATGTGAACCGAGGTTCTATTTTGGTGAATTCCTTTTCAGTCTTGGATTTTTTTTCTTGTGGCGCTACTATATTAGGCATAGATTATCTAAATATGCAAATATGAGAATGTAATATTTGAAATTCGTAGCAAAGGTCTGAAGCAGAAAGAGATTTCTCTTGTAGTGCTACTGAGTTAGGCATAGGTTATCTAACTTTTACAACTTTTCCTGCTTTCAAATATAAAATAAGTAAAGATTTATGTAGTGGAAATGAATATAAAATTACTGAGTTAAAAGCAGAGATGGAAGAGATAAAAAGAGTTCAGTGGTATGGTATCAATATCGGTTTCAAATTAGTTATATATAGTTACCAATTTCTTAAAGTTTCCTCCACAAGCATAACAACAATTTTCAAATTGTTATAGATAGTTAATAATATTTTGCAGTATATTTCATTATAGAAAATGCGAAGAATTCAAAGTTTTCTTGATTGTGCTTGGTATTGGGTGTTTCTTTTACTGCCCAAGCCTCAAGAATTCAAAGTTGGTTTTAGCAATTAAGAAATCTTTTTTTTCTGTCCCATAAAAATTTACTTACTTTTAAAAAATTTAAATTAATTAATTAATATGATTTCTAATGCTTTCATACATTAACTAGGGACTTAATTTATAAAACTAAGATATTACTACAGAAAATGTGGGCCTATGTCTACTACATAAAGTAGTATATTCATAAAGTGCGGGTCTAGTTAAAGAGGGCTTATAGCAATTTATTTTGTATAATATTATAGAGCTGCATTTAATTATTTGAGAGAACAGAAAAATACCATTTTATTAGTAAAAAAAGACTGGTATTGTTCTATTTGCTTGTCTTTAAAATATTGAAATTGAGTTCGAACTTTTCTTTACTTTATTTAGCTTGGAGCTTAATTGATTATTTAATTTACAAATTTCCTTTAATTCCTTTCGAATTAAAACCTTTGAACATTAACAAATCAATGAGTTACAAATTCCCTTTATGTTAGAATTTTCAAAACTTCAGTACTAAAATTTCCGAAAACACTTGACATTTAACAATCAAATTTTTAATTTTTAATTGTTCAATATTAAATGATTTCAGAATATACTCTCAACCATAAAAATGAGCAAACAAATATTTCTTTTATGATTTATGACTTTTTTAAATGTTATACTTTATTTATTTTAGTTTATATATTACACAAAATAATATATGAAAATAAAATAATTATTTCAAGTCAAATAATATGCTTAACTTTATTTTAAAATATAAGTAGACATAGACTCGCACTTTATGAATATACTATTAATTATTTGCTTAATTTTGCTTTCTTTTTATTAAAAAAACCACAAAAAGACATTTGATTGCTCTTAATAATACATATCTAAAGAATATTGCATGAGTTGGTTTGATTTTAGTTATAGATAGTCATTTTTTAATTAGTTGTATAAGCAGATGATGATAATATCATATTATATTTTCAAATTAGAGTTAACTCTTTAATTCGCATGTCTGTTAGAGGGGTTTGACATAAAGTTAATGTTAGAAGCTTTAAGATTTTGATTTAAGGGCTCAATTAGACCCAAATTTTACTTTTAGGATCTGTTTAATTTTTTATCTAAATATTTGGACCTTAATTGTACCTTTGCCTTTAGTTTTCTCACAAAGCACATGCTAACACTCAACTCCCAAATCTCGATGTAAAAATTATAGAGGAATTAGTAATATTTTGTATAAATGTTAAACACTATAAAATGTATTAAATTAGATATATTATTTATAAAAATATAAAAATAAATGTTTATGGGTTGTGTTGATAGCAAATTACTGCATAGTATAGAATTACTACATAGAAAATTAAACATGATTAGGAACCCTTAATTTTCAAAATTAGCTCTCTAATTGCAATCAATCAAGTGACCGAGTTTGTCATCCCAGTCCGTTGTGAATTCCTCTAGACATCCAGAAACTATTCAAACTCAAATGGAGAAGATGGAGAGGGCCATCAAGGAGCAAATAGAGAAGCAAGTTCCCTATTGATATTGTGAATTTGATGTACTTTTTTACTTATACCGGAATTTTATTATTGTATTAACGTTTTTAGACAAAACAATAAAATTTATATTATAATAATTGTTGAATTGTGCGAATGTGATGAATTACATGTTATCTAGATGTTTATTTTATTTATAAACAGGTTATTTTATAACAACATTAATTATTTTGAAAATGATAAAAAAAAAATTAAAAATAGCGATGCCAGATGGTGTCCAAAAAATATTTTTTTTATTTTATCATACAATTAGTAACGCAAATGTGCGTCACTAACCTAGCGACTCCAACGCCTGCCATTTTCTCTAGCGTCACTATTTCAAAGTTGCGACTCCATTTTTTGAGATGCAGCCTCAGCGTCGCTAAATGTCTTTGGTGACGCAATTTTCCCTTTTAGCAATGCGATTTTGGCGTCACTATTTTATTAAATTCTTGTAGTATAGATGATCGCCATAGAATTATTGTTCATTATGTTTAATTGATTAAAAAGTGAATTACATAATTGAAAAAGCGAAGCTAAATATTTATCTCATATAATTGGTTATATTAATCGTTTAGGTTGCAAGTTTATTAATTCCATATTTTAGTTTAATTTAGTTAATTCCATAATTAATCTCGCTATTGGTTTAGAGTGTTTAGGTTTTAATTTCTTGTTTATTGGTAATTCATAGTTAATTAGGAATTTAAATTGAACAATTCTTTGAGAGATCGACATCGGAAGTGAACTTACCATATTACAATGGTTCATGCACTTGCTATTTTAAATTTGTGAACATCATGAAATTATACAAGATTACTGAAAATTCTGGATTTTATGAATACTAGATAGCTAGATTGGTTGTTTCAACGGGTTGTTCATTTTTATTTGTTAATTTGCTTATTCAAATATATTTTTAACATATTTAGAATGTTTTTAAATTCTGAACAACATCTTATATTATACAAAAATTATTTTTGATCATGATCTAAACATACTTGAAACAAAGAACACAAATCCTCAATGTGATGGACTGTTTGTGTTTGTTTGATTTGACATGGTGTGGAATTTGTGGTGTCAACCTAAAACATGTTTTCTTACCGCACTAAAAATTTCTAATACTTTGTAATATACTTGATCAGGGCAATGTGACACTTTGGAGGTTGTATTACTACACTAAAGCAATTGAAAAGGCTAGAAAGCTCTCACTGTAGCTCAATTTGAAATACCAATTCTCTAGTCAGACACTGTATAGCATAGTGTCATTTAATCAAGTTGCCAAGGTTTCCATATATAAGCTAATCCTTAACAAAACTATTTTCCGAGAGATTTTGGGGCCAGTTGCTTGTGTAGTTATGCACCCTGACTCTAGTTGTTAGGAAATGTGCAGATCTTCAATAAGATCTGCTGTAATCTTGTGGCTGAAAAAGTTATCTTCACAACTTAAGATGAAGTTCTCTGATGATTCTTGAAATACAGACTAGCCAGTTTCCACTGATATAGGTAGAAGCTCTGTACATAATAAGTATTTTTTATCATTTTGCACCATATTCCTAGCTTTTGTATTTCTTTTCATGATCTTTCACACACCTCAAACACCTAAATGACAGATGATTAGGAATATATGTGTTCATATTGAAAGTTAGGAGCAGTGAATTGTACAGATAACAAACTTGTTCATTAGAAATTCAAATACACTCTAATTGCTAATTAGTGTGAAATTTCTATATGATTCTCCAATTTATCTTTTTTTTTTCTTTATCTTTTCCTTTGAAATGATTGATTTTTTTTTTCCAACATGCACATGAGTTTGTCAAGTCAAATTATAAATCTGTTTTTCTTGTTTTCTCAAAAATGAGTTTAAAGTTCCACTTATTGATAGATGAGAGAAAATCCGACCATTGAAAAAGGTACCAAGTTTCCCATGGCTTACGGATTTTAAGTGAAAAACATAATTATGATTCAATGCAGTAGCAAGATTTGTTAGATATTTGAACTTAATTCATGTACACTTATATGTTAAGCATTTGGACATGTGAATGCACATGCAATTGCTTAATCAATTGTGTGATTATTGCTGAAATTATAAGTTTACAAGCTCGATTAAGTTATCAAAATAATTAATAATGGGTTAAGTCATTTTAAAATTGAAGTATGAAGATGTATTTTGATATGCGTAGAAATTCAGGGAGTATTGCTAAACTTAATAGGCTTAAACTTTATTAATATAAAAGGGTGTACATATCTAATTTTCAATATCAGTTTCTTTTCTCTTTTAAGTCTCCCTCACTCTCTAAGGAACACAGTACGTAGCATCTAGAAGATGATCTACCCAAATTTGATAAGGCTGCACATCAATGGATCCAAGTACGCTTCGGCATCATTGTATTTTATTTTTGGTGAATCTGAAATAAGAATTATGGTTTTGTGGGATTTTGTTCCTATAGAGTCAGTTTATCAGGAAATTCGGATTTTTATTATATATGTTTTAATCATCTGGTATGCGTGCCATGTTTTTTATTGAACATATAATCTGGCTTTTATCTGAAACTGGATGAAATCACACGGGAAACTTCATTTTATTAATCGGAACAACCACCGGAAACCGAAAGGAAATCAGAACCACCACACAGCTTAAAAATAATAATAATAATAATAATAATAATAACCCAGATGCACTCGAATTTCGTCCGAGAAATCAGATGGTTGTGTTGGACTCTACCATCATGGAGACGCGGATTTCATCGAGTCTCTTTTCGTCTTCCATTGCAGCGCCGCCCCAGGGAGAAGATTTCCATGTGCATGTTCCTATCAAGATTTCCATTGTTGACAGAAGCAGAACTAGAAAAAAGGATTTTTCTTTGTAATATGGTTATTTGAATGCAGTTTTGAAGTTCTTGTAAGCTATAACAGCATAGAAAGGGTCTGATCCAGACAATAATCCTATCAACCGCATGAACCAACTGAAGGGTGATTTATCCTCTTCAGCACCACCACCACCAACGCCAGCAGGAGGTAGTTTTCGGACAATTTCCGGTTGAGTAAATCCTTCCACAGATTGGAAGTATTGGACGACCAGTTGTATTCGACTATATGCGGTGCCATCTCTCCATGCACCAATGGCTTTCTCGTAGAACATTCGATTGCTAAAGCTCGCAATAAATACCCCTCCAGGCCTTAGCACTCGAAACAACTCTGCAAACACCTGCAATTGCATTTGAAAACAGCTTAATAACAATTTCAGATTAATTTTACAGTACTGAAAACCTTCAGACAGACCTTCTCAGGCTGTTGCAGATACTGCACGCTAACAGCGCATAACACTGCATCAAAACTTGCATCCTCGAATTCCAGCTGCTGATCCTGATTGAGATCTTTCACAAAAAAAATAATCCAACCTTGGGTTCTTAGCAAGCTCTCGTGCATTAAGACCATGACCCACCACTCTTTTATATCTCTCTTCTTCAGGTAGGTGGCTAACCCAAGAGCTCATAAGATCAAGAATTTCAGAGCCAGGTCTCAACCTTTCTCTGTAGAGATTAGTCAATGTGGAAATAAATCCATCATCAACATGGGTCACAAACCGAGGATAGCCATAGAACTCTCTATCAGGATATGTATTAAGTTTAGTTCTACCTTCCTGGCTCAGAACAAGTCGCTTAATTCTGCCTGCTGTGGGTTCTTGTGCTTCTCTGTTTTCATTCAAAGTGTTTGTAATATTTACTGATACAACTTGGATTTTTTTGGATAGAAGGAAGGAGGTTGTTGGCAAGCTGGTTGGAGAAGATGGTTGCCATGGCTTAGACCTTGGGTGAATGGCCAGCATGTGTTTTCAAATGATCAAGTTCTTCTTGATTCTTTTTTTTCATATCTTTTATGTGAAAAAATGGGTGGATGACATGCAATCTTTTTTATTCTCCACTTGATGGGCATAAACATACTTTATCCACAATGATCGGCTCAATATTAGATGGGCCTACAAATAAAATCCCGGGTAAATGAATTGATTTTCATTTTCTATTGGTTTATTATTTAAATATATGCAATCTTATTATAAACATATGAAATGTATATTTAATTTTTTTTTATTTTTAATATTACTTTTATAGATTAAAAAATTTAATCTGACATTCTATTAAAATATTTCTAACTTTATGTGCGTTTTTTTGTTTTATGTATCCAAAAATATATATTTCCAACCTTTAATAATATGTTTCCTTATGTTATGTATCCCGAAACAAATGTTTTTTTTTTCTTTTTTGATATAAAGGGTTTGACTGGTTTGATTGGAGATTCGAAATCGAAACCTTACCGCTTATATGTCTGATATTGCTTCTTCATTTGATCCTCTCCTTCAAACCTGTTATCAATGTATTATGAGAAAAAGAATCCCTTTGAAGCATTTACTTATATGACTGATGCATTGGGCAATTAGGAATCAATCAATGGATTGCAAATTATAATAGTTGAATCCTGCCCCAGTTCAGCAATATGAGAATTAACTTGAAACAATTCTTTCTAACATATTCGCTCATTGCATCCTGATAATAAAGTTGCGAAGTAAGTCTAGATGGAAATCACGTCTCATCAAATTTTTACAGAGTTTTCATATTTTTGAAAGATACTGAAGAAAATGGTCAGATAAGCTGAGTGGAATTGAAATCTACAGAATGCTCGTCTGAGTCAAAACACCTAAATTCCCAAATCCCAGCTGTTGTATCCTACAATCTTATTTCTTATAAACCAATTGTCATTTAAAAATTTAAAGTTGGCACTTGGCACACATATTGATTGGCTATTCATAGCAAAAACATAGACAAAACCAAAAGCAATTACCTGTTTATTGTTCCCTTCACAACTTTAGATAGAAATACAGGAGAATGAAACAGAACAGAAAAAATCATTTTGTCAAAACTGAGGTTTCAAGTCTCTTCGCAAACATAAGAAATGAAAATCTTAAACAGCTAAATAAAACCACAAAATTCTAAACCAACCCAAGACCTTAAATTATTTCAATACAAAATCAAAGCCAAACTTGATAAAAATTACCAAAAGAATCGTATCGAGAAAATTGAGAAAGAAACAAGGCGGTGATAATGCCGATTCAATTGCTTCGTTATCAGGAACGATGTAAGCTTGACGGGCATCTCCAGTTGCATGTGATACTACTAATCCAGCGCAAATTAACTGGCCAAAGCGCTATATAGATAATAAAGTATGTCGTATAGCTCAAAAATGGACATTGCAAACACCATCAAGCTTACTACCACATCCAGATTAGCCTCTGGAGTGCCAGTACGACCAATTTTCAAATAGAAGAAACTTTGATAAACATAAAAAATAGTTTCTCAATAAGAAGGGCTCTAGGTAAAAGATGCCAAAAACCCAACAAACAATTAGACTGATATTCTTAAATATTTATTTTTAATATTAAAAACATCCCTTGCAAGTTGCAATATATTCTGATTTTTTTTTCTTTTTTTAAAAAATAAAACTATTGTAATGAAGGAATTAAATTCACTGTTGATTGTCCACCAAATTAGCAAATAAACATTTCTAAATTGGCAAATAGTCCATTCCAGCCAAATAAAGAAAGAAACAATAAAAAAAATATAATGGAAAAATAAAAATAATGTATGAAATAAGGTAGGAAGACTAAGGATAAAAAATCAAATTAATAAAAGTTATCTGCAGTTAAAGTAAAAAACACTCTTTTCTATTACTATTTTTTTAAGATTCGAGTTTTTATATTCTACGATTCAGTTACAGGTAGCCAATTAAAATTTAAATGAGATCTCTCACGGGTTTTTATCTATTCATTTTGCAATCCCTGATTTTATGAATTTAACAAGTTTTTTTTTTTTAAATATCTAATTATTTCTTGAAATAGTTGGTTGAGAATTGGATTTCAAGCTCTTAAATAATGTCAAAATCAGCGATGGTGGATTGAGTTTCGATCTCTGCAGAAGAAATGACTTTCTGGCTAAGTCAGGTTTACTTTTCACATTCTGTCTTAAAATTTGAAGCTAAACGAAGTTTAGTCCTTTTGTTATCTTTAGTCAAATTTATTGCTCTCTTCACTCTCCTGATTCACTGTGAGATGAAGATATAGGAAGGGTTCAGGTATTTTAGGATTTTTGGTAGGATAATGTTTTTATGCTGTCCATAACCTTAATATGATTATCAAGAATGTCACTGCAGATATAGGAATGATGGAAGCTAGATTAGAGTGATTAGTTTCTATGGTTTATGCATGTTTCAAGCCAAATTCAAAGATGTACCTGCTTCTTGGACCATTATTTTTCTGTTTATCTTTAGGTTTCTTATTGTAATAATAATTCTTTTGAGATTTCTCTTACTATTGTTGAAATCTTTTGTATCATCCTCTGTTGTGCCAATGCATGCGTGCATGTCACAATGTAGCTTAATTGAATTGGATTGGTATAGCGGGGTAAGCTACATCAACCAACTTTGCTGATACCAATTTACGGCACACGATCCTGTTTGCCTGTGATGAGAAACTGAGGGTGTATGATTGGTTTTAAATTTGCTTTCCATGTTATGGTTGGGAATTATTTGGACTTGTTTCGCTAACGAATTTCAGTTCTTATTAACTTGGCTACTGTGAAAATAATGAATGTTGTGTGAAGCTTACCTGAAACAACTGTCAAATGTAGTAAAGAGGAGCAGAGAGAATCAAAAATGAAAACTGTTATAGAAATAAGCTTCCTCTAAGTTGTAATTATCCTTGTTTTGCTAATTCTAGTTAGTGAAGTATAGAACAATTAAGCAAATCCATTCATCTTCCAGTCAGGAAGTGTGATCAAGGTGACACATGACACTGATTGACATTACAAATGGGCACACTAGATGGATGCACGCACAGAAGAAAGTGATATTCGAGGGTACAAGAGTGATCCTAGGAATGAACATTAATGGCAGTACGTGCAAGAGATACTAAGTTGACACATCTGAGAATATTCCTGAAAAGCTGGAAATTGAGAGACGGAGTGTAGGGTAATGAAGAGAATATAATACCTCATAGTCACCAATAGTGGAGTAGATGTACCTTTAGACTGAAGCTTTCACCAATTCCCTGTCAAAAAAGACTGAAGCGGATCTAATTTCTTGTGTTTATAGATTGATCACAAAACATGTCAAATTAATGGTACGAAGATGAAGTTAAATGATCATGAGGTCAATTTCATTTGTTGTTCCTAAACTTATTGTTTATGCAAATAATATCCCTCAAATTCAAGTTATTTTAAATATTTTACCTTGTAAATGGAGCTCATACAATTTTTTTTAAATTAATAGGAATTTTACTACTTTGTTGGTACTAAATTCTAATATAAAAGGATTCTGCAACATGGATAAAAGTACACTGATATTAATGTTTAGTAGTGATAAGTTTAAAATGAAATTAATCCAGTGATCATCATAGGCACGGGTCAGCAAATTTTAAGCATTGGCCATTCTCGGTTTTTTGTTTTCTCAATTTGCTGTGAGTCCAAGTTCATGAAAACATGCCAGTTTTTGTTTGGGTTGCCACTGGCTAGTGGATTCAGCAATTTACCGAGTCCGTATGAAGTCCTATTGGTTGCCCATTACATTATACACTCATACATGCAAATGATTCTTGTTTATCTTTGAACTGGGTATCTACATCTATCTTGTGTAATTTATTTTTCTTCTACTTTATTCTATATAGAGCAACAGAAGGACCCATTGTTTGTGACAAGAACTGTGAGAAGATTCATTACATGGCACCCAACATATATTGTTGTGGAGCAGGAGCTGCTGCGGATACAGAGGCAGTAACAGGTAATTTTGGGATCTTTGTTTAATGCAGTGTTGTGGAATTTCATTGAACATTCTGGACATGGTGGTTTTCTCCTCATCACAATTCTTCTTGTTACTAAAGCTCATGTACTGCTATGGTGTTGGCATTTATGTAGACATGGTCAGCTCACAACTGCAGCTACATCGCTACCATACAGGCCGAGAGTCAAGGGTTATTACGGCACTGACTCTTCTTAAGAAGCATCTTTTCAAGTTGTGTTTCTCAGTTCAACTTTTTGTGGTTCACAAGATATCACTTTGATAGAGAAATGTTAGGGCTTAGGAATATTCTAGAAATAAAGGCAGGGGACACATGGAAGGGTTGCTTGGTTGTTAAAGAAGCAGAAATTAGAGAGGGGAGAGTAGGAATAGGCAGGCTTAGGTAATTTGGGAACTTTGGCTCTTCAAGCCTTGCTTGAAGGAGGGGATTATTTCCCTGGGCTGTGAGTGATTCTCACAGAGTTAGCTTTTTTTTCCCCTTGTTTGACCTTGCAGTAATTTGTGCTCTGTTTGCGTTGAGTTCTCTCACACTTTATATTAAAAATATGTCTTCACTGCATCATGTTTTGTCCAGCTACCAAGGTTATGTTCAGGCTGCTTTGGTTCTTGGTGCGGGGTTGATTGCATGGGTCCTCATTTACATACTGTGAGTTACCTTGTGACAGGTGCTTTTGCACCTTGAACCACTGTGTCCACTAATGAAATTGTCTGATTTCTTGTATGCAATGATTTATGTATAGATATATCCGCGTGGATCAACTTACACATTGCCATTTGCTCCAATGGGTTCTGGTTCTCTTGCTGCAATGGCTATCTTTGAATCAAAGTATAAAGAAGGCTTGAATGTAAGTTTCTCATAGATGTTTAGATTTAGATGCTATGGTGCGAATAAGTAACAACTTGATACAATTTTAAAATAATTATTATTATTATTATCTTCCAGAGATGATAGAAAGCTAATTTATGAACTTCAACTGAAAAATTATCTTACATTTTTGCATGACATGAATTTTCCTTGCTTCCGTCCTATTGAATCTGAGTACATAATACTCTTTGTAGAGGGATGAAGGTATAAAGCTTGTCACTGAAGCAATATGCTCTGGTGAATTCAATTACTTGGGAAGTGGACGCAACGTTGATGCTTGTGTTATAACAAAGTTAAGTTGTTTCCATCCAGTTAGTCTCCTCCTCAACAACATACACTTTCAGCCTGTATTCATGAAGTCATCTGCTGTAACGGCTTGTGGGAGAGGGACAAAGAATATTTGAGGAACCACTTGTTACCAAATCCACGTACCTATGTCAGTGACAGAGGGTATTTGTTTCCAATGAAGACTGGTAATTATCTCAAGACAGATCTATAATTTATTTTCAGAGGAACAAACTTAATTTAATAGATAATAAATTGAAAATTATATAAAGATAACTGATATATAGAAAAAAAAAATATAAATTTCTAAGTACTCATACATATTTTGGTAGACCAAAAAAACTCTAACATTCATAATAATGTAATAATATGGATTTCAAATTATTACAATTGTTCTCCTTAAGTACTTATATTCTGACATTTTTATATAATTTTTTTCATTATTATTACTATGGCAGTCTCACTTCTATTCTGATTACCACAGATTCCATGAGATCAATTCACCAAAAATTTATTTTATTTCTATTTTTATCAAATTACTCAAGTAATTCAATTAATTTTTGTTTAATTCTGTTAATTTAAATTCCTCCAATTTTTTGTCAAATTTCTCACAATTAAAGAATAAGAAATGCACAAACTCATCAAAATCTTAAAGAAAAGCTAAACTAAAAGAAGAACATTAAACCTTGAAGGATACTTTCATCATTTTGATAATAACAAATGAAATAGCAATAATGCATTTAACAATATTTATGTTCTAAGTGTGTTAAACAGTATATATTTTGATTAAAACATGAATCAAGATTGAAAGACATCTTTTGAAAATAAAAATCAAAGAAATGGCAAAGTGTCACACCCGTGACTACTAATGTCACGCCCATGAATATAATTTAGCGTCAATTTTCTACCATTCAAAATTCACAGCCATAAATGATTAAGCCAACTGTGAATGAACAAACAAGTCATGCCCGTGAAAGATCAGTCACGTCTATAACCAAACATTTCCAATTCTTCCAAAGAGTGTAATGGCCAGAGTCACCACTTTGACCACGATTTGAAAGAACATTCACGCTCGTGACATATATAGTCACACCCGTGATCAAATATTTCTAATTCTTCAAAAGTGTGTCACGGTTAGAGTCACCACTTAGACCACGGCTTGGAAAAACATTCACGCCTATGACACATATAGTCAAACCCGTGAACAATGACAAAGAAACATGTCAGGCGCGATTTAAGAGTTAGTTCAACAGCTACTTTCACATTAAATGCACTCAAACAGCTATAATTCACAGAAGGAGTATAAATGCAAGTCATTTATGAATCCCAACAAAAAGAACAACAATTATTTTCATATTTAATCTTGTTGTAGCCTTGTGCATTAATTATTTTTCAACAATTTTTTACTTTTTGTAAAAATCTAATTGCTTATAACTTTTGAGCATTGTAGGTTGGTGAGTGTTTTTCATTGTAATCAATTACTCAAAAGTAGTTTGGGTATATTGGATTAAGTGTGAAACACTTTTAAAGGTTTATTGTGTGAGTCATAAAAAACAAGAAATTGATTTTTGTGTGAGTCATTGAAAAACACAAAGGAATCTCTGAGTTAGGTGTTAGTCATTAGTTAGGTGTTAGTTATTGAGAAAAACATCATAATTTAGAGTGAGCTTGTAAAACTCCATTATAACACTTAGTGTATTAATGAAACACTCAATCGAGATTGGAGAGGGGAGTAGAGTTTGTTAATACTTTAACCTTTATAAATTTTGTATGTGATATCTCTCATTCTTTCCTCTATTTTATTTATTCCACACTTTCAATTAAGCAAATTTTTATTTGCTAACCAATTCAACCCCCTTCTTAGTTCATTGTCTAGACAACAAATAATTTTACTCACTTAATTGTCATACTTTCATGTTTGGTCGAACTTTTTTATTAGTCTCTCTCTCTCTTTCTTCGTTCTTCTTCCTTTTTTTCTCCTCTCGATTCTCGCTCCTTTGTATTTAGATTAAGTTTTCATCTTTATCTCGTATTTTTGCCATGTTTTAGTGCAAAAAAGGATTTAGTTTGTTTCGGGTTATGGAAAGAGTGGAAATAATGGAAGTGAATGAAGGTTAATAAAGAAGATGAAGTTGATTTGATTGTGATAATTTAACTTTTATATGTGTATTATATATTAGTTTAATAGTTGTTAATGGAAAAAGATATTGATTTGTTGAGATAGTAAATAAAATAAAATAAAAACCAAAAATTAATCTATCTCTTTGCATTTTTAATAATTTACTACATAAAATATATAAAACTAATTTGTATTTTTTCAAGTGGAGGCAAGATATTACAAATATTTAAAAACATTCTTAGAATCAAAGGCTACTAAAAAAAATTTTGGAAGCCAATGGGGATAAGTGCCTCCATTGCCCCATACTAGAGTCATCCCTCAATTATCTAACTACTTTCTGTTCAAGGATATGCTTTTTCATTAGATTTATACTACAACTTCTAGTATCTCATTAATGATTTATGCATTTTGTGAAATTAGTATGCTTAGAGGAATAGCTTGTCTTTAAGCAAGGGTGAATCTATGAGATAATTTCAATGGGGGCAAAGTATGGTCCCCACTACCGCATTAATATAATTTCAATTATATTTTTAAATATATTTTATCTATACGTTTGAAATTAATTTTAATTTGTAGAATCCAATTAATATTTTAATATATTATATTCATTATTAACAATTAAAATGTTAGTAATTATATGATAATATATAGAAAATAACATATAATTGTCATCAATTATACAAACAACATAATAAAAATTATATAATTACTAGCAATTATACAATTATATATGAAATATGACATATAATTATTAACAATTATATGAAAGAATATAAAAAAAAAATGTATAATTGTCAGCAATTATATGAAACAATATAAAAATAATATATAATTGCTAACAATTATATGAGGAACATAATAAAAACTACATAATTATTTGTAATTATATAGTTATATATAGAATATGACAAATAGTTGTTAGTAATTATACGAAAAAATATAATAAAAATTGTACAATTATCAGTAATTATATGAAAGTATATAACAAAAATTATACAATTATCAGCAATTATATGAATGAACATAAAAATAACATATAATGGTCGGCAATTATATGAGAAACATAGTAAAAACCATATAATTAATTATATAAACTTAATTTTATATTTTATATTAATATATAAACTTAATAAATTAATTATGTTAATTATTAATTACACATTTATTAGTAATTGAATAAAATATTTGATATATTAAATATGTGGGGACAAAGATAAATTTAAACATAGAGCAAGAAATATATATAATATATAGTATACTCTAACTTTTAATTGGTCAATGGCAAGTGCTCTCTGTACCTCCCACATGAATCCGCCTTGTATTTAAGGATATGCTTTTTCATTAGATTTCTACTACAACTTCTGGTATCTAATCGATGATCATACATGTTGTGAAATGGTTAGAGTAATAGCAGCGCTTTGATGGTATTGCATATTTTTATTTGAAAAAATGAAAAAAAAAAAAAAAAAAAAAAAAAAAAAAAAAACCAAAGATCAAGTGAACTTTTCTTTTGTTCTCAGTGTCCACTTTTAATCTCTTGGGGTTCTTTAATGGATTTTCTTGAGAAACTATTATTCTTAAACTTAGGGATTTAACTATGTTAGTTTGCTATTTGTTCACCATCATCATTTAATCTGCTTCTTTTATAAAACTACTGTACTAGGGGTGTGCCATGTTTGATGTTGCTTTGCATAAAATCAAAAATCAGAAAGGTATTTGGTTCATGAAAATAAGGGTATGAATCAGAATTGGAATGAGTTATTCCCATTCCTAGTGTTTGGTTAGAAGAAAATCACTAGAAAATGGGAATGGCATGCCCCCAGGAATGGGAAATACCCATTTCCCTCTCCTCCCTAGTCAATCAAATCTCATTCCGTAGGGAATCAAAATTATTTCCAAACAAATAAACAATTAATATTTAATGTGCATTAACTCTTAATTACTGACTTCCAAAATAAAAATTGTTACTTCCTTTGTCATTTGGCCTTCCTTATATATATATATAAAATCTCTTTTATTATCATTTATTTACTTTTTTTTAAATAATATTTTGATAAATTCCAGATATAATTTTTAAAATTTTTAAATATTTATATTTTATGATAATAGTGATATTATTATTATTATTATTATTATTATTATTATTATTATTATTATTATTATTATTTGAAAATAATTTAAAATTTTAATATTGATTCCAATTCCATGATTATTATAATCCAAACAACTTCAGAAGGAATCAATACCGATTCCGTACTGAAACAAATAGGAAAGGTAAATAACCATTCCGATTCCAATTCCACTTACAGAGTTTGAACCAAACGGCTTTCCTGACAGGGTGACTCCTTGTTAGAATTTTGTTTTTCCCATGATGGAACTGAAATACGTAGGTCGCATTCCTGTCTGAGAACGGATGCCTTTCAGTCATTTCTCGGTAGCATACCGTTGCAACATGACGTTAACAGTTAATGAAATAATCCACTAACTTGCATTTTGGCTTCTCGATGTTGGACTGGTAGCAAGCACTGTGATTTTTCTTTTTTCAATTATTGTTTTCTTATTTTGGTATGATTAGCAATATGGTCTCTGTTGGTTTCAAGATTGTAATGAAATATTTAATTGTTCTTTAATTATTCATTTTTTGACATATAGAGGTCCTCTTGACAAAGATAACACCATTGAAGGAGAAAGAGGGAGTGAGTGAAGCAGGCGAACCAATGGAAGAGTGAAAATCACCAGCCCTCTGTTCAGATCTTAACGACTCTATTATGATCTTCGTGGCCACTGCAATGATTGTATATTTTACAATGTCACAGTTTCATAATCTATATGACTCCATATTGAAATGTTTTGACTGTGTAGATGTATTAGTCTTGGAGAAATATATATGTGCTTCATGACCAGCTTTTTTTTTTTTCAATTGTCGAAATTTCAGTCAGTTATAATACTGAGAAGTGGAAGGAACAATACAATGAAATAGAAAAAAAATTAAATTGAATCCATATAGAATGACACTGAGAAAACGTGCAAGATAGATGATATGCATAGGAAAAAAAATATAGTAAAGAACTAGGATAGTAGGATTATCTGGCTTCCAAAGTCGCAGTCAAATCAGCATTAGTCTCCATTTTACTAGAAGAAGAAGAAGCAGTGTTAGAAAGGGATCTCTTTACCACAAAAGCAGGTTGCTTGGGACTTGGGAGAGTTGCAGTTTCACTAGCGAGCATGAAAAGAACATTAGATATTGTTGGACGATCACTTGGATCCTCTTGTACACATAATAGACCCATACCCACACATCTTATGAATTCATTGGCATTGCAGCTCTTGAACAATGCCTGCTCCATTAATTCCAATGTTCTTCCTTCATTCCACAATTTCCATGCCTTCAAAAAAATCAAAACTAGTAAACATTCATAGGACGTGAATCATTTGCATGTTATACTTCTAAATCACTTACATAAGCAAGAAGGCTGAATGGTTTTTCAGACATGTAAATTGCAGTGTTCTTTTTCCCACTGAGAATTTCAAGTACAACTACTCCAAAGCTATACACATCGGACTTGATTGAGAAAAATCCATCTAATGCATACTCTGGAGACATGTAACCACTGCAGAAGAGGTTATTAAATACAGAAATGGGATTCAATAATTTAATTTTATGGTGTAAGAACTAAGAAAAAAGGCTTACTAAGTCCCAACTACTCTCTCTGTAGTTGCCTCTGTTTGTCTTCCTCCAAAAATCCTTGCCAAGCCAAAGTCAGAAATTTTGGGGTTCATCTCCTCATCTAGAAGAACATTACTTGTCTTTAGATCTCTGTGTATGATTCTCAACCTTGAATCATGATGAAGATAAAGCAGTCCTCTTGCAATCCCCGTTATAATTTTAAATCTCAGCTCCCAATTTAATAGCTGACATCGCGTTCGATCTTGCATGATTTTGGATTTCCAATATTTTTATCAGAGAATGAGATTAGTAAATAGTAACATGCGGAAGTTGGTTTTAGAGGCTTACCAAATATGAAGGAATCCAAGCTTTTGTTAGGCATGTATTCATAAAGTAACATTTTCTCATTTCCTTCAACACAATATCCCAAAAGCCTTACAAGATTACGATGTTGAAGCTTGGCAATCAATATAACCTCATTCTTGAATTCCTCTAGGCCTTGACCTGAACCGCTGCACAGTCGCTTAATAGCAATTTCTTGTCCTCCTGGAAACTTTCCCTGAATATACACATTGCAGATAAAGTTAAAACCGGCATACATGACAGATTGTGATTGAACTGGACTATAAATTTATTTATGGACCAAGTTTAGGCACCCAAAAAAAAATTTGTAAAGAGTGACAAGTAACGTACCTTGTAAACAGGGCCAAAACCTCCTCGGCCCAGCTTGTTATCGTCTGAGAAATTTTCAGTAGCAGCTAATATGCATTCCAAATTAACAAATGGTACATCTAGGCCTTTCCTGTCATCTTGTGTAAAACCCCCAGAATCCATGAACTCTTTGACTTGCCTCTCACCGTCATACAAATGAGTCGAGACATTTTCCTGTCTACTTTCCCTATTTTCTGATATTATTAAATGCAATCTAAAATGTCAAGTCTATTTCCACTAAAACAACATTGTATGAATTAGGGTATATGTTGTGTAATTTTACCATGTATAGTGAGCTCTCTTCTTCTTTTTCTACTTGTTCGTCGCCTGTAAAACAAATAGGAAGCTGCATAGGAGAGAACTATAACAACTACAATGATTCCCAGTAAGATTTGGTAAAATGGCCTTTCTTTCTTGGTAGATACCTCAACTGCATTAAGGACACCATCTTCTAAAACGTAAACATCCATGTAAGGAAATTGCATTTTAGCTCAAATAAAGAGTAAATGTAGAAAACAAACCTAATGAAGTGCAATTCATTGTATTGGGATCCCACTCAGAGGAATGATTGCATTTACATTGCTTGGTCCCGTTTCCTTGACATGTTGAAAGTGGCCAGTCACTGCAGTCTGTTGGTTCATTACAATACGGCTCCGGTGGAGGTTTCCACTCGATTTTTACTTCATTGAGCCTATTGCACCCCTTGGTTATATTGAATACGGGACCATTTATTATTGAATAAATTGATGTACAATCTCCATCATCTCCAACTTGGACAAAAAATGTCCTGGATTCTCTGTCAATTCTGGTTACTAGATAACTGTTATTTATTATCACAAAGCTAAGCTGCCCAGTTTCATTGTCACAGTTGAAAAATTGGTACGAATAATGCCCACAGCTGGGAAAGCCGAGCGGATAAGGCACTATGTTGGTTCCACAAGTCTTACAACTTTTTTTCATTTTTTCTGCAAGAATGAAAAGTAATTGCAAATCACTATAGCATTTAGTGGAAATTGGTCAGTTTGATATATTCATCTTTCTCAGAAATGGAAACAAGAAAACTAGCAAGAATGAATTAAGTACCGTCGACATCAGAAAGAAAAACACGTAAATTGAGATCGCGGCCCCTGTCATACACCTCCTGAATGTTATTAAGATCTTGCGACCAAATCAAGCATCTAGCGTCTTTACCACGTTTTTCGGACACAAGGTTGGAGTATGCCTGGCAACTGCACTTGCTGATGCACTTCTCCATGCATTCAGTCTCATTCAAGTTCACATATTCCTCGTCAGGATTTCCCACTTTCATCTTCTTCAGATTCAAGAAATTTGTAATATTTCCTCCCCCGCTGCATTTTGACAAGATTCTTGTGCACCCATCTGAAAGGTCTGCTGCACCACTTTTATCCTGTGAATTGGGCTTAAATCCAGGTAAACACTTACAGGGGAGCATACTATTACTGTTGCAGCTGCTAAAACTTCCACAGGCATTAAACACACTGCATTGATCTCTTGGTTCCCACCAATTCAAGGAAGTTGTATCGTTTCCCCTGAAGAAAAATTGTGTCGTCCCGTTCCAATTAACTACCAGTCTCATTTTAAAATAATCAACATATGAAAAGTTGAATATACTTCTACTATAATTGCTGCTTAACGAGTTTCCTGTACTAAGATTTCTTAGCAAGTAGGAAACAGTCTGGAGCTTCTCATCAGGGCGAGCAAACTTTCCTGAAACTTCACTTTTCCAGTATGGATTTAATTTATTCAAGATTACGTACTGATTCTGATTTTGGCTAATTTCTTGGTCAAGCTGAAACGTGAAGTCCCCTGCTTCTGGGTTTGAGCCACTTTTCCAAGAAACCAACTTAAATTCTGAAACCATTTTCATACCAGGAAGAAACGTATCTGTTGGATGCTTGAAGCTTTGCCAGAGTATGGAATTATCGCCTTCACTGAACACGAGGTTGCCGGAATCCATCAGCTTCAGTGTCCGATAAGAAGATGACCGATGAATTTCGATGGAAAAATAGGAATGATTGTTTGCATCAGATATCCTGATGTTTCCATCATCTGCAATGGCGAAAACTCCAGTTAAACCATTAACTGGATCTGCACGGTTAGCAACCCATACAACAGTCTGCGGGTTTGACCTGTACCAAATTCCGACGTATCTCAGGCCATGATCAGCTCCAGATGGGGTGAAGAAACCAAGCTCGAATATTTCACCTGGAGAAATAAGAGTATCTTTTTGGTCCATCAATGGAGTAGTGAACGTTATAGTATCCCTTGCTGAACAAGGACTGAGAATTAGTAACACAATGAAAATTAAGTGAAAGGGAGAGAGCATATGGGTGGCTGAGCTTGTTCCAATTATCTTCATTCTCATCATATGCTCTCTGCTTGCTTTTTCTCTGTTCTCCTGTCTTTGGTGGAGGGAGAAGAAAGATGGTTACCTGTAGTGCTCTGGGAATCGGATCGGATCGGTTCAATTGATCCAGAGTATCATGTCTGATTTAATTGAAAAACCGACATATTGCTACATTGTCACATATTCCCCTATAATTTTCATTTAACTATAAAGAATTTGTGCTTATTAAAAAAAATTCATTTGTAATAATAAATTATAAATTATATATATTAAAAATATTCTTTGAAATTTTTGCATATTTTGAAGCACATATACTAAACTGAATCAACCGACTGGTTGGATTCAATTTTCTAAACCTTGACTCGAGCAAGTAGTTGACTGGTTACCAAGTCTTCGACACGGCGAAGACTTGCCTTTTCCCGATTGGGTTTGGTAATTGTTTATTTCTTTCATCAAAAGAAATAATAATTTTACTTTTCTCTTTTATCTTATTTTAAAATAGAGTACATGTATTATTTTTTATATTAAAGTTTACTTATAAAATGACTTATATCCTTATTTAAATTTCTTGTAATCAATATTAATTTTTTATTTAATTTTTTGTATCTTTCAAATGAAATTGTTATAATATATAAAAGTGGTGATTTAATATTTTTTGTTAAATTTATTAATGACAATTTAAACTTTTTATATTACAATAAAAACGTTAGTCATAATTTTAATTCATACAATAATAATCCGTCATACGTATAATATATGATAATATAAAATATAACATTTTTTTAATTTATATGAGAAATAAGTGAGATTATTTTAGATGGGAAAGTATAAATATAATAAAAAATAAGAATAAATTTTAAAAAATAACATTTTCTGAAATTCTTAAAAAAGACACTTTGAAAAGAAACAGAAGAATTTTTGTAAAAATTGCACTTAAAAAGGAAAGGGGGACAAAATTACAGTAAGGCCTTTTATATATAAAATTGGAGTTATTTAATTTTTTTTTAATTTTTTTTTGCAATAAATTTAAAATCAATTTTCATGGTTGGAAAAGGAAGAAAAGGAAAGCAAGTGTTTCTTTTATTATTTTTACGTTGAATTTTCTTTTCTAGGAGGAAGCGTCAGTTGTCAGTCTGCTTCATGAACGAAACGTGCAATTGACTAGGGACAAATGTTGTAGACTTACTACTCATCGGAGTCAATACCCATTCTCTTCCTCTTATTTAGGCTTCTCCCTATCCGTATTTTATCTATGCTAAGTAACATTCATAATACAAAAATACCAGTCAACATATAATAGTTGTACTTTTTTCCCAAAAGAAAAAACATATATAATTTATAATTTAGACCTGGTAATTTCGAAAATTCAATTTAAATATGTTTGAAAAAAATTGATTGCAATTCAAAAAAATTCACATGAATTAATTTAATAAATTTAGAATTAAACCCAATTGAAATTTGAAACAGTGAGTAGAGTTGTTTTATGTACTAAATTGGTTAAAATTTTATTATAAATTCAACCCTACCCATCAAGATAATTAATAAATAAATTATTTATTAAAAACCGTCTCAATCTAATAAACTAAATATGTTTGATTGGATTTCAATTTGAATTGGTTTATATTTATTAATCTAACAACTGATTTCTAAAGGTCTTTTTCCTTATATATATATATATATATATATATATCTAATTCTTCTTTTTTATTTTTTTTATATTTTGAATATAGTTGTTTGATATTTTTGCTTTGGCTTTTCTTTTTATTTTTTGTATTAACTTTATGGAAAAACAAAAAAAAATATAATAATATCATTCTTGTAACTGATCCGTCTCAAGTTATATAGATGATTTTTTTTTCTTATTAGAAATTTAGTCCTAAAAAATACAACAATATTTTTATAATATTATATGTTTTCTTTGAAATTTAGTTTTATTAAAAATATTATAATACCTATACTTATATTTTATCAATTAAAATATTGATTAGAATTTGTATAAAATTTTATTTCAAATAAATTCAATAGAGTTCTCAAAAATCTAATATTTCTATCTTGAATTAATTAAGCAAGATCAAGAAAATATTCAATCATTAAATCTGAGTATATATATAGGTCCATTTTTTTGTCTTTGTAATCAATTTTACTATTCCTTTAGATATGAAATGGGAACATATAAGATCTAACATGTAATAGTATAGACACAAATATTTATATTTATATAAATATAATAATATTTATATGCTTTTTTGTTGGTAAATTAATAATATTTATATGTTAAATGCAATAATATAGACACAAATGTAATAATATTTTTCTCTTATTGGAATGTGTTGTTGAAGAGTATAGATACCGAAGTTGAAACTTCAAAGTTGAAAAATTGTAAAACAAAAAAATTGAGCTTTCTTGAAATAGTCAGTCTCTCAGTAACCAAAACTTATTTTTTTTTTTTAAGTACAAATATTCAAAAAACAAATTATCGGAGTGAAATCAGTTTATTCCCAACTCGATTTATTTATTACCCAACTCAATATTCAACAACAAATTGGATTGACAAATGTTACACGATCCAATTAAAACCACTTTAAATCAAAATATTGGATTGAATTGAATTGAACCAAATGAATTGGTTGAATAATTAAATTTTCTGAATAGCCCTAATTACGAGTGGATGATCCAAAAATACTTGAATCGTTCCGTGCTTCAAAGTTTTTAATTAAAACTTTAGGTTATAAAAGTTATTTGTAGTTTATATTGTTATTTGTATAATTTTATTGATTTGTGCATTAAAACTTAATCCGTAAAGCTTGGCACATGATCCGATTTAATTTTCAATAATTTGAAAATCTTAAAAACCATATTGAATATAAAAATATTTAAGGGTGAGTCTCCATAATTACATTTAAAAGATATAAATATCTCGAGTCAAATTGTTTTAAAATGTTAGTCCAATACAGCATGGAAATTTTATCCTGAATTGCTTGATTGAATACAATTGGAGTTTTCATATGATTAAAAAAATCATTCTTTCCTTTTTTTACATGAAATAAGAATTAAAATTATCACACATATCATGAAATAATAAATATGATTTGAAATTTTTATATTAAAGATTCACTTTTATATATATATATATATATATCTCATTGATCCACAGAAATGCACATGATCATAATTTCTACCATATTAACATATCAACAATACAAACCTATAAACAATACTCTAATTCAAGTCTAGGCTAATATATGGACAAAATTTTTCATATTTATAAATCAATTCATTTTTTCATTTCATGTGATAAACATAATTTTTACAAAATAATTTATTACTAATTTATCCATCATTTTTTATAAAATAAATAAATAATTTTTTATACCAAAATAAATCTCATTATAAAGAATATTTTATAAAATTTTCCTAATATATTTAAGATTTAAATTTTCTTAAAAACAAATAAAATATTTCAAATTCAATAATTATAAAAATTCAAAATTTTTACTTGAAATATATTTTATGTAATATTATAAATTATTTGAACCTAAGAATTTTCTTATTACTTCATAATTTACCGAAAACTAATTACAAATAATAATAATAATCAATATTATAAAAACAATTGCATTAACTTTTTTTACATTTTATTGGTATCTGTTGACTCTTTTTTTTGGTCTCGAATTAGCGTCTATCCTGATATGTCGTGTCTAATAAAAAGTAAATTTTAATTAATTACAGAGTCATATAAAATATATAATTTAGTCAAATTAAAATCTTTCGAATAAATCTCACTCTCACGTATATCAAATCATATTATGAAAAAATTTCTCATTACACGTATTTAATACGTAGTTCGAAGTTTCGATCGTCGACATGATTTTTGATATGACTAAAAATTTCAAATGTTATTTTCTCTTATAACATTTATTTTCCCTTATTTTTCCTCCTCCATAAATACTTTTCTCAATTATTTTTATTTTTTTCTTTAATTTCTATTTTCCACCTAAAAATTTCTATAAATTCAATAAATATTCTAAAAATTCCAATTAAATTCCTATAATCAATTTAATCAATTTTCTTTTATTTTTCATTACCAATTTCACTAAATTTACCAAAATTTCTATTAAAATTTTCTCTCATTCAAAAAACTATTTTCTATCCCTAAATACTCTATTTTCATCATTTAAGACATAAATTTTCCAAAATAATTTCTTTAATAATTATGAAAATTTCCAAATATTTTACACAAACATTCTAAAAATTATTCTCATTAAAAGTTTACCATATATAACATCCTTAAGGCTCATTCTACTCATTTTTTATTTTTATCTAATTTTTCTATAATTTTTCTATGAAACCCTAATTTTTCCATAACACTAATCTAACATCCAACACTCCACCAATCTAAAATCTACTCATCACAATCATTCAAATCAACTTAAATCCATGGAATTTTGAAAGAAAAGTGAAAAACGTCTCAGCTCAAATCTTCTTGGAATTTTTTTCGAGAAAAAGAATTTTTTTTCCCCAAAATTTGTTTTTCTCTCCACCCTAATTAGTTCTTCATGCTTCAATGGCTTGAGTAAAAATATTTTGAGGAGTTTAAAATCAAATAAAAACTTCAAAAATAATCTATAGTGGTCAGCCTCATAAAGAAGAAGAAGATACATTTTTTTTTGTTTGAAATGTTGAATATTTGATCATTTTTTACTTTTATAGCAAAATTAATGGCTAATTAATTTTAATTAATCTTAATATTTATTTCTATTGGTTAAAATTATTCAAGAAGATATTTTGATAAATATTCAAATAAACCTAAAAGAAAGTTTGACTTTTGAATAATTCCACCAATTTCTCCACTTTTCAATTTAATCCTTTAACAAATTTAATTTCTCTAATTTCATACCTCAGATGGTCTTATCTCTTCAAATTGAACATACCAGTATTCTTAGAAAACATTTCTTTTCAAAATGGTCTTTCCAAATTTTCAAAACGATCACTGATGCCAAATTATATATTTGCGATTTAGGTTTTTTTTTCTAAATCATATTTGTAAAAATTCATCTAAAGTCCAATTTTAAATTATTAGTTTTAAAATTTTTATAATTCAATTGTGCTCATATCAGTGCTATTGTAATTATGAACGCATATCTTGAACTTTCGATAAGAAAATCTGATCGTAAATCTATATCGAAGACTATATTTGGAATAATCGGAGCCTTTAACATTAAAAATTTCATCTTATAATTTCACATATTACCTTAAAATAATATTTTTTCTACTTCGACATGCTTAAATTATATTTTCATTATCAGATGAAAAATTTCAAATTTCAATCTAGTCTATTTTCTTGATATGTATGCATAACACGAAATCACATTGATTCATCAATTCAATTCAATATTTATATTAAACATCTTATTTTCATAATAAAGTAATTTTATTATATTTATTTGTTTATATTTAAACTCTGATCAGTATGTTTTTATATTACAATATAAATGACTGCAATATACGTATATAGTCAGATTCTAAATTGCAAACATGACATACTATGAAACTATTGTTATGCCATTTTTTTTTACAATCACAAAAAAAAAAATGATGAAAATTTTCAGACCACAATGCTATTCAAAAGTACCTGAATCATAAGGACAATCTCCATTTGAGTTCTCTCTTGGCTTGCCCCGGTTCGAAGCCATTTTCTGGAAGTACACTTTTTTGTTTTGAAATTTTTGTTTCTCGTATAAGGCTTGTATTTTTTTTTTCCTTGCATGCAATCCAGACGTAAAGCATGCATGATGGATTTATTTGTTAATTGATATTTAATTCGTTTAATCAATATTTGCTTAATATTATTTATGCTTAAAGTTTTTAATTTGGCCCCCTTTCTTTTCTCTTTTCCAATTAATCTGCACTCTTAACTTTAATTCTTCTAATTTTGAGCTCATATCAAATTCAATAATTAAATACACCCTAATTTTAATTTTTCTATTTAACTTAATATAATTTAAATAAAAAAAACTTAAATAAAAAATATTTTTTTTTGTGATAAAAATATGTTAAAAAATTAGAATTTATTTTCTAAAATAATTAGATAGTATGAAAGTAATAAAAATATAAATTAAATATAAATAAGAATATATACATAATATTTTTGAGGTCTTGTAGAGTGTATATAGATAAACTTTAGATTTCAAAACTATTAGATTACTTACTTTTATTCTTTATCATTAAATGAAATTACCAATTATCTGTTGAAATTATAAATAAATTTCAATAATTTAACCTACAACTTGTTTAATAAGTTATCTCTCATTGAATTTAATAATTATGATTATTTTATTTTATATCATTAACTAACAATTTACAAATAAAAATATAAATTTAAAAAAATCTAAAATAGATTATTAATTTAATATTTATTAGTATAATATTTTCTGAATGCGATCTTGACTAAAGTTATCGATATTATTCAATATATATAACCAATAAAGTTGAATTTAATTATTTATATCTTCATTTTAAATTAAGATAAATTTTTTTAAATAGTTTTTTTAAAATAATTTGATTTCTATCAATTTTTTAATAAATAATTATATAGTATAATTTAATTTCTAAAAATTATTTTCTACTTTGATTTTAAAAATAAAAAATATATTAAAAATTAATTAATTAATTCTATTGTTTATTAAATTAATATTTATAAAATTTAAACATTATATTATATGGAAAAATTTTTCTCCATCAATAAAAAAATAAATTGTGGAATCTCAAAGATTGAGTTTGCTTTGACACTATATACATATTATTATACTAAAACTAGAATATATCAGCGTAAACTAAAATTATATTTTAGTATAAATTTATTAGGCTTAAAATAAAAATAAAAAGACATCTCATATATTTTTTTATAAAAACAATTTATTTTTATGTACCATATTTGTTTTACAAAAGCAAGTTATTGATAAGTAAATAAACAAATTTATAATTTCTTATATGTCATATATATTAGAAACTAGAATTCTTGATATTGAAATCATATATCTAGTAAAAACAAATTGTATTGATGAAAATAAAAGTTTTTTAAGTCTTGACGCATGGATGAAGAAATATTTAAAGAAATATATATATGTCATTCCATAATAGACGAAGAGAAAATTAAAAAGAAAAAAAACAAAACATAGAGAAAGATTCAGATTTTTAATGATTAATTTTTTAAATATTAAATAAAGACAATAACATATTCTTAGCTTATGAAATCTAAATTTTTTTAGGTTTAAAAATAAAATTTATATGATAAATTAATTTATAAGTTCAAATGAAGGAAATAATATTTATTACCATTATCTTATAAAATCTGAATTTTTTAGGTTTAAAAATAAAATTTATATAATTAATTAATTTGAAAGCCAAAATAAATGAAATAATATTTATTATGATATGAAATCTGAATTTTTTAGATTTTAAAGTAAAATTTATATATGAATTAATTTGTAAGCCAAAAATAATAAGTAATTTATTTAATTGAAAACTATAAAATTTAAAAATTAAATCATAAATATAAAGTTAAATCATAAATATGAGATTCAAGTCTATTTATTATAAGTCAACTTCAATTAGTTAATAATTACATGTTAAAAAATGCTAGCAACATTTTCTGCATCACTCTTTTTAATACTATCTTTTTTATTAGTTCGTTATTTTCAATAAAAAATATGTAATATATTTTCTTGATAAGATTAAATATAGTAATTTTATTTTCTCTTTTATAATAATAACTAAAATATTAAATTTTATTTTTTTATTTATTATTTTCTATTATTTCTTTTCTCGTATCTCACATCACTCTTTATTTTTTTTTTACACTTTTTTATTGAAATTTAAAAAGCTAAAAAAATAAAATATATTTTTAACTGATTTTTGAAAATGCAAATGATACTCGATACAGTAATTTTACACTTACTATCTATTTGATATTACAAATTATAATTATAATTTTAAAAAAATTAAGTTAAAATTAATTAATAGGTTATATATCCAAGTTCAAAACACTTTTTTTTTTATAGATTTTATAATGAAACTTATGCAATACAATTTTTTGAAAAAATAGTGTGCATGAAAAATAATTCTAAGACCAACAAAAAGAGAAAATAAAAGAAAAATAAAATCATAAAGAGAAACAAAACAAAATATATAAAAAAATAAAATAATTTAAGTAATGAAAAATCTAAAAAAATATGAAGAGAAACGAAACAAAATATATAAAAAATAAAATAATTTGAGCAATGAAAAATATAAAACGAAAATAAAATTGATTATATTTTATATTATATTTCTTTGTGATTTTTTATTTCATTAAAAATAAAATTAATATTCTCTTAATTATCAATTTTTTCTTTATCATTTATTCTATTTTTATTCTATTAATAATTTTAAATTAATATTTGTTCTTAATATAAAAATCAATCCAAAAATTTCTCATAATTTTTTCTATATATTTTTAAAATTTTAAGAAAAATTTTAAAATAATAATAAAGAGTGATGTAAGATATAAGTAAAAGAAGAGAAGAAAGAGAATGGTAAATAAAAAAATTAGATTATAATGTTTTAATCATTATTATGATAACTAAAAAATTATTATATTTAATTTTACCTAAAAAATATTACATATTTTTTTTTTATTGAAAATAGTAGACGAATAGAAAATAGAGTATTAAAAAAGAGTATTGTTACATATTTTTTATTGAAAATAGTAGACGAATAGAAAAAAAAGTATTAAAAGAGAGTATTAAAAAAGAGTATTGTTAGTATTTATCTTACATGTTTTTAAATAAAAGAGTAATCTAGATAACAAGTTAATTTTTATCTATGTATTATCTATAATAGTAAGTCAAAAGACATGTTTATAGATAAATCAGATGCATTATTGAATTAACTATATTTTTTTGGTATAAAAAATAGTATTATGAGTTGAAAATAAATTTACTATATTATTTTAATGTAAAAGTTATATGGTGGAAAATTTGAAATATGGACATTAAAAAGTGTCACATGTATTAAACAAAAAGTTGGTTAACAAAGCTGAAATAAATATAAAAAAATTAACCATTAACTCCATAGAAAAAAAATGTTAACCGGAATTTTTCAGTCGGTTAAGTTAATTAATTAACCGATTAGCTGTATTTTGATAAAATAAAAATCATAAATCATAAATCTATATTTAATAACCACCTAATTTCAATCAAAATTAAACCATCTTAAATTTAACATAATATAAAATTTATTATTAAAAATCCAAAAATATAAAAAAAATTCAGTCCACATTCAATAAGTTTATTTAAAATTTATAACATAATTTAATATAAACCATAATATAAAAAAATTTCAGTATACTGCATTACAAAATAAGTGCGAAACTATTGTAATGATAAGAGAATACCAACAACATAGATAAACTCAAATTGGTACAAATAAAAAATAATCAAATTGATTTTATTTATAAAAATTTTCTTTCAGTTAAATAACCGAAATATCACTAAAATTGTTAACTATAAACTGAACGAAACTCATAAACGGTTAATTCGATTGGTTGATATTCGATCAAATTAAACTAAATTTTGCTCACCCTAATTCTAAGACTTGCCAAAGCTCAATTTTTACTTTATGGAAGTTATTTCTCTCTCCATTAAATTTTTCCACGTGCTCAATCCTAGTCAGCATGAAGATCTTAGGTTCACTTGGAGAATAGATATCACTCTGCATCAGACTATCGGTCAATTAAAAAGATGCTAAACGTAGTATAAAATAAAAATTGAAGGACTTAATTTGAAAACAAAATAAAATAAACACTGAATGTACAAAAATCACAAAATTTAGGGCCAAAATATATTTTCTTTTTGTCCAAGAAAACCTATCGTCAATTGTCATTTTTACCTTTCGACCGTTTGCACAAAGCACCAAATTAGCAAATACTGTCTAAAAGAAACCCATTTCAGCAAAAGATAAAAAAACTCTTTTCTTGTCCGCTAGGTTAGACACAGAATATCGGAGCCAAAATAAACCGGGAAATTGATCCATTTTATTTGATATTTCCAGTTCTTAGAGTCTTAATTCTTTACGATTCAGTGGCAGATACCCATTGAGATTTAAGTTGAGATCTCTCATGTGTTCTTAGCTATTCATTTTCTAATCCTTGATGCGATTAATTTAACCTTTTTTTTTTTAATTTCTAGTTCTTTTTTGAAATAGGGTTTAAAATTCGATTTCAAGTTGTGAAATTATGTCGAAATCGGCGATAGATGTTCCAGCAAAGGGTGGATTCAGTTTCGATCTCTGCAGAAGGAACGCTATGCTGGCTAAAAAAGGAGTTAATCCTCCATCATTTAGAAAAACGGGAACTACAATTGTTGGCATTGTCTTCCAGGTATGCTAATTCGTAAGTGGTTTTGCCTTTTATATTTAGATTCCACATTTTGTATGAATTTGAAGCTAAACCCAGTTTAATACTTTGGTTATCCTAGTCAATTTTATTGCTCCTTGTCCCCTGATATACTGTGAGATTAAGATATATAAGAAGATTTCGAGATATTTTGGGACTGTCTTCCACTTTCAGGATTATGTGTTTGTGCTAACCATAGCCTTAATGTGATAATCAAGAATGTCAGTGCGGATGTAGGATGGAGGAAGCTAGATTTGAGTGATTATTTTCTATGGTTTATGCGTGTTGCAAGCTAAATTCAAAGATATGGAGAACATCATTAAGATTTCATTGAAGTAATCTTCTCTTGCCTTGCCGACTTCTGACACCATTATTTTTCTCTCTTTAGTTTTTTTGTTGTGATCATCATTATTCTTTTGAGCTTTTCCTGACTATTGTAGGATTCTTTTGCAACCATCTGCTGTTGTGTCAATGCATGCATGTTATACTATAGTTCAGCTGAAGTGGGTGGGTTTGACATGTATGATACATCATCCAACTTAGTTGTTATGCAATTTATGGCGCACGATCCTGTTTTCATGTGATGACAAACTGAGGGTCTATGGTTGGATTTAAATTTTCTTTATATGCATGGTTGGGGAATTATTTGGACTTGTTTGGCTAACAAATTTCAGTTCTTATCAACATGACACTATGAAAATAATGAATGTTATTTTGAAGTTTACCTGAAACGACTGTCAAATGCTGTAAATAAGAACAGAAGATTACAAAAAATGAAACTGCTATAGAAAATAGCTTCCGCTAAGTTGTATGATCCTTGTTTTCCTAATCCTAATTAGGGAAATATAGCACAATTTTAAGTGGAGGTGTTCTTATTTAAGCATCTTTCCAGCTAAACATTAAAAGTGAATCATGAATGCAAAACCATTCATCTTCTACCCAGGAAGAGTGATGGAGATGACACAAGACACTTGCTAAAATTACAAATGGTCACACTAGAGAGATGCACACACAGCAAAAGAGGGAGATCCGAGAGTATGAGAATGATCCTAAGAATGAATTGCAGTAAGCACAAGAGTTCTTAAGTTGAGATGTGAGAATACTTCAGGGTTATGACAATCCAGGAATGCTTATGGGAAATTGAGAGATGAAGGAGGTGGGGTGATGAAGAAGGGAATAGACTACAACAGAATCATCAATGGGAACGAACTGGATTTTCTTGTGTTTATACATTTATCATAAAAGATGCTATATGAATGTTGTGAACATGAATCTAAATGATCATCGTGTCAATTTCATCTATTGTTCCTAAACATATTATTGTTGAGTCTCTATGAAGCCCTATTTGTTGCCTGCTAGGACTGTACACTTATATAGACAAACAGTTCTTGTATACCTTTTAACTGACTTCAATCTCAAAGTACATGGATAAAATTTATTTGTTTGGTGTGAAACAAACCTGAAAGAACACTACATAAAATAATTTTGATAATAAAGTGAGCTAAAGCAGAATGATTAGGTTGGTATTCTTTATAAAGTTGATTAGATTGGTATTCTTTATAAAGGTGGTAGTGGGTGAATCTATGATAGTTAGTTGAATTTTGTGGATGCCCATATGGTTGGTCCATTTTCTGGTTATGTCTTGCCTTCTTTGCTTCCCAAACCATTGCTTCGTGGACATGCAACTTTGCATCCATTATCTACAATTTATCTTGTGTAACTCATTTTTTTCTTTTGCTTTATTCCATATAGGATGGCGTCATTCTTGGGGCAGATACTCGAGCAACAGAAGGACCTATTGTCTGTGATAAAAACTGTGAGAAGATTCACTACATGGCACCCAATATATATTGTTGTGGAGCAGGAACTGCTGCTGATACAGAGGCAGTAACAGGTAGTTTGGCATCATTGTTTAATAGTAGTGCTATGGAACTTAACTGAACAGGCTATGAAGTTGGTGGTTTTTCCCTCATCTTCATTTCACTGAAGCTCATGCTTTGTTGTGGTGTTTGCATTTCTGTAGACATGGTCAGCTCACAGCTGCAGTTACATCGCTACCATACAGGCCGAGAGTCGAGGGTTATTACAGCACTCACTCTTCTTAAGAAGCATCTTTTCAAGTTCAGTTTCTTGGTTCAATTTTTTGCCGTTCACAACTCATCACTTCATATTAAGTATATGCCTGACTGCTTCATGTTTTGTCCAGCTACCAAGGTTTTGTCCAGGCTGCTTTGGTTCTTGGTGGGGTTGATTGCACAGGGCCTCATTTACATACTGTGAGTTTTTTTGTGATGACAGGTGTTTTTGTACCTAGAACCACTGTGTCCTCTACTAAAATTGTCTGATTTCTTGTATGCAATGATTTATTTGTTAGATATATCCGCATGGATCAACTGATACGTTGCCATTTGCAACAATGGGTTCTGGTTCTCTCGCTGCAATGGCTATTTTTGAATCAAATTATAGAGAAGGCTTGAATGTAAGTTCCTTGTAGATTTTTAGATTTAGATGCTTTTGTGTGAATAAGTAACAATCTTGGTACAATTTTGAAATTGACTATCTTGCAAGGATGGTATTAGGCTAATTTATGCACTTCAATTGAAGATTGCTTTACTGATTGCCTGAGTGGTAGCATGAATGTGAATGTCATGAATTTTTTCCTAATCTGCATCTGGAATTCTTTGTAGAGGGATGAAGGTGTAAAGCTTGTCACTGAAGCAATATGCTCTGGTGTATTCAATGACTTGGGAAGTGGAAGCAACGTTGATGTTTGTGTTATAACAAAGGTATGTTGTTTCCATCCAGTTACTCTTCCCTCAACAAAATACACCTTGAGCTTATATTCATGAAAGTCGTCTGCTGTAATGTGTGGTGAGACAGGGACACAAGGAATACTTGAGGAACCATTTGTTACCAAATCCACGTACTTATGTTAGTGAAAGAGGGTACCAGTTTCCAAAGAAGACTGGTAATTATGAAATTGCTCTTTCTTTTAAGAATGTGCTACTTCATTAAATGTCACCACAACTTGTGGTATCTAATATTATGATCATATATTTTTGTGAAATTTGTGCCTATAGAGCAATAGGTTGTCTTTGAGGGTGTTGAATATTATATATAATCCTTGAGCCAAAGATCAAGCCAACTTTTCTTTTGCTCAGTCTCCACATTTAATCTCCTAGAGTTCTTTTGTTGACTTTCTTGAGGAATCTTGATTCTCGAACTTGGGGATTTAGCTGTGTTATTTTGCTACTTTATTCTCCTCCATCATTTAAACTGCTTCTTTTATAAAACTAGTGTACTAGGGGTCTGCATGCCGGTGCCACATGATGTTAACGGTGTATGAGATAATCCAGTAATTTGCATTTTTGACTTCTCAATATTTATACTAGTAGCAAGCATTAGTGATATATATTTTTTTTAATTACTTTTTTTTTTTAGTTTTGATGTGATTAAGCAAGATGGTCTTTTTTTAGTTTCATGCTTGTAGTAAAATATTTTATTTTTTGATATACACAGACGTTCTGTTGACAAAGATAACACCATTGAAGGAGAAAGAGGGAACGAGTGAAGGAGGTGAACCAATGGAAGAGTGAAAAAGATCATCAGCATGCAGTTGAGATGTTAACTCTATAATGGTCTTTGTGGTCACTGCAATGATGTATTTTAAAATGTCACGGTTTCAAAACCGATATGAATCCATATTGAAATGATTTGGCTTGATAACAGTCCTACCAAGGAGATTCTGTAGGTGTATTGTTGTCTTTGAGGAAAATACCAGTTTAATCACTTGTTCCTCTTTCTGTCAGTCACTATCCATGGTAGAGAGGGAGGGGAAGGATGGATTCTGAACCTACAATTCATGAGATTTAGGCTCATTTTGATTATTTAGTGTTGTTTTCAAAAGCTTGAATATTAGGGGAACCAAGCATTCTGCTCTTTGGTGATTTAGTGTTCATCAATGCTGTACATTTTTGTACATCAGGATAATTTTGGAATAGATTGAACCTAATCGGTTGGAATTGACATTTATTACGTTGAATACTTAACAGGTCTAATATAATAGGGTGTGAGATTGTTGTTGAGTAAAAAAAAAACTAAAGTTTAAAATTTTTTGATTTTTTTAATTTTTTATAAACTGTTTTTTTTTTAAATATACTTCTGAAAAGAATATGTATTTTCTTTTTTGTTTTCAAAATTTAAAAAAAATAAAAATAAAAATATATTAAAACGCATATTTATTTATTTACCAATATGCTTTGGAACCCCTGAAGGGTATTTTCAAGGAAAAAGGAGAATGTCATCTTCAAGGCAATGGGAAAGGCGGGGATCATGACAAAACAAATAGACCCGTACCATTTGTGGGCTGGCCTGTAAGGCATTGGTTATCCTTTGCCTTTTTGCTTTGCTTTGGTTTCAGTTTTATTGTATTAGTTATATCCTCTATAAACCTTTCTAAGCATGCATCAAATGACCTACAGAATCATCATCCAATCTTTTGATGGTTCTTCTGGGTTGCTATTCTTTATTTATTTAATTATTTTTAATTACTACTATTGTTTTTTTTATTTTTATTAAAAACAGAAATACAAGATTCTGAGTCTCAAAGGGAAACTGTAATTATGAATAGACAAAATATAATAAAAGTGTGTTTCATATCAATTTGACATTTTTCAATCTTAAATTTTTGGCAATGTCGAATTTATTCTTTTTATTACATGTCAATGCTGTTGACATAATTTAATTATAACATGATTAGACTAAATATAGTAAATTATTGAATATAAATTAAAATATTAAATGTACTCTCAAAATTTCTAACCATAACAAAGGTCCCGGCTGTCTTTTATTTATTATTATTTTTCATATTGTATTGCCACTCTCTCTCTCTCAGGCGTCTGCCCCGAAAATCGTCCGCCCGCACACTGAAAATTCCAGCTATTGGTCTTCGTCTTCAACCTTTTTCCTACTTGAACGACCTGTCGTTTTCTTGTTAGCGGTTTCTGATATGTCTTACGATTACCTTTTCAAGTACATCATCATCGGAGATACAGGTGTTCACTGGGTGTTCTTGCCAATATGATTGTGATATTTTTTTTTTTGAATTTCCTGTGAATTTTTAATAATTTTGGGTTTGAATTGCGTGTGTTGGGGTTTAGGTGTGGGGAAATCATGCCTGCTCTTGCAATTTATGGACAAGAGGTTTCAGCCTGTGCACGATCTTACCATCGGTGTTGAGTTCGGTGCTCGCATGGTCACCATCGACGGCCGCCCTATTAAGCTTCAGATTTGGGACACTGTATGTTGCCTCTCTATTTCATTTTTTCCCCTTTCCAATTTTATTCCTTTCTTTGTTTTTATATATGTTTTGCAGTAATTACTTGAGCAAATAATTTATTTCTTTGTTTTTTTTTTAAATTATAATTTCTTTGTGAAATATTCAGTGCCAACTGAGTTTTTAACTTCTAAAACGGGATTTCTTTTAAAAAAATTACTCATAGAATGTGTTTTCTAGAGGCAGTGGTGCATAATGGACTTTCACTGAAATAAATTATTTGGTTCATTGTTTTGTTCTTTTGTAACATTTCGTTGTGCACTTTAATAAGTAGTTCCTACCTTTGCCTGGTGAAGTGTGAACTACAATTTTTTATTTCTTCACAAAAATGACACGAATTGCCTCTAAAGATTTCTATTAGGAGTTCGTATGTTTGGCTTTTCTGGTTTAATTATTCTCCTTTGCTGCCCACAAGTATGGTAGAATGAAGTCATGGTTCTGTTTACCAATTTGCATGATCATTCAAGAACCTACTCAAGTACATAGGTTTATGCATACAGTTGTGACTTCTTGTTTGATTTGTGAAATTGGGTAGCAATTTTTTGAGTAACTAAATATTTGGAATAGGGAAGCTATTGACTAAATGGTAAAGGTATTCTGTTGGTAAATATTAGTTGATCTATGTCTAATATATATTTTGAAATAAGTGAAATCATATTCAGAATTACTCATTAAAATTTCAGATAAACTTGTGCAATGGATGCATGTCTTTTCTATTAATTTCTGAGAATATGAATGCAAATTAACATATTTTTTTCCTCATAAAAGGCCATGAATTAATTTCAGGCCGGCCAAGAATCCTTCAGATCTATCACTAGATCATACTACAGAGGAGCAGCTGGAGCTCTCTTGGTTTATGACATTACAAGGTTAGTGTGTGTTGGTGACTTTGCTCTAAGGACAAAAAAAACACTTTGGTGAAAACAAATTGTTGTGTCACAAATGCACCATAATATGCCTTATACATTGCTTAGTAATCTGGTAGGCAAATTTCTATGTCATCATAGAAGATGTTAAGGTTCTGAGTTGTTTTCCCTTATGCTATTATTTGGGTTTTGAGGTCAGGATTCGGAAACTTCAAGGAGACATGTCTCCAATGTGTGAAGTACATGGATAAGTTACTACCAATTCTTTGTAGTTTTTTAAAATTCCAACTTTTAGAGAGCTTAAACTCCTATATTTCTTGTTTTCCCTCCAATTTGAAATTGGGATTTGTTTCTCTCATATTTATTGTTCTCTTTCTATTTACTTGTTTTCCCTTCTGAATTTGGGATGTTGTCCAGGAGAGAGACATTTAATCACTTAACAACCTGGCTAGAGGATGCTCGGCAGCATGCAAATCCCAACATGACAATCATGCTTATTGGGAACAAATGTGATCTTGCTCATCGTAGGGCTGTCAGCAAGGAAGAAGGGGAACAATTTGCTAAGGAAAATGGACTTCTATTTTTGGAGGCTTCTGCAAGAACGGCTCAAAATGTTGAGGAGGTGATATGTTGTAACCTGTCTAAATTCGTATAAACACATCAGCATATTTTTTTTAATTGTACCAACTAACATGCTAAAATTTGTATTGTAGGCCTTCATAAGGACAGCCGGAAAGATCCTTCAGAACATCCAAGATGGTGTGTTTGATGTATCCAACGAGGTACTTTTTGCTGTTCACTTCATTGTATTATGCCCTGCCTGGTATTCCTTTAGTTCATAGTATTATTGTTCCCAACTTGAAATGATCAATTTCTTTTTGCACAAAAAGTCGATTAATCTTTTATTGGAAAATCTTGCAGTCTTCCGGCATTAAGGTGGGATATGGGAGGCCTCAGGGCCCATCTGGTTCAAGAGATGGAGCTGTTGCTCAGCGAGTAGGATGTTGCGGCTGATTGAAACATCTATAAGAACTGTATTGATCCTTTTGTGAATTTCATTCAGCTTATTGGCCACCAATATGAATATATGTTCTGAACTGTTATGTGACCAAGTGAACATTTAATGTACAGAATCCAACATTTGTTCTTCCGACTGAATTAAATTTTATTGATAAGAGATTTTTATATATTTTTGAGCTTTGGTTAGGGTTTCTACAAAAATGTTAGGGCAATTAAAATTGACATAATGCTAGTCTTTTGTCCCTGGGTTTTTCTTGGCTTGTTGCCATAATTAGCCTATACTCCGTATATTACTTTCAGGCAAAGTAATCATCTACGCTTTCACTGAACTGATATTTAAAATTGACAAGAAAATCCTCTTAAATAGTAAATATAAGGAATTATCCAGTTAATTACATGGTGTTTACAGCCATATGGGTTGTCCAATATCCCACCATGCCCATGAGGGTCCTAGCTGAAAACATTATAGCAAGACTCCCCCAGTTCTATAAACTATCACCAAAAATTTTGCTTGAAGAGCAACAAAACTGCAAGCTACTCGGTTCAGGCATCTCAATGAGAAGAATAATATCCACAGACAAGAACAGCAGGATAAAATGCATTATCAGAAGCCCCTCATGTCCATGAATTGGCATATTTAATGCTATCGCTCAGAACCACCAAATACCTGCATAAATAAAAAAAATGTGAGATTAAGGAAATAGACGAAGCAATATGAAGTCATGCCTATAAATAATATCTTGCTCACCCCAGCAAGAATGTCTTTAGAGAGTTGAGATTTGCTTTCTTCTGCTTTATCTACAACAGCTTTTTTTTGTGGGAATTGCCGAATGACCTTTGGTACTTGCCCCATGGCAGAGTTTTCACCTCCCGACTCATTCTGGAGCTTTTGCTTCTGCAGAAGCAAAGATGATACTGATATTGCAGAAACACAAATGCTCTTTCCTAATTGTAATAAGCGCTCAGAAGAAGACAGGTGATGTTAAAAGAAAAAATAATAATATCATGCCACAAAAACCCATTGGCTTGTTTCTCCTGATTGAATATATAAAATGTAATCCTTGTTCCTAAAAATGAATAGAAAGTATATGCATTCAATTACTGATGAATAAATATAACACTCCATAAAGCAAACACTAAGGAGCTTGAAATTTATTAAATAACTTGTAAAAAATTTGATACAGCACCATACTTCTGAGCAGCTAGAAATACAGTAACCAAATATTGTGTTGAACTTATTTAACCAGTCCCATAAGGGACTTGAACATTGTTGTCCCGATAGTGGCGGACCTAGAAGGAATTTAGGGGGGACCAAACTTAAATATTTTCATTGTAAATTAAAATTTTTATTCTATCAATGTTCTTAAAAAAATTTGTTCTATCAATTCTTACCTATATAATAAAACTATAAAGATAAGTAAGATTAAAATTTAAAATATATAGTATTGAGAATTGCATTAGTCATAGACAACCAAAATATTAAACTTGAGACAAAATATTTGTAGCATAGTAAATTTCAAGTGGCAACAACCGCAGTAATCTTCTACATCTAAATGAGGAAAAAAATCAGTTAAACAAATGCAATTTATTTTATATAATATAACTACACTAAAACTGAATTATTTGTACATTTATAATTATCATTCAGAATAATCTTCTACATCTATAATTATTTGTACATATAAAGTTTAATAAGATTAACAAATGCAATTAGTTTTCTACATCTATAATTATTTATACCATAAACCTATTTAATTATTTTTTTTAAGTAGGAGGGGCTTAGGCTCCTAGATGCCCCTCTTAAGGTCTGCCAGTGTTACCCCATGCAGCATTCTGGCATTTGGAAATTCTGGGGCCCTTTTGGCATCCAAAATATTTTGGGTTGTAGATAGTATCAATAGAAAAATGAGAGTATGAAAGATGTTAAGTGAAAACCAATGTTAATGGTTTTCACCAGTGGCAGAATCATGTTAGTTATATATATATATATATATATATACTTTTAGACAACTACTGCACAACTAATAAAATCCAAAAACAACGTGGATATCATTTCAATGTATATGTCAAATAAGGATCTTGGTTACGCTGATATTTTAAAACTCAATCACAGATGATCAAAACACAAATAAAATGAACTAGGTCAAACATTATCCAAAGTTGTAAAATTACCTTTTTCAGTCGTTCTTCTATGGAAGTTAGAGCTCGGGACTGATCAACTTTATTAAGATAGAAATCCCTTTCCCTCTTTGCAGCAGAAATTTCTAGAGCTAATTTCTGCTCCCGTACAGCACTCTTGTAAGCTGTACCAGAAACACCCGGACTTAGACATGCAGTGAACTATTATGCATAATATCACATCACTGATTATGCATAGCACAAGAGAAATGTCCTTCCTACCTATTTCTTCAGTAAGATCATCCCATTTGAATTTACTCAAGTACTTAATATTCCAAAGGTCATAATAGAATTGTGACCTCTTCCTCCCACCTAAACAAGAAAAACGTATATAATATAAAATAAAGGAAAAGACAAGGAGTGCAAACATGCAAAAAGAACTGAGCTAACTTAATATCTGATTGAATATGAAGAAACATCCAGAAAAAAAAGGTACTATTTACTACAGAGAGTACTATCACAAAACACAAAGGGAACCCAAATTTTTGTTTGGTTGCAGCATGAACAACAAAAGCGTAAGAGATAGTAGGAAGGCATAATGTACATAAAGAATAAGACCAAGTAGATTGGTAAAGAAGAATCATATGAACAATATTTTCATGCATAACTTCCAATTCCAAGGCAAGCACATGGGCTTTACAAGTTTTTCTATGCAACAGCAAAATTCTCATTCCATCTAGAAAGTATAAACACAAAAAATAGAGTACTCAGGAGCCCATACATATTTTCCATGCAGAATCTTAAGGAAGGAAGCAAATTCTTCAAATTAAAAAACCTACCTATCTGTTCACCATTTAACATATTAGCAACCCTTTTGGCAATGCTTTTATTGGCAAACTCAATCCACCTGCAGGTTACACACAAGGAGAATCATGTGATTAATGGTTTGCAATAGCAACATGACACATTTTTAATACCAAAAAAACAATCAAGGATACAACATTAACTACATCCTAGAATCAATAAAGAGAATCTTATCCAGATTATCTTAGAAACAAAACAAACAGTAACTTCTTAGAGAGTCATTCAGATATATCATGTGTGCATCTGGCACAATTTTTCTTTAACATACCCTTCAGAGAATTCCTTATTTTGAAATCCACCAGCTCTTTTGCGGTGTGCTCGAACAGTTGGATCTGCAGAGTAAATTAATACATTTCCTTTAGTTTCTTAATCACAACATAACTTGAGGTTGACTGCTGATATGAGAAACCAGAAAGTATACTAAGAAGAAAAGGAGAAGCTGTGCAAGTAAATGTAAGGATTAAATATCAATCACCTGCAGGTGCAAGGTATATCCTCTGTATTTCTCCATACTGGGAAAGAATATGACGAAGCTTTACATGATCCATATGGGGAGGAATTCGACTCAAGTAGCAAACACCACGCTTGTCAGCATTAGCTGCTTCTTTTAATAACCGTGCCCGCTTCTTTTTAAGCCCATTGACCATTTCCTCGTCAGATTTTATATTCTTGTCATCCACTGGATTTATTTTATTGACTGCTTGTTCTTCCTCACGCTCTGCAATTTCCTTCAATACTTGTTTCTCTTTGTTACTTTTTCCATCGTCAGCCAAGGGATTCACCTCTTCTAGAGAACCCTCCTTACTAACATCTTCTCCCTCATCATCAGCTCTCTCTGGTAAGATCTGATTTTTTCTTTTCTTTTTTCCATTTTTTCCCTTCTTAACACCAAAATTTTTACTACCTTCCTCACTTATAGCAGTTTCTTCCGAAAGCTTCTTCTTCATTTTCCTTTTTCCACTTTCTATTCTCATATCATCAGATTCTGATATACCTCCAATCAGAGGACTGATTCCATCTCCTTCCTGTTCATCCACAGCTTTCCCATTCTTCCTTTTCTTTTTACTTTTCATCCTTGTCATTTCCGCACTGAATCTCATATGCCCATCATTCTGAGAACCCAATTTATCAACCTTATACTCTTCCTAAGACATTCTGTGCATGGAAACAAAGTGAAAAAACTCAAATGAATGGAGAAAGAAACATATGCAGATAGCTAAGCTAATCAAACAATTAATTATTAATCCTAAGATTTCATTAATAGACATCTACATTAATTTACAAAACTATGTCACTGAAATATTTTAAATATTAAAAAAAAAACTAGTCTTTTACCAAAAATTTCTCAATTAAAAAAAAGATAAAAAAAACTAGAAATCTGCAGCAAATAGCAAGCATCAATTATGCAACATGCAGAATCACTGAACAAAACCAAAAAATCAATAGTATTTGCATCTAATATTTCTTATATCCTTTAATCAATAATAAACACTTATGGCACTAGCTTATTGAGGTTGACTCCCGCTTTCATCTTTTACTAATCTCAAGAAGAGACTAACCAGAATTGTGGAATAAACTCATACTAGAGCTACCAAACTTCTTGATTAAAACCCATAAGGTAAAATTGCCAAAATGCTTCCCACTGAAGCAAAGCTTTCAATCAATGAAAAAGCAAAACACGCGAGTCTATTTATAACTAGAATGCTATTGTAACTTAATGCCAAATCCAACAATTAGCAAGTTTTCACAATTTCCGTTAATGCAAAGACAAAACTTAACAAGAGAGACTAATGGATAAGCCCAATCATTATAAATAAATAAAGAAAGAATTGAAGGCATGCATAAACACATAAAGCTACATACATAAGGTAGAAAGTGGTGGCAAAGGGAAGGGTACCCGCAAAAAGTTCCCTACCCATTCCCAAACCCAATTACATATACCCCCTCCCGAACCCATCCTGAATCCGTTTAAAATTATACTGTTAATACCTGTACTCGTCCCAAAACAGATTAGCATTACCCGATTAATATCCAAACCCGCATAATTACTCGTTTATCATTAAAAAAATTTAAAACAAATAAAATTCAAACTAACTAAACAATTAAAAACTTAAAATTATACAAACAATACACCATAAATTACTACAAAATCAAATAAAACATAAAATCTAATTCAACATATCCAAATTAAAATAATTCATCAAATTGTTCAAAAATAACATTAAAACAATAAAATTAAATATTGTTCATCATGATAGAAAACTTATATTTCAAATCTCTTGTAATTCATCAACCTATAAAAACACAAAAAAAAACATATAATTAATTATATCACTAGATTAAAGAAATTATAATAGAATAAATTGCACAGCAAAAAAAAAAATTAAACCATACAAATATATACCCATTATTAAAATTGTGAAATTAATCAATCATCATCTACTTGAATTGTGTTTATGCAATTTGAACTTGCACTTGAGTCTTAAAAGAAAAAAAATATATAAATATAAAATACTTTATCAATTAACTTAAATTTCTAATTAATTTCCAAAAATATGAAATTCAAACTTGTAATTACCTTCATAAGACAACAACCAAATCTGGGAGCACATTAATCAAATTCATTCATTCTAAAGAACATCTAATCTAAATCTGATCTCATTGTTAATCAAATTCATTCATTCTAAAGTAGCATCTCAATGAATCAGATCAGTTAAAAGAATGCCACCACAGAAATAAAAGAAATCATAAATTATAACATCCAGTAGTAAGCTGAATTAAAGAATCCAAATCAAGAAACCAGAAAATTCACCAAGAAATAGAGAGCACATACAAAGAAACCAAAACTCGAAGCTCAAGAACAAACCTGAAACTTCAAGCTGCAGCAGAAAGGACTAAAAATTCTAAAAGATAATTAAAAAAAAAAGTAAAATAAAAACACAGTCAAACAGCCAAAGCACAAAATTCAGATTACAGAAACTAAATAGAAAGAGAAAACACAGAGAAAAAAAAAAGGATCTAATCTATAATATAAGAAAAAAGAGAAAAAGCTTCGAGCCTTCAAAATCCTCCGATAACACACCATTCCCCAAAAAAGCCAAAGAAAAAAAAAATTCTGTAATCGACAATGTCCCTTCTATTAATATTATAAATACTTTATTATTATCATGTTTAAAAAAAATGCTTACAGCACAAGAAAATAATGGGATGGTAAACGCCATATTCAAAGAATAGATCAGGTGGAATCTTGACTACTTCAGAGAATGTCCAGAAAATAATGGCCAGAATTCTTTTTTTTCTTTTTTGTTTTATTTTCATCAACAGATCATACAGTGTCCCTTTTATTAGTATTATAATACTTCATTATTATCATGCATATATAATTCACTGTCAGTGAAAGAAAAGCGAAAAATGGGAGGAAGATGAACTGACCGAAAGTGGATGGCAATGGAGGCTGACGGGGACGGAATTTGCTTCTTCCTGTGATGTGGGTTGCTTCTTCTTCCGGCGATGGAAAGGAAGGGCGCTGTGAGGGTAACGGCGGCAGAATGCAAAATATTTGGAGGCTAGGGTTTCCATGGTTTATATACATATAATTGCATATATATAATATAGCAAAAATTAAGTGTGGTCTAATTTATAAACTTGACTTGGATGAAGGTTTGATCCCTGCTGAGCTACTTTTTACATAGAGTAATATTTTAACACTTTTTTTAATATTTTTTTCTCTATTATTTCAATAAAAATATATATAATATTTTTTTAGATAAAAATTAAATATAATTTTTTTTCTTTTATAAAAATAATTAAAACATTAAAATCTAATTTTTTATTTATTATTCTCTTTTCTTTTTCTTTTTGCTCATATCACACGTAACTCTTTATTTTTTTATTAAAATTTAAAAAATATATAGAAAAAATTATAAAAAATTTTTGAATTAATTTTATAGTAATACCAAAAATTATTTTAAAATTGTTAATAAAATAAAAATAGAATAAATGATAAAGCAAAAAAAATATGATAATTAAGAGAACATTAATTTTATTTTTAAGGAAATAAAAAACTATAAAAAAATCTAATATAAAATTTTATATTCGTTTTAAATTTTTTATTGCTCAAATTATTTTATTTTTTCTATATGTTTTGTTTCGTTTTTCTTCATGATTTTTTCATCGTTTTAGAATTTTCTTGCTTAAATTATTTTTTAATATATTTTTTGTTTTGTTTCTCTTTATGGTTTTAGTTTTTTTTTTATTTTCTCTTTTTGTTGGTTTTGGAATTATTTTTTATGCACACTATTTTTTCTAGAAAATTGTGTTTCATAAGCTTTAATATAAAAGTCATAAAAAATAATTTTGCATTTGGATATATAGCCTCTAAATAAATTTTGACTTAAATTTTTGAATGTGAAATTGCTACATAGAGTGTTATTTGTATTCTCAAAAATCAGACAAAAAATATATTTTATTTTTCTTAGTTTTTAAATTTTAATAAAAAAATGTAAAAAAAAAAGAGTGGTATGAAATATGAGAAAAGAGATAATAGAAAATGGTAAATAAAAAATATATTTTAATATTTTAATCATTATTATTAGAGAGAAAAATCACTATATTTAATTTTATCTAGAAAATATGTTATATTTATTAAAAATAGTGGACTAATAGAAAAGAGATTGTTAAAAAAGAGAGTTAAAAAAGAGTTGCGCTAACATTTCTCTTTTTACATAATATATATTTATTTATTATATATAATCAATTTCGAATAACGGGTATCTGAGGCTCTGTATCTGAATCTCACCTAAACTTCTGACGGATTTGGAAATTAATTTCAAACCTCGTTCTAAAGGGTTGTTATATAATGGATTCATATCCATTTTGTATTATGCCCTTCCACTCTTCACAAAGCGTACATTTTTCTAGAGTTGAATTTTAGTAAACTAATGAATATAAAATATATTCATCAGTTATAACTTACAGGATTATCGTTTTAAACTTTCAGATTCATCGTTTTTAAACTACAAGTTTATCGTTTAGATTTTACAGATTTAACATTTACAGGTTCATCATCTACATCTTGCAGATTTATCGTTTTGAACATACGACTTCATTCTTTTAAAACTACAAGTTCATCATTTTTAAACTTATATATATTACTTGCAATTTCATCCTTTTAAAATTAAATGTTCATCATTTAGATTTTGCATGTTCAAATATTTACAGGTTTATCGTTTCAAACTTGTAAGTTTATCATTTTAAAACTACAGGTTCATCACTTTTTAATTTACATGTATCATTTGTAGGTTCATCATTTTTAAATTACATGTTTACCATTTAAATTTTGTATGTTCAAACATTTATAGATTTATCGTTTACAATTTGCAGTTTTATCATTTCGAACTTTCAGTTTTATCATTTTAAAATTACATGTTTGTCATTTTTAAACTTACATGTATTACTTGTAGATTCATCCTTTTAAAATTATATGTTCATCATTTAGATTTTGCATATTCAAATATTTATAGGTTTATTGGTTACAATTTGCAAATTCATCTTTTGAAACTACATATTCATCATTTTGAAATTGCATATGTCATTTGCGGATTCATCATTTATACCTTATAGATTTATCACATACAAATTTATTATTTTTCCTAAACATATTATTTTAAACCTCTAGTAACTCGATTTTCTCTCTATATATTACTCATTTTTAATTTAAATATCTTTATTTTCAACCATTTTCTTCACAAAAAATTTAAAATTAAGTATTTTTATCTCAAAAAATAATAACAATCATTATAATATTCAAAAATACTAAAAATAAAATCAAATATGTAAATTAAAAAAAATTCTCTCTAAAAAATAAACTTAAAATATGCAATTTTTTTAATTTTTGTGAAAAAAAAGATGAAAAAAAAAGAAAAAGAAGAAGAAGAAGAATACTCTGAAAAATACACTGAAGAATATGGATCAATCATAAAAAAAATTCTAATTCATTCGATTAAGTTTCCTTCCTATTAATCTGTAAGTTCTTCTCAAATATAAGAAAATAATTCAATTCTAAAACCAAATATCGTAGTTATCGAACTAGTAATCGAAAGGATTTTATATTAAAAAATGGTGTCGTTTCAATTAATGGTACACAAAACATCATGCATTTAGATCCATAATATAATTTGTGTGTTTCGAAATCCTAATAGAATTACTCATTAAATGGATTCAGATATAGTTGGGTACCCAAGAAATTCGGATACATTGCCACCCCACTGAGGCTCTAATAAAGAAAGAAAGACTGGCAGGATACTAATGCACAACAGTTTTTTAGATTAGCAATTCACACAGGAGGAGTCTGTGGTGTTGTGATCAAAATCGGCTACATTAAGTAGTTTAATAATAAAAGAGGAAGAAAATAAAGGGGAGAACACTGGTTTTGCATTTGCTAATGAGTTTCTTATTTCTTATGTTTTAGGTTTGATCCAGCCCTATCATTAGAATTTTAGAATTGGGGTTTTTGAAAAATAATAATGATAATAACAATTTTCTTTTGAAAAATCATTTTTAGGATAAAATAACCGTAGAATTTCCTTGTTATTTTTTGAACTTCTTTGAAATCAATCCTGGAGTTTCCAAAAAACAGGTTCAAATTCTATTCTCCCCTTTCCTCCCATAGATATGTACTTGATCAAAAAAAAAATTATGCAGCAAAATAAGATTTTTAATTAAAAATTTATTAAAATTTCATAAATTTTTTATATATTTTTATTTAAAATATTTTTTGATTTTCGTGAATATTATTATTTCATATCCAATTTTGATTACAATTTCACTAATAGTTAAGAGTTTTTTTTGGGAAAAAGTCATTGAATTTATGATTAATTTCAATATAGTTAGTAAATTTATTTTTTTATTAGCAATTGTTTTTTCGCAATTTTTTTCTTTGATGGAAAACAGTTTTCTCCATTACAGAAGGCTGAAAATAAAATTTAAGCCTACTTCCATCTGCACATTAATTTTTTCACTCTTAGATCTTGTAGTACTTTTTTTCATTGTTTTGTCAGTTTTTACCCCTCGAAAAGGATTTTATGGGCTTTTTTTTTCCCATAAAATTCTTGTATAGTTTGATTTTCTTTTGTTCATAAAGATTTATCTTCAGTTTCGTTTCCCTAGATAAAATTAAATTTTCTTATAAATTAGAGTGGTTTTAATCTCAGCATGGTTCAGATCTACAAAATTTTATTCTAAGGTGAAATATTTATCAAATCTAATATGATTCCTTCAAACAATCCATAAATTCTACTTAAACTCTTTTAATGGTGTTTTTCTCTCCTTTTTCCTAGGTGGCAAACATATGATCAGTGAAGCATTAAAATTCAGCAGAGCACATCAAATTCTATTAGAACTGATCATGCTATCTAGACTCACAATTCACAAATAATCTAAAAATTACAACAAAATTAAACACTTACAAATAATTAAAATACTAAAAACACAATGTTGTTTACACTCATAATAACTAATGGGATGCATTTCAAACAAAAATTCTTGAAGGACTGGGCAGCCAGACAATATTCTCTTCACATTATCATTGTGTATAGATTGAAGATGAAGAACTTGCAGGCTTGGAAGGCATGCATAGTTAGGGGGAAAAAAGGAACACATTCAGCATAAAGCTTCAAACTCTTTATTGTTTCATTATTTAAAAGTATTCATAATAGTACTAGAGCTCTAATTTTTGTTCTCGCAAGGAGACAAACAACTATAGAACTAGTAATAAAAGGCAGCAAATCAGGGGCAATAAATTCAAACTTAGACTAACAGCTTTTAATTTAAGAAAAATAGCAACAAAAATTAGGTTCAAAAAGCAAAGATTGAGATCGAATAATTGTTGAATTCATAAAACACTTGTTGGTGGTGTTGTAAGGCATCCGACGAGCAGCAACAGCGACGGTCACGCGTCGTAGAGAGGGAGACCAAAAGTACTTTTCTATCTCTAGTACCTTATGATAGGCTTCCTTTAATGAATCTGGAGAGTAAAGATGGTACAGTGCAACCTCCCTCTTAATGTCTACCCTCAGACCATTGACAAACCTATTGACTCTAAAGAAAGGTTCTTTCTCAATTTCGTACGCAGTAAGGGAAGCGTCGCCAACGGTGTAGTAATAGATGGAATAGAAAGGCAGTGGTGAGAAAAAATTAGAGGAAGAACCCTAAAAACTTTTCATATATGTAAAATAACCTCTTATATAAAATATTTTTTTATATTTTAAAAATAAATATAAAAATGATGAAATTACCTAATTGTCCCTGATTTTATAAGTTTAAACTAGCTAAAACAACGTTGTTTTTCTAAACTAATTTTTCCAAACTAGCTAAAACTTGGTAACTCACATTTTAAACCGTCCCCACCACTTCTTCAACTCAACTCTTCATGACAATAAGATGTAGGTGGAGTTTTTATTCCCGACTGTAGATGTAGGTAGTTTTTTTTCCAATTGTAGATGTAAGTAGTTTTGAATCCCGACGGTATTACGGTTGAGATGGTAGAAATTAATGATCTTTTCATTCTAATCTAGACTGTAAAGAGAGCAGAGTTTATTTATCCTTTAGTAGTTTAGGTTTAATGTATATTAGGGTAATGATATCTATTTTTGGTTTGAGAATATTAGTCACGATTGTAGAGTCTTGAGATATTGTTAATCACGACAGTAGAGAAGTAGAAATGGTCGAGTTTAGTGATATTATGAAAACAAACATTAACAATGAGATGTAGGTAGAGTTTTTATTCCCGATCGTAGATGTAGGTAGTTTTTATTCCCGACCCTAGATGTAGGTAGTTTTGAATACCGATGGTATTATGGTAGAGATTAATGATCTTTTCATTGATATTCTTTCTTCTACTGAATAATGATTATATTTATCTTTATTTGAGTTTGATGAGATTCCAAGATTGCCAATAGGAGTGCCAGAAGAAAATTTATTTTCCCTTAAGCTTACAATAAAAGGCCTTCCTTGGATGATTTTCAAGCTCTAACGAAAGAAGGGTTGATTGAGGACCCTGATATCTTGGAGGATATGAAGAATGACATATTTGGAGCATACTTTGATATAATTGACTGCCATCACTCCTCTACCATCATGTGGGAGCTATTTTTAGAGAGGATTCTTTTAATAGGGAAGGGGAGATGTGGTTAAGTATTAATGGCCTTCCTATCAGATACTCCCTTACAGAGTTTGCTTTCATCATTAGGCTATAGTGCTCACACTTGTTTGATCATTGGGATGATTACCCCAAGTACAATGAGGATGTAGTTAAGGACTTCATGAAGAAAAACTTTCCTAGTGTGAAGGAGACAATTAACATCGATACGGTGGCAAAAAGGTTTAAGGAACTGTACAAGAAGCAACTGCAAGAAAGGCAAAATGCCAGGGAGAGAAGGTAAAAAATGAAGCACGATAAGAAGAAGAAGGTACAGGATGACTTCAGAAGAGAAGTAATTATTAAACTGACACAAATATTATTTATTGAGATGGTCTTGCATGCGAAGGACAAGAAAAAAGAAGCTATTCTGGAATGGATTTTCAGAATTGTGCAGGATCCTGAATCTTTTGGAGTCTTTCCTTGAGGAACATGGTCCTTCCAGTATTCAATGAGGTAACTCTTGAAGGATCTGAATAATAAGATGGTGGAGCTGAAGGTGAATCTAAATAAATCCAAAACATATATTTATGTGGGTTTCATTCTTCCATTGTCGGTGAGTCCATTCTCTGTAAACATTAGTTAACATCCTGCATCTCCAAATATTGTAAATTAACCTTTTGTTTTTATAATTCTATAGATTTTGGTATACGAATGCATACAGGATATGGTTGAGCAGTATGCACAGAGGAAGATTATTTCCGATGACCAACCAATTCCTCACTTCTGTAGGTGGAGTCTAGGTTTGCGAAGAAAGACCTAAAACATAATGAGGACTTTGAGGTTTTCAAAAGGGCCAAAGTAAGTGTATCACACAATTCAAATTTATAATCATGAATTGTGTTATGTTTGTTTTAAAATAGTTGTTTGATGACATCTCTTAAATACCTTTATAGATGGTGAAAAGTATCATGATGCCAAATGAAAATGAGGTTGGCTTTGACTGGATGACAACTTTTTTGGCACCAGAAACAACCCCCAGTGAGGAGTTAGACACTTACATCAGTAAGTTGGAGATAAGATATTCCATTAATTGGGAGGATGTTGGTGGTAAGGAGAGTGAAAATAGAGTTAAAGTCCTCCCAGTTTTGAAGGATGTTGCTACAAAAAGACACATCCCTCTAAATGCAAAAAATGATTATGAGGAGACATGTGTTGAAGGGTCTCCACCAGTAGATAGTGTCAAAGCCAATGTAATAGATGAGGGTTTGAAACAAAAAATTATATCAATTGTTGCAAACTGTGTGGAGCAGATTATGCTAAGAAAAACTACAGAGTTAAGCCGTCAAATTGCATCAGTTAACCAACTTATTCGGGAGGTACATTCTTTAGTCCTTAGTTAAAAACCAAAGTGTCATTGGCAGTACTTGCATGACTCTGCTTCGGACAACAAGTTGCACTTTAACTAAATTTATCTATCTTACACTAATTTTTATTGTGAGACTGTATGACTCGACCATATATGGTTAAATAATATTTATCCCTACCATAATGGCTAGAGATGGTCGAGAATAGTTACTAAAACTGACTTTAAGAGAATAATTTTTTCATTAATTAATCTATATAATTGCTTAAACTTAATATGCTTCATATTTTTCTATTACTCATTAATAAATAATTTGTTGATTAATTTTTTTTAGCTCAATCGGGATGAAGATATGGAGTTAGATGGTGAAACCGAGGAAGATGTTGGGACTGAGAAGTATGACTGGAAATTTGAGGTATGTACCTTATCTAACTTCTGCTACTGAATTTGGTACTTAAAATATTTAATATTTAAATGTCTACACTCTAATAAAATATTTCATTATTTTTTTAGCTTAATCAGCTGGTGGATGTGGCTATTGGTGGCATAGTCCATGATGGTAAAAATGTGGATACCAAGGAAGAGGAGGATAGGACTGAGAAGAATTGGCCTGAGATTGTTGAAAAGGCTATGGAGGAGGATGGGACTAAGAAGAATTTGGCTGAGAATGTTGAAAAGGTTATGGAGGAGAAGAATAAAGAACCTAAGAATGATGATAGGGTCAAAATGGGGTTGAAAAAGATAAGCAGATTGTTGGGGTTAAGAAGAATGCAGAGCCAATTGACCCTATCGATGATGACTTGAAAGACGCTTCTGTTAGGATCATAAAGGGTGAGAAATTTGTACATCGGGGTGGGAGAAAAAGAAATATCAGTAAATTTATGGGCTCACTTTGGACTCAAGATCACGTGCTGCTAAAGAATAAAATCAAAGTTGATGATCAACAAGGTTGTAGCATATTAAGAGTACCCAACGCATCTAAATTGAAAATCATCAATAAGTTAATCAAAGAAAAAGTCAAAACTCAGTTGGCAATCAAGACCAACATATGTGAAAGGGATGAAGGAGACGAAAAATTATAGACAAATTTATTGATGCCCAATAATTAACTGGAGACTAGGGTAAGTCAAAATTATTTTTCTAAATTTAATTTTGTTATTATCTTTTTGCAATATGTAATAAGAAAACTGATTTGTTATTCTTCTTTTTATAGTACTTTGAAGAATAATTATACCTATTAAGGAGGATTCACCACGAATATCTAGAATCTATGAGGCAAAATGCTATGATATTGAATGAGAACTTCAACCAAATTGTGGGATGCAATTTCTATGAGGACCTTCTCAATATCAACAATACCCTCTTGAATTACATCAATAATGACAGTGAATGCTCATATAAGAGACAGTGGAATAATATAAAGTGTGTGTACTTGCTACATAACATACAAAATAAATATTGGGTAGCAGTGAGAGCTGATTTTGATACCGGATGTCCAGTGGTTTTTGATTTGTTGAGAAATCTTATCACCGATGAAGCCCTGGCTGAAGGCATACAGGCTCTTTGCAAGACATTCCTAATTTTGGCAGGAATTGAAAGACTTGGTCCCCATAGTTATGAAGTCAAACCAGTATAGGATATCGAGAGGCCATTTGATGTTCCATAGCAAATGGATGGTGATTGTGGGGTGTTCACACTGAAGTTCATAGAGATGGACATTCGTCAATTAGGGTTTAACAACTTATAGGGTCTAAAAAGAGAAGGAATGAGGAAAATAAGGCAGGAGATGACATTCTATTTATGTGATGACCTCAATCTTAAAAAGATACTGAAGATAAAAGCTCCTCCAACCTAGATCTTTTAGCCTAGCTGCCTATAATTTTTCCTATCCAAATACACTTCCAACCTAACTCTTCATTTCTTCTATCTTGTTGTTAATATAATGTGAAATTCAATGTTCTTCATTCTTATTGTGTCTTGAGTATTCTATTCTTATGTTTCATAGTTTTAGGATCGACTGCTGATTATTTGTTTGGAAATTATAATTTAGTGATTATCTATTTGGAACATTTTTTTTGCACTTGCTAATTAAGTCTTATTTGAGGATATCTTAAAAAAACAATTACATTCATATTTTTGAAGTTTTCCCGACCGTAGTGAACCACAGTAGAGATATAACTTGATTGTCGTTTAATAATCTTGACAATCGTAAATGTATCCTGACTGTCAACTCGTTACCTGATCGTCGTTTTTTCCTGCTAAAGGTGTGCAAAAAATTGGATTTTTTTTTATCTAGAACATACATTTTTCAAAAGTGAAAGAAAAAACATATAATTTTATAATCAATTGAATATAATCAATGCCAATTTGGATCTGTGGTTCACGAAGGGCAAAAAATGATCTTATCACATGAATTAGTGTTATTTAGTGCCTGAAATTGGAATTTTTGGACTTGAAATATGCATTTTAAAAAATTAAAGGAAAAAACATGTAATTTTATAATAAATTGAATGAAATCAAAGCCAATTCAGATTTGTTGTTCATACAGGGTAAAAAATGATCTTATCACATGAATTAGAATTTTTAGTACCTGAAATTGTGGTTTTTGGATTTGGAACATGCATTTTTAAATTGAAAGAAAAAAATATGTAATTTTATAATCAATTGAATATAATCCAAGAATTAAATTAGGGTTTCTTTTTATTTAGCTGACTATCGTGATTAATTGGTTCAACTATCTGGATAATATTATTGGCGGTCGGATACTAGTCCCGACAGTAGTTCACAAATATCACGACTGTCGGCTCATTTTACTCGATTGTCATTTCTACTATTTATTTTTTATTTTATTTGCAAAAAATGTGATTGCTTTATGTGGAATGTATTACTTTGAGAATATTTATGGAACATCATTCCAATTTACAGTCTCTAAATCTTTAGTCCAAGAATTGGTGACATAACACTTATCTTTCACTTAGTATGTAGGGTTTAAACTGCAAAAAATTGGAGTTTTTGGCTATGGAACATTCATTTTTCAATATTAAACAAATAACACATGTAATTTTACCGTCAATTGAATATAATCATGCCCAATTTGAAAAGGTGGTTCACATAAGGCAAGCGTAATGATTGATCTTATAACATCGAATTAGGATTTTTAATGCCCGTAATTAGGATTTTTGGACCTACAATATCTATTTTGCTAAATTGATCCTAAAAATCATCTTATTCTAACTTTTATTGGTTGTAAGTAAGCCAAATTTGAAGAAAACATCTCCCAAAAATTACTTTCATCATTTTTTTTATTTAGCCAACCATTGTGATTAACTAGTTTAACTATCGGGATAATACTGTCGGTGGTCGGATACTAGTCCCGATAGTAGTTCACAAATGTCACGACTATGTTGTGCTTAAGAATATTGATTTCAGAAGAGTATTTTGGAATTTACCATGAGATTCGTCACCTGCAGCCATTAGGTGTAACACCTTCTCATATAGTTAGAAATAATCCCAACTATATAGAAAAATGTCACCTGACTATTAGCTTAAAATTCAATTGAATTAAAATTTCTTCCATTTTAGTTATTATATTTTCATATGTTAATTAATTAATTACATTTTATTATTATTTTTACATGATAGCAATATGTCATTCAATTAATGAATCTATTTTATATGCGGAATTAACAAACCATGTTCATATTTTCAAACATAAGTTTAGACTTTCATTATCCCGATGTTTACAAAATACATATGATATAAATAAAATTATATATTTCCATCATAATAGAGACATATAAAACTTTTGAAAACCATAATTATACCATCACCCATGACATGTGGACAAGAACAAAATGTATATCATGTAAAGTACCAACTCTCTGATGTGGATTTACTTTATTTGACTCTGTATGAGCTTGTTTCTCTTCCTGTCAACTTCTCTCTGTAGGCTCCAAATCTGCGTATGGAAAAACACCCACACGCTAGGTAACCTAATGCTTAGTGGTACATATGTGCACAAATATTCATACATATACTTATGATATGTCATAAAAATTCAATGTTCATATTATCCAATTTTGCATATAAATATTCATAAATAATAATTCATATATCACAGTCATTTTTATAGCAATATAAAAAAAATCAATTTATTATATATCAATATGGAATATTACATTCCTAGTTTATTGGTTTAACACATATACATGTCATAATTTATAAAGGTAAATTCATATTCATACCTCATTTGTGATTTCTATTTCGTTATTTCATTTACCTGATAACTGACTTTTTTTATATTTCTTTTTTTTTATTTCTTATATTATAGCCCCAAAACTTTAAACTCGGATTATTTGGATGCGAGTTGTGAAACATGAGCACTCTCACCCGAGCTTAAGCTACCCTGCTCACTATCTGTATCTGTCTGTATAAGTGCTCAACCGAGCTTCTCAAGTCAAGAGCGTTTTCACCCGAGCTTAAGTCATCTTGACTGAGTAAAATAATAATTGCATGCATTTAGGATCAAGGGTGCTCTCACCCGAGCTTAAGCTATCTTGTCTTTATAATAAAATTTTTCATATCATCATAAATTTCTATGATACCGTAAACCCCTCAATGACATGTCATCTATCCTATTTCTAGTCTTAGATTAGAGAATTGGGCTTAATTGATATTATCATCTTATTGTTTACATAATTCATCAAAATTCACATATTCATAATAATTTTTGATTTATATGCCATATACATATAAAAAAATTTCAATCTCATTTGAAACCTCAAACCATAATATATCATATTAATTTAGTCAATACACATAAGAATTTTAAATATAACTACTATCATATTATTCAAAATTAAAACATATATATATATATATATATATATGTCACCTAATATTTAAAATACCAAATTACTAAATTTTTATTTCTGGACAGATTTCTGTCCTAATTTTATATTGCATGTTTCGTATATTTCTAATTCGGATTTGACCTTATGGTATTCTATGAATTTTTAGCTTAATGTCTTATCTTTCATATACAAAAAGAATCACATAAATCTGAATTTTTTAGCTAAAGTTATATCCAAATAACCGTATAGTACTCAGTAAAAATATGACAAGTATTTTTTAAAATATTCTTAGGTCCAAGATTTTGTATAAAATTTTAGGTTCAATATAAATTATAGCTAGCATTTATAATCTTCATAAACTTTTTATATCTATGTGTCTACTTTTATTTCAAACTAGTTTCATCCCGATCCAAGTTCTAGAACAAAATATATAACCAAAATAATATATAATGGCCAGAAATAATTATCCAGAATTTTCTGAGTACTTCTAAATCTGAGAATTTGTAGAAATTTTTAGGCCAACTTAAAATCAGATGTAGTATTTACACTCTTTATAAAAGTTTTAGATCTATGTGTTTATTTTCAACTAGTTTCATCTCGATCTAAGTTCTAGAACAAAAGATATAATCAGAATACTATAGAATGTTCAAAAAATAACTATCCAGAATTTTCTAGGTACTTCTAGATCCAAAAATTTATAGAAATTTTTAGACCAACTTAAAATCAGATATAATATTTATACTTTTTATAAAAAATTTAGATCTATATGTCTATTTTCATTTCCAACTAGTTTCATCCTAATCAAAGTTCCAAAACAAAAGATATGACCAAATACATCAAAACTGTTCTGGACAAATTTTAACAAAATCAGCAAACACAAGTTATTTGTTCACTTATCCTTCAACATCAAACATCATTGAAATGCAAATAAAATGCATAAATGAAAAAAAAATATGCTCATATGTACAAACCTTGACACAATAAAGTTTTAACATCTTCAAACCTTAAGCTTTTATAATTATTTTAAGGTTTTGGGTATAGGAAGAGGAAGAAGAAGATAGGTGAAAGAAGAGAGAATTTGTGTATGGAAAAGTGGGAGGAAGGCTAGGGTTCTGAAATTTTGAAGAAGAAGAAGAAGAAAATAATATTTTTATACTCATGGTAAATACCCTATTAAGTCCCCTTTGTTTTTGCCAAATATCCACTTCAATCATTGGTTTTTACCGTATTATTATTAACTTACCTAACTTTTCTATCTCTTTTATTTAAGACACATAACTTAATAAAAATTTACTTGTAAATCTTTTTATTATATTTTATTTCTAAATTTAGTCTCAAAAAATTTTAATTACAATAATTAAACATGTTAATTATCCAAGCCTAAATTGACGGGCATTACATTAGATTTATAGCATGTTATTTGCAGGCAAAAAATAAATATTCCCTTATTTATTTTGGGTGCCTAAACTTCTTTTATACTAATGATAAGAATCTCAATTTTTTCGAGAAAACAGTGAAACAAGGTTGTGATTTATCAGCCTATGTCTTTGGCGTTGCTTTAATTATAGTGAATAGCATAGACGAAAGGTTGAAGTGGCTAAGAGTTGCATGGAACACAAATGGTAGGCAGACACCGATGCATTCAAGGAGGATGCTGTTAGAAATGACATATGAATCTCTAAATCTTTTTGAAGTCTCTAATCCAACAGTTTGCAAGATTCACTCTAATACTTTGGAGCCTTGGCCTTGGAATGATTGGTATTCATTGGAACAAAAACAAAAATTTTCTGTATATTTTTCATGTGTAATTGAAATAGAAAAAAAAATGTCTAAATGTGGCTTGGGAAATACATATGTAATTGCAAAAAATCAATGTTATTTTTTATAATATATGAAAAACACTGGAATGTAAATGGAAAAAATCAATGTTATTTTCTATTATGGTCTTTGTATTAAATATATACAATATATTAAAATTGTGCAAAAAAATCAATGAAATTTTTATATAATTTGAATCTACTCATGATCGTCGAACTTAATCCTACTGTCGAGATAGGTAGAGATAAATTACTGAAATTTCAAATTTCACTTTGCTCAAGTCAATTTCCCTACCGTTGAATTAATCCTACTATCAAGATAGGTAGAGTTAGATAGAGATAAATTACTAGAAATTCAAATTTCACTTTACTCAAGTCAATTTTTCTACCATCGAATTAATCTTACTGTTGGGATAGGTAGAGTTAGATAGAGATAAATTACTGGAAATTCAAATTTTACTTTATTCAAATCAATTTCTCTACCGTCAAACTTATTTCTACCATCGAGTTTGGTAGAGTAAGGTAAAAATAATTTACTGAAAATTCAAATTTCACTTTGCTCATGTGAATTTTTATTGGAAATTCAAATTACATATATAATGAAAGTTAAAATAAAAATACATTAAATTACAAATACAAAAAAAAATATGAGACTAATTATTTTTGTTTGCCTCCTTTGTGTCTGTTGAATATTTTCTACATGTTCTTTTTGAGTGGCCCTGCTTCCTACAGATTGAGCAAGTAATCTTCCATTTTCCAGTTTCTCTCACGGAAGGAATTCTTTTTGTCCTAGTTCTTCCTCTCTTCGTCTCAACATCAAAGGGAAATACTTTCACCAGTTCCAAGCCTTCGAGGTCCCATTCGGCTTGTGGTGGTACTAGATAGACAATTTCAGCATATGCGATAAACATATTATCTACAGAACATCAGTTATTATGCAATTGATGCAAATTAATTCCGACAATCTGACAATATGTCAAAGCATGCACACAAGGAAGCTTATCCAGGTTAAATACACGACATGAGCATGTTTTATCTTCTAAATTAATGCTGGCCTCATTACGTTTCCCGCTCACATCAAACTCAAACTTGTTGAGTTGAATCGGGTGCATCCCTATTGCATCTTGGTATCGTTTTCTAACAATATCTTTAGCCTTAGGTGTCAATGGGTTATCCCTTAGGGGCTATAAATTAGGTAATTCTTTTGTCCTCTTATTACGCCACTTGAATACTTTGGCTTGTATGCCCTCCAATAATGAAACTATGGGATACTCTCTTTGTTCCCTCAAAACGGAGTTTATAGATTCTGCCCCATTAGTAATCATAATATTGTATTGAGTACTGCAGAAACGAGCTCTTGCCCTTTGACATACATTCATTCTTGTTTCCTCAATATATTTAACAACCATTTCAAATCTCGTCCCAAGTTCATCGTAGAGCATGTTGAATTCTAAAATTTTGTATGCATTTGTAACTTTTTCAAAAAGCTTAACCACACCTTTCTTCCTCACATTTTCTTTGACATTTTGGGAAATATGCCACCTATAGTATCCATGATTAGTTGCCTTGTAGTGATTCCTGAGACCATTGGTGATGCTCTGGTGTCTATCAGAAATAAAAACCAAATCGTCTTCATCGGGTATGAGCTCCTGTATATTTCTAAAGAACCAACCCCAGGAATCATTATTATTTGAGTCCACTACAGCCCAAACTAATGGATATTGATGGAAGACACCATCTTGGGTTGTTACAATGAGCAAAACTCCTTTGTACCTTCCCTTTAAAAAGGTTCCATCAATCATAATTACCTTCTTTAGTGCATCAAATCCTTTAATGCATGCATGATGCGCCACGAATACATATTTAAATCTTCTCTCATCATCTACTTCCAAACATGTAGTAACTTTAACATCATTCGCCTTATGCACCATCGACAGGTATGCAGATAGTAGACTATAGCTTACCTCTGGAGATCCGATGAGGGTTTTACATGCATATCTTCTCCCCAACCAAGCCTTGCAGTACGATATGGGAATACTTTTATTCTGCATCAGGGTCATTATTGCTTTGGGCCTTATGAGATCTCTTTGACCACCAAAATGAGATAACACTATCTCCCCAACATACCTCACCATTGCTTGGCTATGTTATCTCTTCTGACTACCAATTGAGCAAGTGTGAACGTTATTATATGTTCAGATCTAAAAGAGTATTGAGTTATTAATTGGTGAAGCTCGCCCCTTCCACTTGCACGTCGGGTTCTTGCATTTTAAGACATATCTATCCTTCTTACATTTAACAGTTTTTGTTTCAAAGTTCCCTTGGAGGGCAACATCTTTTAGCTTCCTCTTAACCTCCTTCTTGTTAGCAAACTCCTGACCAATTGCCAAATCTGACCCATCTAAAAAGAACACTCTCCTTCAAATGAGTCAACCTATTGCCCTGACTCAATTCATCATCATCATCACCATTTAAATAAAAATGATCAAAATTTACATCCAATGGCTCGTGGACCACATCCAATGAATTGGGTGTGCCAATTTTTGCAACCACATCCATATATTTTGATGGAGTCCAATTAGACCCTTCAAAATCTATATTTTGACCATCATCCCTTGGAGAGTGAGAAAGAGAAACACCATATTCTCCATGTGCAGAACCATTATCATCGATAATATTGCATTTCAAATGATCATCACAAACTTCAAATTGGTCATTGTTTAAATCTTTAGGTCGTTCGTCAACTGCCTCTTTTTCTATGAGCTCCAAATATAACAAACAATCCTCCGACTCTCTGTCACTAAAAAAACTTTAAGACCACTAATCCAATCAATTAAAAAAGGCAACATCTTGCCTCTAAAGCGTGGAGCTTGGAATCTCACTTTCAAAACATGCTTGTTACAATTAACACCAAATACATTATATATTCTCTCCATGAATGTGTTATATTTCAATTTAGAGTCATCCATTTTGATGCATTGGATATCCTCATTTCGTTCGCACCATTTAAAAAAGTTATTCTCGTTCTTCAATTCCTTTATCCATTCTCTACCCAACACAAAATAAACATTCCTCGGAGCCATAACTGAAGCAAAAAAAAAACACTAAATACATAATAAAACATTAGTATGAATAGGTAATGTTCGAAACAGTGAGTCAATGAAGAATGAATCAATATACAAGTCTTAACCTAACTCGACCATAGTCGAGATCAACATTATTTATTTAACAAAACTATCCCGACCCAAGCTTGACTACAAAGGTAGAGATGGTAGAGATGAATGAGTGGATCCACGTTTTGGATTTAATAGAAAAACTGCAGAGATTTGCATCTGTATTCTAAAGCATTCTAAATGAATCTTCACAGCTATATACTAAAGTACATTTCATTTAGAATATGGATTAAAATCTATTTATCTCAGATTTGCTTAGTATACTCATTTAAATTACGAAGCTTAATAACGACACCGAAAATCTCAAAATACAGATTGAAAATTCAGAAAATTTGGGCTGTGGGAAGCTGAATCTATGTAATTGATTGAAAAGTTTCGATTTTTTAAGATGACCTAACTCGACCATAAGGGTAGAGATGGTCGAGATCAGTGTTATTTATTTAACAAAATTATCCCAATCCAAACTCGACCACAAGGGTAGAGATGGTATAGATGAATGAGTGGATCTACGTTTTGGATTTAACAGAAAAACTGTAGAGATTATGCATCTGTACTTTAAAGCATTCTAAATGAATCTTTACAGCTATATACTAAAGTGCATTGCATTTAGAATATGGATTAAAATCTATCTATCTCATATTTGTATAGTATACTCACTTGAATTATGAAACTTAATAATGACACTGAAAATCTCAGAATACAGATTGAAAAGTCAGGAATTTGAGCTTTGGGAAGCTGAATTTATGCAATCGATTGAAATTTTTTGATTTTTTAGATGGATCTCTGGAACACATATGTTTTTTTTTTGGCACAGGAGAGAGAAGGGGATCCCCGGAAGGAGCAGAAGAGGAATGTTTAATATTTTTCATTTTTTTTATTCAAATAAGGGTATTATTGGTATTATAAAAATATCATTAAAATGGATGGTTACCTTTCTATAAACAAAAATATTGAGGTTAATTTTTCAATTATAAATCTTTTTAAGGTTAATTTTAAAAATTTCTCCAGTGGCAGCAAGCCGGAGAAGGTCTAAGAAGAAAAGAGGGACAGAACTGCAAGGGCGGCTTCTTCTGTCTTACATCTAGTTGAGATTGGGATTTCGGAATTGGGTTTTGCTCAAAGGGGCAAAGGGCAATGTTTTGATTTCGGTTAAATAGGTCAATTTTTTTTAAATTAACCAAAACGATTGAAAAACTAAAATTCTCTTAAACCTTTAACCATTTATCAACTAGCTAATATATATTATAAATTCAATCAATTAACCATTTTAAGTTTATCCAACTACTAATATATATTGTAAATTTAAATTAACCGTTTAAATCGAATCAATTTCAGTTAAATTAGTTTTAATCCAACCGTTGCACACTCCTAAATTCATGGGGATATTTCAGTTTGTGTTGTTATTTTATTTTATTTTTTTTGTGGTCTAAACTCATTTTGACAGTTTTTTATCTTATCATTTTTATATATTGAATATTTGATATTTCAATTAAATTATAAAGAAAATTACTAAATCTTTTTTGAAATTTAGTAACATCATTTTTATTTTTTCAAAAGTCAATTAAAATTGTCATTACATTATATTATTTCCACAATAATTTACGATTCGTTTCATTAGCAACATTGAAAATGACACTCTCCTAAAACTTTTAAGTCCCACATGACATAAACTGCCTGCTTTTTTTTTTTCAAAAAAAGGTACTAGTTTCTCAACATTATTGAAATTTCTAAGGATCGGATTAATGGCATTATGCCTCGAACAAACAATTCGTATATCTTATTATTTATTGAAGAAAATATATTTGAGAATCTGACGAAGAAAGCAAACTCTTTCTTTCTTTATTTATTAAAAAAAAGATTGCATTTAGTTTTCTTGTGTTTGAATCACAGAAAGTAAAAAATTCTAGGAGGATGTTCAAACGCAAGAATACCTGAATTTAGCACTTTCAAAGAGGGTAGCCATTTGGTTGGCTTCAATTACTAAGATAATGCAACAGCATCAATCCAATCAACAAAGCATCAAATTCAGGACATGATAACACATGCACCAAAACCAAATCAATACCTCACATTCCTCAGTGATACCACCTCTTTAAATTATATTTTCACTTCAATGGGGTTGTTGAATACAACAAAGATATTCATCTCAAACCATCATCTTCCCGGTCCACTTCCAAATCTTAGACGTAGGTTGTCATAAGTTCGAGAAATTAACAACAGTCGCGGATCATCTTCAGGTATCTCACGCTCCTGCAGTACAAACGGAATTAAAGAATCCACGGATTTTAATAGGGTTTGCTTAACATCATCATATTTGCGACTTGCACAGAGAAGGGTATATAACTCAATTAAAAGTTGCCATTGAACTCCCATTAATTTAAACAATACCATTTCATTTAAATCCTTGAAACAGATCCACAAAAAGAGAACATAAACATAAAAAGATTGAGCAGTGTGCAATTCCTGAGTACTTATGGAAGAAAAGAAACTCACTTTTAGCCCTTTGTAATATGCTTCCACAGCTGGAAGTGAAGGGGTTATCCTTCGGGCTTGCATCAGGTCCCAAATATAATTAGCAGTTGTATATCCACCAGCCTGTATATAAATATTGAAATATTAAATATTACAGGAGTTCAACCAAATTTTCAATCTTAAAACCACTGTAAAGCGATTCATAGAAACAAAATTGTTTTCTCCAATTACCACCATCTAAAGGAAGGAATGTTATCTTGTGTAAAGAACATACAGCTAATCTTCTTACCTTTTCACCAGCTGCTACATGGAGGAGATCACTTCCCTGTTTTGAGTTCAAGAAAAAGTTTCTGGAAGTCATCTTTACCTGCATTGTCCAATAAGCCAAATTATTGGTATAATGAATTAACATTGGAAAGACAACACAGAATCATAACTTGTAAGCCCAATATACCAGAGTGTCTTGAGCAAGTTGCATTCCCTTGGGAGTATGTCCTACCATGGCTCCTTCTACAAGTGCCTATAACCACAGAATTTCAATGTGAGCTACCATTTCAATTGCATAAGAATAACAGAGAAAATGAACAAATGTTCTACAAAGAGCCAAGAATAGCAGCGCCAGCAGCAGTGCTAAATAAATTATAACTTGAAGATATCAAACATAAGGCAACCAGTCAGCAAAATACAGAACAAAAGGGGCAAAAAACGTCCAAGAAAGAAGAGAATTCCCAAAGGATACATTTTTTGGGTAACATCCCAAGCATTTTTTAGTGCAACAAGCATGAATAAATCTTTTCTAAGAGCAAATAGATGATGCAACACAATCGGGGGGTGGGGTGGGTGTGGTTGGGGTGGGGCAGAGAGATTTTTAGATGGACGGCATTCGCAAACAACAAAACCTACCCACCCATAGTTTATTCACAAAGGTATGACATAAGTCTTAGACAATTTAGTTGTGTCAAATCGCTAGATTAATCTCTCATTTGTCCTGAACACAAAAATAATAGAATAGAAATCTACTACAATGGTAAAATTCAACTTACAGAATATATTAATATCATCTTTGCATATCTGAAATTAAGATCATAGGTATGTATCTGTCATCAAAACTTACCGTGTATAGTTCTACAGCAGGAGGCTTCCCAGATTTCATGTACTCTTCAAACGTTTTAAGACCATTATTGATGTCTCCTGAATGCAGATAGCACCTGGACAATGCCAGAAGGGTAAGACAACTAACACCATCATTCAGTTCAAATGCAAGACTAAAATCACAATTTTCTTCTCTTTCTCAGTACAGATGTAAGATTAGCCTAGGACAAGCTGTCCTATGCCCAGAACTGGATTGAATTAACTATAGTCAACAATGCAGCTACCTCTCAAGTTATACTCCCATATGAATTACAATCCAAATTCTTAATAAACATCTAGCAAGTTTCAACTGAGACTTCATTCAGTCTTGTCCACATATTCAAAACATATCACTTGAAGATTAAATATCAGACCATCTGAGCGAACTTATCTCCCCTCATTTGGTTCTAAAAGCAATATGATACAGAATCAACATAATTCTGTGTTAATTGGGACAAGTACTAAAAATACCATGTGATATCCCACTTTTACACTTGGGTTTTATGATTTTTTCGTTCCCGGTTTTCTTTATTTAATATCATTTGGTTTTTTGCAATATAATATTGATGTAACGCAAACCAATAGTACACATTATTTTCAATGATATGACATATCTGTACATCTTTGGGTCAATAACATATTAGAACATAATTTATGCAAATTATTCATCTATTGTCATTCATATTAAAAAAATGTAAATAAAAATTCATTGAGGGGCCTATAATGATTCATTAGATGGTAAATTACTCAAAAAATTATAAAAATTTAACGGTTTATACAATATTAATGCTAATATAATAAACTAATGATAAGAGTTGCTTAGATATCAAAGTGCTAGTCAAAGAAAAATACAATACATAAACTATGATGGAAAAAAAAACATGGGACCCAAGTGCAAAAGCGCAATATTATGTGGTATTTCTTTTCTAATTTACCATTTTCTTAATTTTTACATCTTGATTCTCTCATCAATATCTGTCAAAGCTCCTTTAATTTTGTTACAGTAATTCTGGGATATTCTTCCATCCTAGTTTCAACGTTAACAGCAAAACAAACATACAAATTTTATCTCTCTGAACACCAAGCAACATATTCTAATAGTTAAAGCTCTCAGTTCACATAATTGAGATATGTATACATAGTCAAGCTTCTTATTTTTTCTATTCATTTTATAATATACTTGGCAACATATGCCATTAATCTTCTATATGCATGCTTAAATTAATATGGATTAATGACAGCAGAATCTAACCATCAGTCACAGACTAATTGTGAAGATTCATGACAAATATTTATAGAGCTACAAATTCCATAAGAAATAAGTACTATACCTTGTCCTGGAGGATAGAGCTTAAATTAATGCAATAAATATTTTTATTATGCAGTACATGCAAGAAAGCAGCTCATGGACAGTGCACAAGAAATCAACAAAAAATTCGCAGAAATTTCAAATGGAAGTTATGTAAGTATAGGTTTCATCAGAAGAAAACTTTCCGTAAGTGCCTCCATTAAGTGGTAGATCAGGTATTAGATCCACAGACATGCTCATCTACGTAAAAGCATGTTCCTAATCAGCCAGATACTTACCATTGACAAATAAAATCAAGAAAAGAAAATATGATCAAAGATCTTATTTCCCTAATATGCTTGTGTACTTGGTCCTTTCTCAAGACTTCAAAATTTTGATTTGTTGAATTTTATGAACCCCACACATTGGTCCTTATACAGTCTAAAACAGAAGTAACAGGAAAACCTCCAGTAAGTCATAAATACCATATTTTTGGAGAAAAGAAAGAGAAACCAGAATAGGTTCATAAAACAAAGGCACAAACGGGGAAGGCAAACACCAAATGCTAAGAGGATAATCCAGTGAATACAAGACCCTACTGATTTTTAAGGGCCCACAAAACGTATGACTCCAAAATTTTGCAACACTTGAGCCAGTAACTCAACCAAGGCCCAAAAATTAACCACAAGTAAAGGTATTAATGGATTCATAATCAGACCTGAAGCCACATGGATTTTTAATAACCAGCTAAATATTCACATGCATGCCAAAATAAATAAGTTGTTGATCCTCTCTGCATCCCTTATGTACATAACTAACCTAGGCAATACTGCTATAAATACTAAATTTTAATTGTTGAGAATAACATACCTCAATATTTGCATCACAATGAAGACATCTGGAAACTTTCCATCCTTCTTAAGCATTTCTAAAAGAGTTTCCATTACCTATGATGACCAAATTATTTATGAATAAATATGTAAAGTCATTGAAATTCATAGAAATAGTACACTCTGTAATGGAAAATGAATACATGAGTAAATATGCAAGATAATACCTGAACATTCCTAAGGTCTGCACAAGCATGAAATGCAACATGATAGACAGTTAACGGCCTATTGACAAATCCTCCACGCCTATGAACATAATCAGCAGTTGGTAAATTGTACAATTCCTCTTCAGAAACACCCATCATCACATTTTCAGCATTGTAACTTGATGATTCAACAGATGACCATCCCTTTGACCGCTCAACAAACTCAATTATCTTTCAACAAGTAAATGATGTTAGAAAGCATTAAAATCAAAAGAAAGAAAGTTTAATCAGAACAGAAGGAATATCTAATACTTACTTTGGTGGCTGTATCATCTGATACTGGGGTCTTGTTCATATGTGCAGTAATTAGTCCTGCATAGCAGAACCTGTTCAGACCAGCCCCAGCCGCAGTCATATCACGGACAATTGCATAACTGCAATATTGCAGTATAATCATCTTAAATAATCATGTGACATGCACTGATCAACAAAACAATTCCTAGCAAAAGAAAAGTTGAAAAACTAAACAGCTATCACCAAGCCAGTTATTGGCTATGGACAAGGTCCATGAGTTCAGTCTAGAATTATTTCATCGCAGTACATGAGCAGATAATTGACATTTTGATTATCATCCACCAACAACCATCAGTGCCTCCATGGCAAATAATATTCCTGGTTCAAGAATTATTTGGTCTCAAATACTTTGATAAGAACACATGCATCTCATTAAGAAGTTTATATATGCCAAAATTATACTTCAGGGCTACAGAAATATGCAGACTTCGGCATTGGTCTTCAATCACATACAATCCTCCATTTAGAACCATTGACCAAGAATTTATCAGATTGAGGAAACACACATATTGCTGAAATAGAAAAAGGACAGATATAGACCAAGAAAGGAAGAGCATACACTCGATCTAATCGACCAGCTGCTGCACATGCATTAAGCAGGCAGACATAGGTTTGTCCATTTGGCTTCACTTCATAATTCTTCATTTCTTCCAAAATCTTCAATTAAAAAAGAACAAATATAAAATAATAAATGTTTCAGCACAAAGAAGACAAACAATGAATAAAAAGAGTACATCCAAATCTAAATTTATAAACAAATATACCTGCACAGCCTGATTAGAATTCTTGCATTTCCCACAGGTTGAGATCAGAAAGTTGTACAAGTTTACCTATAACATAAATGCAAATTAAAATCAATCCTGCTACACATACAGAATCACTGGATAAATTTACCACTTCATGTTGATTTCTCTTTCTATCTTAATATGTTTAGCTTTAATTAAACAAAAAAAAAATTCTCCTTTCTTTTTTCATTGTAAAAGCAAATATCTGGACCGCAAGTCCATATGAGATCATCAAAATAAACACCACAACTTTATTGGTTACCAAGTTCTTTGACTCTTCATCATTTTAGGACAGCGATGTCATATTGGAAACTGCCTACCTGCGTGTGTGGTATATAAGGACCCTAGGGGGTTACCATTAACAACCAAGGTTGACCACTGCGTCCAGTGGTTAGACCTAGCCTGCCGCTGTTGTTAGGACAGTAGTAAACATGGGCTTGGGTCTTGACAACCACAGTGACCATTACAAACCAAAAGACAGCAACTTTAACTCAAAGAATGGTGCATTTCCAAGAAAAGATCTCATTCACAATAACCATGAATAACAACAAACTGTTTCTTGAATTCCTTTTCTTTATGCATAATTTCCATTCTATTCTATTTTGAATGGGGTTTATACATTATTATACGAATATATATACATAAAACTGAAAGATATTAATCTTCATAAATTTTTGAAAGAAACAATATCTACAGAATTCCAGTAAGTAGGAGAAAAGGGCATACATCAGGAACCAAACCCATTAATCTCATTTGATCTCTGAAGAAGAAAGCATCCTGCAAGCGAGCACCTTTCATGGTCCCCACCATCAAGGAATGAAATGTATCTCGAGTAGGTTGCACTCCGTCCAGCATCATGTCATCGTACGCATCCCTCAATAGAAAATGCCTATCATTAAAAAAAAACCCATCTAATCATTGACTTACATATACAAAGAGAGAATCAAGAGAGAGTATAAGGGAGAGAAGAAGTACCTGCGTTGAGCAGTAAGAGAGCCAACAACAGTGTTATACTCAGATACATTGTTTGCATAATTCCGTTTAGCATGCTCTTCCGTAGAAGCAGCAAAGTAACGTCGACCCAGACATCGAAGCAGCGGGCGCCGGTGACCTGATAATGATCCAACAGATTGTATACCCATTCAAAGAGAAGCAATTGCATAAGTGAATTTTATGATAAGGTTGGATAACGAAATATTAATTAAAACTAAAAAGTACCCAAAATTGATTGAATTAGGATCTTCATGGAGAAAGTGACTGGAGTAGGGTTTTTCTCGAACTAAAAAAAACCCTCTAAACCTTCTTCGGATGGCGTACGGTTTTTGCTGTCTAAAATTCAATAAAACGTGCCGTTTTGAACGTTGAGTTTATCTGCTTGTTTTGATCCGAGAGGCAGTTAGGGGTGAGTAAAACCGAACTGAAATCGAAAATTGAATCGAACCAAATTAATTTTAGTTTATTTGATTTAATTTATTTGATTTTCGATTTATTTGATTTGATTATTTAGATAAATTTTAGTTTATTCGGTTCGGTTGGAAATAATAAAAAATCAATTAGATCGAACCGATCAAATTTCTTTATATATATATATATTTTATTAATTTTAATTTTTAGATAAAAAAATTATAGTTTATGATAATTAATTTTGATATTTGAAAGTTGATAAAGTTATGAACTATGAAAAATTTATTTTAATTTTTATTAACTAAATTTAATTCATGGTAATTAATAAATTTATAATAATTTTTATACTATATTACATAATTTTGATTTTAGTTATGGTAATTTATAAGATTATAATAATTAATTTTAATTTATGTTAATTGATAAAATTATTATGATTGATTTTAATTTTTATAATTGATAAATATGATAATAATTATAGTTTTATGACAATTAATAAATTAATTTACAAAACCGATTAAACCAAATTGAACCGAAACATTTTGGTTTGATTATATTAGTTTCTAAATATACTTCGGTTTGGTTTTGAACCAAACTGAACCGATGCTCACCCCTAGAGGTGGTACTCCAACTATCTGACTTGTAGCAACTCGGTATCTGAATTATTATTATAATATAAAACTACTTAAATTGTTATTTTATAATCCAAAACTACTTTCATCACCCATTTGTTAACTCTGACGTGATTTTTCTACGTCAACGATATTTTTAAAAAATAAGTGGAATTTAAATATATGAGATGACTAAAAAAACCCTCTTAATACAATAATTTTACTATCACATGCTACTTCCTTGGAAAAATTAGAACAACAACCCTGAAAAAATTTCAATTATGAAAACTAACCTCGTTATAAAAGATAGTTTTTTTATATTTTAAAAATAAATACAAAAATGATAAAAATTATCAAGTTGTCCATATTCTTATAAGATTAAAATAGTCAAAACAATGTCGTTTGTCCCTCATATTTTAAGAAGACCTACGAAAGCCAAAACAACATCGTTTTAATATTAAATGTCCCTACTCGTTGACTCACGTATTTGAAAACATTCCCACTGCTTCAACTTCTTCACGATCTCTTCAACTTCAAACTTTCTTGCTCATTGAGTTCACTCCATCAGTTTGTATAATTTTCATTACAAGTTTTTTCAGTTTTTTCATTCCAATATATTCCTAGAATGACCGTTTTTGACAGAATATTCAACCTATGATGACGATGACAGTGAAGAAGAAGGAAACCAACGTCACTCCTAGAAATGACAATTGGATCCGCCCTCACGGTGCCTCTCCCTGACCCCGACCCAAACGGGGTGGATTTTTATATTATTTATATATATAATTATTACTTATATTTTAATATAATTAATATTTTTAAAAATAATAATAAAATATAACAGTCATTTAAAGTAAAAAATATATTTTTTTACTTAAACAAATATATATTTTACTAATTAATTAAACTAAAAAGATAAAAAAATATTTTTAACATTAAAATAAAATAAAAATTTAATAAAAATCAGAGAACAGGGCGGAGTCAGGGATCCCTATCCTCGTATGATGCAGGGACCCTAAATTTTTCTCCATAAGAGAACAGGGGGCCGGGGGATGGAGCAAAATTTTGGAGTCAAGGATGGGGATGAAAAACTCAGCACTGAGCCCGCCTCATTGCCATTCCTAATCGTTCCTTCTGAAGAAGCCTTAGACTCTCGAAAGTCATATTCATCTTCTGGAGTCATGAATGAAGAAATATATTTGGTTAATTCTTCTTCAGCAAAAAACAAAAATATGATCAAAGTACGTATTTAAAACTTCTCCACGATAGAGTTTAGTAGGGTAAATTTTAGTAGATTAATTTAGGATTTAATGCATTTTAGTGAAATATTATCTTGTATAATTCTAATCTAGACTGTAGATAAAGTAGAGTTTATTTTATCCTTTAGTAGTTTAGATTTGATGTATATTAGGTTAGGTTTTGATGTATTATTAATCTCAACTCATAATGAGCATCAATTAGGATATTTAATGTGAAGTATTGTCTCATATTTTATGATTTAATGATCTTAAAAGTGAATTATTGCATGTCATTTTATAAATAATTTTCAATAATTACAATAAAATATCTATTTTTTAGTTTGAGAATGATGGTCCCAACTGTAGAGTTTAGAGAAATATTCAGTCTGACCATGGAGGGGGTAGAGATGGTTGAGTTTAAACAAATAAAAAATGCATGTTGACAAGTACATACTTATATTTGATTGATCGATCTTTAATGTGAATTGTTGTATTATATTTTATGAATGCTTTTCTAAAATTACTTTAGGATATTTATTTTTGTTTTGATAATGTCAATTCTGACCGTAAATGTGGCACTTCACTTATATATTAGGGATAATCTCATATATATAAATAGGATGTCACAAGATTAACTAGATAAAATATGTCTGAATTAAATTTTTTTTATTTAATAATTTAAACCATTTATTTATATTGGTTGGGTATATCGTTCTAATTATCCATATTTATCATCATGTTATATACACATATAGTACCTGATTATATTATATAATTGATCACTTGTAACATACTAGTCTCATGTATCACTGTTTACATATACAATATCAAAATATATGACATGTCTACCAAAATTCATATGCATGGTCAAAACAAAAAGAAAGGTAATAAGTAGTCGACCATCTAACTAAACCTTTTTTGTGACTCCTCTAATATGGGCTTGGATTTCTTCTTGACCAACTTTATGATCTACTATCTACAACTCCAATATCTACGTGAGAAGAACTCACGCTAAGTTATCTCTAGCTTAGTGACATTAAATTTTTCCCAGACAGTCACACAAATGTATGTCTCAAATAAATTATAGCACATTAAATTTTATTACAAATTTGACATATAAAAGAAATAAGTACATGACATAAAAAAAATTAACATAATAACCTCATTCAATAATTAAATTCTCACTACTTTATATAAGCATTTCATACCTTGTTACTTATGTAAATAAATAAATTTTCATATTTCATTTCATAGTTTATTTGTCCAAAATCTAGTTCCCAGACTGTTCAAATACGAGGTGTGAGATAGGGGCACTCGCGGAGTTTAAGCCACCTTACTCACCATAATCTCAAGTCAAAGGCGCTCGCAGAGCTTCAACCACCTTGACTAAATATAATCTCATCATCTGTGTAATTAGAATTAGGGGCGCTCTCGGAGGTATAACCACTTTGTTCCTAAATCATATCAATATCGGTAATGTAATTTTCTCTTAATGGTGCACCATCTATCCTATGTTAGTCCTCAGGTAGAAAAATGAACAATCAAAATCATTAATTAATTGTTTTTATCATGTCTTTATCTTCCATAACTAATTCTCATTTCATATTAACATAAGTACATGTTCACAATTTATTTCTAACCATGTAAAAATATGATATTTCATCAAATATTACCATAGTATTAAATTCCAAATTAATAACATTTTTATAATTTTAAAGCATGTCATATTATACCATTTCATTATTTTGACACATAATTTATGTCTTGCACATATAATCATGCATTAGGGCAAACCAAAAAATATATATGTACAAACCTCGATAGCATTTTTCTTTTCCAAAATATAAACTCGAAGTTTGTTCACTTTTGTTGTTTTTCCTCTTGTTGAATGCCTAATTTGAAAATATAATTAATTAATAAATTGTTAAGATACTTATTCTCAATATAGTTTAGGTAAATAACTAAAATTTCTCTTAAATTGGAACATGGCCTCTTAGGACTGTTGATTCTATAACTTTTTCTACTCTCATCCAATTTATGTTATTATTTTTCTAATTAAATTTAACATATAATAATATAACATACTAAAATTTCAGAATTTTTGGACTATTACACAATTTTTAGTGTAATTCTAATTATTGCTCTATTTTCTGCCCTTAGGCAGTTTTGGGGTATTGTATTAAAAAATTTATATCTTTCAATATGTATATTTAATTATTATGAAACCATTTATAAACTTAGATAAGGTAATTGAAAATATTTTTCATGTTTACTATTTTTCTAAATTTTGTCTCTAAGATCCTCAATCAATAGAGAATCTATAATTGGTTCAGCATGAAGTGACAATCGGACCTGTGTTCGTTATTATAATCATAACTCACAAAATACGTAACATTTTAAGGTAAAACTTTCGTAAAAACTTAGTCAGTCAAATACGTAGAACTTTCAAGTTTTACACTTTGGTTAATTTGACCTACAAGTAGCTCAAAAATAAGGATGAAATTGCTAGAGCTGCACAGGTATAAGGAAATAGCTCAATCAAAGAACAAATATTGTTCATTTCACTATAACTCAACCTACAAAAAATATATTTATACGGAATTTGGTAGAAAACTAAATCATATATAGGGCTACAACTTTTGTATTTTGAGTTTCCTTTAATTCGGTCTTTAAGATAATCAAAATAAGCAAAAACAGTAAGATGTCCTGTTCATACTCTTATAGGAACTTATGACACATGTAATTAGGGCTTAGTAATTAATATGAATTAAGATAAAAGTATATGATTAATGGTTATGGGAAAATAGTTGAAAAGAGATAAGAAAGTGAAATGTCATAGGGTTCATGCTTGTGACAATTCTTTCAAGACCATGAACCGTTGCAAGATAGAATGATGGGTTTAAGCAGATTCATGACCGTGATAGTAGTTGTCATACCCATGAACATCGTCAGCTATAAATTTCATCAATTATTATTTCTTGCTCTCATAACCAAAAATCAAGTGAAACCTTAGAATTTGAAGATTTCTCATACTAGAGACCAATGCTTATATTTTTCTTTTGATTCCTAGCTCTAAATACTGAGACTAAACAAAAGATCAAAGGTTAAGCAAGTTCTTGTGCAAGTAAAGAAAAAAGAAGTGGTGTTCTTAAAGAGGACGAACTGTAAGAGGAAGAGGGGAGACGAATCTCCCTTTCCAGCCGTGTTTCCTTCGTTTAAGGTAAGGAATCACATTTTCCTTTAGTTTTTGCAAGCTTTCATAAATTTGAACATGTTTAGTTCATTTATAGTAGAGACCCATTTCAAATGGGTGAAGATTATGGTTAAAGACCTCTCTTTAAGTTGTTCAAAGATCATAACAAGTATTAGTAAGATGTTATATGAGAATAAGGTTGAAAGGAATGTTAAAGTTAGAGTTTTCATCTTTATGACTTTAAAGGCTAAATTTAAAAGTTATGGATTATGATATAGAGATGTTATATGTAATAGGAGTTGAAAGAGAAGGTAGTGAAATCCACCAAAGGGACAACTAAGCTTGAGGAAAGCTTGATTTTAAGGCTCCATTAGAGGTATATATATATATATGCATCTAAATTCTAAAATATGGTATGTAGTGTATTAAATGTGTGATAAATGAATTGTAACCTTTAAATGCTAATTGATTACTATAATAAGATAAAAAGTGGTAGTGAATGTCATGATAAATGTAATTAATTGAATGATATGAGTATGAATGTTAAATTAAGCAAGAATTTCCTTGATAAGGATGTTTGAAAGGAAATTTATTGTTAAATGATATGAGCGTACCTTAAAAGGTATTAATGATCACAAGTTATGATGATGGAAAAGTAAGAAGAGGTTGTTGAATCATAAATGTGTAAAATGGTATTAAATGAATTGATAGGATAAGTTAAATTGAAATATACTTTTTAGTGTTTAGATGATGCTCTAATATGTTCTAAATATATGTTTGAGATGAATGTTGATAAAAAAAAATGGTTGTCATAGGACAAGCCTTAGAGACCTTTCATATGACTTGTAATAAATGTATTTTTTAACGCTGTTAACTACTGAAAAACCCAGATTTACATCTATGACTAGGTGTTCATAACCGTGAATTTACAATGTCACGCCCGTGACTATATCCTTCACGACCATGAAGAAAGTGCATAAAATGGACAAAAGTGTTCACGACTTAATTCACTATTTAGTTCACAGGTAGGGGTGCCCATGAATGAACCTTCATGGTCGTGAACACGTAGTTCATGCTTGTGAATCTTGCTTTAAAGGAAATATGCTTATTGTTTTAATGGTTACAATACAATGGCTATGCACATAATTCAAAATGATATGATTAAAGTATGCCTATATGATTTCCAGCACAAGGATGTTACATGATGATTTTCCATATGAAAAAGTATATATGCTATATGATAGGAATGCTATATTGAAATGTAATAAAGGAAATATGAATAAGGAAAGCCCAAACTTGATACTAAGACTAGCAGTAGGATAGATGGTGCACCATTAAGGGGGTGTACGATACAGTAGTTATATATATATATTTACTCAGTCAATATAGCTTAAGCTCGGAAAGCGTCATTGACTTAAGGAGTCTCGACTAGCACATATGATGATCGAAAGTATTTTATGTGAAAGTTATATATTTACTCAGCCAATATGGCTTAAACTTGGAGAATGCCATTGTTACAGATGATTACAGATAGTGGCAGGGTGGCTTAAGCTCGAAGAGCGCCCCTGTTCACAATCCATGTTCGAATAGTCTGTGTTGAGAGTTGTTGGGCAATGAATCTAAAGTGATTAAAGGATAAAGGAAATGGAAAGAAAGTTAAATGACACAAGTATACATGTTTTATGGTTAAGACTATATGCAATGGCTAACTTAATATGTTTAATGATTTTTGCTTAATATCACAAAGTAAAGTATTTCATATGATTTGATATATGATGTCATGATATTTTCTTAGTAGGCCATGTATATGTTAATGTTTAATTGCATATGGAATTTCTATACCTATATGTACCACTAAGCTTTCAAAAGCTTAGCGTGTGAGTGTTTTTTCCATGCATATCAGAGCCTAGTAGACAAAGGTAAAGGTTGATCAAGAGAAGCTAGTCCAACATCAGAGACATCAGAATATGCCCTAAGAGAGTTGGTAATATTTCATGTCACACTTTTACATTTTGTACATATCTTTGCTTTTAGGGGGTTATTTACCCACATACATATTTGTAATATAAGAATCGTGTAATTTATGTCAAAGGTATGTATTTTTGTAAACCTCTGAATAAGGGTTAGTTATTGTTATGAAATTATGATTTTAAATGTTAAGTCAAGTTTTATTTTATCTTATATTTTATACAAGTCATTATGGCCATGGTATAAAGAAAAAGTTTTAAATTTTCACAGATTTTCCACATACAGGTTTTATGACACTTCGTTTAACCTGGTTAAATCTTAATTAGACAAGAAGGCATTACATAACCAATCTCATTCAAATGACTGTTTCTATTTATATACTCAAAATCATTCAATACCATTTGACAGACATATAAACAAGACATAAATGAACAACTTTTATGTTTGAAACTTCTTCAAATTCGATTCATAAGGTCATCAAACTTAGAGTGCAAAATATTACTGTAACATAACCCTAATAGCTCTAAATAACACAAGAATAATTGAAAGTGAATTACTTACTAAGAACAAATTTATTTGGAGTGATTTTGATGTAAATCTTGAGTGGAATAATGCAGAAATAGAGTCCATTGGTGGGAGGAAGAAGAAGAATGAAGATTAAATTGGTAGAATTGTGTAAAAGATATAGTTATTTAGAAAAAAAAAAAATCTTAACCGACCTCCCCCCTACTTATTTCCTGTCCATTCGATTTTTTTTTTATGGTTGCACCAACTTTTTTTTTCTCTTTTTTCTTCTTTTTTTCTTCTTTTTTTTTTAAACTTTTATTCACCATTTTTTATTTCTATTTTTTTATTTATTCTTTATTTCTATTTTATTTTTTATTATTTTTGTTTTATTTTTCTATTTTATTATTATTTCTTCTTCTTTTTTTTTTCTATTTTTATTTTTATTTTTTTACATATTCATAATTCCACTAGTCTTTATTAAATTGTAATTTAATTATATGATCTATCTAACCAAATTATTCCATCAATCAATTTAATTCAATTTTATTCCTAATATCTTTCATATCTCTCTCTCTCTCTCTATATATATATATATATATATATATATATATATATATATATATATATATATATATATATATATATTTATCAATCATTTATACTCTTATTCTAACTAAGTTCTAATTAGCAGATATTACAATAAATGTAGAGAATTGTTCTTCTCGATGGTGGTAGGGTAGAGATGGTCGACATTAGAGATAATATGATTGATATTTTTTCTTCTAATGACTAATGATTTTGTTTATCTTTCTTTTTTTAAATAAGATTTCAAGATTGCCAATTATAGTTCCAAGATAGTTGCTAATGGTTTTCAATAATTACCATAGGAAATCTATTTTTGGTTTGAGAATGTCAATCTCGACCAGAGAGTTTAGAAAAATGTTCAGTCCGATCGTGCAGGGGGGTAGAGATGGTCAAGCTTATTAATCTTATGAAAACCCATATTGACAATTATATATTTATGCTTGATTGATCTGTAATGTAAATTATTGCATGATATTTTATAAATACTTTTCTAGAATAATCTTTGGATATTTATTATTATTTTGTTAATGTCAATCCCGACTGTAAATGTAGAGAGTTTTTCTTTCTCACCATGATGGGGTAGAAATGGTCGAGATTATTGATCTTATGATTGATATTCTTTATTCTACTGACTAACAATTTTGTTTATATTTATTTGAGGTTGATGAGATTCCAAATACAGACAAATTTATCCATCTCAGCTGGAACATACACTTACATCTGACTTGATCATAATACATGGATACAGGGATGTTGAACCTTGAGGGGTATTTTCATCATTTTGATGATAACAAATAAAATAGCAATAATGTATTTAACAATGTTTTGTATTCGAAGTGTGTTAAACAAGATATACTTTGATTAGAACATGAAGCAAGATTGAAAGACATCCTTTGAAGATAAAAATCAAAAGAAATAGCAAAGTCACGTCAGTGACTACTAATGTCATGCCCATGAATATAGCTTAGCGCCAACTCTCCACCATTCAAAGTTCACGGCCATGAAAGATCAAACCAACTGTGAATGATCAAACAAGTCACGCTTGTGACCAAACATGTCAAATTCTTCCAAAAAGCTTCATGGCCAGAGTCACCACTTGAACCACGACTTGGAAGAATATTCACTCCCATGAAAGTATTAGTCACACCCATGATCAAATACTTTCAATTCTTCCAGAGAGTTTTACAGCCAGTGAAATATCTAGTGATTTTGGCCCCGATTGCGCGTGACCGTAGTGGGGGTGCACTGGTTCAATCAGTGTCTAAATTTGAACCCATAAAAAAATGACTAATAATAAGAAAAAATAATTAAGGGTATTATTATTTGGGAATTAAAAAGAGTAGTGTCAGAATTAGAAAAAAATAAAATTTTCTGTGGACAAAATCGGTATTATGGCAATTGTTGGGGGAAAAAGTGTGAATATGGAGGAAGATGTGGCCAATAAAGAATTTTTTAAAGTTTAAAATTTAATCAAAATTAATTAAGTTAATGAACCAATGAGAATTATGATTTATTTTAATTAGTAGGACTCACTCCTTAATTTGAGTATAACAGTCAAAAAGAAGAACAAATTCTCCATTCTTCCACCCAAAATATCTAAGTCATCTTCATCTTCTTTTCTCCTCTCCTTATCCGTCCACCATAGCCTCCATGAACCTCCATTTTTTCTTCAATTCAAGCTTCAAAAAGTGAGGAAAGAAATTAGTTTTGAGAGAGGAAAAATCAGAAGTAAAGAGTTCTTACTATAAAGGGAGCAAAGGAGCAAGAAGGAAGGAAGAAAAAAGAAAAAGGAAAAGGGAGCAATTTGGGATAGATTTCGGTCCACTTGGAGAACCCTTAAGGTGAGTTTATTCTTTTTAAATTCAACATTTTTCCTTCCATTTGAGACTCATAAGGATGATAAATATAATTAAGTTTGATAGATTTAGGTTATGTTGTAAGATTGGAACTAGAAATTTAAAGTTGTCATTAGTTGAAAAAAATTTGTAGTTAAACTTTGAATTAATAATAATTGATATTAATTAATTATTTTATCACTTAAAAACTAAAGAAAGATGATGTTAATGGATGAAGAATGGGCTGCCTTAGTTAAAGTAATTTGGGGAAAATTGAAATTAACATAGAAGCACCATAATTGGTGATAAGTGAAATGTGAATTAAGTATTGATTTGAAGAAAATGAATTGAGAACTATGATAAGGTTTTTGGGCAGCCATGATATATTAGAAGGGAAGTTTAACCTTAGTACATTTTGTCTAAATTAAGGTATAAAATATATTTGGAGCATTAGAATATTATGTAGACATGAAAAACTTTGAAAATGGATGATAGGATTGAGATATGGTATTGGTTATGTAGGAAAACCAAATGAATCAATGAGAGGCATTCAAGAGGGTGACAAAGGCAAGGAGAAAGCTAACTAGTAAGGGGAGGAAAAGAAGGATAAAGGGAAGATCCAAGGCTGATTAGGTATGTGATTCATTGATAAAAATCTTACATGTGGTTTAATGGTATGAAATTATGTTTTAATGTGTGATATGAATGCGGTTTGTCATAATATGGTTAAGTATTGGTTTTAAATATTTTATATTGTAATGAAACCAAATGGTGTGAAATCATTAAGATATGTTAATGTAATTGTGATATGGAAACTTTGACATAAAAATGAATGCATATGATAAATGTAAGTAGTATATAGAGTAATGCTAATTGATGACCCTGCTGTATGGATTTTGGAACAGTCTTAACTATTGTTTTATCATAATTAATGTTCTGGTAATGATATTGAGATGAAATCAATTGACAATGAAAGTCGCTAAAACTTTCATTCAGAACATGGGTTCAAATTCTAATTTCAAATGAGCTAAAAATTTGACATAAAATCTAGGACTTGTAAGTACCCAGAAAATATTAGGTAAAATATTTGGAACGCCCTTCAGAAAAAGGACCATAACTTTTGATAGAAAACTTGGATTTGAGTGATTTTTAATGCATCTGAAATATAATAGAATAAGATACAAATTGTTAGAAGATTATAACTTGAAATTCGAATTATAAATGAGCTTAAAATAAAGCTCAAAATCAGGGCCGAAATCTACCATAGATAAAAACTTGAAATATTGGATTTTTGCATATGGTGTGATAAGTATATATAATAATTAATGTGAATTTTTACTTTAATTGTAATTATAAATGTTCAATAAATTATTTATGTATGAGATTTTAATGCAATAACAATGAGAATAAAGAACAAAAATAAATAAGCTTATTGGAGAAAATTTAGTAAAATTATCAATTTTTGAAAATAATGTGAATTAATATAAAAATAGTTAAGCCCTAAGACACCTAATCTAGAACTAGAATAGAGAATAGTTTGACATGCAAATCAGGGGATTTAAGGCATTCGATACCAAATATAAAAACCGGAAATGATAAATTTATAAATGCGCTCGGTGTAAAATTATTAAGCCGGTAATGACAATATTACAAAAGCCGGTAATTACATTATTATGAAAGTGCTCGGCGCAATATTATGAAAGTCGGTAATGACAACCCCGTTATTCCTATTAGTTAGTTCGGTTATAGGTGTTACGGGCACAAGAAAAATGAAAAATAATAATAATATTAAAGTATGTCATTTTGATAATGTTATACTAATTAAAATTATTAAATATTACATGTTTGATGACATTTATTTGATTTTATATAATTCATTATTTTATGCCTTATTTGTTAAATATACAAATGACATGTAAGAAAATATATGTATGTAAAATTTTTATCATCGAAGCACCACTAAGCTAGTAACTTAGTGCGGGTGGTTTCCTCTCACGCAGGTTTTAGAAGGGTAGCCGTAAATAGTATAGTTATCAGAAGAAGAAGAGTACCCGGACGGAAGCAACTAAAAGCTTTGGATTTCTTTTTGGTATATTTTGTTAAAAACTTTGCAAATTAAATTATCGTTTTTATTTCATCGAGTGTGTATTATAGATATAAATTATAATGTAAGGGACATAGTTTAAATGTAAATTAATGTATTTTATAAATAAATAAAATTTTGAACATTTGTGTTTGTAATAATTTTATTTTGGGTATCTGCAATATTTTTGTCAAAAAAAAATTATACTTCATTTCATTAATTTTATAAAACAGTTAGATGGGTAATACTCACTTACCTTGCTGAACTAAAGTGGGGTAAGGGGGTGTTACAGCCAGAGTCACCACTTGGACCACAGCTTGGAAGAATATCCACAATCGTGACACATATATTTACGCCTGTGAACGAGGACAGAAAAATATGTCAGGCCCGAATTAAGAGTTGGTTCAACGGCTATCTTCGCATTAAATGCACCTAAACGGCTATAATTCACAGATGAAGTATAAATGCAAGTCATTTATGAATCCTAACAAGAAGAACTACAATTACTTTACATCTTTAATCTTGTTGTAGCCTTGTACATTAATTATTTCTCAACAAATCTCTATTTTTTATGAAAACCGAATTGCTCATAACTTATGAGCAATATAGGTTGGTGAGTGTTTTTATTGTAATCAATTACTCAAAAGTGAGCCTGGGTATATTGGGTTAAGAGTGAAACACTTGTAACACTATATTGTGTGAGCCATAAAATATAAGGAATTGGTTTTTATGTGAGCCATTAAAAAAACACAAGGGAATTTCTGGGTTAGGTGTTAGCCATTAAGAGAAACACTATAGTTGGGAGTGAGCTTGAAAAACTCCATTATAACACTTAGTGTGTTAGTGAAATACCCAATTAAGATTGGAGAGAGGAGTAGGGTTTGTTAATGTCCAAACCTCTATAAATCTTGTGTGCAATATCTCTCATTCCTTACTTTATTTTATTTATTTCGCACTTTCAAATTAAGCAATTTTTTATTTGCTAACCAATTCAACCCCCTTCTTAGTTCCTTGTCTGGGCAACAATTGGTATCAGAGCTTGTCTAGTAACAAAGCCTAATAAGCGCAAGCAAAGATCAAGAAATAGCCAGTGAAGGATTTCAAAGTCTCAAGACCTACTTTGATGGAGCAAACTACGCTCATTGGAAATTTTGGATGGAGACATATCTCAATAGTGAAGGAATTGAAGTTTGGGATAATGTTCGAAAAGAATGGACACCACCAACTAAGAGAGGAGTTGATGGTGAAGAAGAAATTCTTTCAAGAGATGATTAGACAGAGCTTCAACAAAGAGCTAATTTCAAACACAAAAAGGCAATGACAATCCTCGCAAGCTCTATATCTATTGAAGAATGAAGTAGAATCCAACATTGTCCTACTGTATATAGCATATGAAAAATATTGGAGAATTATCATGAAGGAACCAAGCAAGTAAAATCCAAGAAAATTCAACTTTTTACTTCGGAATATGAACTCTTCAAAATGAAATCCAATGAATCCATCACCAACATGAAGAACCGTCTTCTAGCCATTATCAATGGCATAAGAAAGCTTGGAAAGCACTTGAGCTTGGAAGATGTGAACAACAAAATTATAAAAAGCCTTTTTCTCAAAGACTATGGTTCAAGAGTTGCGGGTATAGAAGAGGCCAATGAAGACATGAGCATCATGCCTACCGATGTGCTTATTGGCAAACTTCTAACGCACGAAATGGTGGTAAAAAGAGATAGAGAACTTGAAGCTAAACCAAAAAAGAGAAAGCATCTAGCACTCAAAGTCTCTACTTCAAAATCTCAAGAGATAATTGAAGATGATGGAAAAAAGAGTGATGATGTAAATGAGGACATTGTCATGCTCTCAAGAAGAATAAAAAGAATAATTGAAAAGAGACTTAGCAATTCTCGAAACTTTAAACAAAGAACTCTCAAACACTCCTCAAATGACTCTCAAAGAAATAAATAGGAGATAAAGCATGTGGTCCTTTCGGTGTTCAATGAGGCAACTCTAGAAGAATCTGAATAATAAGATGAAGGAGCTCAAGGAGGATCCACAGAGATCCAAAACATATACTTGTATGGGTTCCGTTCTTCCTTTATCAGTGAGTCCATACTCTGTAAACATTAGTTAACATCATGCATCTCTAAATATTGTAAATTATCCTTTTGTTTTTATAATTCTATAAATGTTGGTATACAAATGCAAATCGGCAAATGCCAAATAGTGTGCATAGAGGAAGATTATTTCTGATGACTAACCAATTCCTCATTTCTGTAGATGGAGGACAAAGTTTTTCAAGAAAGGTCTGAAACATCATGAGGTTCTCAAAAGGGCCAAAGTAAGTGTATCACACAATTTAAATTTATAATCATGAATTGTGTTCTTTTTATTTTAAAATAGCCATTTGATGACATCTCTTAAATACCTCTATAAAGGGTGAAAAATATCTTGATGCCAAATGAAAATGAGGTGGTCATAGACTGGATGAATTTTTTTTTTTGGCACCAGAAACAACCCCCAATGAGGAGTTAGGCATTTATATCAGTAAAGTTAAGATGAAATATTCCATTTATTGGGAGCGTGTTGGTGGTAAGGAGTGCAAAGACTCAAGCCCACCTTTAAAGACAGATGTTGAAGATGGAGTTAAAGTCCTCCTAGATTTGAAGAAGGATGGTATTGCAAAAGGACACATTCCTTGTCATATCCGCTAATTTAGGCCCCGAGTCGTGTAGATTGTTAAATTGACTCGTCGGTTTGATCAGAGTCTAAATTTGAATTTTGACCAAAAAATAATTAAAATAATGGCAAATAATAAAGTTTTTAAATTATTTAAAAATGTTAGTTTATGGTGAAGGACCTAAAGGCAAAAATTTGGAAAGTTTTGGGGTCAATTTGCAATTTACCAAAAATTGGAAGATCAAGTAAGATGTGTATTAATTAAATGAATGATTATGGACATTAAATACATATGATGGATGGCCAAACCAAGTGTCACACAATAAGAAGCTAATTAACTTACAAATATCTAGATATTTAAGTTAGGTAGGACCCATCCTTAATTAATTGGCCTAATCTTCTTTCTCCTTCTTCTTCTTTCTCCCTTATCACCCTTATTCTAGAATTTTCTACCCTTAGCTTATCTCCTATGTTCCTCCATCTTCCTTCATAACCAAACATTGTAAAGAGAAAAAGTGTGAAAGTGAGAGAGAAAGACATAGAAAATAATATTTTCATGCTTAAGGAAGTAAGAGTAAGTTAGTAGAAGGCTTAAAAGTGGAAAATAAGAGAGAGAAAAAAAAAAGAAAGAAAACCTTAAGATTCGGCCATGAAATCTAGGAAGTGAAGGTAAGATGATTTTTCTTCTCTTTTATGTTTTCTCTAAAGAAAGGTAGTGATTAGAGCATGTTATGAAAAAAAGAGAATTTAGGGGTTAAAGAGGGTTGATAAAAAAAAAGGTTGTTGATGATGTTTCTTATATGTTTAGGAGCTCAAATTGACAAAGAACAAGCTCAAAGTAGCAAAGGAAACGAGAAAGATAAGTGAAGAGAAATAAAGCAAAGTTGTAGGTAAGTGCATAACTTAAGACAATATCCTATATTTTATCATAAAATTGCATGATTTAAATATTTGGCATGTAAATGATTGTTAAAAAGTAGTATTTTGTGATAAAAATTCTGGAGAGGTATGTTTGTTGGACTTAGGATTATATTTGGTAAAAATTAAACTAGGTGATTGTGTGTTCTTTGCTGGATTCTATGGAGCAGTCAATACATATTTTATTATAATTTAAGCTCTGGGATTCTGATTAATATTTTCTTTATTGGGTTTGAATAGGGCTAAAACTTTTATGAAGAACACAAAACATTATTTTGAACTAACTATGCTTAAATTTGGCACAAAATTATGACTAGAAAATTGTCTACAAAATTTTAGAAAACGATTTTAATGACTAGTCAGTATTCATTTGATCATATCTTTTGCTAAAGAACTCCAAATTTAGTAGTTCAAGTTGTATATTAAAGTTAAGATTCAAGGATAAAATTTTTAAAAAGACTTTATAATTTAATGCTGTTAACTGGTCCAAAATTAAGTCCAAAACAGAGTGAAATCTACCAGTAACAGGTAGAATATAAATTATGGAATTTGATATGAAAAATAATGTAGACCTTGTTATATTATACAAATGACATTTTCATTAAGCAATTATGTGATTAACTGAGCCATTAAATGCATAAAATGTGTAGATTTAAGAATTATGAATTTTAATGACAATAATTAAGCCATTAAACACCTAGTTTAGAATTAAAGTCTTGAATAGTTGGGCATACCTAATAGAGGTCTATTAATATCGGTGATGACACTCATCTTAATGTCACTAATGACAATTATATTAATACCGGTGATGATACTCATATTAATACTGGTTATGACACATATTAATGTCGGTGATATCACTCATATTAATACTAATGATGACACTTGTATGCACATACCACTATGCCCAGGTGACAACTTTATTATACCTAGATGATCAATCTCGTTATCCTAATTATTGGTTTGTAGGTGTTATGGGCATAAATACATTAACTTAGTATAAAGAATTTTATATATGAATTAGTTGTTCACAAATATGAATTTAAAAAATAATTTATTTGCATAAAATGATTATGTAATGCTTGCAAATGAAAATATATATAAAGATTTGCATATGTATAAAGAATATGCAAAATATATATATATATATATATATATATATATATATATATATATATATATATATATATATATATATAATAAATAGATTATTTATTTGGATATATATGTATGATGACACATTATGACATATTGCATGAGTATAATTTATTACCTTATTTATATGCACTACTAAATTTAGAAATTAGTGTGAGAGTTTCTTTCACATAGATATAGAGAAGAATAATCCGAAAATAGTAGATAAAACTAATGGTAATCCGACCGAATAAAGTAGCTCACTCCTAATACCGTGGGTTACACAATTTTTTGCACTTTTGTTTTGAAGTTTCTTTTACAATATTTGTAAAATAACTGTACATCTTGTAAATAATACTTTATTATATAAAATATACTTTGTTTCCTTATTATGATTTCTTTTATACTATAAAAATATATAAAAAATAATGATAATAACTAATAAAGAAAAAAAAAATATACGAGCTACTACCCTTTATATATATATGAAATGATATTTTAACCGATGAAGTCAGAATAACACTCCCTTATCCGAGCATGTGTTGCTGGGGTGAGGGGATATTACATCCCTCCACATGCAGAAAAAGATTATGAGAAAACATGTATTAAAGGGTCCTCCACCAGTAAAGAGTGTCAAAGCTTATATAATAGATGATGGCTTGAAGAAAGAAATTAAACCACTTGTTGCATACTGTATGGAGCAGATTGTGCTAAGACAAGCTACAGAGTTGAGTCGTCAGATTGCATCATTTAATCAAATTATTCGGGAGGTACATTCTTCAATTCTCAATCAAAAACTAAAGTGTTATTTGCAGTACTTGCATGACCTAGCTTCGAATGACGAGTACACTTTATTTAAAATTTATCTATTTTACACTGATTTTTAATGTGAGACTGTCTACCTCAACCGTAAAGGGTAGAATAATGTTCATCTTGACCATAAAAGGGTAGAGATGGTCGAGATTTGTTACTGAAACGGACTTTATGAAAAGAATTTTTTCATTAATTGATCTTTATGATTGCCTAAACTTAACATGCTTAATATTTTTCTTCTACTCATTTATAAATATTTTTTCATTCTTTTTTTAGCTCAATCAGGATGATGATATGGAGTTGGATGGTGAAGAAAAGACCGAGAAAGATGATGGTACTGAGAATAATGAGTGGCAATTAGAGATATGTACCCTATCTAATTTCTGCTACTGAATTTGGCACTTAATATATTTAATATTTTTATTCTTGTAACACCCACTCACCCTAGCAGCTCGTGCGCGGATAAAGGAGCACTACAACGATTTCTTTCATTTTTAACTTATTTATTGAAAGACATTTCATATTCATATATTTATTTTGTCTTGAATAATATAAAAAAAATAACATACATTTTATTTACATAGGATAAAGTTTATAAAATATCAAGTTAATTTTACAAAACCATAAAAAAATTATTACATAAATCTAAATACAAAATATAAAGTATAAGATACAAAAATTTGTGACCCACAATTTGTAGAATTTAGCTGTTTTACTGGACTAGGATCACCATTGCTTTTATCTACAACTTCAACTACCTTTTTAAATCTGCGCAAAAGGAAACACCCACGCTAAGCTCTAGGCTTAGTGGTGCATATAAATAAAGCAATAAACTATTTCATGCAACATGTATTGTCATGTATATTACGTACCATATTATTATTATATTATTTTTTCTATTCTTTTCTTATTATATTTTAGCATACATAAACATCAAATTATATTCTTATATCTCATATTAGTTTTACTTTATCAAATTATCATTATATAATATATCATAATTAATCGTATCACAAATTATAATTCCTTTATTACATTATAGCATGTATAAACATCAAATCATATTTTTATATCTCATATTAGTTTTACTTTATCAAACTATCATTATATAATCTATCATAATTAACCATATCACAAATCATAATTCTTTTTATTTTTAATAAAACTTGAATCTTAGCTTTAATACGAAACTTGAATCACTATATTTTGAGTTTTGTATAAAAAAAGTCAAATGAATACTGACTAGTCACTAACAATTTTGCCCAGAATTTTCTGAACAGATTCTAGATCCGAACTTTATGTATTTTTCTGGAAAAAATTCAGACATATTTAGATTTTATGACATGAATAAAATTTAAAGTTCTATGTCTTAGCTTTCAAACACAACAAAGAATACACAAATCTGAGTTTCACAACTTAAGTTATAACAGTTTATGTACTCACTGCTCTACAATTTTCAGCAAAGAACATACACATTAACCACATTCAAATTTTTCCAAAATTATTCCTAAGTCTAGCAAACATGCATCCCCAAGATTACATTATAAAATACTTTTAATTAACAATTATTTACCTAAAAATTACTAAAATATGGAACTTTATAAGAAATTATAGGTTATTGCCTTAAATTATGCACTTACCTAAAACTTTACTTTGCTTTTTTTCTCTTCACTTCTCTTTCTCTTTTCTTTTGCTACTTTGAGCTTGTTCTTTGTCAATTTGAGTCCTAAACATATAAGAAACATCATCAACAACCTTTCTTTATCAACCCTCTCTAACCCCTAAACTCTTTCTCTCTTTTTTTTTTCCCATAACATGCTCTAATCACCACCTTTCTTTAGAGAAAACATAGAAGAGAAGAAAAATCACCTTACCTTCACCTCCTAGCTTCCATGGCCGAACCTTAAGGTATTATTTCTTTTTTTTTTCTTTCTTATTTTCCATTTTTAAGTCTTTTACTAACCTACTCTCACTTCCTTGAGCATGAAAATAGAATTTTTCATGTCTTTCTCTCTCTTTTTCACACTTTCTCTTCCTAGAACTAAGTTTGGCTATGGAGGATTAGAGAAAATGTGGGCTTAATTAGGGGAATAGAAAATTCTAGATAGAAAGAGAAAAGGAAGGAAGAAAAAACAATTAAGGAGAAAATGATAGAAGTCATTAATAGTTGTCCCATTTCCTTAATAAATATCTAGATATTTATATCAATTAGCTTTTTAATGTTTGCCACCTGGTGTGGCCAACCATCACATGTATTTAATGTCCAATTCATGCATTTAATTGATAATTATCCCAATTAATCTTCTAATTTTTGGTAATTTATAAATTGACCCCAAAACTTTCAAAATTTTGCATTTAGGTCCTTCATCGTAAAATAACATCTTTAAATACTTTAAACACTTTATTAGATATTTTTCATACTTAATTTCCATTATTTTAATTATCTTTTGGTAAAAATCTAAATTTAGACTTCGATCAAACCGACGAGTAGATTTAATAACTCACGTGACTTAGGGTCTAAATTAGTGGATATGATACTCACCCTACCTAACGAGCGGTCGGATAAAGGAATATCACGATACTTTCTATCGAAAAATAATTATTTAATATTGAAAAGCATAACATTTTTTTAAAACACATTTCCAAACTCAGTAATTGTAATATAGTTCATAAAACACTGTGATAAATAAAATCCATATGTATTTTATTATTACAAAACAAATATGTAACAAAAGCTTTTTTAATGCATGTTACAAAAGTTATGTTGTATTACAAATAAAAAATATGAGAATATAGGAAAATATACAGAAATCTAAATATGAAACTCACTTTATGATTCCGCTACTGCTTTACTGGATCGGGATTCCACAAACTTTATCAACTATTTTTATCTACTATCTACAATCTCATTTCATTGTATCTGCGTAAGAGAAACACTCCTATGCTAAACTCTAAGTTTAGTGATGTATACAGAAAGACAATATACTATAATATGCAATATACATACATATGCACTATATAATCCATTTTATATAATAATCGCCATTACTCTCATTCATTTACACGTACATGTACTAATTTATAGTTTAAGTATAATAAATGTGCGTTATAATAAAATATTAACTTAACATATTATATACTATATGTCACGTAAATGTCAAGTATACATATGGTATACAAGAAGTATATCACTATATATACTATATACATATGATATATGTTAGGTATACATATGGTATATAGTTAGCATATTACAATATATGTTACATATATAGGGTATATGTCAAGTATACGTATGATATACGATCAATATATTACAATATATATTGTATATGCAATGTATATATATGGTATATGATTAATATATTACTTTATATACTATAGATATGGTATATGTAAGGTATACATATGGTATACAATTTGTATATGTAACATTATTCTTTTGACTTTTTTTTATTATTTTGTTGTATCAAATACACATTCCAGATACTAGAAGATAGTAAAGAGGATTAAATATATATGGGCACCATAGGACAATATATGTCCAAATATAATGGGCAGCTATGAGCATTAAACGCCTACAGGCACTACGACCTATGGGCACTGTAGCCTATGAGCACTATGTCCTATGGACACGAAGCTTACAGGCTTTATAGCCTATCGTTTCTAATTGATATGTCAATCTGTTTGCTAATTCTAGTTTAGGTTAGACATATAATATTAACTCAATATTTTTTTATTTCTTATAAATTAATATGGTACAACCACTGTCTCTTATCTTTCATAACATAGTCAATATATTTTTAATTATTCCGTGCTATAACCATTTTTTTGCTCTATCGTAATATGCTCAAAATAATATTAATTTAACTCATTTTCAAATTATCATAAGTGGTTTTGGTACATCCATAATAATATATTTTTTTATTTTTTTAAAATTATCAAATATGCATCTCAATTTAAAAATCATGTTTCTATTCTTCATTTTAAGTACATATAACTCTAATTACCATTTTCCATAATTTCACATATCAACTTTTAAATAATATTTAACCTTAAATTCACCTTATTATTTTTTTTAAACTCTAAATTCATGCAAATTAAGCAATTAGATGCATTTAAATCACATATTTAGCATACTAAATAATTTAGTCATGAAAGTGTACAATTAATTTATAGGTTATTGCCTAAAAGTATGCACATACCTTATTTATTTATTTTTTTTCTTTAGACTTTTTAAGCTTCATTTTCTTTTCATTTGTTCTTCTCCTCTATTACTTGTTTACCTTCAATTTGAGCACCTAAAATATACAAAAATTCCATTAAATATCATTTCTTATTATTATATCTCTAATCCCTATTTTCTCTCTCTACAATCCCTAAACTCTCTATTTTCCAACTCAAGCCCTAAATGAGCTTAAAACACCATTTTCCTTTAGAGAAAGTTGTAAAGATGAAGAAAAAGATCATACATTCACCTTTTTTTCTTTCATGACTGGCCCAATGAGAGTTTTTCTCTCTTCTTTTTATGGCTATTTTCTATTTTCAAGCCTTCCAATAGCTTCCTCAAGCTTTTCGATGCATAAAAATGCATTTTTCTTAATTTTTCTCTCTCTTTTTCTCACACTCTCTCAAACTAAAGCTTGACTATAGAGCTTTAATGGAGAAACATTGGGGATGGTTAAAAATGCAGAAAAATGAGGAGAAATGTGATGATAAGGGATAAGAAGAAGAAAATAAAGGAAGGAAAACTAAAAGTATTGATATGGGACCCATTTTTATCCTTAATTATGATATTTTTTACTAATTCATATCCTAATCTCTTTTATATATGATATGGTTGGCCAACATTATCATTTTATGTCTCACTTGTATATTTAATTAGTAAATATTCCAATTAGTGCTCTAATTTTTGATAAATTATAGATTTATCCCAAAATTTTTTAAATTTTGCATTTAGGTCTATTATCGTAATTTAATGTCTTTACACCCATAAAATATTTTATTGAGCATTTTTCATAATTATTTATCACTATTTTTATTTTTATCCTGTCAAAATCTAAATTTAGACTCTCATTGAACCAACGAGTCGATTAGCGATACGTGTAACTCAAAGCCTAAATTAGTGGATATGACAATTCTACATTCTAATGAAAATTGCTTCCATTCATTTGTTTTAGCTCAATCGGTTGGTAGATGTAGTAGTTGGTAACGTAGTCAATGATGGAGAAAATATGGATACTAAGGAGGAGGAGGATGGGACTAGAAGAATTTGCCTGAGATTATTGAAAAGGCTATGAAGGAGGATGTGACTGAAAAGAATGAAAAGCCTTAGAATAAAGAAAGGGTTGAAGAAGATAAGCAGATTCTTAAGGCTGAGAAGAATGTAGAGTCAATTAACCCTATCGATGATGACTTGAAAGATTGCATTGAGGACGCTTATGTTAGGATCATAAAGGGTGAGAAACTTATACATTGGGGTGAGAGAAAAAAACATGTCAGTATATTGTTCACCTTAGACTTAAGATCGTGTACTACTGAAAAAGAAAATCAAAGCTAATGATCAACAAGGTTGTAGCATTTTGAAAGTACCCAACGCATCCAAACTAAAAATCCTTAACAGGTCCATCAAAGACAAGGTCAAGGCTCATTTGTCAATCAAGACCAACATTTATAAAAGGGTTGAAGTAGCATAAAGATCCTAAACAAATTTACTGATGTCCGGTAATTGGCTAAAGACTATGGTAAGTCAAAATTATTTTCCTAAATTTAAGTTTGCTATTATCTTTTTACAATATATAATAAAAAAAATGACTTGTTATTCTCTTTTTTTATAACACTTTGAAGAATTCTTGCACTATTAAAGAGGCTTCACCATGAATATCCAGATTCTATGAGCCAAAATATTTTGATATTGAATGGGACCTTCAGCTAATTTATGGGATGCAACTTCCATGAAGACCTTCACAATATCAGCAATAGCCTCTTGAATTATATTAGCAAGGACAATGAACACTCATATGAGAGACAGTGGAAGAACATCAAGTGCATGTACCTACCACATAACATAGAAAATAAACATTGGGTAATGGTGAGAGCTAGTTTTGATACCAGATGTTGAATGATCTTTGATTCATTAAGGATTTTTTACGTGGATGAAGCCCTTGCTAAATACATGCAGGCTCTCTATGACATTCCTAATTTTGGTAGCAATTGAAAATCTTGGTCACCATAATTATCAAGTCAAACTAGTATAAGATATCGAGAGGCCATATGATATTCCATAGCATACAAATGGTGATTGTGGGGTGTTCACACTAAAGTTTAAAGAGATGGACATTCGTCAATTGAGTTTTAATAGTCTAGAAGGTCTAAAAAGAGAAGGAATGAGAAAAATAATACAGGAGATGACCTTCTATATATGTGATGACCCCAAGCTTAACAATCTATTGAAGAAAAAAGCTTTTCCAACCTATCTGTCTATAATTTCTCCTATCCAAATACCCTTTGCAAATTGTCTTTATCCAAAAGCAATAAGTCATTTATCATCTTCTAGCATGTACCCTTTGCAAAATATCTTCATTAGATCAGTCCTCATCTTCCACACCTTCAGTACTCACACACTGCTTAACCACTTTAAGTACTTATTTTCTTCATTTCTTCTATTTTGTTGTTAATATCATGTGAACTTCAATTTTCTTGTTAATATCATGTGAATTTTTAGAATTCTATTTCATTAATTGGTGGTGATGTTGTTGACTGTAATATCAGAAGGTTTTATTGCATTTTATGTCTTAAGTCTTTTTTTTATAGTTTTATGACCTGTTGCTAATTATTTGTTTGGTGATTATAATTTACTGATTATTTGTTTAGTGGCATATTTTTTGCACTTCTATAATATTGAATGAGACTTTCAACCAATTTGTGGGATGCAACTTCCATGAAGACCCTCACGATATCAGTGATAGCATCTTGAATTATATCAACAATGACAGTAAACACTCATATGAGAGACAGTAGAAGAACATCAAGTGTGTATACCTACCACATAACATAGGAAATAAACATTGGGTAGTGGTGAAAGATGATTTTGATATTGTATGTTGAATGATCTTTTATTCATTAAGGAATTTTTACATGTATGAAGCCCTTGCCAAATATATGCAAAGTCTTCGTGAGACATTCCCAATTTTGGTAGCAATTGAAAATCTTGGTCACCATAATTATCAAGCCAAACTAGTATAGGATATTGAGAAGGCATCTAATGTTCCATAACATACAAATGGTGATTATGGGGTGTTCGCATTGAAGTTCATTGAGATGGACATTCGTCAATTGGGCTAAGGGTCTAAAAAGAAAAAGAATGAGAAAAATAAGGCAGGAGATGATCTTCTATATATGTGATGACCCTAAGCTTAACAATTTACTGAAGAAAAAAGCTCTTTTAGCTTAGCTGCCTATAATTTCTCCTATCTAAATACCCTTCACAAACTGTCTTCATCTGAAAGCAATAAGACATTTATCATCTTTTAACATATAGCTTTTGCAAAATGTCTTCATTAGATCAATCCTTATCTTCCACACCTTCAGTACTTACACACTATTTGACCACTTAAGTACTATTTTCTTCATTTCTTCTATCTTATTCTTAATATCATGTGAATTTCAATCTTCTTATTAATATCATATGAACTTTTAGAATTTTATTTCATTAATTGGTGATGATGTTGTTGACTATAATATCATAAGGTTTTAGTACCTGTTGTGTCTTAAGTCTTCTATTTTATAGTTTTATGACCTGTTGCTGATTATTTGTTTGGTGATTATAGTTTATTGATTATTTGTTTGGTGACATATTTTTTTCACTTGCCAATTAAGTTATTATTGAGGATATCTTCGGCAAACAATTACTTTCTTATTTTTGCACCCCTTTCGACTGTAGTGAGGCAGTGTACTGACCATCAACATTATTATCTCGGTTGTCGATTTTACATCCTGACCGTATTTATGCTATATCCCGATCATCAAATTACTTTGACTCGATTGTTGTTCATTTACTACAAAAGTTTATTAGGGATTTTATTGCAAGAAATGATATTGTTTTATAAAATTAGGATTTTTGGACTTAGAACATGAATTTTGTAGAATTTGAGGTTTTTGGACATATAATTTTATCATCAACTGAATTAAATCAATACCTAAAATTATAGTTTATGGACTTAGAACAAGCATTTATTTAAATTATCCTCACAAAATATCTTATTTTAACCCTTATTGATACTAATTATGTCATATTTAAGGAAATCTTTGCCAAATAATTACTTCATATTTTTACACCCTTCCCAACTGTAGTGTGGCTGTGTATCGACCATCGGCATCATTATCATGGCTATCGGTTTCACATCCCAACCATAATTCTGGTATATCTCATGTAACACTTCTTACCATTCTGTATACCCATCAATATAATATACGGAAAAGAAGTGCTATAGAAAATAATTTTTTTAAATATTCCTTTTATACATATCATATATAAGAAATTTGGAATATATAAAATAAATACTATGCATACACTCCTTAGTCACAACTCATTCTTACTTATATATATACATATAACAAAATATAATAAGAAAACCAATCTGCTTTGGGCGGCTATCACTGCTACTATTCTGCTCTATTTGGTAGGGGCCACTAATCAGCGACGCCTTTATCTACACACTCGTCGCTTTTACCTACTCTTCTGATACCTGTGCGAGAGAAAGCAAACTTCCGCATTGAGTTATAAACTTAGTGATGCTAAATCTTATAATAATAGACATAATAAAAATAAAATAAAATATTTTTTTAATCTCATAATTTTTTGTCTGTAAATAATTTATTTTAAAAATAGTCATAAATAACATTTTTGTTTCCTTCAGAAAACTTGCATAACATCTCATCTATATACCAAACCAGACTTTTATATTTTGCCCATATATTACAACATTATAGACTTGTTCCTAGAGAATCAAGATGTCTCATATAATATAGTGCTAATCATCTAGTCCACAAATATGCACATGAATCAGGTACATAATTCATGCAGCCTAGAGATATGTACAAGACCGATAATATTATTACCCATAGAAATTTCACAGGATCTACAGATATGCATATGATCCACAGATAATTATCTTATTGGCATGTCAATAATACCCTAGTTCAAGGTCTATGCTAATACGTTGGCTAAATCCATAAATTTTATAATTAAAATTTTCAATACATTTTTGACATTTTTTAAAAATATTCACCATATTCCAAATACTTTCATAATTCATAAATTATCTTTTTATAATATAAAATATATTTTATTCTACATCACATAAATAAATAAATACAACTTTCAAACCCTATTTTATATTTACTAATAAAATTCTTCTAATATTAAAATCAAATTAAATTTACTTATATCATAAATATGATTAATATTTCACTTTAATTGTTTATATATATATATATATATATATATATATATATGGCTAATATTATAAACAATAACATTAACCTCTTTATACTTTGTCGGTATCTGCCGACTTTTTCCTTTTATCTTGAGATTACGCCAATTCCGATATTGCGCCTAATAAAAAAATAATTTCAATTGATTACTAAGTCACTCAGGATATAAAATCTAGTAAAATTGAAGTTTCTTGACTAACTCTCACGTATATCAAATTCTGTTACAAATTTTTTTTCTCATTATGTGTGTTTAACACGTAGTTTGAGATTCCAGTTGTCAATACACTTTCCGATGCAACTAAAATTTCAGATATTATTTTTATTTATAATATTTTATTTTCCTTATTTTTTCTTCTCCAAAACTATTTTTCCCAATTATTTTTTATTTTTTCCTTAATTTCCATTTTCTAACCAAAATTTCCCATAAATTAAATAAAATGCTCTAAAAATTTCAAATAAATTCATATAATCACTTTAACTCATTTTCTTTCATTTTCCATCATCAATTTACCAAAATCATACATAATTATTCCCAATAATTTTTTTTTTCATAATTAGGTTAAAAATCTAAAAATTTACTAAAAATTCATATTAAAATTTTCCTCCATTCCAAAAATTATTTTCCATCTCCAATCACTCTATTTTAACTCAACTTTCACCATTTTGGGGCACAAAATTCTCCAAAAATAATTTTTCAAAAAATTGGCAATAATTATGGAAAATCCCAAAAATTCCACAAAAATTCTAAGAATTATTTTTATCAATTTTCCACCATTTATACCATCCTCAAGCCTTATTCAATTCATTTTCCATTTTTCTCTAATTTTTTCCATAATTTCCACAAAACCCTAACTCAACTTTTTTACCACATTAATTTCCATCACAACACAACTTCAATTTCTACTTTAAAGAATCATTAAATCCAATATAAATCCATAGAAATTTGAAAGAAAAGTGAAAAAAAAACCCACCTTCAAATTTTCGTGAAATTTTTGGCCAAATAAAGATTTTTTTTCTCAAAATTATTTCCTTTGCCTCCCAAAAATAAATTTTTTCTTGTTCCAAATACTTGATTAATTTTATTTTTGTGAATTTGGAGTGGAAGAGAACCTTAAGCAAGCTCTCAAAGTGGATGGCTACAAGAGAAAGAAGAAGGGAGAATTTTTTTCTTAATTTTGGTAGATAAATTTAGACAATTATAGAAATTTCCTATTTATACCCCAATTAAAATTAATTAATCATAATTAACTCTTAATCTCACACCCTATTGGCAATTAGCACAATTACTTAACCCCTAATGTTGACACATGGCCTAATCAAAGCTTAATTAATTTTGACTTAATCAAAATTTCTACCAATCACAAATTTTTCTTCTAATTAATTCATAATTAAATTTAATTCTCCAAAATCCAACCTCCAAACAACTTAATTTCATTAAATTAAATATTCTAAAAATTATAAAATATTTTTCTCTTCAAAACGGTCTTTTTGATTTCACAAAACGACCACCGGTGTGAAAAATCACATTTTTATAGTTTAATCAATTTTCTTGATTTAGTCCGTAAAAATTCATTCACCTTCTGATTTTCAAATTATTAGTTTTAAAAATATTAGAATTCAATTGCGATCACATCGGCACCATTGGGATTGTTAACACATATCTTTAATTCGCAATCAGAAAATCAGACTGTAAATTTACACTAGGGATTGTATTTGGGAAAATTAGAGTTTTTAACCTTAAAATCTCACCTTATAACTCCACAGATGATCTTAAAATAATATTCTCTATGCTCCGGTATTGTTAAATTATATTTTTACTATTGATCGAAAATCCCAAATTTTAGCATGATCTGTTGCCTCGATTTGTGTGCATAACTTGAAATTGCAATATTTTGTCAAATTAATTAAATATTCATATTAGAATAAATTTTTCATATTTATTTGTCTGTATTTAGACTCTGATCAATATGCCTTTATACTACAGTATAGACTACCACAATATATATATACTGTCAGAGTCTAAATCGCGGTCGTGACATCCTAATCGTCAGATTATATTGACCCCACTGTCATTCATTTGCTAAAAAAGTTTAATAGGGATTTTGTTGCAAGAAAATGAGATTGTGTTTATGTAGAACATGTTATTTTGAACATATTTAGGGATTATCATTCCAATTTACAATCTATAAATGTATAGTCCAATAATTGGTGACATAACATTTACGTTTCACTTATAAGAATTTAGTGCCCAAAATTGGATTTTTACACTTAGAACATGCATTTTTCAAAATTGACCTCATAAAATATCTTATTTTTGTTATCAATTGAATATAATAAAGGAAAATTTGAATTCGGGATTCACACAAGATAATGGTTGATCTTACCATATAAAATTAGGGTTTATAGTACTCGGAATTTGGGTTTTTGGATATAGAACATACATTTTTTTTAGAATTGAACCCACAAAGAATATAATTTATCATGAATGAATATAATTAAGGCTAATTTGAATTTGTGATTCATGCAAAGAAAGGGTTGGTCTTGTCATATTAAATTAAGGTTTGTAATGCCCAAAATTATAGTTTTTGGACCTAGAACATGTTTTTTTTTTTTCAAAATTGACTCCACAAAACATATTATTTTAACCCTTATTGATGTTAATTAAGTCGTGTTTGAGGAAATATTTGCTAAACAATTAATTTCATATTTTTGCACCCTTTCCATCCGTAGTGTGGTCGTGTACCGATCATCAGCATCATTATCCCGACTATCAGTTTCACATCTTGACTGTAATTCTACTATATCTCAATTGTCAAATTACTTTGATCCAACCATCATTCATTTGCTAAAAAAGTTTATTAAGGATTTTGTTGCAAGAAAATGAGATTGTTTTATGTAGAACATATTATTTTGAATATATTTAGGGATTATCATTCTAATTTACGGTCTCTAAATGTGTAGTCCAAGATTAGGAACATAACATTTACGTTTCACTTAGTATGCAGGAATTTAGTGCCCAAAATTGGAGTTTTTTGGATCTAAAACATGCATTTTTCAAAATTGACCCCACAAAACAACTTATTTTATCATCAATTGAATATAATCAAAGCCAATTTGAATTTATGATTCACACAAGGTAAGAGTTGATCTTATCATATTGAATTTGGGTTTATAATGCTTAAATTGAGATTTTTGGACTTAGAACATGCATTTTGCGGAATTGAACCTGCAAAAACATATAATTTTATCATCAGTTAAACATAATCAAGGTCAATTTCAATTTATGATTAACATAACATAAGGGTATATCTTATCATATTGAATTAGAGTTTATAGTGCTCTAAATTGGAATTTTTTGACCTAAAACTTGCATTTTTCAAAATTGGCCTAACGAAAAATATTTTTAACCCTTATTGATGCTAATCAAGTCCTATTTGAGGAAATATTCGCCAAACAATTATTTTCGTATTTTTGCACCCTTCCTGATTGTAGTGGCTGTGTATCGACCATCGACATCATTATCACAGTTGTCAGTTTTACGTTTTGATCATAATTCTGCTCTATCCCGGATTAATTTGACTCGATCGTCATTCATTTACTACCAAAGTTTAATAGGGATTTTATTGCAAGAAAATGAGATTGTTTTATTTTGAACATATTTAGGGATTATCATTCTAATTTACGATTTTTAAATGTGTAGTCCAAGAATTAGTGGCATAACATTTATGTTTCACTTAGTATGTAGGAATTTAGTATCGAAATTGGAGTTTTTGGACCTAAAACATGTATTTTTCAAATTTGACTCCATAAAATATGTTATTTTATCATCAATTGAATATAATACAAAGCCAATTTGAATTCATGATTCATGTAAAGCAAAAGTTGATCTTATGATATTGAATAAGGGTTTATAGTGCCCAAAATTGGAGTTTTAGACCCCACAAAACATCTTATTTTAACCCTTATTAATGCTAATTGAGTCCTATTTGAGGAAATTTTTGCCAAACAATTACTTTTGTATTTTTGTCTTCTGACTCGACTGTAGTGAGGTAGTTTGCCAATCATCGATATCATTATCCTGGTTGTCAGTTTTACATCCCGATCATATTTCTGCATTGTCCCAATCGTTGGATTACTTAGACCCGACCATCATGCATTATTTAATTCACATATGTTTCACCTATTTATTTGATAAAACCAAATTCTACTTCTGTCCTAAATATTGTATATCATTTAATTCATTCTTATCTAATATATATATTATGTATATCCTTATCTTCTAAAATTGATTTTTCAAATTCTCTGATTTCATGGGATATCATGATAAGATGATGAAAATGAAGGAGAAAGAAAAAAATTCGAAAAGAAAGCTCTAGATAGTGTTGTGCTGGGATGAAGAAAGCGATATTGTTCATCTTGAATCAATTTTTAGAGGATGCCTTGGTTGATAAATTGGAAAAGAATTTCATCTTGCACTCTTAAGTGATAAAATTTGGTTACTTGGTTGAGAAAAATAAACCCATGAGTCTATAAAGAGTTTTAAGATATCCAATTAATCTGAATGTATGCTTTATACCATGTATATATTAATATTATAATAAATTATATATTTTCTTTCAGTTTTCATTTCTTTATATTAATATGAACCTATTTATTTTCTTTCAGTTTTCGTATTAATTAATTAATTCTTATTAGAACTATTAAAACTTATAATTAATTAATTAGACTACCCCAAATATATTGGAAAGTTGTGTCATTAAAGAGATTGCAGATTGACAGTCACAACTTTTCATTTGTTTATACTTATGTTGTAAGCGTCATTTGATCCAATTTTTTTTTCCTCATTTTCTTTCTTTCTCAACAGCAATAGCTGATATCACGAAACTTCCCCTTTGTATATTAAGAGAAATCTTTGATATCCTCTGCCGTAGCCAAAATGATATAGACATAATCAACAATTTCACTTGTAACACATGTAATTATGATTTATAAGTTAGGATTGTGATTGGTGAGAGTTGGGGTTTTAAAGGGAGTTTGAAAAGTTTTTATGTTGCTGATATCATATATTTTATGCCCGTGAATGGTGTTTTCATGACCATAAATATCGAGATTTTAGTTCATATGTCATGAAGATTGTTCACGACTGTGAATGAGGTTTCACTCCTGTGAAGCAATGGCTCATGACTGTGAATCCTGGGCAGACAAGGCAAGTGAGATAATCGTGATTTTTTCCCTACCATATCCCTTTAAATCGCTTCTATGCCCCTATAATTGACCTAACATGCCGCCTTTTTCATCTCCTTCACCATCAGAAACTATTTTCCTCCATTATGGAAGCTTTGAAGATAAAGTTTTATGAGGGTAAAGTGAGAGAGAGATGTGAGAGGAGAAGTTGTGAGATTGTGTGTGAGAGCTTATTTTGGTGTTTTCTGAGTTTTGGTTCGAGTTCACAGAGGCTAAGGAACATTTCTCATCTTGCTAGGGTCTGAAGATAAAGTTGGAAATCTATCTCGGGGAAGGGGACAAGCTTGAGAATCTAAAGTTTTGGCTTAGTTCCATCCTAGGTGTAAGATTTGTACATAACAACTTCCAAAGCTTTAATCTTGCATTTGTATACTGGTGTGACTTGAATGCATATGGGTATGACTGTTGGCTAATGGAAATATATGATATTGAGGTTGAGATGCATGATAGGAATGACTATGTTAAATGGTTGTTTTAAGATGTTAGATGAATTATTTTAGCTAATGTTAATGAATATGGTTAGGATAAATGGATTAAATGCATGCTTGAATGTTGATAGGGTGGCTGACATTGGTCAACCTTAGAGAATATTGCATGGGAGAATGGTATAAAAATAGTTGTGCTCTGTTTTGGTATGAAATCTGGAAAATTTCTAGATTCACGGCCGAGAACGGGCATGAATGTCTTGAAAATGGATTTGGTTATTGAGGAAGACTCGTTCATGATTGGGTTCACAACCGTGAATGTATGTTGATTCACAGTTTAAATAATAGTTTGGTTCACGGGCGTGAAACTGCTTAACTTGAAAATCTTATATGTTTACTTTTGAATCAAAGTAGATTCGTCGTAAGGTGGTATACCTCTGTCGTAAGATTATAGTATGCTATGAGAATGTATGTTATGGTATGATTAATGTGAATTACGGTAATTGAGATAAATGATTAAGCTCAATACTTAGCCTAAGACTAGAGTTAGGATAAATGATATGCCATTGAGGGGAGATCGGTAATGAGTGACCTAGGTTGGTCATATTGAGATACTTTGAAGACTAAGAGGTAAGCATTGAGAGCTTTCTTATTGGTTTAAATGCAGATTCTTTTCCTCAGACAAGTATTCTAAAAAGCTCAGGCAAGTGTCCTAAGGGCTTTAGCGAGAGCCGTAGATTACCCATATCTATTTTAGTCTAGTTATGAGTAAGGTGAGCAAAGGTAAAATAATTAACTCTATTTAAGTGTGATATATACTTGTATGATTGTTGGTAGTTGTTGTTATGCCATGTTCAGAGTGTATATAATGTATGAGATTATGATAGTATGACATGTAGAATGTGGGTTAATGCATGTGAAACTTTGAGGTAAGTCATCATGATAGGGTTTGTAAGTATCTCATGCATATTATTATTTATCATATGATGCTTGCATGTTGTTATGTACCACTAGACATGAGTTGCTTAGTGTATGGGCTTTCTATGTACAAGTTTGGAGCTTAGGGGAGGATCGACAGAGGAGAACGCCTAGTGATCATAGTGTTGGATATACACTTGGAGTGGGTGATACATTATTATACTTTTTGGCTGTTTTATAGGCTTAGGTAGTTATAAGCGTACATGCTTTATATTTACCTAAAGGTCATGAAATTTTATAACTATCCGTTTTGTATAAGCTTTGGGTTAGAAATTGCCTATTTGTTATTATATTGAAACATTTTTATCATTTGAATATTTTAATGATGTTTTATGTTTTTAATAAGTTTTCTTGATCATGATGCATTAAAGTTTTTAAATTTTGGTGTTTGAAATCATGTACATTGTAGCATCCTTTGGTGTAATTAGGTTTAAATCTTAATTATATTGAAGGGAGATACATCACTTAATGCTTGCAGTACTTCAATTTGGCTACTAAAGACTATGTTTTGCTTAAAAATATTGATTTCAAAAAAGTCTTTTGGAATCTACCATGGGATCCATCACTTGCAACCTTTAGATTTATGGCACGTTGTTTACAGACAGAAAATAAATATTCCTTTATATATTTTGGGTACCTAACTTGTTAGAGAGATTCCCTAAAGGCAGTCTCCCTAGACACTTAATGTAATAATTTATTATTAATAAAAGATATTTTTATTATATTGGTATTCATTTATATATGAATTTGATTTAAATCTTAGACCATTTAATGAAAAGTTTGATATGTAACACAACATGAAGGAAATCATGATGAGATTCATATCATGTGTAATTATGTTTATACCTAAATGATCCTTAGTCATAAGATTAACAAAATGAGACATTATTAATATGGACATATTATCACATGTTATACTTCTTGACTAGGTCAAATAGTTGATCTCATAAGTTGAAGACATAAGATATTTAGAGTTAACATATGGATGCTTACTAGACTAAGTACATTGGATAATTGCTATGAGACAATCACATTGATATCTATTCAATGTCAGTGATAGTCTAATCATAGCAATGGTGCAAGTATCCTTAGACTTGAAATGCTTGAAGTTATCTTGGATACTGAATTCTATACTTTGACTTTATTCCTTGTTGCCTTTCAGAGGTTGCTCATAGGGTAGTGGTTAGGTATAATATGAGGTATTCAAAGGTAGTTGAGTAGTTAATAAAAAATTCATCACTCCCGATAGAAGGAGAGTATACTTATGACCTCTTGTAGAGATCATTACTCATAAATCCATTGCCAAGGTAGACATGTCTTGAAGAAGGTATTTACAGATATATCTAATAAAGTAATTGATCTCATAGATAAGAACTAATACCATTTAAACTAGATGTGATGTAATCAATATAGTGACAATTGACACATAGTCATTGCTATCAACCAAATGAGGTATAGTGAAATGAAATGATGAATTACATAGTAATTATCTATAGAATGGTTAAAAGTCAAACCACTGAATTTTTGGTTAATTGGATGGTCATGATGTATTACTAGATATCACTCATGATCTATTAAGTTAACGAAAATTGATTGAAAATTAATTATAGGTCAAAAGAGTTTGACTCAAATTGGGTTAGGATTCATTTTGAGACTTGAGCTACCAATATAACTAAAAAACCTATTATATCATATGTATAAAGGAAATGAAAAAAATATAAAATAGATTTTGGATAAGATCCAAGTGAGAGAAAAGGAATTGGTCTTTTTATAAGAATAAAAATGGATCAAATCCAATTTGGATTAGAATTGTTGACTTGGTCAATATTGGGCCATATACCTTAGAGGACCTAATAAGGCTTTTTTTTTCACCCTAAAATAAATTAGAAAGAGTATAAATACTCCTCTTAGAGGTAATCTTAGCTTTTGATTATTGTGGTTTACTAGAACCGAACAAAAAAGGAAAAACTCATAATCTGGAAATTTAAGAGTTGTAAATAAAGATAATCAACTTCACCCATTGAATAGTTTATTCCAATTTTAAATTACATAGGGCGTTCTAAGGGTTTTGGTTTTGATTAAATTTTAAATTTTTGTTGATAGATGTATGAGATACATATTCATAATCCAACATAACTTTCTTTTATACTGATAATAAGATTCTCAATTTCTTTGAAAAAATAGTGAATCAAGGATGTGCATTATCAGCCTATATCTTTGGCATTGCTTTAATTATATTGAATAGTATAGACGAAGAGTTGAAGTGGCTAAAAGTATCATAGGACAAAAATGGTGGGCAGACACTGATGCATTCAAGGTGTTAGAACTGATATATAAATCTTTAAATCCTTTTGAAGTTTCTAATCCAACAATTTTCGGGATTCACTTTAATACATTGGAGTCTTGCCCATGAAATAATTTGTATTCATTGGAACATAAACAAAAATCGTGTGCATGTTTTTCATGTGTAATTGAAATAAAAAAAAAGTCTAAATGTGGCTTGGGAAACATTTAATTAATTGTGAAAAATCTATGTTTTTTTTATATATAATATATGCATATTTTATGGTCTTTAAGTATTACCTATATGTGCTATCTAGCATATTAATAGTTGCCACAATATCTATCGTTGAATGATATTATCCAACCATCCAATTGTTGCACATGAACATTGGTTACAATTATAACATATGAATACCTCGTTTCAACCATAGTTGATTGTTGGATAACTGCACCCGAATGTCGGGTGCAGTTAATATCATAAGAATGCCTCGTCTCAACCATGGTTGATCATCGTAAGGCTGTATGACATGTGCTTCCATGTAATTGTTCATGGCATACTATATTAGGGGTTTTAGTCTTGAAATTGGAGTTTTTGTACTAATTAATTTGAATTTTTTAAAATTGATCTCACAAAATATCTTATATTAACCCTAATTGAAGAAGGTAAATTCCAATTTAAATTCCTAATTCAGAGAAGGCAATAATTCAATCTAAAATTGAGATTCTTGTACCTAGAACATGCATTTTATAAATTGACTGCACAAAATATCTTATTTTCACCAAATTTGAGGATAATCAAAACCAAGATTAATAGATATTGACAGTTTATTGGCCACATCATATTTGCATCTATGCCTAACTAACGAACATATTTCGAAAGTCGAGTATATCACATGGGTCGAGTACGGTGGAGATGAATTACTGGAAATTCAAATTTTTATTGCTCACATGAATTTTTATTGGAAATTCAAATTACACAACCAATGAAAGTTTAAATACAAATACATTAAATTAAAGATGCATAAAAAAATGAGACTAATTAATTTTGTTAGCCTTCAACATTGTGTATGTTGAAGGTTTGCGACATGTTCTTTTTGAGTGGCACTGTTTCCCATAGATTGAGTAATTAATCTTCCATTTTTTAACTTCTCCTATAAAGAGAATTCTTTTTGTCCTATGTCTTTCTCTCTTCCTCTCAACATCCGGGAGAAAAAACTTCCACCAGTTCGATGCCTTAAAGGTCTCATTCGGCTTGTGGTGGCATTGGATAGATAGTTTAAGCATATGCAACAAATATATTATCTACAAATTAACTCCAAAAAATTGACAACATGCCAAATCATGCATACAAGGAAGCTTATCTAGGTCAAATACTTGACATGAGCATGTTTTATCTTCTAAATTAACCCTGATCTCATTACTTTTCCTTCTCACATCAAACTCAAACCTGTTGAGCTGAATCAGATGCATCCCCATTGCATCTTAGTATCATTTTCTAATAATAGCTTCAACATTAGGAGTCAATAGGCTATCCCTTAAGGTTTGTAAAATTAAGTAATTATTTTGTTCTCTTATTATGCCACTTAGATACTTTCACTTGTATGGCCTCCAATAATGAAACTATGAGATACTCTATTTGTTGCCTCAAAGCAAAGTTTATAGATTTTACCCCATTAGTAGTCATAATATTATATCGAGTATTATGGAAATGAGCTTTCGCCTATTAACTTATGTTCATTCTCGCTTCCTCGAGATATCAAACAAGCCATTCAAATCTTACCCCCAGTTCATCATAAAACCTATTGAATTCTGAAATTTTGTAGGCATTTGTAACTTTTCAAAAAGATGAACCACACCTTTCTTCCTTCACATTTGCTTTGACATTTTGGAAAATATGCTGACTATAGTATTTGTAATTAGCTGCCCTATAATGATTCCTGAGTCGCTTGGTGATGCTTTGGTGTCTATCTAAAATAAAAACCAAATCATCTTAGTCCGGTATGAGCTCTTTCATATTCCTAAAGAACCAACCTCAAGAATCATTATTCTCTAAGTCTACTACAACCCAAGCTAATGGATATTGAAGGAAGTTACCACTTTGGGCCATCATAATGAGCAAAATTCCTTTGTACCTTCTTTTTAAAAAGGTCTTGTCAACCCCAATTACCTTCTTCAATGAGGAAAATCCTTTAATGCATGCATGATACTCCACGAATATGTATTTAAATCTTTCCTCATCGTTTACTTCCAAAGATGTAGTAACTTTGGCAACGTTTGCCTTATGCACCATCTATAGGTATGTCGGTAATAGCTTGCGTTCGAAGATCCGATAAGGCTTTCACATGCATATCTTCTCCCTAACCAAGCCTCATAGTATGATATGGGAATACTTATGTTCTACATCAGGGTCATTATTGTTTTGGGCCTTATGAGGTTTTTTTGACCACCAAAATGAGATAATACCACCTCTCTGACATAGCTCGTTGTTGTTTGGCTATGTTATCTCATTTGACTACTAATTGAGCAAGAACGAACATTATTATATATTCGGATCTGAAAGTGCATTGAGTTCTTAATCAGTGACGCTCGCACCTTCCACTTGCATATTGGATTATTGCATTTTAAGACATATATATTATTTTCACATTTAACGGTTTTTGTCTCAAAGTTCCCTTGAAGGGTAACATCTCTTAGCTTTCTCTTGATCTCATTTTTGTTAGCAAACTCCTGACCAATTGCAATCTAACCCATATAAAAAAGAACCATCTCTTTCAAATGTAGTCAACCTATCGCCTTCGCCCAATTCATCATCATCATCTAAATCAAAATGATCAAAATTTACATCCATCGGATCATGAATCACATCCAATGCATTAGGTCTGCCAATTTCTTCCCCTGGCACTTCTGCAACCACATCCATATATTTTGATGGAGTCCAATTTTACCCTTGAAAATCTATATTTTGACTATCATCCCTTGGTGAGTGAGCAAGAGCAACACCATCTTCTCCATGAGCAAAACCATTGTCATCGATAATATTGCATTTGAAATGATTATCACAAACTTCAAATTGATCATTCTTTAAATCTTTAGGTCTTTTGTCAATTGCCTATTTTTCTATGAACTTCATATATAATAAACAATCCTCTAACCTTATGTTTTTAAGAAAAACTTAATGACGACTAATCTCATCAATTAAAAAAGGCAGCATCCTGCCTCTAAAGTGTGGAGCTTGGAATCTCACTCTTAAAAAATGCTCGTTACAGTTAACACCAAATGCATTATATATGATCTCCATGAATGTCTTGTAGTTCAATTTGGAGTCATCCATTTTGATGCATTGGATGTTCTAATTTCATCTGCATCATTTATAAAAGTCATTCTCATCTTTTAATTCCTTTATCTATTCTTCACCCAAAACAAAATAAACATTTTTTGAAGCCATAATTGAAACAAAAAAATACCAATAAATAATGATAAATACATAATAAAACACTAGTATGAATAACTAATGTTCACAATAGTAAGTCAATAAAGTCAATATTATAAGTCTCGATCTTATCTCGACCGTATGGATAAAGGGTCGAGAGTAATATTATGTATTCACAAAACTATCCTGACTAATCTTGATTGCATAAATAAAGGGTCGAGATCTATAGGTCGAGAAAAAAAACCACATTTTGGATTTAACAGAGAAACTGTAGAAATTATGCGTTTGTACTCTAAATCATTCTTAATGAATCTTTACACCTATTTACTGAAGTTTATTGCATTTATAATTTGGATTAAAAGCTATTTATCTCAAATTTTTATAGTGTACTCACCAAAATTATGAAACTTAATAACGACACCAAAAATCTCAAAATGCATATCAAAATGTTCAAGAATTGGGCATTGGGAAACTGAATCTATGCAATCAGTTGAAAAGTTTCGATTTTTGAAAATGAATCTCTGTAAGACAACGATTTTTTTTTTGCACGGAGAGAATGAGCAGAAGAAGAATGTTTAATATTTTTTATTTTTTTCTTCTTATTTAGATAAGGATATTATTGATATTGTAAAAATATCATTAAAAATGAGGGTTACATTTCTAAAAATAAAACTTTTGAGGTCAATTTTTCAATTATAAATCTTTTTAAGGTTAATTTTAAGAAATCTCCTCATTCACTAACCCTTACTTTCCAATTTTTTTTGGATAAAATATTCAAAATCATCACTTTCTGATTGTTTCCCAAAAAAAAGTTCAAAATCAGAAGTATTTGTCGTTCTTCCTCTTTCCAAATTTAGATTTGTATTTCTATAATCAAATCAATAATCATATACAAAATCCCTATGCCAATCTAAATCAAACCTAGTTGCGAAGTTAAATCAATAAAAATCTCCAAATTGCTTCCAAAAGACCCATAAAGCTGGATTAGAATTATTTGCATGTGGTAATAAGCGATGGCAGTGAGGTGCAAAGAGAGATTATATGAGCTGGTGAGGGAGGAACCATTGGAGAGAGAAAGAAGAACACCAACCTCAACAACAATTATGGTGATAGCATTCAATGAAGAGGTGGTGCTAATTACATATGTGAGATCCAACAAGTTATCGCCAACGCCGTAAAATAGATCCTATAGCTCAACAAGTGGCCATTCAAGACTTTTGTTGAGCAGTTTTTGAGTTTTTATTATTTCACATTTCCATCAATGGTACGCTACACATTATCCACCACATGACGACAATTATTCATCATCAAAAGGAAATGACAGGCTCGCACATCATCATACAATGGCTTTGTCTCCGATTACAGTTGACTTGTCAAGATCTGAGCTCTTAATGGTCAGCTCTTCGTCTTCATCTTCAAAGCGAAATTTTGGCACCCTGATTTGACCTTTGATTGTTGTTGTTACTATTCTTTTGATGGCCCATCACAGAGATTAGGATTTTTGGTTCATATTCCTGGACAACTGTGATTTGATGGATAAAAAAATTTTGATGACCACCATTATTATTATTATTATTATTATTATTATTATTATTAACTTTGATGATCCAGAAAATACAACTCATTTAATTGTGTTTAATTAGCGTTGACATGAATAATCCAAATCATTATACCATTATAAGATTTAACAATTGATGACTGAGGTAGTTTTGTATTACAAAATTATAATTTAAAGAGTTTTTTTTGTTACAAATAATAATTCAGGTGCTAAATTGTCATATGTTATATATTTAAGGTAGCGTCTGTATAATTCATGCCATTATTTAAATAGAAAGAGAATCTAAATGGGCCTGGGCTCAATGGCTAAGACTAGATACATAAGCAAATAAGTTTTCATTTGTTCTTCCATTGGGCCAGACCTGGCCCAATCAGGTCCTTAATTTATTCTAAAATTAATTTTTGAACTGAATTATTATATAATTTTCAATTTATAATTATTTTCTCTCATTTCATCGTCAAAGACATTTTTTTTATTTTTTATTTTTATTTTTCAACATTCACCATAATATTATAATTCATGATAGATAAGATTTTTGTGAATTTTTTTAAAAAAATGTATTTTTTAAATTATCCGGACAAAATGATTGTCAATTGAAATTTGCAAATTGATTTGGTTCAAAAGTTGATTATAAGATAAATAAATTATGGTTAAAAGATTCAATAGCCAAATTAAATACTTTGCCAACTCCACTTTTTATATTTAAAAAATGCAAGAGTTAAATAAATTAAATGTGTGAAATTCTGAGTGAACATAATATTTGAGACCTACTAATAATAAACTTACATATCGAGGATAACTCAATTGGTACACCAACTCTAAGTAGTAATAAAAGTATAATTTCATATTCAATATTCAGTCTTTATAAAATATATTTTCCTCTAATGCTCTCCCACTCAAAAATGTTAGTCATGTTTTGATGTGACACAAGAATTTAAGAAAATTATTAATAATTTAAGTAATTAACTTTTTTTTAAAAGTAATTTAAGTAATTAACTATGCCATATCCTTTCCGTCACAATTTTTCACATAAGAATTGTTAAGAGTTAATCTTACAATTAATCAAAATATATAGAATTAAAATCTAGATCAATTAATCAATAAATTCTTTGAAGGAAATGCAATATTAGGGTGTGATTTTGATTTCTCAAGATACTCGAATGAAGTGGGATTAACTTGCAAGAAAAGAAAATTACCAGCAAAATGAGAATGACTTTCTTTGAATCTCTTCAACACTTTAGCATAAGCAACATAAACCACCTTAACTTTTCTCCTCAACAACCTTCTCAAACTTGGGACCTTAACCTTAAATCTCTTTCTCGTTCGTCAACATATGCCAACTTCTCACAGTCAATCTCCACCGTTGCCAAGCAAATCTTCATGTTTCAATCTTTGATAACGAAACTTGGTGGAAGAGGCAATCTCAAAAGCAGACGACATTGATAATTTTTATTGAGGAATTAATGGTGAACTGAAGAAGATAGATATTACATGCCCACACCTGAAAATACAGACTAGCTGCTTGTTTTGTTGGTTTTCTGAGGTATAAATTTAAATGAAATTGAAAGGTTTGTATTAAGAAATTTGTTGAGTGTATTAACTGCAAAAGCAGAAGCAGGTTTAACTATGGATATAGAGTTTGATATAATGGTGATGAAGTTCTTTAATTTTACAGCTCATATATCTTAGCTTGTTGCGCAGTACGTATTTCAATTATATTAAGGTCTATCTACAATCTAAAACACTATTTTAGTATAATTTTTATACAAAAATGCCATAGGAATGACAATGATCAATACGACAGGATAACATAACATGAATCCAATATGAAATTTGCGGGTTAAAGTTGAAGTTTATAGTATTTGTACCATAACCGTATCAACCCGATAAAAATATGAAAATTATCATGTCGTTTTGCGGCTTGACATGCCAACACGAAAAAAATATGTTTAACCCGTTAATATAATAATTATTGTCGTATCGGATTGACACGTTTATAACCCATATATATATATATTAAGTAAATCATATTATATTAATTCAATTCAATTTTTCGATTAAGTGTGTCATATTGTATTAATCCATTTATTAAGTGGGTCGTATTCGTATTTGAATTTTATACCTGATGAGCTTATCGTGTCGTGTTTAGATTGACTCTTATTGTGTTATGGGTATATCAAGACATGACACGAACACTACCCACTAACATGAATTGACACTCCTTAAAATGATGTTGCTATAATAAATTTATTTTCAACTCATAACACCATTTTTTATATAAAAAATAATATTATATATATAATACTAAAAATAATAATAAAAAAAAAGAATAGTAAAATGACGTAGCTATAGTGTCAAGCCAAATATGACCTTTTGCTATAGCCTATGTCATTTTTTGTGATAAAAATGACTTAGATTAGAGATGCAAGAAACTACATCATTTTTATCTTCATTCACTTTCATACCATTTTGACGTTGGGTTGAAATGGACTACATAGTACCTAACTTGTACTGTTTTTTAAGATACTTTATAATTGTATGCTGGTGGAAGTTTGCAAACTTTTACCATACTTTTGTCAAATTTTTACAGTGTTTATTCAGACATTTTATACCCAGTTGTTAAAAAAATTATAAACTAAATTAACAATTTTTAACACATTTATACACTTAATATTGTACTTGAACAAAATCTCTTAATGATGCAGAATAGATGATAGACGAGCATGTTTTAGAGTTTTTGGACTGTTTGGACAAAAAACAAGTGAACTTTTAATGTGCAAGTCAATTTCAAAAAGTCATAAATTATGATTCGAGATGAATTAAGGGGCTCATAATATATCAAATTGAATTTCATTTAGAAATTTACACACATAATTTTAAGGTTTATCCATCACAGCCAGTTTTTGGACCAAATTTGACCGTCTGAAACTATTTCAAAGGGCTTACTAATTTGACTGTCTGAATTTTCTGTTGAGCTTTGTTTTAGCCTTTTATTATTTAAGTTTTTGTCATGAGACAGTATAAATATTTTTTGTTCGCATGTTTGAGATAGTTTAGCTGCTTGATAATAAGAGAGTTTTTTTTGAAAATCAACAATAATCAATATATTATAAAAGATCACTTTATGATATTCTGGAATTCATGTGTAAATCAACAGACTGTGATAAGTTATCCTTTAATTTTTATACCTTCCGGCACGTCACTTAATTAAATGGTCAATAAGTATCAATAAATAAATATTTATTTTCTGAAAAAATTCTTGTTCCTTTAGAAGGCCTGACATGATACTTTTAAATGTTTAAACCTCTAAATTTTGATTTAGTCTTCTCTTATGAAACCACGAATTGTTTTTTTCTTGAAAAGTCAGATTCATTATTTATTAGATTGAAACTTCCATGAAATAAAAGGAATTTGAATCCATCCTTGATTAATGCTTTACTTTCACATTTACTATTTCTAGGAGTATAATATTCATCTCTCTCTCTCTCTCTCTTAATGTTCACGTGTAAATATTTTACAGTAAGTCAATTATTTGTAACATCTCTTTTTAGTTTCTTTTGTGAAATATGTGTAACATTTTCAAGTTTCAAAAGTTGCGTTCACTGAATTACAGGAAAATTGCAATCCTGACGTATTTATATTTTTTTTATAACAGTTTCTAATATAGATAGATATGAATGGATTAATCAATTTTCATTAGTATTTTTTTTAGTTTAATCTACTAAGTTTGTTTTACAAAAACAATCACTTAAATCAGTTTATTAAAATCATTATCTTTAATTACTTAACCACTAATTTAAGTTCCATTAACCCTAAGAATCTTTTGTTTCTCAAGTTTAATTTTTGTTTTATACAAAAGAAGTAATATTAATTTAGTAATAAAAAATGATATTCAATTTTTTTTATTTAATGATATAATTTAAATTTAATTGAATATTTTTTTATATTTTTAATTGAAAAATGTATTTATTTTGATTTCTTTTCAGAATTGAAGCTTATTTTTTCTAGTATATATATATATATATATATATATATATATATATATATATATATATATATATATATATATTCATATTTGGCACCTAAAGAACAATTTTTTTTCCTTAATTTCTTATTACTTTAATGGATTTAGAATAATATTTCTTCTTATTTTTCAATTTGCTTCCTAAAAAATAAAAAAAAAATGGAATTCTATTAGTTTTAGAATTTGAATTATCTTTCCTCTTTAGGGTTAGAACTTGGAACTTAACTTTTTTTTTTCTATATTTTTTTATTTGGATCCTAAGAATAATATTTCTTCCTATTTTATTTTTAATTTTTTTTCCAATTATATTAATGATTTTAGAACAATCTTTCTTCTTTTTTTTTTTCTATTTATTTCTTTAAAAGAAATAAATTGGGAGTTCTATTAATTTAGGAATTCGAAATATTTTTTCCTATTTATAATTGAAAATTAATTTTCTATTCAATATCTTTTCTCATTTTGGACATCGAAAATTAATTTTTTCTATTTCATTTTTTTCATTTCCTATTTATTATATCAATTATTTTTATAATAATATTCTTTTTCCAATTTTTGTTTACTTATTTAAAAATAAATAAAAGTCTTTTAGTGATAAAAAAAATTAAATTTCAAAGTATTATAATTCAAAAAAAAATTTATCAAGCTTATATATTTACTAGTTTGTAGCACTCATATTACGTCAAGAGAAAATAAAATTTAGATAGTAAATGGATAAATAATATGAAAAGTGTTGCATATATAATTCAATTTCATAAAAATGTAGTTTAAAAACATAGAGGCATTGTTTTAATTTATTTTTTAAGAAAATACACATCATTAGTAAGTTTTACACATCACTTTTATATAACATATAAATATTGATAAAAAATTTTAAAAAGTTCAAAAAGAAATGTAGACAATGCAAACCCTGAGCAATTGTCTGATATGAGCAAATCTGTAATATCATAGTAAAGTAATTGATATTAGTATATGAATTAATTAGATATACTAAAAACATATCTAATTTATATGTTTATACATATGAAAGTGTAGACACCCAATTAGTCGACCTTTTCTTTTTCTGTTGAAGAATGTTCTGATCCAAAAAAACATCGACTCATTTCTTTTGTGTATGTTTGTTATTATATATTAATTATAATATGTGATATTTGATGTAAAACATATTTCTTTATCTGATCATATTCTTTTAATGGATAATTCGTTCGTCAATAGCTCTATCTGATCGTCATTATAAAGGTCGGATGGTTTTGAAAGGCTTGTAGCTTGCAAAAAATGACTATTGTGATCAGGCGGTATCATTTTTTGTTCAGTTGTAAAATGATTTCTCTACAATACAATGCAGCACTTCATACTTAAAATTAAACTTTCTTATTTAAATCAAATTATAATTAAAAGAATAATAAATATTCTTTTTATACAAAAATATCAATTCTTTACTTATAAATATAAATTTTATTGTAGAAATTATTTTTTAATGCCAAATTAAATCATTATAATTCATTAAAGAAACAATCTCAGCTGAAATTAATTTGTCACCTATTAAAAAGTTATGGCAGTGTAATCCAAAAAAAAAAATTACGATGCTTGAACGGGGCTTGTATAGACTTTTACCATCAGATAATCATATTCTTCAAATTAAAGAGTCCAATATGCATTTTCTTGTAATGTACTGAATCAATAAAAATTGGTTTGTGTGCTATCATTTACTCGTAAAGGGCTTTTACTCTATCAAGAATAACCAGTAACTATCAATTAAGAACAAAAATTACAGACTTCAGTGGATGCTAAAGAGCTTTTATTCTATTATGGATATCCAGCAACTATCAATTAAGAATAAAATTAATTACAGACTTCAGTAGTTTTTTTTTTTTTTTTTGAGGCACTTAGATCAATTCTCAAACTTTTATATTCTTCCATCACTTGTTTCTGCTGGATTCTAATTAGTTTTTGCTGAATTTTGATACAGTAAGCATTACTGTTGGACTTCCAATTGCATTCAATTAACCTTTAACAATTGTAACATACAGAATTTGGTAATTTTGTTTGCACCAAATAAATATCCTTAGTATATGTATTTTTTCAAGCATTTACAGTTGCTGAATGAGAAGGTAATATATTATTAAGACATCAACACAACAACTATCAGTTGAATTGAAAGTCAAGATATGTACACTTTAAAATTCACTAAAAGCTATGAGATACCAAAATACATGAAGAACTACAATCCAATAAAAACACAAAAAAAAAAAAAAGCAAAAAAAAAGGCAAGTATCCATTGCAACTGCATCGAGGTAGACATTCAAATCAAGTGCAACACGTTTTGAAGTACATTGTTCACCATAGGCAAGGCTTTCAATATTTTTGCATATTTCTCACCAAAGGACACATAATCACCAGCCAATCATTCATACGCAGATCGCATAGCATTAATATCATTATTGTTCAAAGAATACTCATAATGCAACTTATACAAAAGCATGTCCCTATGATTGTAATCTAAAATGTCAGAAAGTAGTATGTCTTTAAATGGTCAATAGCTCCCCCTATTGCCATGTTTTTTGCCTCAGAATTTTTTGTGCTTAAACCTACTGAAAAAGACATATCTATTACCATTATTGTCTTCGTAGGTATAGGGTATAGTATACATTACACGTAAATATGCCATCATTTGAGATTGTTCCGTTTGTGGGAGAATTTTGTTATAAAACGTTCCGCATCTGCATGCGAAAAAAGGATTATTCTCCTTATGACTTAGTGCGTCGTCAGCGAATTAGAGCGACATTCCTCATTCGGCGGGCGGGGGAGAGACATACCTATGTAATCCATAATAGATTCTAGTGTGGGTGCTAGAGGAACGCAGATCGACATCTGAAAAAGAAACAACAGATGACCATGAATAAAAAAATAAAAAAAAAAACATATAGAGCATGATAAGAATAAACTACCAGCATATAGATATTTATGCAAATCAAAAGAATCACCAACATGTTAGTTTATAGTTTATATAAGGCAGCCAGTAACAAAGGATAAACTTAAGTGATCTCTTTCTAACTGAAACATATAACAAAACAAATCACTGAAAAACAAAAAACAAATAGGCCTAATGCATGAGAATGAGAAGGTATATAAGTGCAAGTTCATCTTTAGATCTAACCATATAATTGATCCCACTATAGAGACAATCAGATCAAAAAATGGGAGATAACGGTGATGATAAGGAAAAAAGCAGGTTATTGTTTTAGCATTACAGCTTCTTTAGAAATATCCAATAAAGATAATATAATTGAAAACTCAACCTTGCCTACTCTTTAGAATGAAAGCAAATAAGGAAACAAAAGGTGAGAATGCAAAGCCCAGATGGAGATACTGCTATTTACAGAAGCAGTAGCTAAACTGGTTGAGTAAAATAGTTGGGATCAAACGAAACTAAATTTAACTAAAGGAACCAAAAGTGATTTCATATTTACAGAACAAATAATTGTCTGACTAAAATAGAATTTCTAGAATGTTATGAAGACAGTGCAGTGAATTTGAGATAATAGTGAAATATAATATATAATTCATAAATATATGAACTAACCATGGCATGTTGAAAGCCCATTCATTTTCATAAAGAAAAAACATAATTTTATAGGACCAAACGGACAAGTCATGAATAGATAATGCATACGATGACATGAAATGGTTGCCATTATAATAATTAAAATAAAAAATAGTAAAATCTGTAAATTAGATACATATCTGACAACAGCTTGCAAACTCATCATAGCGATTACAGATAAAAACATAACACAACTATTTGATTATTCTGTAAACGTTAAATTAATAATATGGATGGTGCACAGTTAGACGTTTAACCACAGAAATCAAAGTAGATCTAGAAGAGCGAAGAATCCAATAAAATTAAAAGAGAATTAAGGATTTGCACTGAATTAAAAAACCCATACCTTTTTAAATCCAATCCGTTCTGCAAGATTTTGGTTGAATAAAAAACCGATATAGATATTGCAGTCCATCAGCTGAAGAAACAGTCCAAAAAGGCACAAAACCCATGCGCTCATCGAAACCCCAATATCATTTGATGTTGCCCAACTCCATGATTTATCAACAGCAATTACCGCATTATAATCAACACCCTCCAGCAAGAGTTTGCTAAAATAGAAAGGTCAAGTAGAAACGAACCAGAAACTCAACTCATTAAGCTCATTAAAAGCCCAATAACCTCTATGGTCGGCTCAGTCCATAATACATAAACAATAATTATCCCACAAAAAATTAAAATACAAAACAATTATTTAATTTAATTAAGACGTCCGTTTTTTTTCCAAAAAATAATTTATTTTTGAAAAATATTAAAAAAATAATATTTTTTATATTTGGCTGCAATATTAAAGAAAAAATGAAATAATATTTTTTTCTATATATAATAAGTTTTGGAAAAATGACTTTCCATTTTTAGAAGAAAAAATTATTTTTCTTTTTTTTTAAAAAATATTTTACTTTTAACTTTTTTTTTTTGAGATAAACTAAATATGGGAAGGTAAAGGTTACTGAAACGTAAAATAACAGAAATGTCTAAAAAATTTGTACAGCTGTTCATGCATGTATAAAACAAATGCTATTAAGTTATAGTCAAAATTATAGCAGACACAACAACAATGAGCATACAAATAAATAATTAATAATATATTAATGACTATTATTAACATTTAATTAATAAATATTTATAAATTAATAATAATTTTAATCAAAATAAATTAAGAAAAATGTTTATAAATATATAAATATTAAATAAAAATATAAAACTAATTAGTGCAATCAATTAAAGCCCATTCTTATTTTTTATGCACCCTAACCAGAAATGGCATGATAGAATTTAAGAGCATGTAAATAATGCAGCAGATTAGTGATACAAACGGTCCAATTTAACAATGCAACTCCTTCGCCCATGACATGAAAAAATACAAATAAGTTAATTATAGTTATTAATAATTAACTAATATTTATTAATATAATATAAGGAAATATAAAATAAATATATAAAATTTATATAATATTAATATAAATTACGAAAAATAAAAAATAAAATATTTTTATATAATATTTAATTATTCATTATATTTAAATATATTGCACTTAAATTTAAAATTTAAAATAATCAACATAATTTAATTATAAAAGTTAAATAAATAAAATTCAATAATTGGAATAGTAATAACAAATACAAACAACAACATCTAATCAGATTTCTTATAATAGATTAAATAAACATTTGAAAGGAAAAAAATAGATCATATTAACTAATCGACCATTTTTAACATGGTTTGAATTTTTTTAACATGATAAATTTATAAAGCATACCTATGTGCAGGAGGACATATTTGCTACTGTAATTTCCTTTGTTTTGAATAATTTAATTTTTTTTTTTTTGTATTTCTCCACCACAACATTATGATCTCAACTATTATATATATATATATATATATATATATATATATATATTTAAATCAGTGGTGTGTGTATTTTGGGAAGTAGAGGTTATAAAAGTAAAAATGGGCATATGGTTTGTTTCACGTGATACCAGAGAAAACAAAAAGAGGCAAAAAAAAAAAAAAAAAAAAAAAAGGGGAGGATGGGAGGAGATAAAGGAGAGAAGAAAAGGAGGATAGGATGATGCATAAAAATTTTGGGTAAATTACCAAAAAGGACCTTGTGTATTATAAAGACAAAAATGGGCATAGTTTGTTTAGCATGATGATTTGGGAAATGAGGACAGAAATTATTAGTCAAACATTTAAAACCAATTGATTTGTTTACAGTGCAGTGAGAATTAAGTCCTCTGCCAACGACAACGATGATTGGCTTGGACACTGTGTATTAGAGCACTTGCATTGGTTTGTAAGTGCAACTGCAATTGTCAACGTAGCAATTGCAAATCTAATTGCATGAAGGAGTCATTTGCTAATTTGTAAGCTTTTAAATATTAAAAAGAAAGAATTTTATATAAATAAAAAATTATTGTGGATTCTATTTATATTATTTTATAATAATTTAAATAAAATAAATAAATAAAATTTTTATTCATTAATATATTTAAAATTAATTAATATGTAATTAATAGTTAACATAATTAATTAAGTAAGTAAGTATTTTAATATAAAGTATAAATTAAGTTAATAAAATTAATTATATTTAATAATATAAATATAATTATTAATTTAAAATTAAAGTTAATTAACATAAAAATTAATAATATCGTTAATTTGATTAATTTAATTTCATAATATAATAATATAAAGTATAAAATTAAGTTAATATAATTATTTATATTTAATAATCTAAATATAATTATTAATATAATTAATATAAAACTAAAATTAATTAATATAAAAATTAGTAATATAATTAATTTTATTATCTTAATCTCATATTTTAATTACAAAGTTAATAATAATAATAATAATAATAATAATAATAATAATAATAATAATAATTAATCAACAACTATAATCTAATTGAAGAGATTTGAAACCGTTTTGGAAAAGATAAATGATGATTAATGTAGTATTTTCTTTTTACGAATTTTTAATGTTGGATTTCATTTAAATTTTATTGTAATTTTTTTCCATAAATGAAATGTTGCGTATTTTTTTTAATTTTTTAAAGTTTCATAATTAATTTTTTATGCAATTTATAAATTTTAATATAAATTAATATTATCAATAAAATGAAAATGACTTAACAATAAAAAAAATATAATATTTTAATTTTTAATAGTGAATAAAATATGTTAAAATATTAACCGGATTCTGTAAATTGAAATTGATATCAATTATAATAATAAAATATATTTAAAAGTGTAATTGAAATTTTGATGATGTGATAGAATAAATTGTAAAATAATTATGCTATTATAAAGACAAAAATGGACATGGTTTCTTTAACATGATGAGTTGGGGAATGAGCACAAAATCATAATGTCATTAGACGCAATGAGAATTAATTCTTCTGCTAGACACAATGTATATGGCTTATGCAGAGTGTCACTGGTGAAAATTTTGCCCTTTTAAAACGTGAAAGCGACAACGTTTTCTCGAATGAAATCAATCGTTTTATCGTATGAAACAGTGAAACGTGACGTTTTAGAAAAGGGGGAGGGCACAACTACCGTGATACTATAGTATGAACAGTAGCAAAGTGCACGGATTGTTAGGGGCTCTTTGGATTAGCTGGATGTTATTTTCATATTTATTATTTGGTAAAAGTAATTGAGTTGTTATTGTTATAATATAAAATTATAAATAAAAATATTATTTATTTAATTTAAAATATATATTATTTTATAATAAATAAATAATATAATATAATATATTATTTATTTAATATAATTGTTTATTTTAATAAATTAAAAATTACAATAATAATAATAATTAATGAATAATTTTTTTAAAATATGATATAAGAATAATTAAATAAAAAATAAATTCAAAATTATTACTTTTTTTATATATATGGATAATTTAGTATAAAAATAATTTAGTCCTTATATTTAAAAAAAATTCTGTTATTTAAAAAAATTCTAATATAAAATTTTTATACTATTTAAAATTTCAAAAAACTGCTATTTAAATAAATTTACTAAATATTTTTATATAAAAAAATTAAAAATTGTTCCGAATAATTAAACCAAATACCCTTAAACTTGTTTATAAACGACGACAAATGACATTTGATTTGTCGATATGCATTGAATAGTCACCCGAAAAAAATGTTGAAAAGTATGTAATGAGTATGATGAAAAGCAATTATGCAACCTAGTTAGGCGACAACACTTGCAAACAATGTTCCACAGGCTCTTACTATATATATATAGTCTATATGGCTTACGGCCGATAGATTCCTTATTGGCGGCTTTAATGCCAAATTGGCCAATAGGCTGACCTTTCCCCTTTCCTATTGTATATATATCATATATATAATCATTATAAAATAACAATAATACAAACAAATAATCAAAAGAGAAAAAACACGACTTTGTCAAAAATTGCATGGCTTGCGTCTGCTGGTTTTTGATTTGTTCAAAACAAAATAATTCATAATGTATGAACCCTTCATAAAAATCCAAAACCTTCACCCAAACCATAGTCATCATCTTATCTTCTTCCTCTTTCCCTCCAAACAACTTATCCACCATTGATACTTTCTTAGTTACTGTCGCTGCAACTTTCTTGTTTTGTTTGTAACACATCACTGATCTCTTTCCTCTTCCTCTTTCTTACTTTGCCTCTCGCCCCCAGAAATATATATGGCGTCGTCTGTCCGATTAGTCTTTAAGATTTTCTCTGTTGTTGCTTTTGGAATTTTAGTATTGGATTGCTTTGCTAACTTGGGATCTCAAGCACAACTCTTGCCCGCAGACGAAGGTACTGCGTTTACTTCTACTCAGATTCTTTTCCTTTTTTGTCATACAAGGATTAATTTCTTTGTTTTGATTGTCACTGTATTTTCATTTTACATTTTTGTTTACCTTGTTTGGTTGATGAGAAATTTAAGGAAAAGAAAAGAAAAGAAAAGAAAAGTCAATATTGGCAGTGATTTACATAAAATTGCTAGGAATAGAATAATAGATTTTGAGTTTTAATTAATTGGGAAAATACACCCGACTGTCTCCCATTTGCATTTAGCAGTTTTCAATTTGAATATAATTCTCTCCCTCTACTGAAACTGTTTTGGTCGATGGGATAATTAATCCGGCAGTTCATAATCATTTTCATGAAAAACAATTGTCTGAAAGTTTTATTCTAATTTTTCGTTCGACTTTTTTCACAATAAACAGAGGATACATTGCTTTCGTCATTATTAATTTTGATTGGCAAGAAAACAAATGCAAAAATAATAATAGTAAATAATAATATTTTATATCAATATTTTCTTAGTTCTGTTTTTATAAAATAGAAAAAGATAATAATAAAATCTACGTCTCTGTCACAGGAAAAAAAAAATCTAGGTCGGCAGTACCCAAACAAAGCATGGAAACAAAATTTTGTTTTGATATTTCCTAAGTTTAGTATGAATGAATTTCTTTAAATTAGTGAAATTTATTTGTATATTTTTTTAAATTTAGTGTAAAAATTAATTTTATTTATTTATTTACTAAACCCTTTTTGGCTGTTTAAAGATATGGATGTAAGAAACATATTTTTAGACATTGGATCAATTACCTGCAGGGAAATGAAATGATTCCATGCTTGTATTTTTCACATTTTTTTCTCATTCAAACATATATGTGCTCGAATTAAATAAATATCACATTTTACAAATCTTAAAATATAATCAGAGAATTAGGTGTTACATTATAACTATAAACCATAAAGAAATTCCTAATAAGAGCATATTTATCTTCAATATGTAATATTAATTCTTTAGTTTTTCCCAAAAGGGAAAAGTATAAAATTTTTATTTTTATTATTTTTTTTTAATAGCAGTCAATTTCTCGGAAACAAATTAATTTGTTCAATTTTAATTTTCCAATTTGGCGGTCATAGTTTCAGTCTGTTGGAAAAAAAAAAAAGGGTGGAATTAGTCATGTAATTGCAGTTATATCATAAATGCATAGAAGTAATTGAATTTAGCATCCGTACTTCAATAATATTATTAAATACAATTAGAAATTATTGAATGATTTATCCTTATAGAATAATAACTATAATTCATGGATGGCCGGAGTATGACATTTTGAATTTTTGTATTGTCCTAGTCAATAAATAATTTCACATGACAATACCACTTGCTTGATGTGACAACAAATTATTGGATAAGTTTTGTTATTGAGACAGTGACGTGGGAATTGGGATCCAGAGAAAATTAGATATATTTTTTTAAAATATTGGAACATAAATGAATTAAAATATAAAAATTATAAAATTTTTTATAAATCGAGTCTATATATACTAAATTAATAAAAAAAGTGACATATAAATAAAATAATTTGTATAACAACAATTTAATCGAAATTTTTTTAAGTGAATTAGGATAAATTGGTAGGGTGTTTATTGGATATAAATAGATAGATATATTATGATGAGGTTAAGATCCATGTGTGTGACAACCGTATGCATCTTGCCCACCATTTCTTGCCATAGTCAAACTTGGCTATCCTAGAATAGTATTCTACCAATGATTTTTTCACCACGTCATATAATTAATTTATTCCAAAGATGAATGTAAATAGTAAATATTTAATCTAAATTATGTGAAGGTCAAATTTTGAATTTTTTTTTCTTATTTGTTTTGGAAAAAAAGATTAATGTGTATATTGTAACATGAATACCCAGGGGATGTGAGCTTGACTAGACATCGTACGTTTGTATTTGTACAGTATTTGTCTCAAAAAGCTTAAAGTATACGGCATCACAAAATATTTTTTTTAATTGTTGGGTCTATGATTTATTTTTATTTTTTTTTTACAGATAATTTGAAATTATTAATATTTTGTTTCAGTTTGCCTATGTTTTTGAGGATGCTTATTACATAGCATAACTGATTTGCTCAGATTGTATGTTTTAACAGTGAAAATTCTTCAAACAATATCTACAAAATTAAACAACAACTGGACCGTCACCGAAACTTCTTGCCAAACGGGAGAATGGAACAGAACAATTTTTGGAACGAGGATTACAAGTAATGTCGCATGCAACTGTTTATTTGAGAGTGGCACGGTTTGTCATGTCACCAACATGTATACTATTTTTCTTTCTTCTTCCTCTTTTTCTTTTTGCTTTTCTTCCTCCATGGCTTTTCCTTAGAAATACAAATACACCCACAGAAATAACTGAGATGCAAGTATTTTCTTTGACAGCCAGCTGAAGGGTTTCAACTTAACTGGAATTCTACCCCCTGAATTTGGAAATCTTTCTCGTTTGGTCGAAATGTAGGTAGCTCATTCTTTATTTTCTTGCGGCTGCACTGGTCCTTTTATTTCAATAACCAATCACGAGGAAGCATTTTTCATTGAAAAGTTATTTGGATTACTGGATATAATATTTTTTCATTGAACTGCAGTGATCTTTCTCGCAACTATCTGAATGGAACAATACCTACAACACTTGCTCAGCTCACGAGTCTTCGCACATTGTAAGTTGTTTGCACTTTTATTTCCGAGGAAATTTTCTATTTTCATATAGCCAGATTCACAAAAGAAGCTAACCGTTTGCATTTTTGTGCCGTTGCTGCTGCTTCAGGGCCCTTATTGGAAATCGTCTCAGTGGTACAATTCCTCAGGAGATTGGCACCATTATGACCCTGGAGGAGCTGTAAGTAATGAAAACCGAGTTTGTATGCCAAGTTGAGCGCGTATAAAGTTACAATAGTTTTTTCACATCTTTAATTTGATTTTGCAGGATCTTGGAAGATAATCTGCTAGAAGGATCTCTTCCTCCAAATCTTGGAAATTTAAGAAACTTGAAGAGAATGTAAGATTGTTGTCTCCTCTTCTTGTTTAATTATTTCCTTTCTTTCACTTTTTTTTTAAAAATTTCAATATTAATAAATTCATGGATCCGATTTGGGAGAAAAAAGTCCCTCTTTTGTATCACTAATATGGCAACTTTTTTTGTTGTTGTTGTTGTTGCTGTAGTCTTCTTTCTGCAAACAATTTCAATGGAACAATACCAGATTCATTTGGCAATTTAAAGAACTTAACTGACTTGTAAGTGATGAAATGATAACAAATTATATATTTTAGCATCCTAATCTGAATTCTGAAACACTAATGAACTTAAATTCAAACACTTGTTGCAGTCGGATAGATGGTAGTACACTGTCAGGGAAAATACCTGATTTTATTGGGAATTGGACCAACATTACTAGATTGTGAGTATACATATGCCCCAGTTAATTCCTCTTCTCATAATAAACTAATCCAAATTTCATTTTTCTTTTCTTTTTGCATAGCTAAAGACAATTATATATTTCTTTTGCAGAGATTTGCAGGGAACATCTCTAGATGGCCCTATTCCTGCTGGCATATCCAATTTGACAAACTTATTAGAATTGTGAGCAAAAGTCACTCTTAAATTTCTGTGTTGTCACAATCATGACTGAACTGATTTTTCTGGCTTATGTTGTTTGTCAGGAGAATATCAGATTTGAGTGGACAAAGCTCAAATTTTCCCAATCTTGAGGCCATGACAAACTTGCAGTTATTGTAAGTTGATTTGAATGTTCAATTCTATGTTATTACAATTGGGTTCTGTTATTCACCTTGAGTTAATTTATTTCTCGACTCAGGGTACTGAGGAATTGCTCAATTACCGGTTCAATCCCAGAATACCTAGGAAACCTATTGAAATTAAAAACTCTGTAAGTTGATCTAACAGAAACCTTGTTCCTATGCTTATTTTTATGAATTTCCTTTTGCATTTGTATGATGCCTGTCTAATAACAAGTGAGTTGATGACATTTCCATGGATGTGAATTTAGTGATCTGACCTTATACTGTAAAATGAACTTGACTGCATGACTTTCATAAGATTTTGTGAAAATTTCCTGTCATCTACTGATATGATCACATATGTTTTTATTTATTTTATTGCAGAGACCTTACCTTCAATAGGTTGACAGGCACAATTCCGGATACACTTCAGAGTACTGCTCAGAGTGCAACTGCTCTACAATACATGTAAGTCAATGAGAAAAATATGTGGAAATTAAGGAACAATTTGTCTTTACATGTATTTTTATCTGATAAACCTATGCAATCTCGTTATATACAGGTTTTTGACCAATAATTCTCTCACTGGACAAGTACCGGGTTGGATATTGGACAGCGGCAATAATAACAAGAACTTGTGAGTCATTCTTGATGTTGTGGAACCTTTTAATACCTAGCTGCAAAGACATTACTTTTTTTTTTTCAGTTTATCTTGCTAGACAGATTTTTTTCACCACTTGCTTATAATTTAGGAACTAATCTTGACTTTGGAATATCATTTCAGTGATTTATCTTACAACAATTTTACGGGTTCGGTTTCGGGTGGTTGCCAGCGCCAGTCTGTGTAAGTATCGTTCTGTTATTTAGTTGTTCCCTAATTGCTTCTGTCATGTTATTTACTAACTTACATATAACACGAAACAGGAACTTAGTTTCAAGTCATTCATCATCTTCTACAAGCGATGAGTAAGTTCCTTGCTCACTGTGATTCCCAATAAAGAAAACACAGGAAACATAGATTATTAAAAACCAATGTATTATCTTGTAGCATTTCATGGTGCATGACAAAGGGCCTTACCTGTTCTGAAAATCCCCAATGTGAGTGTAAATAAATTTTATATTTCACTGAATAGTAATTACTTGAAATCTAAAGATTTATGACATTTTACTGATGAATTGGTTGTATATATATGAATACAGTTCATTCCTTGTTTATAAATTGTGGAGGACCCAGCATTCCCTTTGACAATAATCGTTATCAAGAAGACAGAAGTGAAGGGGGCCCATCGAGCTTTGTTCCTTTAGCAGAACAATGGGCTTATAGCAGTACTGGACTGTACATGAACAATGATAACGCCCCTTTTCTAGCAGGAAACAGCTTTAACCTCAATGTGACCGGTGGTGAAATTTACCAAACTGCACGCCTTGCTCCTTTATCACTCAAGTACTATGGCCTGTGTTTGCGGCCAGGCAGCTACAAAGTGCAACTTCACTTTGCTGAAATTATGTATACTAATAATCAGTCATTTAGCAGCCTTGGAAGACGCGTATTTGATGTATCGATACAGGTTAGTTCACTGACACTCAGGATTAATATCATTTTAACTTACTGCTAAAGCTCTTGAACTTGTAAATTAACATCATCTTTCCCATAGGGAAATGTAGTTATTAAGGATTTCAATATCGCGGACAAAGCTGGAGGAGTTGGTATTGGTACCACCGAGGTATTTTATAATATAACAGTCGATGGTAGCACTCTAGAGATACATTTATACTGGGCAGGCAAAGGTACAACTGCAATTCCAGATAGAGGTGTCTATGGACCCCTCATATCAGCCATTACAGTGACACCAAGTAAGTTCATTTAATTTTCTGTCGACTGATTTTCAACTCTCTCTCAACTTATTTTTGTTCAACAATTTTCTCTTCTCGTAGACTTTGATGTAAGTGATGGTAGTGGGGGTCTTTCGGTTGGAGGGATAATCGGAATTGTAGCTGCTTCGTGTGTAGTTGTCGTGTTGATCCTGATAGTGCTCCGTTTGAAAGGTTACTTAGGGAGGAAAAAAGAACCTGAGGACAATGGTAAGATTAGTTTCATATAAAAAATAAAAAAAAATTCTTTTTTGTTTTTACTTCTTTTCATTTTGTATTATGCTTGTTATGGAACTTTTTGATTGTATTACTGTCACAGAACTTCGCAAACTAGATCTCCAAACTGGTTATTTCACCTTGAGACAAATTAAACGAGCTACCAACAATTTTGATCCAGCATATAAGATAGGAGAAGGAGGATTTGGCCCAGTATACAAGGTAATTTTAGGACCATATGCATGGAAATTGTTAGTAAAACATTTGAAAACAATTTTGAAATTTTAACCTGCCTAATTTCACTTTCAGGGTGTGCTATCAGATGGTGCAGTAATTGCTGTAAAGCAGCTCTCTTCGAAATCAAAGCAAGGGAACCGAGAATTTGTAAACGAAATAGGAATGATATCTGCCTTACAACATCCCAATCTTGTGAGACTTTATGGATGTTGCATTGAAGGGAACCAATTGTTGTTAGTTTATGAGTATTTGGAAAACAACAGTCTAGCTCGTGCATTGTTTGGTAATTATTGTCAACTCATGCACCATTGCATTGATTTCTGAAATTTGTAGAATCAGAATATATGACTGAATTGAATCCTCCTGTATATAAAAGGTCCTGAGGATCATCGACTCCACTTGGATTGGTCAACAAGAAAGAAGATACTGTTAGGTATTGCCAAGGGCTTAGCCTATCTTCACGAGGAGTCTCGGCTTAAAATTGTACACAGGGACATAAAAGCTACCAATGTGCTTCTTGACAAGGATCTAAACGCAAAGATATCAGACTTTGGTTTAGCTAAGCTTGATGAAGAAGAGAATACTCATATCAGTACTCGAATAGCGGGGACTATGTAAGTTTTCAACGTCAATCTAAATAATTTATGCAGTGTTTAATGAATTTATTACCATTGTGGAACTGATTGATTTTCCTTGCAGAGGTTATATGGCTCCAGAATATGCAATGAGGGGATACTTGACAGATAAAGCTGATGTTTACAGCTTCGGAGTAGTTCTTTTGGAGATTGTGAGTGGGAAGAGCAACACCAATTACAGACCAAAGGAGGAGTTTGTTTATCTTCTCGATTGGGTAATATACTTATATGTGCCTTAATTTTTAGAAAGCAAAAGCAAAACATGGAAATGAAAAAAAAAAAAAAAATAACACTCCTATTGTTTGTGTTATATAAATGAAGGCCTATGTGCTACAAGAGCAAGGAAATCTTCTAGAACTAGTGGATCCAAGTTTGGGGCCAAACTACTCAAAAGAAGAGGCAAGGAGGGTGCTTACTCTAGCTCTATTGTGCACTAACCCATCTCCCACATTAAGGCCATCAATGTCGTCTGTAGTGAGTATGATAGAAGGCAAAATTCCAATTCAAGCTCCCATAGTCAAGCGAGGTTCCGTAGACCAGGATGCCAGGTTTAAAGCATTTGAGATTCTATCACAGGACAGCCAGACAAACTACTCCAATTTCTCCCAAGAAAGTCAAGGTCAAAAAAGTATATCAACCGTTGGACCATGGATTGATTCCTCAATTTCCCTCCATAGCCAAGATGACTCAGATGAGCATTCGACAGCCAGGCTTGTTTAAGGATCTTTCATCATATTCAATGGTTTGTTGGAGTAATTAATTCTTTGTTAATGAATATATACTGCTGTTACATTTTATTTGTCTAAAATATTTTTTGGGGAGATTTAGACTTTAGAAAGATGCATTTTTCCTTTGTTTTCATTCTGTAGATGTGATAATTCTTGTGCAAGTATAATGAATAATTCAGATTGAGATTGAGATAAATAGATGTCATTTAAGATTTTTTTTTTCTAAAATGATTGACGTTTCACCATTATTAATAAATATTAATAATTTTTTACCTATTATGCTCGTATTTAATAATTGGTAAAATAGACTTTTATTTCTTTTTGAGAATGTAAAATAATAATAATTGGTGAAAGTCTAAAAGTAATATAGTATTTTGTGTAAAGATCTTTCATCATATTCAATGGTTTGTTAGAGTAATTAATTCTTTGTTAACTAATATATACTACTATTGCATTTTTTTTGTCTAAAATATTTTTTGGGGAGCAAGTAATTCAAATTGAGATAAATTTAAAACTTTTTCCGTTCCTAAATAGATGTCATTTAAAATTTTTGTTTTTGTTACAAAATGGTTGACGTTTTACTATTATTAATAAATATTAATAATTTTTTTATCTATTATACTCATATTTAATAATTGGCAAAATAGACTTTTGTTTCTTTTTGAGAATGTACAATAATAATAATCGGTAAAAATCTAAGAATAATATAGCATTTTACCTATGTTTTAAATACAATTCTCAATTATTGTGCAAAAATCTTAAACATCTATTTAGGAATTGAGAAAATATATAACATCAAATATTATAATTTAAAACTCTCGAATTTCATGCTAAGATGTGTTGGTAGACCTCAACTCATCAATGTAGTACTAAGGACATTGTCTAGGATCAGAAGTGTTGGAGTCTTAAATCTCGTTTGGCATTGAGTTTGTCAAAAACATTTTTGAAGAAACAAATTTTATTTTTAAATTTTTTGAGTTTTGAAAACTGATTTTGCAGAGAAATAGGTAAATAGATACTTTTGTCAGAAGCATGTTTGGAAAAAGCAGTTTATAAAAAATTAAAAAAAATCAGTCAATTAAATCAAAAAAATATAACTCTGCTTTTTGAAACACCTAACAGCAATCTGAAACAACCCCTTAATAAAACAAGTATCTATTTAATGTTTGTTTCTTGTTTGGCTTAGAAATGATAACATGACATATTTGGGGAGGAACTTTTTGACTCTGATTCTATTCCGACATCTCGTCCTGTTCTCCTATTTTAACTCGATTTTCGATTTTTATTAAAAAAAATTTATTTTCATATTAAAAATATTTTTATATTTTTATTTTAATTAATTAATTATCTAGATGTTTAAATAAAAATATTTCTATTTTAAATAAATGCTATATTTTTATTTTATTATATTATTTTTTACAAATATTAATTATGTTAAAATATAAATAATTATTATGTATAAAAATAACATTTGGAAGGAGGTGGGGTTGGGGCTGATAATGTATAAATTGTCCCTATAAAAAAAATGGGACTCGGAATGAAGCAAAAAAATTATAAAAAGTTCCTTCCATTTGGAATGGGGTTAGGGCTAGACATCATAAAAGTAGGTTCAATTTTCATTTCTAGTTTGGCTTGCTCTCAAAAATGGATTGGCATTAATAAATGAAAACTAATATCATGAAAATTGCATAAAAAATTAAAAAAAATTGCTAAAAAATGTATTGTATTTTAATTTATGTGTTTGCGTCTTTTATAAATAAGAGAATAGAGTAATACTTAAAATAGAATAATAAAATCTAGTTCAATTCGAAGTGTAAGACCACTAAATCACTAATTAAGATATCTATTTTTTTTTTAAGTTTTTGATTTTATCTCTTAAAAATGGGTGTTATATTTTAAAATCAAATAACCACCATTATAAATTACTCGTTAAATTGTGAAATAAAAAGATAAAATCAGAATTTGTTTTTATTTACTAAATATTTATCCAGAACGAAACCAAATAGGAAAAATTGAATTAAAAGCATAAAAAATCCTATAATAATAATAATAATAATAATAATTTTCCCACGAACCAAACAGATAAACAAAAAAAATCCAAATTGTCTTCCACAAATTACTAGAATTTCAGCTTTTTTTCATTTATCAATTCCTTCTTTGATATTTGATGGAAATTAAGTTGCAAATAATAATAATAATAATGATGATGATAATAATTGCTAGATATTAAGAAAAAAATTATATCAAAACAACCTAATGATATTTTAGGGAAATAGTAATAAATATGGAACTACCACCTATAACGAAAGACACTTTGTGAGATTAATATGTGAGCCATTGATGGAATGTCAATTCCTCCGATTTCAAATGATAACAACAATTCAGCAAGACAACAAAATTCATGCTTTCGGAATCATATGATTGAAAAAAAAAAAAGCTCAATAGTATTGAAGTTGTCTATGTTACTATACGGTTGGGATTCTAAATTGCCTCGTGAAACAGACAAAAATAAAAGTAAGAATTTTTAATTAATTAATTAATTATTGAGTGTAAGATATATCTTAGGTGGTGAAAACTCTTTGCTTTTCTTTCTTCAACTTCTAAATAGGATAAATGTGGAAACCCTTTGCTTTTCTTTCTTCGACTTCTATTGAAGGTAATATAATATATAAATTTTTTATTGAAAATTTACTAATTTACTAAAAATTCAAAAAAAAATCTCAAAATTATGTGAAAAAAATAATAAAAAAATATATTATTTATCAATCATTCAGATAAACTGAATTCAATTCTCTCCATGATTTTCATTTGCGTCCTCTATAGTTGTTAGCGCTCATAGGCTATTTGTTTGCTGACATCAATGGATTGTGATGATTTGCAATTATTTGAACCAGTAATCTATGGAAGAGTTACAAGACAAAACCGGATAACAATAATGTACATAAGCTGATGATTTCATTTCTATGAATCTACAACATACATCTCAAGCTCAAAAGATCAGACCCAATATCTTAAATATTTATAATGAATCATAAAGAATGTGAATAATTTTTTTTTAAAAAAAAAAAAAGAGCAGATAGCTGTGCTGCTTAGTACAGCTTTATTCTAATTTGAATTGAACTTCTGCAGATTGGACATAGCTGAAGGCTTTCTCCACATTCGCAGCATGTCTGATAGAATATGGCAATTCACAAAGAAAATTTGCATTAATATCTTGGTATCTGCTCATAGAATTATAAGAAAAATTCTGAAAATATTCAAGAGTATTTACCTGATGCCCACAACCAAAGGCCATGTTCTTCGGATCAGTGAGGCAAATGGGACAAAGCTGTGCAATTAACAAGCCAGTCATTAAAGCTTACACTCGTAACCACCAAACTTGAATCAATTATGACTATTAGCATCTTTCTACTACTAAATTATTCAAAAACGTGTAAAAGCAAGCAATAAGCTTTGCTACAAGTCTTTGCCAAAAAATAATGCATCTCCATAATATATATATATATATATTGAACATGGTACGCTGCACCTAATGAAAATTGGTAAGGATGCATGGTACATATTCCAAAATAGTTGAGAACCTAGTCAGCCAGTTGGAAGTCAAATCATTCGTATCTATCAAATGAGAAGACATACCAACATCCTTCTTCATTCGGTAAAAACTTTTTGACTCACCTGATTATCAAATGTTGAACTTGGAGCAGATGGAGCTAATCTGGTAAGTGGGCTGTCAACTGGATAAGAAGGAACACTTGACTTAAAACTGGTAGAACGGGAAGGTTTGGAATTGCTAAAAGATGCTGTTGAACCATATAAAGGCGGAGGGAGTGCAACCCTCTCAGAAACATTCCCCTTGCGACGGCTGCCAAATGACAACAGCTAAAATAATGTATCAATTTAAGGGATGGAAACCTTGAAAAGTGGGCTATGAGAAGAGTTTATTACCCCAATATATTAAGCTCTATAGTTGCCTTATACTGAGAAGGAATTTCCATTAGAGCAGCAAGAGCAAATTCTGTCTCCTTTCGAGAGACATCAACATTCTTTGACATAATTTCTGCAAAATTCACAAACTAGGGAAAGAAATAGCCATTAAAAATCTTAACAAAAATTTTTCAAAAACGTTTGATAAATCTAAGCAGTATATCTACAAGATAACACTCACTTGGAAATTATCAAACTCTCGAGCAGGTATGTTATCATCGAACTCCCTCATTGTGTCCCAAGGTCCATCTCCAACCCCGACCAATACAATTGACAAAGGAAGCTTGCTGGAACAAAACAAATTCATAATTAATAAACAGCTGAAAAAGAGAAAATTTGGGATGTGATTTTCTTTTTCCCAATGTAGAGGTGGGATGGAGGGAAGAGGTTACCCAGATTTTACCTAGCTTGTACAATGGCATCAACAGTCTTCTGCTCCTGAGGACTTAGTTGGCCACGTTCAGTATCAACACTTCTAGTAACCTGAGACAACCACAATAAATCGTTAGATCTTTGGAAAACACCTCAACTTTAAAAATTATGCAGGCAGCATCTCTCCAAAAACACTTTTGCATAGTATTTATACTAGAGTGAGATCATATTCTCAACACACTATAATTCCTTCATATCGATATCAATATCAGCCCAATTTTTCAAACTTATTGGCACAACAAATCTTCCCCTATCTTTGTCTCTGAACCAATGATCACACTAATAGAAAAGGATTTTACCTGCCCGTCAGCAATTATCAATAGAACATGGTACTGGCCACCACTCTGCTCAACAATTGTTGATGCCATTTCAATAATAGGCGCAAAAGATGTGGGCCCTAATGCAAAAATGATAACAAATTGAAGTTACAAAAAGCCATTAAAAGCATCGGTTACTACTTTAGGATGAGAAACAGATCCTAAAGTACTGTGACATAAACCTGTAAGTCGTAGATTGGGCACAATTTCTCTGTAGCGACTCAGGACTTCCTCAAATCCATTACAAAACCTCGCATCTGGGTAAAAGCAGAAGACATCCTGATCATGCGTTGATGCTGCCAACAAAAGAAGTCACACTTATTACCTCAAAATTTTATTAATTTGACTCTCACAACTAATCAATTTGTCTTCACATACCATCCCCAAATCCAAAACAGGGAATCAAGTTATCCTCGTCAAAGGCAGCTAAAGTTTTCCCAATAATGGTTATGGCTTGTTCATAGGGATTTAAACCATCTCCAATGTGATGCAAGCTCCGTCTATTAAATGACTTAGCACCTATTCATCAAAATACATTTAGAAGATGCTCCAAAATGTCCCATAAAATGCACTTTAAACATGGAAAAACAGAGTTTAACCTGTCCACTCATTACTCTTTGTGAAATCAATACCAACAATAAGATTGGAAGACTCCAGACCTGCACGTGCAAGAGCCTCAGTCACCTGCAAAGAAGCAAACGGTTCAGATTATCTCAAATTTCCAACTATTAGGATTTAGGCAGAATAACCAGTGCCTATATTCCATGAAAAATGTAGAATCAAGGTTAAGAACCCCTTGAAATTCCAAACATTCGACCAATAGCAAAAAGTTCAATGTAAAGTGCCTGACATCAGCAATGGATGACCAATAACATCTCAAAGAAATGAAAAGGTATATTAGAACATCACAAATATTCAAGATACATGCCTACTTCCACTCATAAACAGTATATTGTTATAATTCAGGCTGAAACCAAAGGAACACCCAGCACATGTAACCTCTTCCAACCTTGAAGGAAGGAATAGGACCAACCTCACTGTGAATACTTTCTCAGATCAATGAAAACACCATATAACAACATGAACTATACTAGTCTCGGTGACTTTAAAAGTTCTAGGCTTGACAAAGGACGAATTCCTTCAGAGTGTCATCAGCTACTATCGCTAAATGGAATCATTAGAAAAATATACAAAAAAATTTAGAAGCCAACTTCTTCCAGTTTAAAATGCCACCAACACCAAAATTATAGTAGACAGTTGATCATACAAAGGCCAAACTAGTCGTTAGAAAAAGGACAGCAACATGCGATCATAAACCTTTTTCCCTTTAACATTAATCTAATTTTCATTTCACCTAAGAAAAGCCATCTCTTTTTTAGCCATGCCTTACAACACAATGTAAACAAGAAATTGGATTTATATTAATTCTCATCTAGGAAGGAACCACACAGAACATCGAAACTAGTGCATGTTATATTACCTGATCTAAAGATTTGTAATTGTCAGCAATTCTCGAATACCTCCTATCAAGCTGTCCTCTATCACTGCTATGGTCCTGAGGGGAGGAATAATGCTGCTCTGACCCATATGATTGCTGAGATGCATAGTTGTTGTAACTGTAACTTTCTTGACCATACGATGGTTGAAAATAGCCGCGTGGTGAATCCCACGAAGATGAATTGGAACGAACAGAAGAAGTCGATCCCCAACTTCCCTCCCTTGAATTTTTGGCCCCCATCAACTTAAATTATCTACACAAACTTGCCCAATTATTTATCTTCCCTGATAGAATAACAATTCTTGAGGATAACCAAAAACAAAACGCTAAAGCACAGAGGAGAATAAGCTTGCCTCCAACTAATGTTATTCTTTATTCAAACCAATTAACAGGATCGACTATACAGCCAAAAGAGCAAAGATTCAAAAAATACGACCTTGGCGGATAAATAGTATTTTAAAAAGGAACAGACAAAGGACCCGAATTCAAATTCTAACATAAATGATTTCTGGGTATAATTCAACTTAAAAGAAGGATAAAAGGAAGACTGGGTAAGAAACAGAAGAAACAAAGTAAGTTCCTAGAGTCGGTTTTCTAGCCCAAAAAAATAGACCCATCTGACGGCTGAGTAAAGGGGAGTAGCTCACGTAACCTTGTTAGACTCTTCTTTCCCACCGCTTCACAGAAACGCACCTTTTCAGCTAAGTTTTCATTTTCTTCCAAAATACAACTAAAACGTCACTCACAGAGCTATAAATGCGTAAAGGACAACAAAATTGGGAGACAAATTATACGCCAAATGCCTTTCGAGAATTAATCAACGCGCTGAAAAATCTACAGTCTATACACATATTTTAGGATACATAGTGCTAGACTAATAAAACGAGAAAATTAACACTCAAACTTTACAGTCATAGACTAATAAAATGAGAAAAATTCGAAACAAATAAATTTACTAAAACACCAATATCCCTCCCAGTGAAAACTGAAATCTACAAGGGCTTAGACAAAGCAATAATTCAAGAAAATGAAAAAATCAAAGAGAGAGTGAACTGGCATTGCTCAAGATCTATACAAGGAGCGTGGAAAGTACAAGTTGAAAATAAATAGAGAGGAGTAGCCAGATTCCACTACCAATAAGCGAAGGAAGAGAAAACAGCAGGCAGCATCGTCTTCACTGAGAATGCTAATAATTAGTTACTTAGAGAAATCAGTCATAGAAAGATAGAATCTTGAAAGGTGGAAATGGATCTGATGCTGCTCTGTTTATGTCCTTTTGAAATTCAAGGGACGAAGAATCAAAGAAAACAAGAAAAGCGAAAAGGCTTTATCTATATCATATTTATTGTTGAGGATATTCAGTGAAAACGTGAATGGGGCGGGCGCATGGAAACTTCGGGTTAATGGAGAGAGAGCTGTTTTCTGGATTAGTAATTTTGGTATTATCTTTACTTTTTCTTTCCCAATTTGATAGACTGATACATTACAAATGTCAGTTATTGTGATTTGGATGAAGAGAAGGAAAGAGAGGTTTTTTTTAAGGAGTAACAAAAACAAAAGAAATTTAAGAAAATGAATTTATTTGATATTATATAATTTTTAAATATTATAGTGTAATATATTTTTATAAATTTTTTATGTATATAATGTTTTTTTATAAATTTTTTAAAATTTTATATAGGGTTTAATGACTTTTTATAAATATTTATAATTTCTCTTCGTTATCAAATACTGTAATTATAGAATAACCAATATATTTAAATTAAATTTTACTAATTATTATATTAAATAATATTTTTATATCAAATGATATGAGATAAATAGTTAAATTTTTAAATATTTATTTCTAGTTAGTAATATGTTAAATCTCATAAGAGTTTTATATAATTTATTAACAAAAAAAAACATATTTTACAATTACTCTTAAAAAATGCTAAATAATGTCACTTAAAAAATAATTATTAAATACTTATCTTTTAAATTAATTAGTAGATAGAGAGGGAAAAAACTCATATACTAATTTTATGATAAATATTAGATTAAAAAAATAATCATTGTTCTTGGTATTGCTCTTAAATCTAATTATATATCATGTGCTTATCATGATTTTTAACTTATTTATATATTCGTTTTTTGTCCAACATCATCCTTGTCTCTTTTTCCTTATACAATCAACTCTTAAGTATTTAATTTCAAATGCAATTAGTTTTATTGATTTGGTATGATTATGATATAGTAATAAACCGATTGTAAAAAATAAAATATAAGGGCAATAGTATAAAAAGTATAGCGATTAATTTTGACAAGTACAAAAAATTTACATATTAGGCTTTATAATTATATTTTTAAAAATTATAAATTTTTATTGATTTTTTAAAAATTAATTTTTTACTTCTTTTAAATAATTTTTAATTTATATAGTCTGAACATGAAATTTTTTTTAAAAAAAAAGATAATAATTTAAAATTCAATATGTGCTACAAGTGTTATTAAATTTTATTTTATACATCAAATTTAAATTATTGTGTATATGAAAAGAAACACAAGCATGAATAAGAACTCGGAACTTATTAAGAAAAACTAAAAATTGTGATTACCAAATCTGCTTTTTCTTTTCCATGATTGATATTCTATTGGGTTTGCATGTGGTGGGGTCTTTTAGTGTAGGGTTTGGTTAAACACATACCCAGCCTCCTAAAGTTTTGCTACTTTTCCTCCAAAAAGCGTTTTTATCCATTTCACCCCGTTTTCTTTCCTTTTTTTCACTTTACCCCCATTAATTCAAAAAAAGTTACATCGGGTCACATGACGCATAAAAAATGCATAATCGTGCATAGACGCGTGTTGATATGTATTTAATGACCAGAAGAATTCTCTGGGCAGACAGTGGTGCAAAAGCTCCTTTCTCTGGGCTTTACAGGCAATTCTATTAGTCAAAATTGATGATATTCTCTTTACAGATAGTAAGTTTTTATTTTCTCTCTCTCTTATTCATAGGTCTTGTAATAAAGTTGCACATGCGATAGACTCTTTCTCTAGTAGAAGATTAGGTCTTATTTATGCTAATAGAACGGATTTGAAGTGAATTTCTTCCAACCCATCCCGTTTCCCACTTAAAAATTTCATTTTCATATTATACGTGTACGCGAGATACTTGATCCGATCCAATTCTTGGTTTTTATTAATATTTTTAATATTAAAAATATTTTTTATATATTTTTATTTTAATTAATTAGTTAATTATATAATTGTACAAATAGAATAATATAACAGTGCAAGAATCAGGGCGAATGATGTATACATTGTACTAACTTCATTCCCGTCACAATATATTTTGGGATAGAGGCGGAATCGAAGTAGTGCATGAAAATAATAAAAAAAATTTGTCTCAGTTGAAGTGGAATCATGATAGAGCACCGCAATGACATATTTAATTTTCATCTCTAACTGAATTTTTTTATTTTGAAAGATTATTTTGTTGCTACTTCTTAATGGGCTTTTTTTTTAAAAAAAAAATCAGCTAGTTATTTTCTTGACTATTAAAATACTAGCCTAATGAATTATGTATATTAGTAAAACTATCATATAATAAAAATCTTTTTTCATGTTAAAATTTTAATATATCTTATTTTTTAGTATTTTTATTATAGGGGTAAAATCAAATTAAAACCAAATACGGAATTGAACTAAATTGAATTCGGTTTATTTAGTTTGATTATATTTGAAAACTTCGATTTATTCAGTTATGTTGAAAAACTTATTAAACCGAATCAATTAAATTTTTTTATACATATATATTTTTTAGAACATTTATAGCAATTAATTCTAATTTTTAGATAAAAGAAAAAAAATTCTAATTTATGATTAATTTTTATTTATGGTAGTTAATGAAATCATGAGTTATGACAATTTATCAAAATTTATATTATTTAATTTAATTTATGGTAATTAATAAAATTATAGTAATTAATTTTAATTTATGATAATAATAAAGTTATAGTGATTGATTATCTATTATGATTGATAAAATTATTGCAGTAATTATTATTTATAGTAATTTATTTATTTATAAAATCGATTAAACTGAATCGAATCGAACAATAATATTTCAGTTCAATAAGATTCAGTTTTATAAATTTTTTTAATTCAGTTCGATTATCTTAAAAAAACTTCAGTTTGACTCTAATCCAAACCGATCAAATGTACACCCTATAATTATTATTAGAGTTGACAATTCGTGTCTTACATGTGTAATCGCTATTTATATCGATTTAAACGTATCGTTTCGTGTAATTGTGTAACACGTGTATCGAGTTAAAAATTTTACTTGGATAGTCAAATTAAAAAATATAAAAATAAAATAATATACATATATTTTAAAATAAAATTATAAATTAGTAATAATATTGATAAATTCAATATATTAATTTCATTACATCTTAACATTTAAAAATCAATAACTTAGCGCAATTACATCAATAACATTTCTCTTTTATTCTTCATATTTTGAAATTGTTGCATAATAGATTCATTGCTAATACTTAGATATACATCTTTTTCACTGTAAGTTATCAATCAATTATTCAATAGTTTACTCTTGATAAATTCATTGTCGAAAAAGCTATTTCCACTATGGCAATAGTAACTGGTAAGATCAATGACAATTTAACTAACTGATAAATTAAAGGAAAAACAATATATTTTCTTTTGGCAACCATCTTCTGAGCAATATCTATTATTTCTACTACTTCAGAAAAGTTTGCCTTTAAACGCACATAAAAAAAAATTAAAGATTTCAAGTTAAATTTCAAGTTCATATAGAGTAATTACAGGAAATTCAAATGGATAAAATTCCGCAAGGCAAAGTAGCTTATGTTTATCAAATGTAGAAAAATGAATTTCTAAAATCAAAACATATCATAGACAAAAGCAACTTTGTGCTCACTTCATCAAAACATGTTATAGAAAAAAGCAACTTTGTGTTCACTTCATCAAAACGATAATTTAATTCTTGAGTTTGTATGTCAATCACAAAATAAAATAACTCAACTTGATAATGATGAAGATTAGTCATTTTTTTCAGTTATGTATCATGATCTACCTTGAGCTGCATATATATCTTCCATATTTGACATAATTATCTCATGTTTGTGATAAAATTTAGAAACTTCAACTAACAAAGTGCCTCAGCTATCATCCCTCATTGCTTGCATACAAACTTTTGACACTTTAATAAGATTCATTGCATTAATAAATATCTTGATCCTTCCTTTATAGAACTTGTGATGGTTCATGTGCGATTTCCAAAAAAATTTCTCATAAAATGTAACACAAAAACAAACTCAAAACTATTAACAAGATCTAGCAAATTAACGATTTTAACTCTTTGTCGATCATCATTACCATTCTCCCTAACATACTTAAGAACATCAATAATAGAAAAAAAATAAATGCATCAAGTTAATGAGCATACCATAATGAGAACTCCAACGGGTATCTTCTGGTCACTTCAGTGTTATTTCTTGATTTAATTATTTTTCAGTCTTGATTTCATCATTTGCAATCCCTTCAATAATCTTCTTCATTTGCTTCTCTCGAAGCATGTCTCTGAACTTACAAGAACCTCCAAAAATATTGCACAAATGTGTAATAGTATTGAAAAAATAACCAATACTTGTATACTTTTTAGCAATAAGTGTGAGTTGGAGTTAGTGAGAAAAACAATGGATATAGTAAGCAATAAGATTCTTCTTTAATATCAAACTTCTTAACCCATTGAATTCACCTCTCATGTTGTTGGCTCCATCATAATCTTGACCTTTCAAACTAGAAATGCTCAAGCCATAAGTGGAGAACAAAGACTCAAAACCTTTCTTAAGTGATGTTGCAATTTTATCATTAACAAGCACGAGATCAAAGAAAAACATTCAACGACACATCTGCTCTTTTTCGCATAACGTATAACAACCTCTATTTGTTCTTTGACTGATACATCCTGACACTCATCAACTATAACGGAGAAAAAGTCATTTTCAATATCCTTAACAATATCATTTGTTGTCTCAATTGTAGTTGCATTTATAATATCCTTTTGAATATCAGGTGAAGTGAGTTTGAGATTTTCATGAGCATTTTTTAGTACAATAGTATTGATTTCCTCATTACATGAAGCAATAACTTTCAAAAGTTCAATAAAATTTTCTTGATTTAATTATTTTTTAGATTCGTCATTTCCTTGAAAAAACTAATCCTTGCATCATGAGATAGTGCAAACAAGCAACTGAAGCATTTAACCTGTAACAATAATCAATCTTTAACTAATCTAACAATTTAAAAAATGACACTTCAATGTGTTGAGCTTGATTCATCAAATCTTGACAAGCTACTCTACATTTGTTATGATCACTATTATGGTCTCCAACATGATCTCTCAATCTATCTTTCTTGCGCCAAGTATTGAATCCTTCAGATACAAAAATATTATGCCTTCTTTCACCACACCCCATTGAAAAAAATATAACAATATAAATAAAATATTGCATCTTTTATAATACTATACTCTAACCAACTTTTGAATTCATCAAACCAAGATGCAACAAATTTACATTTTTGATTTTCATCTATCATTTGAGAAACATTATGGTCACATGGTTGATATGGACCTTTTAATAAGTAAGCTCTATGAATATGTTTAATTAAGTTAGATAGATAGCTCATTATGTTAGGTCGTAGTCCTGGATCACTAAGAAGATTTTCTAAATCAACCTCAATATTATTTGACTTTGACGATTCTTGAACAACAGTAAGTGTATTGACAAATAAGAATAGTGACTCTAAAATATGTGATATTCTTTTATAATATCATTTTATTATCTAAGAAAAAATGAAACAAATTAAAAATCATGAACAAAAGTAGATTAGGTCAATAATTATACATGAATTACAATCAAATTATCAATAACTATGACTCTTTACATAATAAATAATTAAATAGTAGTGGAAATAAGAAAGATATTGAAATAAATAATCATCACTTTCTAACCACAAGTTGTTTCTTTCATAAGGTTATCAATTATCTATTTAGTTGTAATTATGTTCATTTTTTGTTCTAATTATAAAAAATTATTCTTATGCACTCAAACTTATATTGTTGAAAGAAATTAAAATAAATAAATTTTACTCTCTTTTATATTAGACAAAAAAATAAATATATATTCCCTAACTATTGATATATAATTGAGAGACATTCTAGAGTGCACCTATTTTATAGATAAACCTTAAACTTTAAAACCATTAGATCACTTACTTTTAATTTTGATTATTGAATAAAATTATCAATTAACTGCTGAAGTTATAAATAAATTTTAATAGTTTAACCTGCAATTTGTTTAACAAGTTATCTTTCATTTGATTTAATAATTATAATCATTTTATTTTATATCATTAACTAACTATTTTGCAAGTGAAAATAGAAATTAAAAAAAATCTAAATAGGTTATCAATTTTGTATTTATTAGTATAATATTTTCTAAAGGTGATATTGACTAAAATTATCCATATTATTCAATATATATATATATATATATATATATATAACGAATAAATTTGAATTTAATTATTTATATTTTCATTTTAAATTATGATAAAAAATTTTAAATAAAAAATTTGATTTCTATCAATTTTTTAAAGAAATAATTATATAGTATAATTTAGTTTTTTAAAAATCATTTCTACTTTGATTTTTAAAAAAAATAGTTTAAAAATAAATAATTAATTCTATTTTTTATTAAATTAATAGTTATAAATATAAATATTATATTATATATAAAAAATTCTCCATCAATAAAAGATAAATTGTAGAATATCAGAAATTGAGTTTACTATAACAGTATATACATACTATTATACTAAGACTATAATATATCAATTCAAGAAAATATATTAATTGAGTATGTAAACTGAAATTATCTTTTATTATAAATTTATTATAGTTAAAAGAAAGATCAAAAGACACCACATACATTTTTTTATAAAAAAAATCTATTTTTATATACCATATTTTTTTTTTATAAAAACAAGTTATTGATCGATAAATGAATAAATTTATAATTTATTATATGTCATATATATTAGAAATTGAAATTTTTGATATTTAAATCATATATCTAGTAAAAGAAATTGTATTGATAAAGGTAGAAGTTTTCTAACTCTTGGTGCATGAATGAAGGAACATTATATATATATATATGTCATTCCATAATAGACGGAGAGAAAATTAAAAAAAAAAAAGAAAATAAAGTATAGAGAGAGCTCCAGATTTTTAATGATTAATTTTCTACAGATTAAATAAAAACAATAACGTATTCATTAACTTGTGAAATCTAAATTTTTTTAGGTTTAAAAATAAAATTTATATGATAAATTAATTTATAAGCTCAAATGAAGTAAATAATATTTATTAACAATGTAAGCCAAAAGGAAGGGAATAATATTTATTATAATATGAAATTTGAATTTTTTAGGTTTTAGAATAAAATTTATATATGAATTAATTTATGAGCTAAAAATAATAAATTACTTATTTAAATGAAAACTATAGAATTTAAATATTAAATCCTAAATATAAGGGTAAATTATAAATATGAGATTCAAGTCCATGTGTTATAAATCAACTTCAATTAGTTTATAATTACATGTTGAAAAATGCTAATAATAATTTGTTTCAACACTCTCTTTTAACAATTTCTTCTTTATTGGTCCACTATTTTTAATAAAAAAATATGTAATCTCTTTTCTATATAAAATTAAATATATTGATTTTATTTTCTCTCTCATAATGACTAAAATATTAAGTTTTATTTTTTTATTTATCATTCTCTATTCTCTTTTTTCTCATATCTCACACCACTCTTTATTTTCCTTTTTATATTTTTTTATTAAAATTTAAAAATATAAGAAAAATAAAATATATTTTTTAACTGATTTTTGAGAATGCAAACGATATTTTATGCAGTATTTTTACATTTACTATCTATTTGATATTACAAATAATAATTTTAATTTTTAAAAAATTAAGTTAAAATTAATTCATAGGCTATATATCCAAATGCAAAAACACTTTTTTAATGGTTTTTATATTGAAACTTATGCAATATATTTTTTTTTTAAAAATAGTGTGCATGAAAAATAATTCCAAAACCAACAAAAAGAGAAAATAAAAGAAAACTAAAATAATAAAGAGAAACAAAAAAATATATAGAAAAATAAAATAATTTAAGCAATGAAAAATCTAAAATAAAGAAAAAATCAAGAAAAGAAATGAAACAAAATATATAAATAAATAAAATAATTTAAACAATGAAAAATCTAAAATAAAGAGAAAATTGATTATATTTTATATTATATTTCGTTGTAGTTTTTTATGTCCTTAAGAACAAAATTAATATTCTTTTAATTATCAAAATTTTTTTACTTTATCATTTATTCTATTGTTATTTTATTAATAATTTTAAAATAATTTTTGTTCTTAGTATAAAAATCAATCCAAAAACTTCTCATAATTTTTCCTATTTATTTTTTAAAATTTTAATAAAAAAAGTTAAAAAAAATAAAAAGTGGTGTGAGATATAAGAAAAAAAAGAGAAGAAAGAGAATAGTAAATAAAAAATTAGATTATAATATTTTAGTCATTATTATGAGAGAAAAAAATTTATTATATTTAATTTACCTAAAAAAATATTATATATATATTTTTTATTAAAAATAGTGGACCAATAGAAAAGAAACTGTTAAAAGAGAGTGTTGTTAGCATTCATCTTACATATTTTTAAATAAAAAGAGTAATTTAGATAACAAGTTAATTTTTACCTATTCATTATCGTTGATAACATGTCAAAAAATAAGTTTATAAATAAATTAAGTGCTCTTTAGAATTAAGCTATAATTAATAGTTAAAAAATTAAAACAAATCCTATAAAAAATTACAAATTGTAAATATAAAAAAATTACCTCAAAACTTTTAATTATTAATTTTTTCTAGATTTGATGAAAAAAGAGTAGGTGTAGAAAGAAAATTGAAATATAAAAAGAATAAAATGAAAATAGAAGAATGTTTGTTCAAAAATAAAATAATAAATTTGACTCTTTTAAAAAAAATGTTAAATTTACTAATATATTCTTAAAAAAATTTAAAATTTAAAATGGTCTATTGCCGCCATTGGCCCTTTAATACCTCTCTCTATATATAAACATACGGAATAATAAAATTAAGTATTTAATTATTTATAAGATTATTACTAATACAAATTATATATAATTTATTAATTTTATTGGCATATATTAATATTACATATTATAATATAATATGTTATAAATTTATAATATATAATTAAATAATTTAATTATTAGATATTTTATATATTTTTAAATTTATCGAATCTTATTATAAATAAATTAGATGTATTTATTAATTCTGATAATTATTATCATTATTATGCACGTGGTAAATAACATAATCAAAATAATGTGTTAAGCAGTCACGTCTTGCTTCAGTGTGGAAAAGAGGCACCTGTTGATTTTTTCCGGAGAAAAGATTTTTGGAATTAATACCAAAGAAGCAAGCAGACTAAAGAATATACGAACCATCATCTTGATCCCAATATAATAATAATAATAATAATAATAATAATAATAATAATAATAATAATAATAATAATAATAATAATAATAATAATAATATAGATGGATATGATCAAATCTCACACTCCATGCATCATCTTGATCCCAATATAGGAAACAAGCTGGCAATTGCTTAGCTAGCAGCCGTTATGAATTTTTTAACATCACATATATATTTTATTTTTGAGCTTTTTATTTTTATTTTTGTTGGAAATCAATTTTCCAAAAATAATTTTATAATTTAATTCTTTGACGTAGATTTTAAACTAAAGCCATTGGATTTGGTTTTTAAGTTCCAATTTTATAATATAACCTTTCGCTAGCTCAAATAAAATTTCATCTGATAGTTTAAAGAGAAAGTTAGGTTAAAAATAATTAATCATACTGTTTATAAAAAATTAAATATATATATATAATAGTTTCCAGGAAAAAATAAAATCTATATATGAATAACTTAGAAAATTTGTCATGAATTCCATATGATGTGATGTTATCTGTTTTAAAGTAAATTAACTACTGAAATAGGATTTTAATTAACATTAATTTGAATATATAAAATCAGTGATACATAGAAAATTTAACAAAATCATCAAATGATAATTAAGAAAATTGAGAGCAAAATAAATTATGATTGTGAGTAGACCTAATAATTGGATTGAGTTGGATAAATCTGGTGCTTGGGATGCTGGTCTTTCCTTGGAGGATAATAATTTGAAGATAGCATCAGTTCTACAGAGCTGGAATAGGAACGTTTTTGGAAGCATTTTTCATAGGAAAAAAGAGTTTATGGGCTCCTTTAGGCGTTATCTAACGTTGTCTTGCCAATTTACATTCTCAGAGATTGATTAAGCTTGAGAAAAAACTTAAGAAAAATTTAGACACAGTTATGTTTCAAGAGGAGCTTCTTGGTTCCAAAAGTCTAGAGAGGAGTGGATTCGCTTTGGAGATCGTAATACAAAGTTTTACCATGCCTCCACTCTTGTTAGAAGGAGCTGTAATAGAATAGAAGCCTTGAAGAATAGTTCTGGGGTTTGGATTTTAGACTCTAAATCTCTTCAAAAGCTAGTTCAGAATTTTTATCAACAACTATTTTGTGCTGATGCGCCAAAAGGTTGCATCCCTAGTTTAACTACTGAACAGTTACAGTCTATTTTAGCCCCTTTTACGATGGATGAGATAAAGTGAGCTCTTTTAGACATGTCCCCATTCAAGGCTCCCGAGCTGGATGGATTTCATGCATATTTTTATCAGTGTATGTGGCCGATTGTGGGCAATTCTATCTGCAAATTTTGCTTGGATCTTTTCAGTAGTGGAAAGCTGCCTTTAGGGCTTGATGATACCTTATTGGTGTTAATCCATAAGGTTCAGCTTCCAGAATTTGTCCATCAGCTAAGGCCAATTAGCCTTTATAATGTTGGATATAAATCATTACTAAGGTCATGACTAATCGTTTAAAAAACATCATTCCTTCCATAGTGTCTCCTAATCAGAATAGTTATATCCGTGGTCACCAAATCTCTAACGATGTTATTGTTTATTAGGAGGTTCTTCATTCGATGAGGAAGAAAATTGGGGCCACTGGTTACATGGTGATGAAGATTGACTTGGAGAGAGCTTACGACCGTTTGTCTTGGGAATTTATTCATGATACTCTTTGGGAAATTGGGTTGAATCAAGCTTGGGTTCGTAATATTATGCATTGTGTTCGAACCTCCAAAATGTCTATTGCTTGGAATGGTACTAAGATGGATTGGCTCAGACCTATAAGAGGCATTAAGTAGAGTTTTTGCTGTTTAAATCAGTTTTTCCATAGTTCAGATCAGAAGATGAATTTTCAAAAATCTCAACTTTTTTGTCTCCAACAATGTTGATAAAAGTATTGCTAATGATATCTCAAGAATTTTGGAATTCCTCTTACTAATGATCTTGGCAAATATGTAGAAGCCCCATTAATTCATGGTCGTATGATAGGTGGATTATATCAAAATGTTCTATATCACATTTCTTCAAGGTTGGAAGGATGGAAAATGAAATCTCTCTCTTTTATTGGTCAAATGACTTTGACTCAGTCTATTCTTACCTCTATACCTTTATCATATGCAAACGACTCTTCTTTCGATGAGTCTTTGCTAAAAAATTGAGCAACTTGTTCCTTGTTTTTTGTGGGGAGGAAGCGAAAAGCATAAAAAATTTAGTCTGATTCGGTGGGATACTGTGACAAAGGCAAAAGCTATACGAGGTCTTGGTATTAGATGGATGCATCATATGAACCTTGTTTTTTTGGCCAAAGTTGGATGGTGTCTTATTCATGAACAAGATAGTTTATAGGCCCATGTGATCAACAATAAATATATTCATCACACTACTAATGTCAATAGCTATGTGGCAAAAAAAAAATGCTTATAATCTTTGGCAGGGACTTGTTAAAGTTGCCCCCATTCTAATTTAGGGCACTTTTGCCTTGGTTAGCAATGGCTAGTCCATTAGATTTTGGTTAAATACTTGGTTGGGAGTTGGGCCGCTCAACCAAATGCTTACAGGGGATATTAGTTTGGTTGAGATGCATCATCAAGTTAAAGACGATTGGACTAATGGAGTAGGTTGGGATTGGGACAAATTATGCTATCTTTTTCTAGACAATATTCATAATAAGCTTACTACTGTTATTCTTAGGGAGGATGATGTTTGTTGGGGATAGTCTACTAGTGGACTTGTCTCTGTTAAATCAGCTTATTATGCCTCATTTGACTTCTAGGATCAAAAGTAGGATAATATTTGAAGAAAGATTTGGAGACTAGAAGTGCCAAATAGAATTTGAGTCTTCCTTTGGATGGTTGTTCATGGAAAAATAATATGTAGTGCGGAAAGATCTAGAAGAGGGTTCACTCTAGATGCTAGTTGTTTGAGTTGTTATCATTTAGTAGAGGATGTAGACCACCTTCTTCGACAATATGATCAAGTTATTCATATTTGGAGGAAATTTCTTCCTTTAGCTGAACTTTAGTATCAGCTTACTTTGAGTTTTAGAGAGTGGATGTTTCATAATCTTTTGTAATCAGATGTCTAGAGATTTGTCTCATAATTGGGATGCATTGTTTTTTGTGATTGTTTGGTGGCTTTGGCATTAGCTTAATGAGTTTGTCTTCAATCATGAGATCATTTTGGTTGATTTCAAGATAGCTTGGGTCAAGTAGCAAATTGAGGAAATGGAACATGCTTTTTCTATTGAATCAAAAACTCATTGAGGTGGCACTAGAAAGGTCCTCAAATTTATCAGCTGGTCTCTGGCCCCTAAAGGATGAATGACTTTGTGTTGTGTAAATTAGGACCGGATAGAGCAGAGTCACAGCTAATAATTAGAGAAAATTAAAGATAAAATGGAACACAAAGATTTTACGTGGAAAATCCCTAAACAAATAAGGGTAAAAACCACGGACAATGATAGAAAAATTCACTATGAAAGAAAATAGGAGATTACAACTTCTCTCTAATAATTAAGAAGAGAACAAATTAACTATTTCTTAAAAATTAGGAGAACATAAAAAATAATAAATATTTTTATCTCTCTATTTTTCTTTTCTCACGGGAGCTCTCACTTTACTCTTTAGCTGTGCTTGTTAATAAAACTTTGAGTGCCTTTTATAGGCACAAATGCTTGCAAATTGTCAAAATATTTAGGCACCGAATTTGGTGCAAAATTAAAAAATAGCATATGCTATTTTCAACAAAATACTGCACCAAATTTTGGTGCAGAATTTGTTGATTTCTCCTTTTTGTTTTTTTTTTGTTTTTAATTAGTGGTGGGTCCCACAAAGGGACCCACAACAAAGACTTTTAATAAATCTCTCACTTGAAAATTTGATTGCGTCAATCATATCTTCATACCATTCTTTCTTCCTTTTCATTCCATGTCGCATATATTTTTGCTAGGCTGCTAAAAGATCGACACCAAATAAATTTGTCAGCATTGACTGCTTTAGTCAAAAAATCTACTATGTTGTCTTCTGTGTGAATTTTCTGCATATCCACTGTTCCTTTCTCCACTTTCTCACGAACAAAGTGGTACTGCACTCAAATGTGTTTTGTCTTTGAATGAAAGGCTGGATTTTTTCCAAGATGCAAAACACTCTGAGTGTCACAAAAAAGAGAAATTTTCTTTTGTTCATGCCTGAGTTCCTCTAATGTCATTTTCAACCAAATTGCTTCTTTACTAGGTTATGTAGCTGCTACATATTATGCTTCTGTTATTGACGTAACCACAACTGCTTGCAGTTTTGAAACCCAGCTTACAGCTCTACTAGCAAGTACAAACACATATCCGGTGGTGGATTTGCTTTTATCAAGATCATCTGCATAATCTGAATCAACATATTCTCTAACAACAAAGTCTGATCCTCCATAACATAATGCAATATATGTGGTCCCCTTAATGTATCTCAGGACCCTTTTCACTCCATTCCAATGCTCTTTACCAAGATTCGTCATGTATCGACTAACTACTCTCACTGCTTGTGCATGTCTGGTCTTGTACAATCATAGTGAACATGAAACTTCCCACTGCTGATGCATACGGTACTCGAGACATCTCCATCCTCTCTACTTCTGTGCTAGGACTTATACTGGAGGATAACTTGAAATTAACATGAAGTGAGGTAGAAATTGACTTACAATCTTGCATATTGAAGCGTCGTAAGAATTTCTTCAAATAATTCTTTTGAGAAAGCCAAATCTTCCTATTATTTCTATCTCGGTGAATTTACATTCCTATAATCTTGTTTGCTAATCCCATGTCCTTCATTTCAAACTCCCTAGCCAACTGTGCCTTTAATTCTACAATACGATCTTTGTTGGGGCCCGCTACCAATATGTCATCTACATACAACAGCAAAATAATAAAATTATTTTCACCAAACCTCTTGAAATATGCATAAGGTTTGCATTAAGTCTGTTATATCTAAGGCTCATGATGAAGGAATCAAATCTCTTGTACCAACACCTCGACGTCTGTTTGAGATTGTACAGAGATTTGTTCAACCTATAAACCAAATTCTCTTTTCCTTTTTCTTCAAATCTTTCTGGTTTGAGTATATAAATTTCTTCTTCAAGTCTCCATGAAGAAAAACAGTTTTGACATTTAACTGCTCCAGATGTAAGTCAAATGTAGCACACATTGCCAAAACTACTCTAATTGTTGTTAGTCGTACCACTGGAGAAAATATCTCATTGAAGTCAATGCCTTCTTTTTTAGCATATCCTTTCACCACTAATCTTGCACGATACCGCTTCACTTGATCTTCGTCATTGCGCTTGATCTTATACACCCATTTGTTTCTAATAGATTTTCTTCCTTGTGGTAACGAAACAAACTCCCAAGTTTTATTCTTATAAAGAGCTTCCATTTCTTCCTGCATTACTGCCATCCACTGAGATGCATTTGAATTGTTCAGTGCTTCTTGGAGAGTTGATGACTCTCCATCTTATGTTAGAAGATAGTATGCAACATTGCTTTCAATAATATACTCTGAGTGCCAACCTGGTTGTTTTCTGGAGCGATCTGACCGTCGAGGTTCTGGTACCTCAGAAACAATAGGTTCTTGCTTCTCGTGCTTTGGTTCTACTTCAGAAAAATTATTTTGCTCAGCTTCATTTTCCATGTGTACTACAGTAGTTTCTGAATTTTCTTTCACGGTGCTATCATTCTTTTCTTCTCTTTGTTGTTTATCTTCTAAAAAGATAACATCCCTGCTGATTACAACCTTGTGGGTAGTGAGATCCCACAGATGATACACCTTTACTCCATCAGCATACCCCAAGAATAGACATTTCCTGGATTTTGGATCAAACTTTGTAGTTTTTTAGGAATTGTACATCACGTACACATGACTTCCAAATATATGGAGGTTTGAATAATTAGCTTTCTTTCCAGTCAACATCTCCATTGGTATCTTCAACTCAATTGCTGCTGATGGGGCCCAATTTATCATATAACATGCAGTATTTACTGCTTCTATTTAGAAAGATTTTTCCAAGCCTGCAGCTCTCAACATTACTCTTGTTCTTTCTAATAAGGTTCTATTCATTCACTCTGCCGCTGCATTTTGTTAAGAAGCATATGCTGTAGTGAACTATCTTTTGATGCCTTTTTGTTTGTAAAATTCGAAAAACTCATGGCTGATATATTCTCCACCATTATTTGTCTTTAGACACTTGATCTTTTTTCTAGAATCAAGTTCTACCCATATTTTGAATACTTTGAAGATTGAAAACACATCTGCCTTCTTTTTAATAGGATACACCCAACATCTTCTAGAATAATCATCTACGAAGGATACAAAATATTTTTCTCCTCCCAGAGACGTAACTGATGCCTCCCATACATCAGAGTGAAACAATTCTAAAATTTCTTTACTTTTAAAATTTGATGTGTTAAACTTCAATCTGTGCTGCTTACTTGTAACACAGTACTCACAGAAAGGAAAGGACACCTTAGTGAGACCTGGAAGTAGATTTTGCTCTGCAAGAATTTTCATTCCTTGCTCAGACATATGTCTAAATTTCTAATGCCAGATCATTGCAGATTTTTCACTTGAAGCAACTGATGCTTTTTCTTCTAGCAAAGTCTCTCCCTTCAACATGTATAAATTGGCAGTCACCTTTTCTCCCTTCATTAGTACAAGCGCTCCTCGAATCACTTTCATGATTCCTTTTTCGACTTCAATTTTACAGCCCAGGTTATCCAGTTGTCCTAACGACAACAAGTTCTTTTTCAGGCATTCCACATGCCGCACTTGTTGAATAGTACGTACTGTGCCATCATGGAACTTCAACTTGATAGTTTCAATACCGACAATTTTTAAGGCATGGTCATTATAACTGTACATAGATCCCTCAGAGACAGGTTCATATTGATGGAACCATTCTCTTCGAAAAGTCATACGAAATGTGGCTTCTGAGTCAATAACCCACACATCAGCAAATATTTTTCTGCCTTTATTAGTTGTCGTTGCTTCACAACATAAAGCGCCACCTTCATTAGATGTGCTTGCAACATTACCTTAAGGATTGGAATTTTTTTTTGTTTAAACTCCAACAATCCTTCTTCAAGTGACCCTTTTTGCCACAGTGGTAGCACTTAAGGTTGATCTTCTTGCTTTTTGACTTCGATCTTCCTTGGTCTTGGCTCCCACTTGAGCCACGTTCCATTGACCTCTCTCTCATCACCGTTAAGGCTTCCGTTTGTTGTGAACTAGCCAACCTATCCTCTTTGTTTTTGCACCGATTTTCTTTTTCAAGAATAACAGCTACAATATAATCAAAATTTAGATAATCTGTGAGGATATTGTTTGTCAGATTGATGATGAGTTGATCATACGAATTAGGTAGACTTTGAAGCACAAGTTCAGCATGTTCAGTTGACTCTATTTTATAACTCAGTGATATGAGTTGAGAAAATAAAGTATTCAATACATTGATATGCTTTGTCACTGAAGTAGATTCTGACATCTGCAGAGTGTACAATTTTCTTTTAAGAAAAATTTTGTTGTGAAGTGATTTGGCCTCATAAAGCTTTGTGATATGATCCCAAATCTCCTTTGCAGTTTTCTTCTCCTCAATACTTGACAACACTCCATCTGCTAATACAAGATAAAGATTTACAATAACATTCCCATCCATCTTATTCCACTTAACATCATTTTTGCATTCCGCCGGTTTTTCACTGATAGCTACAAGACAATTATCTTTTCTCAAGATAACCTTCATCTTTAATTTCCACAATGAGAAATTACTCTCATTAAATTTTTCGATCTCAAATTTTGCCGTCATTGCTAGAGCTGACAATTTTGGACACGACACGATTAAACGACACGAAACGACACAGACTTAACCGTATATGGATATGAGCTAAATGGATATGGGTCATAACCGTGTCAACACGATTGTGACACGAGAAAAATCGTGTCATAAATGGATTTTACCTGTCTAACCCGTTAAGACACGATTAGACACAATTAAAAATATGTTATTTTATTAATTATAAAGATATGACTAATTATTTTAGTCTTACTCAAAATTCAAATATATATTATAATATTATAAATATATATAATACATATTTATATATGAATGAATGAAATAAATTGATTCAATTGAATTTTTATATATTTAATTAGAGTTTAATTAATTAAATTAAAATTATTAATTAAATGTAAATTGATTGAATATTTAAACTTCAAGTTTAATTTAATTAATTTAATTATATTTATAATTTATATTATAAATTAATCAATTGAATCCAAATTAATATAATTAAATTCAATTAGTCAATTTTTATTTAATAAATTAAATTTTTTTAATTTAATGAATTCAAATTAAGCAAAGAATGCTTCAGTAGTGGACAACTAGATCAGCCCATACCGAAAAAGACTGGTGTAATAAAATAGATTTGTGGGGGTATAAGTGTCAACATATGATAACAAAAACTCCTAGGGTTTAAAAGTTGTATTGACCTATATATATATATATATATATATATATATATATATATATATATATATATATATATGGATATTTCTGATTCCAACGTTGGGGGCGTGCTCACTTCAATTGAAACTTAAAGCTCTGAAAAGGCCCGATTCAAAATGGTAGTCTACTTGTTCTTGCTTGTTATTTGATTTATACGTTTGATTTTTGTATGATTCTTTGATTTACTTGTTAGATATTTAAAGAATTTTTTACTTTGATCTGAGTATCATCACATATTTGATATGTTATATATATAATTATTAGCAATAGCACGTCTTTACTGTTGATCTTGTGATCTGTGGTGCTATTACTGTGTGCCCTTGAAAAGCAATTTTCTGCAGAAGCATATACATAAAAATTAATGTTTTGATGCGCTTAATTCCCTCTTCGTTTTCTTTAATTATTCTGTGTGAATGATGACTTGGCAATTCAACCTATGCAACTATTATTTAGTTAGTTAATATAGCCCATTGGGCTTTCACATTTGCAATAAGATATTGTAGATGGCTTCCACTGATTTTAATTTATAATGTTGCACCTTAATTTGTCATCATATTCACAGATTTGATAGCATATTTTGACAAGTGTTTTACTCTCTAAATATTCTATCCCATATGGTATCCAAGTTCCACCATGAGGTATTGCGCTTTGTTAGTTTTTCTCTTATTTGAATCGGGGTTTTCTATATTCAAAAAACTGTAGTTAATTATATGTTTACTATAAAATTACATATTATGTGAAAAAATTAAAACAATGAAATGTTTTATGAAATTCATGCAAATTAAGCACATGATATAAATTAAACTGAAATTGTATATATTATTGATGATTTCTTGCAGTACTCCATTTGATATTTATTTTGATTTTGTTATTGCAGATGGATGTATATAAAGTGTCTCTTGAATCAAGCGTTAATAATACAACAAAAACATCTAATACTGAAGATGATGTAGTAGAAATAGAGGAAAATGAAGTTAAAATTGATAGTTCTAAAAGGAAGTGCAAAAGAAGATTAACTTCTCCTGTATGGTCTTTCTTTGAAAAATTACCAGAAAAGTAATTAGATAGAAAAATAAGGTGCAAATGCAGATATTGTGGATTTACTGCCAATTATGATAGTAAAAATGACATTGGTAATCTTAAACGTCATGTTCAAACTTGTGTTAGGAAGGATAGTCGTGATGTAGGTTAATTAATTGTTGGTCAAAATTTATCCATGACAGCTTCTAAATTTGATCCTAATAAATTTCGTGAGTTACTTGTTGCTGTCATGATTATGCATGAGTTGCCTTTATCTTTTGTGGAATTTGTTGGAATTAGGTTATTATTATTTTATGCAAATCTAAGTGTACCTATTATTTCTAGAAATACTGCGAAATCAGATGTGATGAAAATATATAAAAGGGAGAAAGAGAGGATTAAAAGCATGCTTCAAGTAACTCCAGGATTGATTAGTTTAACTTCTGATTTGTGGACTTCAATTGCTACAGATGGGTATTTAGCTGTAACTGTGCATTTCATTGATAATGAATGGGTTCTGCATAAAAGATTGTTAGATTTTTCTTTTATGCCTCCTCCTCATACTAGTGTGGCTATTAATGAAAAAGTTTGTTCAATTTTAGCTGAATGGGAATTGAAGAACAAAATTTTTTGTGTGACTTTGGATAATGCATCAGTTAATAATGTATTTGTTCAGCTATTAAAGGACCAAGTGAGCATGAGACAAATACTTATTTGTGGGGGTGAATTTTTTCATCTAAGGTGTTGCGCACATGTGTTGAATTTAATTGTACAAGATGGTTTACAAGCAATTGATTGCTCTATTATTAAAGTTAGAGGCAACATCAAGTATGTTAGAGGGTCTCAAATTAGGAAACAAAATTTTTTGGAATGTGTAAGATTATTGGCTTTGAGTGGAAAAAAAGGGCTAAGGCAAGATGTTCCTATTAGATGGAACTCAACATATCTCATGCTTGAAAGTGCTTTATTCTATCGATGTGCCTTTTTTCACTTGGAATTAAGTGACTCCAACTATAAAAGCTGCCCAACATCGATTGAATGGAAAAAAATTGAAAAAATTTGCACTTTTCTTGCTATTTTTTATGACATCACTTGTGTATTTTCAGGGTCAAAGTATCCTACTGCAAATTTATTCTTTCCTTCTGTGTTTATGGCTTACTTAACATTGAAGGAGCATGTGATTTCAGATGGTGAGTACATGAAAAATATGGTTGTGTTGATGATGGAAAAATTTGAGAAATATTGGAGTGCTTTTAACTTGACCCTAGCTATTGTTGTGATACTAGATCCTAGGTATAAGATTGATTTTGTGGATTGGAGTTATAATGAGATATATGGTAGTAATTCAAGTCAGTTTGAAGAGGTTCGTAGTAAGTTATTTTCTGCTTTTGATCAATATGTTGCAAAAAATGCAAAAAATGCTCAACGTGAGTCTGTTGAAAGGCCTTTAATAGAAAATATGGATAATGAAGATGGTCACACAACATCACGTGTGATAAGACAAAAATTTAAGGTATAATTTTTTTCCAATCTTTTTTTATTATATATATGAACAATGTGTATGGTATATAATTAAAGAACAAATTAGTGAATATTAACTTGCTATTGTTGTTTTTTATTGATTAATAGGAGTTTGATAATTTTCAAGGCAAAGGATTAAACCAAAAAATAGAATTGCAACAATATTTGGAAGAAATGAGAGTTGATAGGAATGCTCCCTTAGATGTTTTACAATTTTGGAAAGCAAATCAGTTTAGGTATCCCAACCTTGCTTCAATGGCTCGTGATATTCTAGCTATTTCTGTATCCACAGTCGCATCTGAGTCTAGCTTCAGTCTTGGTGGTCGAATCCTTGATCAGTATTGCAGTTCTCTTAAACCAGAGACAGTTCAAGCACTTATTTGCACAAAAGATTGGTTATTTGCAGAAGTTGGTAATGAGATTTTATTATTTTTAATTTGTGCATATTTATATATTTTTAATTATTGTCATTTTATTGCTAATTTTTATCCACATTGATTAATAATTATATTTATTGTTCTTAGAAAGTGTCAATGCGAATGATGTAGAATCAAATGAAGTCATTGAAGATATTATTCAAATGGATAATGTTGCATCATGCTCCATCTTTGAGCATATTTATGTGGTAATTGAAAATTGTAATTTATATTTTTATAAGCAAAAAATTCATTTATTTATTGTTATTTATTAACACATATATCGTTTATATACAGGTATAAGGAAATTGACATAAAGATGGATTGAATATCCTAATTTTCAACTTGTAGTTTTTTTAATGAATTATGAATACTCTAATTTTCAATTTTTAGTTTTTTTAATGAACTATGTATTGCAATATTTTATGATATTATGTTTGTGTGGGATTTGTTTTTGCAAATGTTATTGAATTTTTAATTTAATATTCGTGTATAATCGTGTCGTGTCGTATAAAATGTATATGTTTAGACACATTAAGTAGATCATGTTTAATCGTGTCATGTCGTATAATTTATACATGTTTAGACACGTTAAGTTAATAATGTCTAATCGTGTCGTGTCGTGTTAACACGAATTTTAACCGTGTCGTGTTTTAAATTTTTGACACGATTAGTTAATCGTGTCATGTTCGTGTTTGATATAATCGTGTCATATCCGATTGAGACATGACACGAATTGTCAGCCCTAGTCATTGCTTCTATGACAGCCTTCAAGGATAAATAATAATTTGACTTATTTTCTGATGTGGAAAGTCCACTAATTTAGTGGCAACCACAGAGTATATGATAAGTAGATATTAACACTCAATCCCGACTCTGATACCACTTGTTGTGTAAATTAGGACTGGATAGAGAAGAGTCACAGCTAATAATTTGAGAAAATTAAAGATAAAATGAAACACAAAAATTTTATGTGGAAAACCCCTAAATAAATCAGGGTAAAAATCACGGATAATGATAGAAGAATTCACTATGAAAGAAAATATGAGATTACAACTTCTATCTAATAATTAAGAATATAACAAATTAACTATCTTTTAAAAATTAGGAGAACACAAAAAATAATAAATATTTTTTATTTTTCTATTTTTCTTTTCTCACGGGAGCTCTTACTTTGCACTTTTGCTTAGAATTTAGCTGTGTTTGTTAATAAAACTCTGAGTGCTTTTTATCGGCACAAATGCTTGCAAATTGTCAAAATATTTAGGTACCAAATTTAGTGCAAAAATAAAAAAAAAATAGCATATGTTATTTTCAACAAAATACTGCACCAAATTTTGGTGGTGCAGAATTTGTTGATTTCTCCTTTTTTTTCAATGGTGGCTTTGCTGGTGGAGGAGGCTTATTGAGGGACATGCTGGGCAGATGGCTGGTTGGGTAAACGATGAATATAGGTTCTTATAGTCTAATAGAAGCTGAGCTATGGGCTATTATTCAAGGGCTAAAGTTGGCTTGGTCCAGGGGAAATAGGAAGCTTATTCTTCGAAGTGATTCTCTTCTGGTTACCAATTGGCTTAGGAATAATGAGTCTTAGGTTATCTTTTTCTAATTTGCTCTATGCTCGTAGAAATCAGATAAATCAATTTTGAAAATTCAAAATTACTCATATCTATAAAGAGAGTAATCAAGCGGCAGACTTTTTGGAAACGGAGGCTCTCCATTTTGCTTAGGGTCTTCATATTCTGCAGCATCCTCCTAGGGGTGTTGTTCAGATTTTGAGAGAAGATATTTCTGGTGTTGTGTGGCCATGATGGGTCTCTTGTGCTGTTGAGTAGTCTCTTAGCTTTTTAGCTTTTGTGGGTGACCCCCCTTCCTTGGTATAAGAAAAATTGTTATTTTTAAATTAATTTTAAATTTAGAATCAAATTAATCAAATGAATAAGATATACGCCATAAAAAATATTCTTCCAAAACTATTTTCTCTAAAAAACTAGTTATCAATTATACCCTTAGCATGAAAACAGTAGCGTTTACCCATTACAAATTTGCAAATTTAATAGCGTAGCATGGCTGGGCTACCTGAATTTTTTTAATTTTTTTCTCTTAATATTTTTCCATTAAATTTCTAATTTTATTATAATTTTTTAATTATATTTTTTAATATTTAGTATGCAGAATCCCAAATTTTTAGGCATCCATTTCTTTAACAAATTATTATTATTATTATTATTATTATTATTATTATTATTATTATTATTATTATTATTATTATCCTTTTAAAATATTATTTTTTATAAATAAAAAAATTATCATTATTGTGGCCTTTTTACATTTTTTTATACAAGTTGCTCTAATGATAGATGCTAAATAGCAAGCAAAAGGTGTGCCAAAGTAGTTGCAGTTTGTATTTTCCAAGCAAAAGGTGTTAACTTCTTAGGGTATACCTTTCTTTTTTTTAAAAAAAAAACAAAATCAGATTATCAATTTGTTGTTTTGCTAACGGCTATTTGTCAATCTTTTGGAGTGAGTTCATGAATCTTACTCCATTTGTTTTATAACTTAGTATTCATATATTATTCATATACCTTAAATATACTAAAAATATACTTCATATATATTGAATATATGCTTCACATATATTTTTGCCTTTTCTCAAAATTATTTCGTCTATATATTAATACTGTACATTAAAACTGGGTTCACTAGATATTGCAGCAACTACAATGCACGGACCCATTTACCTTTCCCATTTGTTTTCCTCCCTTAGTAAAACAACATCATTTCATAGCTCCTTCCCTTTGTAAACCGATGTCGTTTTAAAATTATTTGCCCTTTTTTTGATCGGTATTTACCCATTCTCTGACTCGTCCCATTTGTCCATTTCCTAACTGTTATTCACCATTTATTATCTATGCATTCTCAGTAAATTTAAAAAGAACGAAAGAAATGTCATCTATCTTATAACTATTTCTAGATTAGAGAAATGAATTTTTATCCTTTATTCCTTATTATTCATATAACTCATCATATACATATTCATATTATCAAAATGCAAGTCTCTATATACATATCATGTTATTATTATTATTATTTTAATCATTGCCATAGTGTATCATTAAACATATAATTATAATATCATATTATACATATTTCATATGTATTTCAAAGTATCATACTACCATGACTTCATGTCATTCACAGTCACATCTCATCATTTTACCATATTCATAATGTTTTTCCATTTCACATAATATTGCATATTCATATATCATTTAATTCAATATATTCATAATGATTTCCGGTTTACATGCCATATATATATCAAAATATTTCGATTTCATTTGCAAACTCAAACTACAATATACCATAAAAATTTTAAAGATAATTACTATCACATATATATATATATATATATATATCACACAATATTTAGAAAACTAAATTACAAAACTTTATTCCTGGAAAGATTTTTGTCCTGATATTGGATTGTATTTTTCACATATTTCTGGTTTGAATTTAACCTCATGATCTTCTATGAATTTTTAATTTAATATTTTATCTTTTATATTAAGAAAAAATCACATAAATCCAAAAATTTTAGCATAAGTTATGGTCAAATTACCGTATAATATTTAGTAAATATATGCACATTATTCTCTAGGTACTTGTAGGTTGGAAATTTTGTAGTACATTTTAGTTCTAATTAAAATTAGAAATAATATTTACACTTTTCATAAGAAGTTTAACTCTATGTGTCTAGTTTCATTTTCAACTAGATTCATACCAATTCAAGTACCATGATGTAAAATATGACCAAATTACCATGTGGTGTTTAGTAAAAATCTATCCAATATTTTCTGGATTCTTACAAGTCCGAGATTATATAACCAATTTTAAGTCTATTTTAATGCAAAACTAGTATTCATACTCTACATAAGAATTTTAGTCTTATATGTGTAGTTTCATTTTCAACTAGTTTTTTCCCGTTGTCATTTTGTTGAGGTGAAGGATAACACTTTCCAGGTCATATGGGTCTCCATCACAGACGTATCTACTCATTTCTCACATGCCCAGATCTGTGAGTATTTCAATTTGGTGAAGGCATTGTTATTTACAGTAAAGGCATTATTTCAAATTGTTTAGCATTATCATAATTAGGGATGCATTATGGGTGGGTTAATTTATATTGAAATGGGCCAGGGACTTAGTTGGACCAAAATATGTGTAATTAGGCCTATGCTTATGTTATTTATTTGGTAAAAATATCATTAGGAATTATTTTGCATTTTATTTTGGGCCATTGTTGGAAAAGCTAATGGGTTGCAATATTGTTTCGGATTTTTTCTGCTTTTAATAGATTAATTTGTCATCTTATAAAATCTTCTTACAACTTCTCATTAACCTTTTTTTTTTTAATTTTTTTTTTCTCATTCTCTCTCTTGGTCGACAAAAAATGCAAGACTATGGTGTTTTTAGATTGTTGGATATTTTAACATGCAAGCTGATTTGTGCATCCTAATGTTGGATATCATCAGCGCTTCATCGGGCCAGCTGTGTATGGATTGTAGTGTTCTGGTTGGTCTTCTATTTTAGTTTGCCTTAGATGAATGGACAAGATATTGAGGTATGAAATATTTTCTAATCATTACAGTAGTGTAATCTAGAACTTTAATAACTTGACTATGGTTTGTTAGATAGATTAGGTTGTATTACTTATGTGCTCAAGGCTTAATTATGCACTATTGATTTTCTTGAGATGTGACGATTTGTTGTGTGAATAAATGCCATGTGTTAATTTGCATATTTTGAGGCTGAATATCTGTTAGAAACTAAATCTCTTTTAGGGGTATTTGAAATTGCTGTTAGATATCTAAAAATAAGGTTTATAATTTTTTTTAATTTAATTGACTGAATTTTTTTAATTTTTTATAAATTGCTTTTTTAAACTCTGCTTTACTTGTTTATCTCCAAAAGCAGTTTTAAAACTAAAAAAATAAAAAATAAAATTTTTTTCTCCAAAAACTTTTTTCACAAACGTAATGTCAAACAGATCATTACTAATTTTTCAATTTTAGCTCTCTATTTTTTTTTTAACTACAACGGTGGACAGGGAGATGGATTTGAATCGAAGGCATATTACTAAGGTGAATATGTATCTTTCACTAAACTAAACTATTTATGTGGATGCTCCATTTTACAGGATCTTAAAATTTATCATAAACTTAACTCTTAAAATTATTCAATTGTTGGTTTGTTGAAAGATTATTGATAAGGACACAATTTAATAGTTAGACCAACGATTTAATAATAAAGCTGTTATTTCCTTAGTTTGTAGTGTAATAAATTCAAAATGTTACAGAGAAAAGGAGGGCGGCAAATGAGGACCAATGCTTTGTCAATATAATAATATTAAGTGGCAAGTGAGACAATATGATCGAAGGGTCGCCGAAAAACACATGGAGCAATGCCCCCTATATGTGGAAATTACACATAATGTATCTTATGATAAAAAAAAGATGTAAAGGATTTCACCCAAAAATAAAAAGATGTAAAGGAAGAAAGAGTTGAAAAAATAAATAAACTATTTTTATCTATTACAAAATGAAATTGATAGTTCAAAAAGTTAAATGAATAAATTTAATAATTAACAAAATCAATTGATTAAATTTTTAATTAAGAGATATAATCGCACAAAACTATAAAGTCCAAGGTACAAAATACACTGTTTTTTCTTTATAATTTCATTTTAGTATTTATTTTCATATTCTTTCTTAAAAAACAATGAAAAATAAAACAAGCTTGGTATTATTTTTCCCTGGTTATATTTGAAATTAATGAGAAATTGTTTGCTTTTAGTTTTTGCAATAATAACAAAGCAGTTTTAATAACGACGTGACATAAAGTCCATTTCCTGTGGTTTAATTACAATGTCTGATGATAAAAATTAATTTCCAATTGTTAGAAATAATTTATTAGAATTATTCTATATATGTTTATTTTTTAACATGAAATTGAATTATTATAATAAAATATTTTAAAAAAATAGAGTAAGTGTGCAAATGATGTGAATTGATTTACTTAAATCTATTTATAAGTCATAGAAAAATCTTTATGGATATTTCAGATTGTTAATGATGAATTATTAAATTACACTATATATTGGATTTGTTATTTTGAATGCAACTATACATTCAATTTTAAAAATAAATAAATCATCAGTAATTATAATAAAAATTCAAGCATGTATAGTTTTTAATAAAAAAAAAAGAAAGAAATGGAAACAAATTTTTATGGCCCATTCGGATTTGCCCCATTAGGATTTTAAAGTTTAATAATAAAAAAAATGCAAATTTAACATTGTTCTAATTAAAAATTTGACAACATATTCATATTGCCATATTATTATTATTATTATTGAGTTTTCCAATTATACAACTTTGTAAGCAACATAAAACTTTATTGCTTTGGATGAAATCAACAGATAATAATAATCATAATAACTATATTACTAGTGAATAGATAGTAATAATAATAATAATAATAATTTGATTATTGATTTTATGAATATATTTTAAAATTTGCAATTCCTAAATAAGATAACTTTTACAATATTTATCTATTATAAAAAACTTCTATATCTTTTTTACAATTCCTTTCATGGTGTGTAATGTCATTATTATATATCACAAATTGTTGTTAAACTCATTTGATACATGCTCTTTGAAATTGTTCCACATCGACTCTTTTAAACAGGGTATGTTTTTCTGAATTATTACCATATTAAAAATATATAATAAACATAATTTCTTAGTTTGTAAATATAAATAAAAATAATAAATTATATCTAACAAATTTGCATTCGCATTCTTTTGATATTATTATTGTTCATGTAATTTTATGATGATTTTGTATGCATTCCTACATATATATTCCCATCAATATCTTAATTAATTAAAATAACATATAAAATATCAATTTTGTGTATCATTATTATATCGCCTTTTTCTTAAAACACAAAAAAATATAGTTTTTTTTATTGATAATCATAATATTAATTTGAAATGTTTTATATACAGTTATAATTTATATATAAATACTATTTTATTATTGCATTCTAGCTGTAAATAATTATTACACTTATTTTCATTAATCATATATATTAAAGCTTTTTTATTAAAATTTAAATAATATTTAAATATATTATAAAAAGCATATGTTATTTTTTGATGCATAAGATATATGAAACAGGGTAGACATTTTATATTTGGTGGTAAATTTATACTAAACAAAACTCGGAAGGAGATTGCATCATCTGAGAATAGTTCATATGAGAATAATAAAATAAACATAAGATAAAATATATTCAAATCTGATTTAGGAACACTAAATAATGAGTGTCAATATTGACTACCACACAAAATAAATCTGTTTACTTGTAAAGAAGGAAAAATTAAACTACCATTATTAAAATAATCTCCAGATTTTTTAGACAGATTATTAAGTCATGATGGTGGATCTATTGCTTTCAAGTTTAGAAAAAATATGAGAATTTACAACTATAGTGTCAAGATTATTATGTTTATTTATTGATTATGAAATCAATAAAAAGTCATGACCTTTCGTTTTTAGAATATATGACCGAAATTACCATCTTATAGGTTCTTTATTACTTGTTGATGAACAACCAAAATTCGTGCAACTATACGTTTATGGCAAAAAGTAAAGTACACAATAGAATTAATGTTTTACTCAACAATGACATTAATATATCTCTTAATGAAACAATTGTTAATAGTTTAATTAAAATATTTGATACATTTAATGAATTGACAAAATCATTTAGAATGGTTTGGTATATATTTAAAAATACTGGTTTGTATTAGTAAAATTGAAAATTATTGGTAAAAGAAATGAAAATAGTATTGAATATAGTTTCCCAATATGTTCTGAAGTTACTGGTTTAATAGTTGAAGACTTTTTATATGATAGGGAAATATTATTATTGAACATAAATATGAAAATTTAAAATGAATAAGCACTTTGCATCCTAGCATAATGATACTTCAATATCTAATTTAATTTGCATATGATGAAGATGGATATAGAGTAGATATTAAATATAAATTACATGGTAATAGAAAGATAAGCTCTAGAAAATGCATTACAATGCGATCATATTATATTTTTAGATTACAACGTCATTTTGAAGGTAATGCCTTATTGAGAGGAGGTAAATTATTTTAACAATATGTCATAGATGTATTTTCATGTGTTGAAAAAGAAAAATTCGATTTTATTATATACAACCAAAAAGAATTATGTTTAGAATTCTATATGGGTATATGAAATGTTGTTCTATAAGGTGATATAATTCCAACTAAAATAGGAAAATCAATAATATTATTACCTTTAAGTTATGTCGGTGGTCCATAATACATATTAGAATATTATCACGATGTTATGATAATTTGCAAATTTTATGGCCACTTTGATTTATTTTTAACATTTATGTGTAACCCCTCTATGCCTCAAAATACAATGCATGCTTAATTATATTCCCAATCAAAAATTTGAAAATAAACTTGATATTATTAGTTGTATATTTAAAGTTAAAATTGTTTATATGATTGATTATATAAAAAAACACAAACAATTTGGCACAATTATCACTTTACTATATATAATAGAATTCCAAAAATGCAAATTATCTCATATTCACTGCTTAGTTTAGTTACACAAAGATGATAAACCTGTTACACTATCTGATATAAACTTAACAATATCATATGAATTGCTTTCTAAAAAAAAATGAACCTGAAGCATGTTGAATTATGATCCCTCATCTTCATGCATGCAAAATAATAAATATTCAAAATATTATCCAAAACAATATCAATAAGAAGCAATAATTAATGAAAATTGATTTGCAATTTATAGGCATCGTAATGATGGAAATTATATAATAAAAATAATGAAAAAAATTGACAATCGATCTATTGTCCCTTACAATAAAAATTAATTTCCAAATATGAAACACATATTTGTGTAAAATATTGCTATAGATGAATTATGATCAAATATTTATTTAAATATATTAACAAAGAATTAAATAGAATACAAACTATCATTGAAAATTATAAACATTTTGTAGATTCATCTAATCCTAATAAACCTCAAGTGATTGATGAAATTAAAATATTCTTAAATTGCCGATATTTTTCTCCATGTTAATCCACTTGAAGACTTTTTGAATTTGTACTGCATCATAGAGAATCATCTGTTAAAAAATTAATCATACATTTGCATAGAGTTTTATTTAAACCTTCTAGAGATGTTGATTACATTGTTATAAATAACTCTTATTTTAGTCGAACTATATTTACTAAATGAATGTATACTAACAACCAACATGAAGATACATATTTGCTCACATATGTTGGATTTTCTACAAAACGAGTTTGGCAAAATAGAGATAAAACATGGACAAGACGCAAACAATGACATTGTATAGGCATAATAGTTTATGTTCACCCTAACTTAGGTGAACTATATTATCTAAGATTGTTGTTAAATATTGTTAGAGGTCCAAGAAATTTTGAAAAAATTAGAACAATAAATGGTATCATAAATGATACTTTCCAATATGCATGTAGTACATGTAGACTACTTGTGAATGACCAATAATGGATTAGTGCAATGGAAAAAACTATTCTATATGCAACATCTTACCAACTATGCCATTTATTTACTATTCTTATACTATTTTGCAAAGTTAGTCAACTATTTAAGTTATTTTCAAACGTTTGGAAATACTTATGACATCAAATAGGAATTGTAAACAACACACCAAATCTCACCTAATAACATCTCAGAAACTTACCTAAAAAATCGTATTCTATTTGAAATTGAAAAAAAATATGCTCACTATATGATTATGATTTACCTTTACCTGATAGAACATTCACTGGTGATAATTCTAATATATTACTAATTGAAGAACTTAGTTATGATATTATTCACTTACAAAACAAACAAAATTATATGATTAAGACTCTAAATGCTAAATAACAACAAATTTACAATGATGTCACTTCTGCTATAGAAAACAACTTAGAGGAGTTTTGTTTTTGTATATGGTCATGGAAGAAGTGACAAAACTTATCTATATTAAGTAATAATATCTCGTCCTATATCAAATGAAAAAATTGTTTTAGTTGTACCTTCATCTAGTATATGAACACTTTTATTATCTGGTAGTAGAACCACACATTCTAAATTTAAAATTCTAATCAATTTAATTGAATAGTCAACATATGAAATTAAAAAAGATACTCAGTTAACAAAGTTAGTGGAACAAACTTTTTTAATTATTTAGGATGAAACTCTAATGAGCCATCAATATTTCTTTGAAGTATTAGATAGAACACTTAGAAATAATTTGCTTAATAAAAATAATGAAAATAATGATAAGCCTTTTAGAGGAAAAATAATATTATTTGGAGGTAATTTTAGACAAAATTTACTTGATATTGTCAATAGCAGCAAAGAAAATATTATTAATACATCATTGACCGGATCGTTATTATGGAAAATTTTTCAAACTTTATAAACTTAAAAGGAAAATTTGTTTGTCAGCTCTTTCTAATAATGTGAATTATGCCACCAATTTATCTACATTTATAAAATGAATATTATCAGTCGAAGTTGGGAAAACATCGATTAGACAAATTAATGAAATAAATGATTAAACTAATTAGATTCAAATTCCAGATAATATTCTTATTAAAAACTACATTGATCTAGTAGATTAAATTATTGAAAAAAATATACTCTTCATTTTTAAGTAAATATACTGATTTTTCTTATATAAAAACACGTGCTATAATAATACATAACAACGAAGCAGTTGATGTAATTAAGGAAATTACCAGGTGGAAAAAATATATTATAGTTTTGACTTTATATGCAAAACATCTAATAATCTAAATGAACTATAGATCCTATATCCCACTAAATTTTTAAATATTTTGAATTTTAATGGATTTGCCCCATACAAATTAATATTGAAAAAAATTCAGTTATGTTGCTTTGTAATATCAATCAAAATATAGATTTATATAATATTACATGATTATTGATAACTAAATTAGGAATAAAGGTAATTGAAGCTCAAACACTTATATGTTTGCATTGTGGTAATAAAGTATATATTTCTCAAATTGTTTTATCAATTAATGAAAGAATATAACATTTTTTTAAAAGAAAATTTCCAATAAGAACATGTTATTGCATTACTATAAATAAAAGTCAAGATCAAATACTTAAAAAAAATGGACTTTACTTGCAAATCATGCATTCTCTCATAGTCAGTTATATGTTGTACTTTTAAGAGTTACGTCACATGAGTGTTTATAGGTAATTATAAATAACAAACTTTCTTTCGATATAAATAATATCTCCAACTACACTAAAAATATTATTTTTTTAGAAGTATTTTCTGACATTTCTAATTTTTTACAATGAATTATATAATTCTTTAATATAGCTTTACACTAAACCCTTATATTTTATGTAAATATTGTATTCTAATGTTTTTACCCACCTTATGTAGCAGTAATTTATTTATTGTTAACCATTATGGAGTTTTGATAACAATAATGATAATAATGAATTATACACCAATATCCGAACTCAATGAAAACAACAAGAATGTTCTAATCAAAATTCGTATCACACAAGTTTGGAATTTTATAAATATTTACAATCCTCATGAACTATTTAATCTCGAATTCCTCATGCTTGATGAAAATATATTATTCTCATATATTTAATCAACTTATATATTATTACACATTTTCCCTAAATTTTTTTTATTAATAATAACTATTAAAATTTCCACATCCAGAGTGATATAATGCAATACACTATTCCAAAACAATGTGCAGATTATTTTAGGTCATTATTAACAAAAGAAAAGATCTTCCATATATTTGGATTTATTGTCATCCATATGCAAGAAAATTATAGAATTAGTGCCCATCCATTTTCGCATTAAGTTACATAGAAAATGCACTTATTGAATTTGAAGATAAGAAATAGAGGAGGAGACAAATCATAATTATTATGTATACATTTATTGACTCTATCATAAATTCAATTTTCAAGTAGAATTTAAATAATTATTTTTTATAGATATCATAGGTCAAATTGTTCTAATTAGAGAAATTGAGGACGTTAATGTACTTAGTAGAATTGGAAGAAAAATGCGATTCAAATAAAAAATGTACGGTTTGAAAATAAAATTTTGTTCATATGCACATATTCTATTACATTACTTTTACATTCTTATTAGCTTAGTTAAATAATGTAGATTGGAAAAGTACTTTATGGGATGACATTGCAAAATATTTTTCCACTGATATAATCTTTAATTACGAAGCAAGTGGTGCAGTTATTATGGTATTCGATGCGATGATTGCGCAAAAATATTTTGTTATCTATATAATTTCTTATTTCAGATTAGTATTCGATAAACATAAATCTAATTCATTGTTATTGTTTTTTTAAACTTCTTCCATTATTAAATTATTTACTCCATTGTCATTATAGATACTTTCTCTACTAACAACACAACTGACATAAATATTTTTATAAATTTTGCAATAACAGAAGTTGTCAACTTAAGATAAAGGTATGATGAAATTTATTTTCATATTTTTTACTTCCAACTTTTAACTTCTATAATGTCAAACTTTCAGAGCCAATTGAAAAAAATTGTTCCACTGCAAATAAAAAAGGCACTAGTTCAAGATATTAAGTTGGAAAGAAATATAAACAGAAAAACTATTTATAAATTAATATCTCTTGATGTGTATACTAATAAGGTAACTATCAAATCTAATGCAATCATAAGTCATTCCAATATAACTATATTTAACCTCTTATATATTACTTTGTATTACGTTTAGGACATAAAATTCATTTACCAAACTATTATTTGTTGCATTGTCTCTTCTACCAGATGATGGTATAAAGTATGTTCTCAATGCAAAAATGGTTTTTAAAGCTACGGTGAACAAACATAATACAATAACTATGACATTCTTCATTAGTACAAAAATACATTTAAGCAAAGATTATATGTGCCTGTTGTAAAAATACCAGACACATAAAATAGAAGTGGTAACATTTTTGTAAATATATGATAAAATGACAAAACATGTGTCTGTTAATATAAACGACATACATATAAAATTCAACTTGTATTTTAGGCGTCTGTCTTAATAAAAAATAGACACATATGATATACTTTTAGTGTCTGTCTTAACAAAGAACAAACACCTATTATTTATTAATAAACAATAATTTTTTTGAATTAATTATTGAAAAATATTTTTATTGATATATACGTCTGTTAATATAAATGACAGACATGTAAAATTCAACTTGTACTTTAGGTGTCTGTCTTAATAAAAAAAACAGACACATATACCTTTTAGTTTAAGTGTCTGTCGTGAAAAAGGACAAAAGTATAATATCTTTGCACTCATATGCGTCTGACTTTAATAAAAACAGACGCATATTAGTGTACAATAGGTGTCTGTCACGAGTAAAGACAGACACCTATAGTTCATTTTTTAAAACCAAAAAACACAGTTTTTCTCTGTGCTTTTTTATTTGAAACCTAACTGTATATATCTATTTCTTTTACTTTAGAGCTTGAAACCTAGTTGTATGTGCCAACCATCTCCATCTTCAGCTCTCAACATAAATTTGACTTGTAATACCTTCATCGCATCGATTTTGGACCCGTTTTAGTGGAGACGATAATGACAAGAGCTACATTGATCATTGGTGGCCAAAGATACGCATGAAAAATGTATTCTTTTTTTTTTTCTCTTTAGCTTTTTTTTTTCTACATTTTTTGGCTACCATATTCAAATTTAAGCCTTCATGTAGTAGTCACGACGATGACAAGAAAATATTTTTTTGTTGATTTATAAAATGAAAGTGAGTTTCTTACATTAGGAGGTTGTCTAAGGCATTTAGTAAGGAGAAAATAAGTTGGTTCTGCACATATTAAAGCTATTTTTCACCATCAATTAGCCAAGGAGTTATATGTTCTCCACCTTATTACTATTGGTACTTGATCTTCTACTTTTTTTATACAAAGAACTTCATTTATCTTTTTTATTTTTGTTAATTTTATGTTGTAGTTTTTTTCACTTAGTAGTTGTTTTTTTGTTATACAATTAATTTTTTATGGGTTTAAGTAATTTTTACGATTTACTGTATATTTGATAATTTATAATATTTTTTTAAAAAATTAACTATAGGTATCTGCTATTTTGTAATAACAGACACCTATAGTGAATTGTTTTAAAAAAAATGACTATAGGTGTCTGCTGTTTTATAACAACAGACGCCTATAATGAATTTTTTTTAAAAAAATTGATTTTAGGTGTCTGCTGTTTTGTAACAACAAACGCCTATAGTTATTTTTTTAAAATATACTTTATGCGTCTGTCATTATATTTTAACAGACGCATAAAATAATTATATGCGTCTGTCATTTTGACAGACGCTTAAAATCCAACTCATATACGTCTCATTTATAAGCGTCTGCCATTTAACAGACACATAAAATTCAAAATAACAGATGCGTATAAGTCATTTTTGTACTAGTACTTGAAGATCCACCTACATACTAGTATATTAACATTTATATTTTTATAATTACAAACATATTATTTACAATTTTATAATATTTTTAAATTTTTTTAAAAGGCATAAACTCAATGAAGTAGTTGAAGACTCGAGTGGTACTACAACATTCATTATATTTGGGTGACAAACAATCAGATTTATTGGTTTACCAGCTAATAATTTGGTTCAAGATTCCAATAATAGATACACTCTTACACCACTAATTATTAAAATTTATGGAATGAATCGAGTTTTCTAAATTGTCATAAACAATCGTGTTAAAGATCTTTATAATTTAACTTTTAAAATCATATATATTTTTAAGGATTAAAGTTCATCAAATTTTAGATTGATTTTCTATTTATGATCTTACAGATTTAAAAAATAAATTACGCGTATCTTTTTATTTATTTAAACAATTTAAATATCTTAATTAATCATTTAATTATAATATTTCGAGATTAAAGATACCTTATCGTAGCTCATAAAGCTCTCAACTCAAGTCTCTCTTTTCCCCATTTTTTTCTTCCATACTAAACTTTATTAACATCTATATATCATGTAAACCTTCTTAATGACACTATGTACTATTTTGTTATTATATAAACTAATGCTAATAATAATATTATTAATCTCTAACTTATTATTGCAAAATTATATAAATTTTCCATTCTGACACAGCGCAAGGGTATATATATAAGTATTAAATATATACTTTTTAGTTTTTCTGTACAATTATTTAAACTCAATCTCGTGAGATTGAAAAGTACAAAGACAATTCAGGGTTCTATTGTCCCTCCTGATATTTTTGGATTCTTCGATACTGGACCATTTGCTTTTGTACTAATTTTCTTTTCCTCTTCTTTTGCAAACATCATATAATTGAAAAAAAAAATTGCTTAACTGAAATTATATATAATTAATTACTCTTTGGCTGTTTTTTCTTCCTTATTGATAGAATTCAAGGACATATTATTGTATGCCTTTTTCCAATTTCAATTGTTGATTGTATTTCATTATTTCCATTTGTTACCTCGCTATTACTGTCTGAGAAGTGAGCTATGAATTTTTTTCCGTGGGATTTTTGAAGATTGTTATATGAATCACTAAGAAATTTAACTATATCTTCTTCCTTAATCCAATTTTCCTTGGATTTTCTCCGATGAACAAAACCTGGAGATATATGTTTTTTATGAATCAATGCCTTCCTTTTAGTTCCTAATTCATGTGAATGAAAATTAATAGATGAAAATAAATAAAACTATTAATACATAAAAAAAATTCTAGTTTAATGAATGCAAAACTTTCACTTAGAGCTTTTCGAAAGGAGATTCTTCTTCTGATCTATTCTTTTGCTAAGGAGAAGCCACTGCCCCACCAGATTGATGCCCAAAAATATTTAATATACTACGAATAAATTACTTTTGGCAAGCCAAGGAGAAGCGACTACACCAGATTGACACTGTCGCTAAGGAGATGACTTCTCTCAAAGCTAGAATTCAAGATTTTCAAAGTGAGAGGGAAGAGTGGAAAGCTGAAATTGGAGATTTGGAGGGAGAGAGGGGTTAGGGAAAGAAAGGAAGCGTATAAATGGAATGGGTAAATTACACATAGGGTACCCCAACTATTGGGCAAGTGACATGATAGTATCTGAATTTCAATTTATAATAGAAAAATGTTTATTCTTTTAACTCAAAAGTACATTCTTCTACCACTGTCAACCTTTATAACGATATGTTGATGTAGCATTATCACTTCACCATTAAATAATACTAAATAAAATGACATGGAAAAAATTATATTGAAATTGATGATGTGGAATTTCTCAAGTTTTTCTAATTAAAATATGAATTTAATTATATGAAAAACCTATTGATCCTCTCTAACCTCTCTTTAGCATATTCAATTTAAAATTCTAAAATTCCTAAACTGAAACCTTAATAAAATCCCTAACAAAAATGAAAAGCTTTATCGAGTATCCCTAACAAAAACCTAAACCCCAATGATCGATCGAAAGTTGTAGGAAAGATCTCAATAGCACATCAATTGAGTTACATTCCTTCGACAACATTTGTGCTTTGCAATGATGAGTTCTTATAGAGTTATGAAGTTTGACAACTGAAGAAATCAAATTTACTACAATGAATAAGGTAATTTATACCACAAATGAAAGTGAAAAAGTGAGGTGCGTGCACATTGTCGGAAAGATTGAATAGTTTTTAAAGTTTGGCGGTGGGGCTTGTTTCGAGTGTAAATTCAAAGAAGGCATATAGAAAGGGACCACAATCGCTAATAGTGAGAACGGATCCAGGTATTTTTGCTTTTAAAATTAACCTTTTGTTCATTTGTCCCAAAAAATGGGAACTTGAAACCCTAATTAATTTAGATTAAAGTTGAAATTAGTAGAGCTCTGCAATTTATTGAAACCGTAGCTTATTTTTTTAATGTATTTATCCTAAAAATTACTTTATATAGCGGTCTTGTACATAATATTGCATGGTGTGTGCCTAAATGGAACATAGTTATTTTATGGAACCCACTTATTTTATAAAACGTATTTGTTTCCATGGAATTATGTTCTGATGGTACTTTGTTGGTTAATATTTTGTTAGTCTGATGGCAGTTTGCATAATTCATGTAATCTGCGTAATTGGGAACAATTAGTAATATGCTCTTTTTGGTTTTTGATGATAGAGTTTTTTATAAACAATTTACATTTATCAAATTCTAGGGCATCTTGTGATTGACTACATCCCAAGTTAAAAAAAGTAAAGGCCTAACTGTGAGTTGTTTTAATGTTGTCTGTCTTTTATTACCAAATTATTTGTTAATGCTCAATTATTTGTTAATCCCAAGTGAAGTAACAATTTGTACAGCTAGTTCATTAGATAGGAATTACATTAAGATTGACAATCTCAGTGAATGTGTAAAAGTAATTATTATTATTATTATTAGGTTTGAGCTTGCTATCTAAATTATAAAAAACAATATATACTCGTTACCGAATTTTTTTTAAAATATTTTAGATTATTATTGTCATATCCGCGTTTTAGACTATGACCATAAATGCATATTTCAGTCATTTGTATCTAATACAGAGTCGTAACAAACCAGAATCTAAATATGAATATATAAGTGTGAGAAAAAAATATTTTCATATGATAATAAAAAAAATATCTAATATGAAAGTTTAATTCAATTCATCAATTGTTGTGATTTCGTATCTAGCACGCAAATCGAGACAACATATCATATTTGAAATACGTGATTTTTGTCCGATAATAAAAATATGATTTAAACATATCAAAATGTATGAAAATATTATTTTAAGACAATAAGTAGAATTATAAGATGGAATTTTAAGGTTTATGGTCCGAAAGACGGAAATAAGATCTCTATTACGGGTTTATGGTCCGATTTTTTGATTGGGAGTTAGGAAGATGCGTTTACGATCACGAGGGTGTCAATGTGATTACAATTGAATTCTAAGATTTTTATAACTGATAATTTATAAATCAGATTACAGATAAAATTTTATGGATATGATTTAGAAAAATTACTTAATCTCAAAAATGTAATTTTCGTACCGATGGTTGTTTTGAAAAATCGAGAAGGTCATTTTGAAGAGAAAATTATTCTAAGGATATTGGAATATTCAATTTGATGAGATAAGATCATTTGGGATATGAAATTTAAGAAAATAAATTTATTCAAGGATTAAATTGAAAAAATTGAAAAGTTTAGCGGAAAAAATCTAAAGTCAAATTTTTTTTGAATTAAATTGGATAAAAGCCAAAATATCTTATTGGTTAATTTTAATTGACCAATTGGAGTAAGGATTAAGCTTAATTAAGATTAATTAAGCATTAATCAAGTATATAAAGTCAAAATGGACAAAAAAATCAATAATTTAATAATATAAAACAAAAAAAAATCTTCTCTTCTTCTTCTTCTTCCTTTGCACGACCACCATAGTCATTTACCTTATTTTTTTAATTTTTTTCTCACAAATTACCATAATCAAGGTATAAAGAAATATACGAAATTATGTGGGAGTAAATAAACATATTTTTGAAGAAAAATCAACTATTGGCTAAAAATTTCAAGAAAATTTGAGGTGAGATTTTCTTCACTTTTCTTTCAAATTTCCATGAATTTAGGTTGATTTGAATAATTTTTGTAAGTTGATTTTAAGTTTAATGATGATTTGGAATTGAATTAATATTATGGAAAAATTAAAATTTTGAAGGAAAATTATGAAAAAATTAGAAACAAATTAGGAAATGAGTGGAATGAGGTTTGAGGATGATGGAGATGATGGAAACTTAATGAGAAATTTTTTTAGGAATTATTGGGAATTTTCCATAATTATGGCCAAATTTTTGAAAAATTATTTTGAAGAATTTGTGCCTTAAAATGATGATAATTGAGTTATATGGAGTGTTTGGAAATGAAAATTAATTTTTGAAATGGAGAAAAATTAAAAAGGAATTTTGGTGAATTTTTGGATTTTTGGCATAATTATTGAAAAAAATTATTGGAAATTGTTGAATGTAATTTTGGTAAAATTGGTGATGAAAAATGGAAGATAATGTGTCAAAGTAATTATAGAAATTTAGTTGGAATTTTTAAACCATTTATTGAATTAATAGGAAATTTGTGTTGAAAGTAAATTTTTGGAAAAAAATAGAAAATAAAGATATGAAGGAAAAATTAAATAAATTGAAGATAAATTAGAAGAGAAGACAAATATTTAATTAATTTGAAAATTTAACGTTAGTAGTGTATAACATGATATAAGACCGCTAGAAAAATATTCGTAAACATGAGAGCCAGAAAAATTAAATGGGTAGTTTAATTTCTATTTTAATTTGGTAATTTTTATTGGCTCAGTAATTAATTATGAATTTAATAATTATTCAGGTGCACCGTCAGAGTAGGAACTAGGAGTAAGTAGAGGGAATGAGCCGGCAGTCTCCAACAAATTACTGTAAATATATGTGCATTAACTTATAATATATATTAATTGTAATTTAAATATATTTTTATATGCTTTTTGACATGAAATGAAATTACATTTTGGAAATAATTATATATAACATTTATGAAAATATTAATATTTGGAAAGTTATTAAAAATATATTTTATGATAAAAATAAAATAAAATATTTTGGTAAAAAAGTGTATTGGTATGAAATAAATTTATTTTTCTCATATAGCGAATTTTTGTGCTATTAAATAATTGTATGAAAATTTGATAACGATTATCTTTATAAAAATTTTTGTAAAATAAATGCTTTAATATTTTATATATGTCGATAAACCCATATATTAGTCTGGACAGTATGCTAGGGAATTGTTGACATGCTAATAGAGTAAAAACTCTATGGCCTGTAGTTATTTTGGTCATGAGAGGTATTGCATGACTCATGTGATTATCTTGAACCATATATTATTTAATTACCGATCATATGGTTATCTTAGATCGAGACTGATCCTGTGGTTATCTTGGGTTAGATCATATTAATGAGGATTATGTGATTATCTTTAACTCTGTTCTTGTGGTAATCTTAGATCCTGATATTTTCGTCGTTTGACGGTACCCCTTGTTTCCCTAGGGGTAAGTATACGGTTTATTAATATATGAGTTGGATAAAATTTTTATTTTATTGAATGATTAGAATATTATTGCATTTATTATATACTTGTGATATTAATACCAATTGTTTGATTTCGGTAGATTTCGTTTAATAATTTATATCTACTTTTATGTATAGATAAATAATTTATTAATAATTTTGATATATGAAAATCTTTTTTTCGGATTTTTGTTGATTTTAAAGTGTATATTTTCATTCAAAGTAATTTTTATTATAAGTTTTTGCATCCTGAGTTTTATACTCAGCGCATGAGTTTGTTTTTTCTCACATAGATTTTAGTGGAGCTAAACGGCGATATGTGTGTAAATAATAGTCATCGCTGGTATTAGTGGACCCCATCTATGGAGCCAAGCAGCTGTGACAGTCACCCTGCTAGGGTGAGTTTTGCTATATATGTATTTTATTTATTTCAATTAATGTATTTTAATATATATATATATATATATATATAAGTTATTTGTATGAGCATGTAAAATTAAGAACATGGTATGAGAATAGCGAGAGAATATAATTTTATCTTATTTTGTTAATGTAATATATTATTTTATTAAATTTTATTCATGTCAATATATAAATATATTTATATAAGTTTTAATAATGTATTATTTTAAATAAATAGCTCGTAGCATCCCTTATCTGACCATGTATGACAATGTATACGGGTAGGTAAGGGGTATTACAATTTTATTGGTATCATAGCGAGGTTTAGGTGGTTCTATGACAGAAAGGGATAGAAATAGAAAAATATTTATACATGCATATGTATTTTGAAAGGTATTTTGAATAAAATAAAACATATGAACTACTGCTGCTTCATAATGTGGGTCACTGTTCTATTTTATAGAGTGATAGATTACATTTATGAGGAGTCAGAAAAGAGATTCATAAGGAGTGTGAGCCATTACATCGTGATAAAGAGGAGACTTTTGAATCATATATACCACTGAGCATGAATGTCAACAATCCTTCTGGGTAGCAGAGAACAGCAGAGGGCAGTACATCTATTGGTGGATTTGATAGATGTTATAGATCAGACAGATGAGATAGGAGAGACAAACATGCTCCAGTTTCAAGTTTAGCTAGGGAAGAGTTTCTTGAGGACATGACTGAGATTCTGTGGAGATCAATTAGACCTGCTGTTACAGAGTTGAGGTTTGACAAGCTCTGTAAGTTGGGAGCCAAAGAATTTTATGGCCATAAAAAGGATGATGCCGAAGTAGCAGAGTATTGGCTCGAGAGAACCGAGGAGTCTTTGAGGATATAGACTGCACATTAGGGCAGAAGTATAGATATGCAGTGTCTCTGTTACAAAAAAGGGCATATGATTGGTGGAAAATAGTGAAAAAGAGGCCTCAGACTCATGTTCCTCCTACTTGAGACTTTCTTTTGGAGCAGTTCAGAAAGAAATATATTCCCAGAGAGTATGCAGACAAGAAGAAGTAGGAATTTTTAGATCTGAGATAGAATAATCTGACAGTAAGTGAGTATGCAAAAGAGTACAGTAGGCTAAGTAAGTATGTCGAAGGGATTATTAAGGATGATATTGATAGGTGTCGACAATTTGAGAGGGGGTTAAGGACATCTATTAGAGGCAGAGTAGCTGTGTCCCAGATTGAGGATTTCATTAGAATGATGAGAGCTGGAAAAAGTGTAAAAGAAGTGGAGGTTGAGGAGATGAAGATGATAGGTCCGAGTCGTGGTAAGAGGCCTTTCCATCCTCCAAGTACAAGGTTCTTTACAAGCAAGAGGACTAGATCTTTTGGAGGTAGATTTCAGACTAGGACACAAGGGCAGAGTGCAGTTAGTAGACAGGGCCAGCCTGTAGGTACAATACCTTCATCCATCAGTGTTTGAGCTCCAGTAGGGGGAAGATCTATCACATACCCCTTGTGCCAGCAGTGTGGCAAACACCATGTTGGAGAGTGTTGGTTGTCATCTAGAGCTTACTACTAGTGTGGAGCAACATGACATTTGAGGAGAGATTGTCCATATCAGAGTCAGAGCACAGGGTCTGTTGGAGTGAGATCCGTAACAAATCAAGGATTCATACCTACTAGAGGCAGAGGTAAAGGCCAGATGAGATGTGGTATAACAAGAGTTGTACAGGTTGGTTCAGAACGACTGTTCTAGATACGTACTGTTCTAGAGAGATATGTATTTCTCATTAGTGAACAGAACGATGTATTGCTCATAGAAAATGATGAGCCTACAACCTATGATGAAGTTCGGAATAGTTCAGAATTTGACAAATGGCTTCAAGCCATGAAGTCAAAAATAAATTCCATGTATGAAAACCAAGTATGGACTTTGGTTGACCCACCCGAAGGAATAAAAGTCTATAGGGTGCAAGTGGATTTTCAAAAAGAAAACTGACATGGATGGTAATGTGATTACCTATAAAGCTAGACTTGTTGCTAAAGGTTATCGTCAAAGACAAGGAATTGACTACAATGAAACTTTTAGCCCAGTAGCTATGCTTAAATCCATAAGGATACTCCTAGCCATTGCTACTCATTATGATTATGAGATATGACAAATGGATGTGAAGACAACTTTTCTTAACGAAAATCTGATTGAGGATGTGTACATGACACAACCAGAAGGTTTTATATCCAAAGATGGCAAAAAGGTATGTAAGCTTCAAAGATCCATTTATGGATTAAAACAAGCATCTAGGAGTTGGAATATTCGGTTTGATGAGACAATCAAACAATTTGGTTTCTTACAAAATCCGGATGAACCTTGTGTTTACAAGAAGGTTAGTGGGAGTGCAATCATATTTCTTGTGTTATATGTAGATGGCATATTGCTAATGGGAAATGATGTCTCAGCCTTACAATAAGTCAAAATTTGGTTATCTAAGAATTTATCTATGAAAGACCTTGGAGAAGCAGTCTATATTTTGGGGATAAAGATCTATAGAGATAGATCTAAAAGATTGCTTGGTCTTTCACAGTCTACATACATAGATAAGATGCTAAAGAGGTTTAGCATGGAGTAGTCCAATAGGGGATATATTCTCATGACCCATGGGATTACTCTCTCAAAGTCTTTATGTCCAAAGATACAAGATGAGAAGACACACATAAGTTTGATTCCATATGCTTCAGCTATAGGATCAATCATGTACGCTATGATATGTATAAGACCCGATGTATCATATGCTCTGAGTGTCATGAGTATATACCAATTGGACCCTGGTGAGGGTCATTGGGTGGCTATCAAGAATATCCTTAAGTACTTAAGAAGAACTAAGGATGTATTCTTGGTATATGGAGATGGAGATCTTATTGTGAGCGGGTATACTGATGCCAGCTTCCAATCTGACAAGTTATATATTCACACTAAATGGTGGAGCAGTTAGTTGGAAGAGTTCCAAATAGGAAACGATTGCTGATTCCACAACTGAAGCAGAGTACATTGCAGCTTCTAAAGCAGCAAAGGAAGCAATTTGAATAAAGAAATTTATCACAGAACTTGGAGTGTTTCCCAACATTATTGATCCAATACAATTGTATTGTGATAATAATGGAGCCATTGCAAAAGCAAAGGAGCCAGGTCTCATCAGAGATCCAAACATGTACTCAAAAGATACCATTTGATTAGAGAAATCATTGGTAGGAATGATGTAAAGATAGAAAGAGTGCCCACTGATCACAATATTGTTGATCCTTTAATTAAGACACTTCTCCAAAAGAAATATGATTCTCATGTACTTGCCTATGAAATTAAATACAAAGGTGATTGGCTTTAGTGCAAGTGGGAGCTTGTTAGAGGAGTGCTCTAAAGGAAATCACATTTAGCACTTATTGTACAAATTTATTTAATTAATAAAAGATTTTTTCATTAATTTGATGTTCATTTGATATATGAATTGATAAGTGATCTTAAATCAATTAATGAAGTCTTTGATACATAACATAACATGAAGGAAATCATGATGAGATCATGATATTGAGATTCTTATCATGTGTAATTATGTTAGTATCAAAATTATCCCTAGTCATAGGATTAATGAGACGGGACATTATTAATCTAGACAGACTAGCACATGTTACACTCCTTGATTGGATCGAGTAGTAGATCTCATAATCTATAAACATGAAATGTTTAGAGTTAACATGTGGATGCTTGCTAAGTGTAGCTAAGTACATTGGATGACCAACTATGAGACAATCATATGGATAATCTATTTAAATGTCAATGATAGTCTCATCATATCAATGGTGCAAGTATCCTTAGACTTGAGGTACTTGAGGATATCTTGAATATTGATTCTATATTTTGACACTATTCCTTTTTGCCTCAGAGAGGTAGCTAATAGGGTGGTGATTGGATATAGCCTGAGGTATTTAAAGGTAATTGGGTAACCAACAAAGGATTCACCACTCTTGATGGAAAAAGTATATACCTATGGCCTCTTGTCGGGGTCATTGCTCGGAAATCTCTGGCCGGAGTGGAAATGTCATAAAGATAGTCTTCAATAACATATCTAATAGAGTAATGAGCCTTAAGGACAAGAACTAATATTACTTGGACTAGACATGACGTAGTCAGTTTAATGGGAGTTGACACATGTCTATACTCTGAACCAAGTGGGGTATAAAATGGTGAAAGGAATAATTGCACGAAAATTTTCTATGGAAAGGTTCGTAGTCAAACCACTGAGTTTCCGCTCAATTAGAGGTCATGATGTGTTGCTAGATACCGCTCATGACCTGCTTAAATTAATTGTTAATTTAAGTGACCAATATAACTAGGAACCTAATGGGTCACACGCATTGAAGATATGGAGAATGAGTAAAATGGCATTGGATAGGATCCAAAATATGAGAGAATTATTTTAGGATGAATCGCGATGAGATCGCACGAAAAAATCATTCGGAAGGGTCACGGGCTCGCGCGGGCTAGGCAGGTTGTTGGCCTGTTGGGCTGCCTCGCAGTAGGCCCAGCGCGCTGCTGCCTCCCACCTGTTGGCCAAAGGCAGATTTTGGACTTAATTAGGCCAATTATGGCCAATTACTATTCATTTATTTCCCTTTTCTCCATTTTGACTTTTCATCTTTTCTTTGAATTTGATTAAAATAAAAAAAAATCAAATGGCAGAAAATATATATGAAAATATTTTTTTGTGAAAAAAATATTTTTAAAACAACAAAATTCTCTCAATAACACTTTCAAAGCTAGCACTTTGAATTTGTTCAAACCATTTCTCTTGATAGTTTCTTCTTCATTCTTCGCGTGGATTATCATTAGAGACATCATAGTGTGGATTGTTGTGGTTTGCTACAACCCAACAAAGTGAAGATTTGAAGAACAAATAAGAAATTACAAGTTATAAGTTTTTAATATTTATATTTATATAAATTAGTTTTAATGGTACAAGTATAATATTTTGTTTTGGGTTTTGAAAATTTTATTTTTTCGCTGTGTTTATGAATATGATTCATTCTTTAAATCCAACACCTGCAACATTCATGGATCTGATAAATTGAATCTTTAGATCTTACCTGGATCAATTTGTTGTATTCTTTATTGACGATATTTTGGTATATCCAGAGATCCAGAGATCGAGATGAGCATAATTGACATTTAAGAATTGTACTTCAGACTTTGAGGGAAAAGAAATTGTATGCTAAGCTGTTAAAGTGTGAATTTTGGCTTAAAAAAGTTAGTTTTCTAGGTCATATAGTGTCGACTGAAAGAATCAGAGTTGACCCTAGTAACTTAAAAGCTATTCTTAACTGGAAGCCTCCTCGAAATGTGACGGAACTATGGATTTTTCTTGGGTTGGCAGGCTATTACCGACACTTTGTAAAGGGTTTTTTGTCGATAGCTACTCCTATGACTCGGTTACTTCGTAAATATGTGAAATTTGAATGGACAAATAGGTGTCAGGCCAGTTTTGTTTGGTTAAAGGCAATGTTGACAAAGGCACCAGTTCTGATGCAACCCATTCCAGAAAAGGAATTTATGGTATATAGTGATGTTTTTTTAAATAGTTTATGTTGTGTACTAATGCAAAAGGGGAAGGTAGTTGCTTATGCCTCCAAACAACTGAAGCCACATGTATGGAATTATCAGACTCATGATTTGGAGTTAACAACAATTGTATTCGCTTTGAAGATATGACGACATTATTTGTATAGAGAGATGTGTTATATCTATACATATTATAAGAATCTGAAGTACCTACCCTCACTAAAGGAGCTAAATCTCAAACAAAGGCAATGGTTAGAGTTAATTAAAGATTGTGATTGTATCATTGATTACCACCCTTGCAAAGCGAACGCTGTGGCCAATGCTTTAAGTCGAAAGACTCTAGTAGGTGAATATGAATACTAAATAAGATTATATTTGAATTTATATGATAATGTATTATAAGTAGACTTATCATTTGATTGTTGAGCTCTGGATCCAACCTGCATTATTACAAAGAATTAAATAAGCTCAAAAACAAGATCCAAGGCTTGTAACAATTGGTGCAACTATATCCAAGGGGGAGAGACCAAGGTATGCAGTTAAGGCAGATGGTAGTATTCACTACAAAGGTGGATTATGTGTGCCTAATATGCCAGAACTGAAGAAAGAAATTCTTAAGGAAGCATATGAGACAATTTATACTATGCATCTTGACAGAAACAAGATGTATCAAGATCTGAAGCTATATTATTAGTGGTTGGGGATGAAGAAAGACATTACAGAGTTCATTACCAGATGCCTGATATGTCAATAGGTGAAAGCAGAATATCAGCTGCCATCGAGATTGTTACAACCTATCTCCTTACCAGAGTGGAAATGGGAAATAGTCATTATGGACTTTGTGTCCCATTGACTCAGAAAAGACATGACGCGATATGGGTTATTGTGGATAGGTTGACCAAGTCTACACACTTTTTGCCAGTCAGGATGAACTATTCCTTAGATCGTTTAGCAGAATTATATGTTTAGGAGAGAGTTCAGCTGCATGGAGTGCCATTATCTATCATTTTGGATAGAGATCCCTAATTCACCTCATAATTTTGGAAAGTTTATAGGGATCTTTGGGTATCCGACTCCATTTTAGCACAACATTTCATCCTCAGACAGATGGACAATCAGAGCGGGTACTATAATCACTAGAGGATATGCTTCGGAGCTATATGATCGAGTTTACGAGAAGTTCGGATAAATACTTATCTCTGATGGAGTTTACTTATAATAATAGTTATCAGACAAGTATTGGTATGACTCCATATAAAGTATTATATGGTAGGAAATGTAGATCTCCGGTTTGTTGGATAGAGCTTGATGAGAGGAAATTATTGGGACTTGATTTAGTTCAGTAAACAAAGAAAAAGATTATAGTGATTAAGGACAGTCTAAAAGCAGCCATCGATAGATAAAAGTCTTATGCGGATTTGAGACGCAGAGATATCGAGTACAAGGTTGGTGATAAGGTATTACTAAGAGTATCTACTTGGAAAAAAGTTTTACGATTTGGAAAAAAAAAAAGCAAGCTAAATCCTAGATTTATTGGGCCTTATGAGGTAATAGAGTGATTGGGACTAGTAGCTTATAAATTGGCTTTGCCTCTTGAGCTAAAGAAGATTCACAATGTATTTCATGTATCTATGCTCATAAGGTACTGATCGAACCCATCCCATATGATCCGAGTGGAAGATATAGAGGTACAGACAAACTTGACTTATGAAGAAGAACCAATAACTATTCTGACAAGGGAAGTGAAATAACTCCGGAATAAACAAATACCTCTGGTAAAAGTCTTGTGGTGAAGACATTCAATCGAATAGGCAACATGTGAGAGTGAAGAGGTAATGCGAAACCAATAACCACAACTTTTCCATGACAAACAATCAGGTATGATTTTGAGGACAAAATCTTTTAAGGGAGAGAGAATTGTCACGTTCGCGATCTATACCCTGACACCGTAAATGCATATTTCGGTCATTTGTACCCAGTATAGAGACATACCGATCAGAGTCTAAATATAGATATATAAGTGTAAGAAACAAATATTTTCACATGATAGTAAAAAATAATATAATATAAAAGTTTAATTCAATTAATCAATTGTTGTGATTTCGTGCCTAGCACATAAATCGAGGCAACATATCAGATTTGAAATACGTGATTTTTGTTCAACAATAAAAATATGATTTAAGTATATCAAAATGTAGAAAAAAATATTATTTTAAGGCAATAGGTGGAATTATACGACGAGATTTTAAGGTTTATAGCTCGAAAGGTGGAATTAAGATCTCTAGTGTGGATTTAAGGTCCGATTTTCTGATTGAGGGTTAATGAGATGCGTTCACAATCGCAAGGGTGACAATGTGATCGCGATTGAGTTCTAAGATTTTTATAACTGATAATTTATAAATCAGAATACATATGAATTTTTACGGGTATGATTTAGAAAAAAGACTTCATCGCAAAAATATAATTTTCGTACCGATGATCGTTTTGAAAAATCAAGAAGACCATTTTGAAGAGAAAATTATTCTGAGGATATTGGAATATTCAATTTAGGGAGATAAGATCATTTGGGATATGGAATTCAAGAAAATAAATTTATTCAAGGATTAAATTGAAAAAATTGGAAAGATTGGTGGAAAAAATCAAAAGTCAAAGTTTCTTTTGAATTAAATTGGATAAAATCTAAAATATCTTCTTGATTAATTTTAATTGATCAATTGGAGTAAGGATTAAGTTTAATGAAGATTAATTAAACATTAATCAAGTATATAAAGTCAAAAATGGACAAAAAAATCAATAATTTCATAATATAAAAGAAAAAATAATCTCTTTTTCTTCTTCTTCTACACGACCACCATAGTCATTTACCTTATTTTTTAAAATTTTTTATCACAAATTACCATCTTCAAGATATAAAGAAATATAAGGAATTATGTGTGAGTGAAAAAACATATTTTTGGAGAAACATCAACTATTAGCTAAAACTTCCAAGAAAATTGGAGGTGAGATTTGTTTCACTTTTCTTTCAAATTTCCATGAATCTAAGTTGATTTGAATAATTTTTGTAAGTTGATTTTAAGTTTGATGATGATTTGGAGTTGAATTAGTATTATGGAAAAATTAAAATTTTGTAGAACAATTATGGAAACATTAGAAAAAATTAGAAAATGAGTAGAATGAGGTTTGAAGATGATGGAGAAGATGAAAAATTGATGAGAAAATTTTTTAGGATTTTTTATGGAATTATTGAGAATTTTTCATAATTATGGCCAAAGTTTTGAAAATTGTTGTGCCTTAAAATGATGATAATTGAGTTATATGAACTGTTTGGAAGTGAAAATTAATTTTTGAAATGGAGAAAAATTAAAAAAAAAAATTGGTGAATTTTTGGATTTTTGGCATAATTATTAAAAAAATGATTGGGAATTGTTGAATGTAATTTTGGTGAAATTGGTAATGGAAAATGGAAGATAATGGGTCAAAGTAATTATAGAAATTTAGTTGAAATTTTTAAACTATTTATTGAATTAATAGAAATTTTGTGTTGAAAGTAAATTTTTGGAAAAAAGAATGAAAAATAAAGATATGAAGAAAAAATTAAATAAATTGAAGAGAAATTAGAAGAGAAGAAAAATATTTAATTAATTTGAAAATTTTGCTTTAGTAGTGTATAGCATGATATAAGACCTATAGAAAAATGTTCATAAACGTGATAGCCGGAAAAATTAAATGGGTAGTTTAATTTCTATTTTAATTTGATAATTTTTATTGGCTCGGTAATCAATTAGGAATTTAATAATTATTCAATTGCACCGTCAGAGCAGACACCAGAAGTAAGTAGATAGAAGGAGCCGACAATTTCCGATAAATTACTGTAAAGGTCTGTGCATTAACTTATAATATATATCAATTGTGATTTAAATATATTTTTATTTGGCATGAAATGGAATTACATTTTGGAAATAATTATATATAACATTTATGAAAATATTAAATGTTGGGAAAGTTATTGAAAATATATTTTATGATAAAAATAAAATAAAATATTTTGGTAAAGAAAGTGTATTGGTATAAAATAAATTTAATTTTCTCATGTAGTGAATTTTTATGCTATTAAATAATTGTATGAAAATTGATAACGATTATATTTATAAAAATTTTAGTAAGATAAATGTTTTAATATTTTTCGTATTTTGATAAACTCATATATTAGCCTGTACAGTAAGCTATCTTAAATGGTTGGCATGCTAATAGGGTAGAAACTCCTTCATGGTATGTGGTTATTTTGGTCATGAAAGATATCGTATGACTCCTATAGTTATCTTGGATGATACTTATTTAATTACTGATCATGTGGTTATCTTGGATCATACTTATTTAATTACCGATTCTGTGGTTATCTTGGATCGAGACTGATTCTGTGGTTATTTTGGATCAGATCCTATTAATTGGATTTATGTGATTATCTTTAAATTTGGTCATGTGATTACCTTGAACTCTGATATTTTCGTCGTTTAATGGTACTCCTTGTTTCCCTATGAATAAATGTATGGTCTATTAATATATGAGTTGAATAAAATTTTTATTTTAATGAATGATTAAAATATTATTGCATTTATTATATACTTGTGATATTAATACCAATTGTTCGATTTCGGTAGATTTTGTTAAATGATTTATATTTATTTTTATGTATAAGTAAATAATTTATTAATTGTTTTGATATATGAAAATCTTTTTTTCGGAATTTTGTTGATTTTAAAGTGTATATTTTCATTTAAAGTAATTTTTATTATAAGTTTTTGGACCACTGAATTTTATATTCAGCGCGGAAGTTTGTTTTCTCTCACATAGATTTTAGTGGAGCTAAACGTCGACATACGTTTAAATAATAGTCGTCGCTAGTATCAATGGACCCCACCTATGGAGTTAATCAGTTGTATCAGGCACCCTGCTATTGTGAGTTTTGCTATATATGTATTTTATCTATTTCACTTAATATATTTTAATATATATATATATATATATATATATGTAAAATTAAGACCATGATATGAGAATAGTGAGAGAACATAATTTTATCTTATTTTGTTAATGTAATATATTATTTTATTAAATTTTATTAATGTCAATATGTAAATATATTTATATAAGTTTTAATAATGTATTATTTTAAATAAATATATCTCGTAGCTTTACTTATCTAACCGTGTACGATAATATATACGGATTGGTAAGGAGTGTTAAAAAAATAATAAGGGTATTAGGAGAATGATAAAATCCATACATGGAGGAAAGAAATTTTTGGACACGGTGTTGTAAGGAGTTGTCTTAACTATCTATTACATGGTTTTTGAGCATACACTTTGTGTTGAATTTGATCTTTTTTGGAAGGGATTTGAAGCTATGATCTCGTTTCAATTTTTTCACAATACAACTTTAAGCTAACTAAAATAGCTTTTAGAAAGTTGGAAGCTAATAATCCTAGTAGTTTTTGGTCTATGTTTTCTTTAGGTAAAATCTCAGAATATGGCTATTATTAAAATATTATATAATGAATCTGGCCACTTCAGAATTTTATATTAATCATAACATTTGAGTTCCCAACATAACCATACTATACGTTCATTAGATGACAAAGAAAATAAAAGATGCTAAATATAGTTTATATGTTGTTCAATGGAATGTTATCCATGATATGCTTATTGGCTTGAAATACATTTTAGTCATTATAAGTTTTTCTAAAAGCTTATTTTATGTTTTGAATGCATGTCTCTCATGAAGGTAATATTCATTTTGATAGGAAGGGTGCCTGAAATGTTCACTATCAATATTTATCATGGTGGGAGTTTTAATGAATGAGGTTATCATAATGGTGAGGTAGATCACAAGGATTTTGATATGGACATATTTTTGTTGGTAAGATAGGATATGTGGGTGAAGGAATTAGGTCATGTTGGCAGTATGATATACTACTGGAGGCAGCCAGACATGGATTACAACTTCGGATAAAAAAAGATTAGAAAATGATGCATGTATTTATAAAATGGCATTGTATGTGGTGGATGAAGGGGAGGTGGATGTGTAAGTTAGGCATTCAATGTATGATGAGCTTGTAGATGCAGTTTTTCCAACAACAAAAAATAATATAATTGTAGAAGAGATTAATAAAGACAACAATACAATAGTTAGCGGTAAGGGGAAGGGCATTAATGAGAATGAGGGGAATTAGTCGAATGGAAAAGGAATATAGTGAATATAAGTTAAACAACATCGATTGATGGATTTGTAGTGAGTTTTACTTAGGGGAAGTATAATTGTAATGCTCGTTAGTTAGAGCCTATAAGTCATATTACCGTAGAGAGAGAGAAAAGTGGGGTACAGAGTTTTATAAAAGTTAAGTTTTTGTGATAAAAGTTTTTTCATATCCGTTAATATATATTCATGCATGTGAAAGTATTATATTTTTAAAGCGACAGAGATTTAGAAGAATTCATGCCCGTGAAGATGAGTGTAGCACCTTCTCGTCTAACCAGGATTAACCCAACAAAGCTTTTTCTTTCTTTTGAAAATTTCTTTGTCATAAAACTCCTTCACACATAAAACATATTTTATTATATAACATACATCCATAAAACCATATTTGATCCAAAGATCTATTATATAGTTAAAACCATCATATTTGGGCTCAATTGGCCAAATGTTTATAAAAATACATGCCTTAACACAATTAAATAATATTTTGAAATATAAACGTGTATGCAGGTAAATAATCCAAACCCCTATGCTATATACAAAATACAAAAGTATGACATATGATATCACCCTGCCACTATTTATAATCATGTGTGCCAATTGAGATATCTCAAGTCAATGGTGCTCCTAGAAATCAAGCCACATTGATGAGTATACACATATGTGCTAGTCGAGGCATGTCAAGTCAATAGCACTCCCAAAGCTTAAGCTATATTGACGAGTATGAAATCATTGTATCATAATCACTATGATACCATACCCTCTTATTGGCATGCCACCTATCCTACTTCTAGTCCTAGTATCGAGCCTAGATTTTACAAGTTCATATGTATTCTTTAAATACCTAATTATGACATTTATATCTTATAACATAGATACTTTGTTCATATAGAAACTCATCATGTAACATCTAAGTATTGGTAATTATAGAATCATACTTTAAACATATCATTCTAAAAGTATGTGCATAACCATTGCATTACAAGTATAAAACATACATAATATATCATTTAAAGTAGGCTTCATGGGTGTGAACTCTGTGTTAATGCCCGTGAAGTCTTATTCACAGGTAACCTTACCCGTGAACTAAACCATGAATTTGGTCGTGAAGGTTTCTGTCTATTTTATGCACATTCTTCATGGACGTAAAGAATTGTTCATAGAATGAGATTCACGATCGTGAATACTTAGTCACGGTGTGAATCTGGATTTTCCAACAGTTTAAAGCATTAAAGACAAGTATTCATTACAAAACACATGCAAGGCTTTAAACCTCTTAGAACATATCTCAACATAAATTGCCCTATCAACTCATTTAATGCCAATTAATGCATTTATGGTTTAACAACCTCTTTTATAATCTTAACAATATTTATATTTACCTTTTCTTCATCATAACTTAGCTTTCCATTTAAAACACATACGACATACTTATAACAAGGTTCCTTTCAAGCATTTCCATTCATATCTCATATTCTCATGACATTCATTGCATCACTTACTTTCATATTAGCAATTAACTAGCATTTAAGATATTCAAAGAATTTAACATATACAACATGCCAAAATTGGAATTTAAATGTATATATATGTACATACCTCTAATGAAGCCTTAAAAACCAAGTTTCTTTCAAGCTTGCTTATCCTTTTGGTGGATTTCACCACCTCATCTTTCAACTCCTGACACATATAACACATATATATCAAAATCTATAACATATATACTTAACTTTAAAGCCGTAAAGATAAAAACCCTAACTTTAACCATTTTTACAACCTTAATTTCATATAATCCCTTAATAACATAAACCATAACTTATAAACAGCTTATAAGTGGTCTTTAACCATGAAAACTCATGATCACCTGACACCCTAATTCATATGGAAATGGGTCTCTAACAAAACAGTCCTACATGGAAAAAAAAGGCTATGAAAGCTTATAAAAACAGAAGGGAAATGTGATTTCATACCACAATTGAAGGAAACACGGTTAAGATGAAAGATTCGACTATCATCTTCCTCCTATGGATCTGTCTCCTAAAAAACACCTACCTTTATACTCCTTTCCCACAATAACTTGTTTAAACTTTAATCTTTGGTGTTGGTTTGGTGTTTAAAGTCTAAAAATCAAGAGAAAACATAAGACTTGGTATCTGATATGAAAGAACTTCAAGTTCTAGGGTTTACTTTTTGGTTTAGTTTCTAAGAGAAGAAAGAACAACTGTTGGATTTTTATATCTGATGATGTTCACAGGCGTGACTATCTAAGTCACGAACGTGAACCATGACATTCATAGGCATGAATATGGTACTCCTCACTTTTCTCATCTTTTCTTGTGTCTCTTCCTCTAACCTACCCTTAAACACACTTATGGTTTTGCTAAACCATTTTATTAACTAGGCCCTACTTAGTGGACGTTACATTTTTCTCCTCTTTAAAAGAATTTCATCCTCAAAATTACTTATAGTGATGTGTTAGAATAGATGAGGATATTGTGTTTTCATCACCTCTTCACTTTTTCATGTAGCCTCTTCTAGTGCACGATTCCTCTATTATACTTGTTCTCAAGCTCTTTGACTTCATGAGCCAATATCCCAATCAACTTCCTTATCTGTAAGGTCTAGTCTCATATCTCTGCTTTCGGTTGTGATGATGTGTGAAGGATTTGACCTATACCTCCTCAACATAGAGACGTGAAAGACATTATGAATCTTACTCAACTCCAATGGTAAGGCAAACATATAGATGATTGGCTCAATCCGTTATAAGATCTCATATGATCCAATGAATCTAGGGCTCAACTTACCTCTTTTTTCGAACCTTAGGGCCTTCTTTCTTAGAGAGACCTTAAGAAATATTTTATCTCCCACTTCATATTCTATATCTCTTCTTTTGAGATCTGCATACAATTTATGTTTATCTGAAGTTGCCTTTATCCTTTCTTGTATAATCTTCAATTTTTTCTCCGTCTCTTGCACCAACTCTTATCCTACTAACTTCTACTCACTGAGCTCTGTTCAATATAATAATTTATGACACTTCCTACCATATAGTACATCGTAATAAAGTATCTGAATGCTAGACTGATAGTTATTGATGTAAGAAAACTCCATTAATAATAGATATTTCTCCCAGTAACCTTCAAACTCGATCACATAACTTCTCATCATGTCTTCCATAATTTGTATCACCCTTTTTGATTGGCTATTCGTTTGTGATTGAAAAGTCATACTAAAACTGAGCTTGGTACCCAAAGCTTATTGCAAACTTCACCAAAATTGAGATATAACCTTGGATTATTTTTCGATATGATAGAGTGTAACATCCTTGACCTTCCCCACATGCATTTCATCAAACATAAGTATCTTGCATACAATTCAATTGAACACGTGCATTTCATACGTATTTTCGTAGGAACAAGTTCATGGCACGCACTAGCTATGTGTCATAGTATTTGACAATTATATCGAGTCACACGTGTATCCTTATAACCTAAATAAGGATAACAAAGTATTATAAATGAATTGAATAAGGTGACTAAATAAAAGTAAGAAAAATGATGAGATTAAGATTAGTGAACATTTACATTGCTAATTTAGTTAAATCGGGTCAAATGATTAAGTTGTATCATTGTGTGAATTAGTGGAATTATAAATCTATGTAAATAATAATAATAATAATAATAATAATAATAATAATAATAATAATAATAATAATAATAATAATAATAATAATAATAATAATAATAATAATAATAATAATATAGACAAAATAAAATGAAAATGACATAAAAGAGAAATATAAGAGAAGATAAGAGAAAGGAGAAGAGAGATGAGAAAAAGATAAAAAGACAAAAACCAAAAGTTAGCTTTATCTTCCCATTTCTGCCTTCTTCTCCAGCCCGACTTCTTCTTCAATTCCCTTTATTTAAGACTTCAATTCTTCCTTGTTTCACCTAGTTTTTGAAGCTAATTGATCCATTTCAAGGTTGTTCTTGGTAAGTAATCAATTCTTATTGCTATAGGGTTGATTTGAGTTGCTTAGGTTCAATATTAGGCATTGAATTGCACCCCGATTTTGATGTTAATAAAAATTGATTCTAGAAATGTGTTAAACACAAAAGTTGTTCCTTTATATCTTATATTTGTAGATATGTAAACATTGTGGCCAGATGTTATTTATAGGGAGAGATATGCTCTTCTTACTGAAACTGGTCAGGGTGTAAACCCTAACCAATTTAGCTACTGTGTGGTTTGATTTCGAATATGTTAAAGCCCTTATTGGAAGTCTCTAAAAAGATAAAATTTGTAGATATATGTGTTTTGTATCTTTCTACCAAATTTCAGGTTCATAGGCCTTGTAAATGGTGAGTTATCGTGAATGGAACCATGACTGTTCCATGGTTTGAACTGCCTATTGAGTGCCCTGGGAAGCTACAGTATATTGTTTGGCTAATTTGTGCTTTTTAGAGCTAGATTGTGTAAATGATCAAAAAATTAGAGTTATAGGTATATGTTGTATCTAAATGTTGGTACTAATGTAAACTTCATTGGTTATGTATAGACTAAGTTATGGCCTTTGGAAGCCATACTGGTCCGGAAGTCAATTCTATTTTGGACCAGTAAAATGTTCGGTATAATTAGAAGACTTTAGAGACATATTTTGTAAAAGTTTTAAACATGAAACATGTTCCATATGCACCCATATACATTTTTGTAAAGTTTCATTAAAATAGGACTTATATATTATAAGTTATGATGAACCCAAATGAGTACCCTGAAACTGCCTAAAGGCAGAAAACAAGGCAGAAAACAGAACACTCTTAGAAATTCCACCCAATATTGTAAAATGATACAATTGGTCTGAAATTGGAATATGTTCTATAATTATATGTTATTTTTAATTAGGAATAAGAATCAGATTAATTGGTCAAGTATAGAAAAAGTTATAGGCTAAACAGTCCCATAAGGTCACACTGCCTCATAGGAAAACAAATCTTAACTATTGACATGAACAATGCATATTAATTTGTTTAAGCCACATTAAGTCTCCCTAATCATGAGTTAATCTATTATGTTTTCATATTAGGCTCGCAACATATTGGAGACCCACAAAGAGTGGATAGACAATAAGTTAGGGGTCGAAATCAAAGGAGAACGGTGAGTCTAATTATCGATTGAATTATTTAGTGCAAATGAATGTTGCTTGTCATGTGATTTATATGATTGTCATGATTGGTCCTTGATAATGTAATGATGGATAATTTGTGACATTGTGGTACATATAAATGGTATACGTGTGGTATATTTAAGGTATATGTTTGACAAATGTGATATATATACATGGTATATGTATAGTATATGCTTGACATATGAGGTATATATGGAATATATGTATGTTGTATATGATAAAGATGCAATGGTTGATGAATGCTTAAATACAAGTGCATATGCATATGAGCTAAAAAGGCGTTGTGACTAGTTAATCGATATTGTAAAGCAAAAGAAGAGGCATATGACCCAACAAATGTGCAAATGAAACAAATGATCAAGCTAGCTAGCAAATGCAAATGCAAATGTTCACATGGAAAATATTCACATGGAAACCCGGGGCAATGTCTGTTTAACTTGGTCACAACAAAATGAAACAAGCAAAGCATTTGCATACATAAGGAGTAATGATTATATGTTTCAACTTTATTGATATTATATGATATTGATGAATGAAATGGAATACATGGTATGTATTGGATTTGTGACTTATTATTATGAGTTGTTCGGTACTTTAGAGCTTATTTGATGGTTACTCTCACTGAGCCGCAACTCATCAATTTGCATCATTTTTCAGGTAAAGAAAAGTGATAACTCATTTTGAGTAGCGTATAAAAGACATGGAGCACAGGTCACTGGCTGAGCCTCATCACTCTCTCTCCTTGCATTCCACACAAGCATGAAAACATGTCATCTGTATTTTGGACTTATATGCTTGAATATGTATTATCACTCTAGATTAGTTTTGAAAGGTATAAATGGAAATAACCTGTAATCCTTCGGATGTGAAGTTTATGTTTTAATATATGTGATATATCGTATTGTGGTTTTTAATGTTTACTTGAAAAGTCATTGAGTGATATTACAGGATATAAGACTTGTAAAGTCATTAGTTGATTTTACAGGATATGATATGCAAAAAAAATTTACTACCACTGTTATCAAGGTATTTTCTATTTCCAACATGCAGTATGTGATTATTTTATACAGAAATAGGTTATACTTAAATGCATAAGATGTGGTGTTACATAGAGACTGGAACTCTATGTAACCATACTATCTTGTTCATATATAGCTTATCTAGCTTGTTCAAGGAATAATCTCTTCTGATAGGTAAAAAATGCATTGATTTTGTTAATCTAACCACTATGACCCAAACAATAATGAACTTTCTCGGTGTTACAGGTAATCCAACTGCAAAATCTATCTTGATTTGTTCCCATTTCCATTTCGATATTGTAATCAGCTACATCAAACTCGAAGGTATTTGATGTTCTGCTTTGACTTGTTGACATGTTAGACATTTTGTTGTGAAAATTTGTGATATCCTTTTTCATACCTGCCCACCAAAATCTTCCTTTTAGATCATGGTACATGTTGTTACTTTTTGGATGCATTGCAAATTTAGTTTCATTCCCACATCTTTTCTTAAAAGCCTGGTCAAAGGAGAAGTAATCAACAAAAAACCTTTCACAAACCTCTTGTAGAAGCCTATCAAACCAAGAAAACTCTTGATTTCGGTCACATTACATGGAGGCTTTCAATTTAAGATTGCCTCAACCTTACTGGAATAAAATCTAATGTCGTTTGTTGACATGATGTGTCCAAGAAAAGCTACTTCATCAAGCCAAAACTCACATTTGGAGAGCTTGACATATAACTTATGATCCATGATGATATGCAACACTATTCACAAATGTTGATTATGCTTTGCTTAATTATGAGAATACACTAAGGTGTTGTCAATGAAAACAACTATGAACTATTTTAAGTATGACCTGAAGATCCAATTTATCAAGTCCATAAAAGTTGTTAGAGCATTGATCAAATCAAATGGCATAACCAAAAACTCATAGTGACTATATCTGGTCCTGAAAGTTGTCTTGGCTATATCCTCCCCCTTTATCTTCAACTGGTGATAACTCAACAAAAATTGATCTTAGAGAACACTCCTACAAACTTTAACTGATCAAATAGATCATCAATCCACGGTAATGGATATCATTTCTTGATAGTCACCTTATTTAGCTACTTATAACCTATGCATAACCTTATAAACCCGTTTTTCTTCTTTACAAACAAAATTAATGCATCCTAAGGAGATACACTTAGCTTGATAAAACTTTTGTCTAACAACTATTGCAACTGAGCTTTCAACTCTTTCATCTCTGAAGGTATCATTCTATAAAGTGTTATGGATATCGGTGCTATGCTTGGTGTGAGCGCTATGGAGAACTCAACATCCATGTTCAGTGGTAAATCCTGGTAGATAGTCTGGAAAGACATATGAAAACTCCCTCACTTCTTAGAGTTCTGAAAACTCTTCTTCTGGTGTCGACCATATGAGCTAATATAAGCTTCACATCCTTTTCAAATCATTTTTTATGCCTTTATCATGGAGACCATTTGTGGAGGTTATGGAAACTTCTCATCTTCTAATACCACTTTTTCTTGTTTTGGGTTCTTAAGAACAATTGTCTTACCTAATATATCATCATACTCATGAAACGACAACTCTATAAGATCTATTGAACACTTTTCTATGCACAATGAAAGGGCAACTTCTGTATACCCAATTCATAACTACATTGTGGGCTAAAGGGTTTGTGACCTCAATCTCAAATTCTAGCTTCTCTATTGTCATACTATGCTAACTAGGCATGCTCGTGCATACATAAGAATGTGTAGTGCCTAGATTTATCAAAGCACAAATATTTGAGTTATGTAAAGAAAACATACTCACTATGACATTTGTGGCTGCTTGATCCTCATAGGCCTTAATCAGATATGTCCTAACCAGAGAACTACTGGGTCTCGACCTATTCACTATTTCTGAAACAACCTGGCTAGGTCCTGCACAACCTTCTCGTGTTTGGTTCCTATTCTGAACCGGTGCTAACACTGATTTCTATATGGGTGTCACATTTACCACACAAAGGGAAATCCCTCTTTTGTGATCTAGGGCTCCTCACTGAATCAAACCTATGTGTCTACCTGACACTCTCTCTTATGACTCCTTTGACATGTCCCACATAAGGGAGCAAAATCCCTAGTTGTATGAGTGCTGGTGGTGGTTGATGTAGTCCTAGATGACAGTCCCCTCTTAAAAGAACTAGACTGTGTGTGACTCTATCCTTTATTTTGTCCCCTATCCTAGGATTATCCTAAAAAGAATTAGCCTCTCTTGCTAGTAGTCTATGCCATACTATCCTCTGGCGTTCTCTTAGGCTCTTTTTTTTCTTTTCTTTTCTATACTAGTAGAGGAAGATACAAGTGTTGAGAGGTCCTCAAGCTGTTGAGAAATGACATGATATCCTATGTCATCATTCAATTCGTCCTCAAAATGTTGACACTGATCACTTTCATCTACCAAAGATTGGCTCAGTCGTGTGAACTCCTTCATGTACCCAAAAACTGTCATGCTCATGTGCCACAGTCTCATGCGTTCCTTTATCTTCTCATCTATGTAGACTCAGGGTATATATTTCTTCTTAAACTTTATAACAAAGTACTCCCAAGTCAGAGGTTAAGGGGTATAAGGTTTTTTCAGTACTGTTTTTCCACCAATCATATGAATGTTCTTAAAGCAACGATACTGCATACTTGGCCTTGTACTTTTTGGTATACTCTAACTCCTTAAAGACTCTTTCGGTCTTCTCCAGCCAAAACTAGGCAGCAGCGGGATCATCCTCACCTCTATCATGAAAATCAGTGGCCCCATACATTCAGAGCCTATCTATCTTCATCTTTGGTGCCTCTAGTGGTGGTTGTGGAATAGGCTATGGTGGTACCTGTGGTATGGTCTGTACCAATTGCTGTAAAATACCGATCATTTGTTGCATGATCGGTATAATACCTAGATCAGCTTGTCAAATAGGTGGCTACTGAGGAACTGTGGCAACACTTGGACCTTGTGTATTCGAAACACTAGGCTGATTATTAGCCCTCAGATCAAGAGAACTATTGATCTAAGCAATATCATGTGCTTTTAACTCCATCTATACCTTACACTCCTACACATGGATAGAGAAAAGCCCACATTAGAGACATATGAGATGTACTATGTATGTATGATAACTCTTAACCCACTTAGGTGAAAAATGCCTAAACCTAAGCTCTAATACAACTAAATGTATCACTCTCTCACCTAACCAGAATTAACCTGACTAAACAAGTGGGTGCTATGGAATTTGGTATGCAAAAATCCTATGAAATTTAAAGCTTTTTCTTTCCTTTGAAAAGTTATTTGTCATAAAACTCCTTCATATATAAAACTTGTTTCATGTCATATAACATGCATCCATAAAACCATCCTTGATCCAAAGATCCATCATATAATTAAAACCACCATGTTTAGGCTCAACTGGCCCGATGTTTCAAAAATACATCACATAATTACATAATACTTTGAATTAAAATGTGTATGCAAGCAAACAACCCACACCTTTATGTCATGTACAAAATATAAAAGTTTGACATATGATATCACCAACCTGTGTCGTGTCTGAATTATTGTCTCTAATATCGGGCTAGCTTCTCTGGATCAATTTCAACTCTATCTACAAGGCTCCGACTTATGTGGGAGAAACACCCGCATGCTAAGCTACTAAAAGTTTAGTGGTACATATAGACATAAAAATTCAACATGCAATCATACATTAAAAAAATCATGGCAACATATAAAACATCATGTCATGGTAGTGAAATCATAATATCATATGAAATACCTTACCTTATGGGAGCCATAACTCACTAAACATTGAACAGTAAGAAAGAGAATATATAACTCCTTTTTTAATAGAATATAACATATTAATTTTGTATTCTCGTATACTTGTGTTTTTAACCTCTTTTTCATTTAATTGTTCTCTTAAATCACTTTGATATTATTGAACCTTGAGAGATATTTCTGTCATTTTGATGATAACAAATAATTAGGCAATAAAGAATTTAACTGTATTTTATGCTCCAAGTGTGTTAGGCAGGTTATGCATTCCTAAAACCTTGAAGCAAGTTGAAAGAGAAGAATTGAAGTTCAAGATATTGAAAATATGCAAAGAGTTACGCCCGTGAATCGAAAAGTCATATTCGTGAATATTGCCATGCTCGTGGTGCAAAATCACCACCATCATGAAAATAGCTTTTCACACATGTAAATACTTAATCATGCCCATGAAACCAGTAAATGCCAAGACTGTTCATTCAAATGTTCATGGCAGTGAAGCATTGGCCCAACTGTGAAGATTGATCAAGTCACACCTGTGAAAATTTTATCACACTCGTGAATGATCATTCATTTTCAGACATAATGAGTCATGACTAGAGTCATGAATTTCATTCACAACTATGAAGAATAGTCACGCCCATGAACCTAGATAGACAAACTTTGTCAGTTGCAAATGGAAAAGCAGTTGAACGACTATTTTCACATTAAATGCACCCTAAAATAGCTATATTTGTTCTAGAAGTATAAATACAACACATTTATGACTTTTATAAATTAGAAAAACAATCATTCAATCTTCTAATCTTGTATAATTTTGTGCATTTATTTTTGACTCAACAACTTTCATTATTTGTGATTGTAAAACCATAATTGCTCATAATTGCTGAGCATTTTGGTTGGTAAGTGTTTTCATCTTGTAATCAATTACTTAAAAGTGAGTTTGAGTGAGTTGGGTTATGAGTGAAACACTTGTAAGGGTTTTTGTGTGAGCCATCAAAAATAAGGATTTGGCTGTTGTGTTAGCCATTAAAATACAAAGGTTGTTTCTGGATTAGGTGTAAGCCAAAAGAAAAATACCATAGTTGGGAGTGAACTAGAGATAAAAATCCATTGTAACACTTCAAGTGTCAGTAAAACACCAAATCGAGATTAGGGAGAGGAATAGGGTTTGTTAATACCATAACTTTTATAAATCTTGTGTGCACTATATCCCTCTTCCTTTCACCTTTGATTAGTTAGCCTCTTCTTTCTTTAAGTAATTTTTTTATTTAACAACCAATTCAACCCCTCTTTCTTGGTTATTGTTTTGGACAATAATTGGTATTAGAGCAAGGACTAACAATGAAGCCTAAAAAGTGCTAGTAAAGATCAAACTATGGCCAACGAAAGATTTCATAGTCTCAAACCCTTCTTTAATACAGCTAACTATGTGAATTGGAAATTCAAGATGAAAAATATCTTGATAGTGAAGAAATAGATTTTTGGGAGCTCTGTCACGTTTATGATCTAAATCCTGACCGTAAACGCATATTTCAGTCATTTGTACTCCACTATAGAGGCGTACCAATTAGAGTTTAAATACAGACAAATAAATATTAGAAAAACTATTTTCATATGATAACAAAAATATATAAAATAAAAGTTTAATTCAATTGATCAATTGTTGCGATTTCGTGTTTAACATGCAAATCAAGGCAACATATCATATTTGAAATACATGATTTTTTTCCGATGATGAAAATATGATTTAAGCACATCAAAATATAGAAAATATTATTTTAAGGCAATAGGTGGAGTTGTAAGATGAAATTTTAAGGTTTATGGCCCGTAATGTGGAAATATGGTCTCTAGTGCGAGTTTATGGTCCAATTTTGTGATTGGGAGTTAGGAAGATGCGTTCATGATTGCGATGGTGCCAATGTGATCGTAATTGAATTCTAAAATTTTTATAACTTGTAATTTATAAATCGGACTACATATGAATTTTTACGTGCATGATTTAGAAAAAAGACTAAATCGCAAAAATATAATTTTCGTACCAGTAATTGTTTTGTAAAATCAAGAAGACCATTTTGAAGAGAAAATTATTCTGAGGATGACATATTCAATTTAAGGAGATAAGATCATTTGAGATATGAAATTTAACAAAATAAATTTATTCAAGTATTAAATTGAAAAATTGGAAAATTTGTTGGAAAAAGTCCAAAGTCAAAGTTTCTTTTGAATTAAATTTGATAAAAGCCAAAATATCTTCTTGATTAATTTTAATTGACCAATTGGGGTAAGGATTAAGCTTAATTAAGATTAATTAAGCATGAATCAAGTATATAAAGTCAAAAATGGACAAACAATCAATAATTTCATAATATAAAACAAAAAAAACTCTTCTTCTTCTTCCTTTGCATGACCATGATAGTCATTTACTTTATTGTTTTCAATTTTTTTTGTCATAAATTACCATTATCAAGATATAAGGAGGTACAAGGAATTATGTGGGAGTGAAAAAACTATTTTTGGAGAAAAATCAACCATTGGCTAAAAATTCTAAGAAAATTTGAGGTGCGATTTTCTTCAATTTTCTTTCAAATTTCCCTAAATCTAAGTTGATTTGAATAATTTTTGTAAGTTGATTTTAAATTTGATGATGATTTGGAGTTGAATTAGTATTATGGAAAAATTAAGATTTTGTAGGAAAATTATGGAAAAAATAAAAAAAATAAGAATTGAGTAGAATGAGATTTGAGGATGATGGAGATGATGGAAATTTGATGAAAAAATTTATTAGGAATTTTTACGGAATTATTGGAAATTTTCCATAATTATGACCAAATTTTTAAAAAATTATTTTGAAGGAGTTGTGCCTTAAAATGATGATAATTGAGTTATATGGAGTGTTTGGAAGTGAAAATTAATTTTTGGAATTGAAAAAATTTTAAAAGGAATTTTGGTGAATTTTTAGATTTTTGGTATAATTATTAAAAAATATATTAGAAATTGTTGAATATAATTTTGGTGAAATTGACGATGGAAAATGGAAGATAATGGGTCAAAGTAATTACAAAAATTTTGTTGTAATTTTTAGACCATTCATTGAATTAATAGAAATTTTGAGTTGTAAGTAAATTTTTGGAGAAAAAATAAAAAATAAAGATACGAAGGAAAAATTAAATAAATTGAAGAGAAAAATTAGAAGAGAAGAGAAATATTTAATTAATTTGGAAGTTTTGTGTTAAAAGTGTATAATATGAAATAAGACCTGTAGAAAAATATTTGTAAATGTGAGAGCCGAAAAAATTAAATAGATAGTTTAATTTCCATTTTAATTTGGAAATTTTTATTGGCTCGATAACCAATTAAAAATTTAATTGTTATTCAGGTATACCATCAGAGCAAACACCAAAAGTAAGTAGAGGGAATGAGCCGATAGTGTTCGGTAAATTACTATAAAAGTCTGTGTATTAACTTATAATATAAGTCAATTATGATTTAAATTGATTTTATATGCTTTTTGGCATGAAACAAAATTATATTTTATAAAATAATTATATATAACAGTTACGAAAATATTAAATATTTGGAAAACTATTGAAAATATATTTTATGATAAAAATAAAATAAAATATTTTGTAAAGAAAATGTATTGGTATGAAATAAATATGTTGATATGAGATTTTAATGAAATAAATTTATTTTTCCCATGTGGTAAATTTTTATACTATTAAATAATTATATGAGAAATTTATAACGATTATGTCTATAATTGTTTTTTAAAATAAATGCTTTAATATTTTATGTATATTGATAAACACATATATTAACCTAGACAGTAAGCTAGGAAATTGTTGGGATGCCAATAGGATAGAAACTCCATGGTCTGTGGTTATTTTGGTCATAAAAGGTATTGTATGTCTCCTGTGGTTATTTTGGAGCATACATTATTTAATCACTGATCCTGTATTATCTTAGATCGAGACTAGTCTAGTGGTTATCTTGGATTAAATGATATTATTTGAGGTTATGTGATTATTTTTAACCTTGATCCTGTGATTATCTTGGACTCTGAGATTTTTGCCGTTTGACGGTACCTATTATTTCTCTAAGGGTAGGTCAAGGGGTACCGTATATAGTCTATTAATATATGAGTTGACTAAAATTTTTATTTTAATGAATGATTAAAATTTTTATTGCATTTATTATATACTTGTATTAATACTAATGATTTTGATTTCGATAGATTTTGTTTAATGATTTATATTTACTTTTATGTATAAATAAATAATTTATTAATAGTTTTGATACATGAATTTTTTTTTTCAGAATTTTGTTGATTTTAAAGTGTATATTTTCATTCAAAGTGACTTTTATTATAAATGTTTGCACCATTGAGTTTTATACTCAACGCGGGAGATTGTTTTCTTTCGCGTATATTTTAGTAAAGCTAAACGGCGACAGCTGTGTACATCATAGTCGTGCTGGTATCAGTGGACCCCACCTATAAAGCTAAGTAACAGTAGCAATCACTCCGCTAGGATGAGTTTTGCTATATATGTATTTTATCTATTTCACTTTATGTATTTTAATATATATATATATATATATATATATATATATTTGTATGAGCATGTAAATTAAGACCATGGTATGTGAATAGTGAGAGAACATAATTTTATCTTATTTTGTTAATATAATTTATTATTTTATTAAATTTTATTGATCCCAATATATAAATATATTTATATAAGTTTTAATAATGTAATATTTTAAATAAATATATCTCGTACCATTTCTTATCTGACCGTGTACAACAATGTATACGGGTAGGAAGAGGTGTTACAAGTTCGTTCAAAAAGAATGGACACTTCCAACAAGAAGAAATTTTGAAGGAAAAGAAGAAATCACTCCAAGGGATGAATGGACAAAAATTCAGAAAAGAGCAAATGACAATAACAAAAAAAATATGACTATCTTGACAAGCTCTTTATCACTTGAAGAGTGTGGTAGGATTCAACATTGTCTTACCACCTACTCTATTTGGAAGACTTTGGAGAACTACCATGAAGGCACCAAACAAGTTAAGTCCAAGAAGGTTCAACTTATTGTCACCGAATATGAGCTCTTCAAGATAAAGCTAAATGAGACCATAACCGAAATGACAAATCATCTTTTTACCATTAAGGTTAAGTTTATAGCTTATAAAAGTTAATAGAGATATGTTATATATGATAGGAGTTGGAAGAGGAGGTGGTGAAACCCACCAAGTGGATAAGCAAGCTTGAGATAAACTTGGTTTTAAGGCTTCATTAGAGGTATGTACATATATGCATTTAAATTCCCAAATTGTGGCATGTTGTGTGTTAATTGCTTTAAATACTAGTTGACCATCATAATGAGATTCAAAATAGTAATAAATGCCATGATACTGTAAGTAATTGGATGAGAAATGTTAAGTATGCCTTATATGGGCATTTATGATGCTATGATGGGAAACTTGTATTAAATGAGGCCAAATGTGCATTTAATGGAATGTTAAATAATACTAGTTAAAAAGGTTGGAAGAGGTATTAATGAAGTTATAAAAGGATTGTTGAACCATAAATGCGTGATATGGTATTTAATGTGTTTAGAAAGGTAAGTTGAGATGATTATGTGCTATTATGTGTTAATTAATGTTAAAGCACAATATATGAATGTTTGATGATAATGTTAATAGGAAAAGGTTGTCATAGGACAACCATTATAGCCCTTGAATGTGTATTGTAGTAAATGCCTTGTTTTATGGTTGAAATGCTAGAAAACCCAGATTCATACCCGTGACATAGGGTTCACAGTTGTGATTCATGAAACAAGAACTGTCTAGCTTAGGTAGAAGGTTTCACGATTTGAGTCACCAGTTAACTTACGGTTGTGAATTATATAACTCACGCCCGTGACTATTTCTTCATGCCTTTGAAGAAATTGCAATTTATGGATTGAAACTATCATAACTTAGTTCACGGTTTGGTTCACGTGTAGGGGTACCCATGAATAATTCTTCACGCCCGTGAATCCTGTTAAAATATTGTATATTTTTTTGTTCTACGATTACAATGTAATAGTTATATATATATATATATATGTTTCGATAATTATATGGTATGAAAAGAAAAACACATGATTATTTCACGGTTCATGCATATATGATGCTTAGTGAAATTTCACATGATTAGTTTATGCTTTGAGATAAAGATTTTATATATAAGTATAACAAATAGTATCTGAACTAGTAAAGTCCAGGCTTAATGCTAGGACTAGAAGTAGGATAGGTGGCATGCCATTAAGGAGGTTTAGGGTACTGTAGTGATATGTTACAGTTATTCTTTTAAGGACAAAGTGGCTTAAGCTATGAGAGTGCCTTCGATTTTACCATTGCATGAAATAGATATATGTTTACTCTATCAAGTTGACCTAACCTATGTAAGCACTCTTAACTTGAGGAACTCAGATGAGCACACATGATTATAGACAGTGGTAGGGTGGCTTAAGCTTGGAGAGTGCCTATGTTCATAACCCGTATCCCAATAGTCCAGGTAGAAAGTTGTTGGGTGATTATATTAAATTAATTAATGAATATAGTATAATGAAAAAGATTTAATGACATAGTTAAGCAATGATATACGGTTAATAAGTTTTATTTTATGGAAATTATATATGTTCATTTATGTGTATTACAAAAATGTAATGCCATAATAGCTTACATGAGGTAAACCATGTTCTATGTCGTTTGTCTCATTTCCATGGCACATTGTATATGATATCATGCCATAATGTGTATTGTTTCGCTTTGTGTAAATGCATGTTAAATTTTTATGTCTATATGTATCACTAAGCTTTCAGTAGCTTAGCGTATGAGTGTTTCCTCATGCAAGTTTAATGACATAGCTTTCAGTAGCTTAGCATGAGAGTGTTTTCTCATGTAGGTTTAATGACAGAGCTTAGCATGAACAAACACATGTAGGTTGGAGCCTAGTAGATAGAGTGAAAGTTGATCCAGAGAAGTCAACCCAAAATCAAAGACAACAAAACAGACCCCAACAAGAGTTGGTGATATATGTCATATTTTGCATTTTGTACATGATATATTGGATAAGGCTTATTTACGTTTATACATTTCTTTTATATTTAAAGGAAATATGTAATTTTGTTAAAAAAAGTCATGTATTTTTGTAAATATCAGGCCAGTCGAGTCCAAATATGATAGTTTTATATTTGATGATGGATCTATGGATCAATGATTTCCTTATAGATGTATGGCATATGATATGATTAACAGGTTTAAATACAAAAGAGTTTTTATGACAAAGGGTTTTCAAAGAAAAGAAAAGTTTTAAATTTTTATAGGATTTTCCATAATATGTACTTATGGCACTCGCTCATTTAGTTGAATTAATCTTGATTAGATGAGAGCGTACTACATTTAGTAGTATCAGAGCTTAGGTTTAGACATTTTTGAAACTAATTGGGTTAAGGGTTATCATGCATACATAATACATTTCATATGTCTCTGATATGAGTTTTCTTTGTTGACTTGTAGGAGTGAATATATAGGTATAAATGGAGTTGGAAGCATATGATATTGCTAAAAGCAACAGTTCTCTAGATCTAAGGGCTCATAATTTACCCAGTTCTTCAAGTGTACAGGGTCCGAGAGCTTCCATAATTGCTCAATAGCTACCCATCAGACAAGCAGATTTGGGCGCTGCACTATACCGATTATGCAGTAGATGGCTAGAATTTTATAGTAGTTGGCTTAGGTCATACCATAGGCACCACCACAACCAGCTCTACAGCCGCCACCATAAGAGAAACCTAAGGCAAAGATGATAGGCTCCAGGAGTATGGGGCCATTGACTTCCTTGGTAGATGAGAGGATGATCCTGAAGTAGTCAAATTTTGGCAAAAGAAGATTGAGAGGGTCTTCGATGATTTAGAGTGCCCTGATGAGTATTAAGCAAAGTATGCAATATCGCTTCTACGGGAACATGCATATGAGTTGTGGAAATCGGTTCTGAAAAATCCACAAACATTATAGCCTCTGACTTAAGAGTACTTTGTTACGGAATTCAAGAAGTAATACTTGCCACGAGTCTACATCGATAAGAAGATAAGAGATTTTTTGAACCTCTAGTAAGAAAACATCACAATTTTTCAGTATGAAAGGGAGTTTATGAGATTGAGCATATACACCACCAATCTCATTGTGGATGAGGGTGACAAGTGCCACCATTTTGAGAAAAGTTTGAATGGTGACATTGGGTATCATGTCATTTCTCTTCAATTTGAAGACTTCTCCATAATTGTTTCCTCTACCATTAACATTGAGAAGAGAAGAAAAAAAAGAGTAGAGGAGAACTACTGGAGACCCATAACTAGTATGGAATAGACAACCAGCAAGAAAGGCTGCTTCTTTTCATGAAAATCCTAGAGTGTGGCATAAAGCCATTCTCAACCTAGTTCTTTTAGGAGGGAACCACCCTCTAAGATTGCATCAGCCATCACCGACATAAAAACAGCTAGAGATCTTGCTCCACTATGTGAGACATGTCATAGAAACCACAGAAGAGAGTGTCGGTTGGCCATAAGGGCCTACTTCAAATGTAGAGCTCGAGATCACATGAGAAAGGATTGCCTTTTATTGATAAGTGCTGAACCCACACAAACAGCAGGATAGACATTAGTTCACAGCAGCAATTAGACACGAGCAGGTCATATAGGACCTAGCCATGCTGTGTTCAGAGACAGTGAAAAGGTGAAGACCTAATAGAGCTCTAGCTAAGACATATGATACGAAGGCCCATGAGGACTAAGGAGCCACATATATCATAATGGGTATGTTCTCTTTACATGGCTCATCTATATGTGCTTTGATAGACTCAAGCTCCATACATTCTTATGTATGCATGAGCATGCCTAATTAGCACAGTATGACAATAGAGACGCTAGAGTTCGAGATTGAGGTTACAACCCCTTTAGGCCACAATGTGGTTATGAACTGGATATACAAAAGTTGTCCTTTGGTTGTGCATAATAAAGAGTTTCCTGCGGATCTCATAGAGTTGACGTTTTATGAGTATGATGCCATATTAGGTATACAAAGACTCCGTTTTTTCCTCTTTTTGGATGGTAAATACTTCTCAGAACACAGAGTGTGAGTTTTAACAGTCGAAAGATGGTCGAAAGAAAAAAATCTCTATTTGACAGGGCTTTTTCCTATACCTATGAATTCCATTGGACCCAAAAATGATACATTGGAAGAATCCTTTGGGTCTTCCAATATCAATAGGTTGATTGTTTCGCTCCTGTATCTTCCAAAAGGAAAAAAGATCTCTGAGAGCTCGGAGGGCGGGTTATTCACATTTCATTTGATGGTCAGAGGAAAATTGAAAGCTAAGCAGTGGTAATTCTAAAGATTCCCTGGGGGAAAAATAGGAATGTCTCCTACATTACTCCTAATATGTGGAAGTATCGACGTAATAGCTCAGTTGGTAGAGCAGAGGACTGAAAATCCTCGTGTCACCAGTTCAAATCTGGTTCTGGGCACATGATTAATTTGTGTATATGTATAAATAAGTATAAGTATCCATTCTTTAATTAAATTAATATTAATTGATCTAGATCTGATATAGATTGACATACATATTCAGTAATAGTATGGATCATGATATATACTTAACTTATCCATCTAGCTATATAGCCCTTTTAGATGAGTAAAGAGTTTATGTTAATCAAAATTGTGAGCATCAGCATGTAGGTTCCAAATCCAAGTGGTAGTATCAGGTCCTTTAGCTATTGTTCTTGAGAAATTACCGGGTCTGGCCCATTCTTCGAAAAAAGTTTTGATGGGATCCATATCTACCAAAATTTTAACTTATGGTTCTGGTGAACGAATAATCATTGAATCCTCCTCTTTTCGGACAACACATTAAAGAGACCCACCAACAATCAAGTCAAGTAATTAGTGAACCTATAAGAGATGCGTATAATTAGTTTCTTTCTCTTTTATCTCCCATTTATCTAGTTTCTTTAGTTAATTTATCTAGTTTGTGGACTACCTGCACCTGGACAGAAAGACCCTATGAAGCTTCACTGTTCCCTGGGATTGACTTTGGGCCTTTCCTGCGCAGTTTAGATGGAAGGCGAAGAAGGCTCCCTTCCGCGGGATTCCGAGCCATCAGTGAGATGCCACTCTGGAAGAACTAGAATATTTAATTTTTTGAATTTTAATTAATTTTAATTATTTAATTTAATTATTTAATTTGAATATATATCTTCAATTTAATATATATCTTAATATATCTTCAATTTATATATTCAATTTAATATATATCTATATATATTTTTATCTATATTGTATAATAATAATAGATTTATTTATCTATAAATTTCTTTTTATTATTTCATTTTTATTATTTAATATATTAATATATTTATTATTTCATTACATTTTATTTAATTATAATATTTAATTCTAATTTAATAGTTTCACCCAAGCTTCATCCTGGTCATGGATAGATCACCCAGGTTCGGGTCCATAAGCAGTGACAATTGCCCTATGAAGACTCGCTTTTGCTACGGCTCCGGTAGGTTCCCTTAACCAAGCCACTGCCAAAATAACACTTGGGCTAAGGGTCAATTGGTAATTTTTCTTACATCTCCCCCCGGGGCCTAGGTGTCGTATACGCCCCCAAAATAAAGAGCCTTGAATAAATGAAGCTACTGCGAAGGCTACGAAGGCTACGAACTTAGAAATTGAGAACAACTTGAAGAAATGACCTTAAATCTTTGTGTACTTAGCCCTAATCGAATTGTTTGGGATTCAGAAGTGAAAGAAATCATTTTATCTTCCTTTCTTTCAGTTATTCTTTCCTCCCTTTTCTCTAATAACAAAACAGATTTTTCCAATGTATAAAATAACAATTCCGATGGCTTTTGCTACTATAACCTTCCCAACTACGATTTTTTCTTTTTTTAAGGTATTTGAGACAGCGACGGGTTCTCTGCTCTTGCAGGGATGGAGTGACAGAAGTTTTGAAAATTCAAGAGAAGGTCACAGCGAGACGAGCCATTTATCATTACGATAGGTATTAAGTGGAAGTGTAGTGATGTATGCAGCTGAGGCATCCTAACAGACTGGTAGACTTGAACCTTTGGCTCTCATAACATGATATAGTTGTTGACTGTCGGTCCAAAACAGTTGTTCTTAAGACTTTAGAGCAAAACGAAGTGTAATGTCCACTAGTCAGAGTCTAATTAGAATAAGTGTGAGATATACACAGAAACCATATGATAGATATCATAAATTAAAATAAATTGAATAAATGACTAAATTATAAATTAAAATAAATTAAATTGATTAATAGACTAATTTGGTTAGATAAATCTAATAATTAAATTACAATTTAATAAAAACTAGTGGAATTGGGTATATGTAAAAAAAATGTTAAAAAAATTGATGCAGCAAAAACAAAAAGAAGAAAAAAAGTGGACAGGAAAAGAATAGAAGGGGAAGTTGGTGGTGGCAAATTGACCTTATAAAATCTAGGTCCTGCACTATTCTTTTATCTTCCTCATTATTCTTCTTCCTCCCATCAATAGACTCCATTTTTGCATCTTTCCACTTAAGATTTTCATCAAAATCATTCCAAATAAAATTTGTTATTGGTAAGTAATCCCTTCTCCATTATTCTTGTGTTATTTAAAGCTGATAAGATTGTATTATAACAATATTTTGTACTCTAATTTTTATGACCTTATGAACCGAATTTAGAGAAGTGTCAAATATAAAAATGTATTCATTTATATCTTATTTATATTTCTGTCAAATTTTATTGAATGATTTTGAGTGTATAAAGAAATAAACTCTTTTAAGTAAGACTGGTTTGTGGAAAAGTATCAACAGAGTACCTATAGTATTTGCTTATTTTGATAATTTTAAGTGTCGAATTTAAGGAAACTCAAAATATAAAAGTTGTAGTCCTATATGTGTTTTAGTTTTTTTACTAAATTTTGTATAAATCTAAATTTTGTAGGTTGAGTTATAGTAAAATGAACCATGGTTGTTTCTTGATTGAGCTACTTCCTTGTACTTGTACAGATTTGGTGAAATTATACTTATTTTTGAGCTCCTTATAAACCGAATTAATCAAAGTTAAAAATATAAAAGTTTTAGGTCTATGTATTAGCTAAGTTTTTGTGAAAGTATCACTTTAAAATGTTATGTATTTTTGTGAGTTATGATCATAATAACGGACACAGGTCCGATTGTCACTCAATACCGAACCAGTTACATACTCTTTAGTATTTGAGGACCTTAGAGATAAAATTTAGAAAAGTGATAAAATAATGTTTAAAATTACCTTATCTAAATGTATAAAAAGTTTCATAATAATTAAATGTATAAAAAGTTTCATAATAATTAAATGTATACATTGAAAGATATAAAATTTTAAATATTATACCCCAAAACTGCCTAAGGGATTCTAAAATTTTAGTATGTTATAGTTTTACATGTTAAATTTAATTAGAAGTAAGAATCATATAAATTGGATAAGTGTAGAAAAATTATAGAGACAATATTAGTAAGAGATCATGTTCTAACTTAAGAGAAATTTTAGTTATTTATCTAAACTATATTTAGAATAAGTATTTTAACAAAGTATTAATCAATTATATTTTTAAATTAGGTTCTCAACAAGAGGAAGAGCAACAAAATTAGATAAGCTTCAGATTTTAGATTTTGGAAAAGCTCTATTGAGCTTTATACATATATACATTTTAGTTTACCCCTATTGCATACTTGTGTATTAATTGAATAAATTGTATATTTAAATGAGGTATTAAAATGAGTAAATGTGAAATGATTATCAAGGGATAAGATGGTATGTTAGGATATATAAATGAGTGAAAAATGCATGTGACATATAAAATATGATAAATAAGATGTTATATATATATATATATATATATATATATATATATATATATATATATATATGTATGATTGTTGTGAACCTTGAATTATTGTTTAAATATTGTTTGATTGTTATAATATACGACCTAGGTTGAAGATTAAATGAAATGCATTGAGTGTTTAAATAATGAAATTACATATTACAACATGTTTAGAAAAATAAATTAATATTTGATTAATAAAATATATAATTTTTTTTTAAGATTGTAAGACGTGTGAATATGAAATGTATACCATAGTATATTTTTCAATATGGGTTAGCGTATGATGGATTAAAATATGATCATTGTTAATGGTTGGTGATTGAATAATTATAATAATAAAGAGTGAACTTTGAAATTTATGTGACATATGCATTTGGTATGAAAAAAAGGAGTTATATGGCATACTTAGAGTCATAAAAATATTATTAATCATGGTTATGTATTAAAGTTTTGTTGGCCTGATTGTATGAAAAATTAATTAAAGTATGTCAATATTATTTAAATAGTTAAATATAATGAAATATCATATGATTTTATGATTTTAAATTTTATAATCATATTTTCATTATAAATATAAAGCGAACATCGATTCTGGAAAATTTATATATAAAGGAAATAAATATGTAATAATATTAATTGGCCAATTCTTAACTTGCGGACTAATTAGGGATAAATAGTGCATCATTATAGAGGCAATACTATATTGATACTAATATGATTTAGGAATAGGGTGACGATAGCTCTAAGAGTGTCCCTTATCCTAACTTACACACACATATGATGTGATTATACTCGGTCAAGAGGCTAAATCTCTTCGAGTACTCTTGACTTGAAACTATAATGAGTAAGGTGTTAAAGCTCTACGAGCGGCCCTACTACGCGCCCTATATTCGGACAGTTAAGGAACGATATTTAGATTATTTATATTAAAATGTTATATAAAAATAAATTAAAAGACATAAAGATACACATTAAGAGGTAAAATGTGTGAGATAACATGACTCGTTTATATGAGTTTTGGCAGAATTATATGAATTGTAAGTATTTAATAAAGTAAGTTCAAAATTGATGATCAAGTTGTATAGATTATCATTGAATTTGGTAATATTGGATAATCATGTGTTTATTCTTGTATAATATATGTTGGATTATTGTGAATATTATTATAAAATATCTATCATGCATCATTGCAACTGTATATTAAAATTTTAATGCTTATATAAAACGAAATTTGAGTTAACTAAATTAAAATAATTTTAGAAAAACTAATTAAATTAAAATAATAAGTAAAAATTTATTTAAATTAAGACTATATGTGAAAATTTAATAAATGATCTACAGAACAAGGTAAGAAATGTGATAAAATATGGTAGCATGAGATGAGATAGTATGTTTAATATTTTATATATTATGTATTGTTGAATATATGCAATTCATGTCTTGACACTAATATAATGATAACATAATGTAACATGAACTTTTTTTTAATAAAATTTTCTAAAATTTGTGCAATGATTTATTTAAATTATGCCACGACATTTATACAATATATTTTGTGGTTGTATAGGAAAACTTAAAGGCTTATATGTACCACTAAACTAGAAATGACTTAGCGTGAGTTTTTTCTATGCATAAATTGGAGTTTACAAATAGTAGATTGTGAAATTAATAAAGGAAGTACAAGCTCATACCAAAGGAGACGCATTAGACCCGGTTTGAGGGTCAGATACAAGTCAATTTTGCATTTTTATCTATGATTATGCATATGGGTTTGATAGTCATGTTTTGTATATAATTAAGAACTTGTTTTATATTTAATATTATATATATAAAAGTTGGATGTTAGGTTTTATAAGTCAGAAACCATTAATTTTGGATTATTATATCAAGTATAACATATTTATATAACATGATAGTATGTTTTGATAATTGAACTCATATGTATATTTGCATATGAAAAAGTCAATTAAGTTAGTAAATGTAAACTTTTAACTCATACTAGTTCTATTTAGCTAGTTTGTGTCATTCAACTTATGTAACGAGATTATTCTTATTATATAGGCGGGGTATCACAAGAAGTGGTAGTAGAAAGTGAAAGGTTTCTATAGCCTCCACAAATGGTTTCCATGATGAAAGCGTAGAAGATGATCTAAAATGGATGTGAGGCCTTTTTAGTTCACATGGTTGACACCAGAAAATGAGGTCTACATCTCCAAGATATCCCTACAGTAAGGGAGTTTCTAGATGTTTTTCTCAATGATCTATAGGGATTACTACTGAATAAAAATGTTGAGTTCTCCATAGATCACACACCAGGCATAATACTGATACTAACAACACCTTACAGAATGACACCATCAGAGATGAAAGAGTTAAAAGCTCAGCTGCAAGAGTTATTAGACAAGGGTTTTATCAAGCTAAGTGTATCTTTATGGGATGCATTGGTTTTATTTATAAAGAAGAAAATAGGTTTATGAGGTTGTGCATAGACTACAGGCAATTAAACAAAGTGACTATTAAGAACTGATATCCATTGCTACGGATTGATGGTCTTTTTTTATCAATTGAAAGGTGTAGGAGTATTCTCTAAGATCAATTTGAGATTGGGTTGTCATCAGTTGAAGATAAATTAAAAGATATAGCCAAGATAGCCTTTAGAACAAGATATGACCATTACAAGTTTTTGTTATGCCCTTTGGGTTGACTAACACCCCAATAATGTTTTATGGATTTTATGAATCAAATCTTTAGGCCATACTTGGATTAGTTTGTAGTTATTTTTATTGACAATATCTTGATGTATTTTAAGAACTAGATAGAGTATGATCAATATTTAAGAATAGTGTTACAGATCCTAAAAGATCGAAAGCTTTATGTCAAACTCTCCAAATGTGAGTTTTGGCTTAATGAAGTGGCACTCATTGGACACATCATGTTAGCAGAAAACATCAGTGTTGATCCCAGCAAGGTTGAAGCAATCTAGAATTGGAATCCTCCTTGGAATGTGATCAAAATCATGAGTTTTCTTGGTTTGACAAGTTACTACAGAAGGTTTGTGAAAAGTTTTTTTTGATTGCTTCTCATTTGACCAAGCTTTTGAGAAAAGATGTAATGTAACACCCGCAATTAGGGTTGATAAGTTATGCAATTGGTTAGTGGGAAATGGGGGATTAAGTGAAGTTATGAGATGTTGAGAGTGGCTGAAATCTGATTTTTCACACCCATGACAATTGGTGTCATGGCTGTGAATATCAGGTTTTAGTACACAACCGTGATGAGGTTCTTCACGACTGTGAAGAGTTGCTTCACAACTGTAAAGAAGAGGCTCATGCCTGTAAAAGTAGAGTCGCGGTTGTAAAGTTTGGACAGACAGAGTAGGTAAGATAGTCACATTTTCTTCTTTGCCATTCTCTTTAAATATGCTCCTCACTCCCTGTTAACTAGTAAAACATGTAAACTTCATCATCTTCTTCCTCCAGACTCCATCTTCTTCCATTAGATAAGCTTGGAATATCAGTGTTCCAAGAGCGAAAAGTGAGAAAGAACAGAAAGCAGAGGGAGGTTAAGAGTTTAGAGAAAAGCTTAGGTCTTGGTGTTGTTCACTTTCTAGAAGCTAAGATAATGTTACTCCATCTTGTTAGAATCAGGAGGAATTGTTGGAAGTCCATCTCAAGGAGAGGACAAGCTTGGAGAGATCAAGCTTTAGTCAATCTCCATCTTAGGTGTAAGGTTTGTACATAACAACACTTAAGGTCATTACTTGTGTTTCTGTGTTCTTTGTGGTAAAGGCATATTTCATATGATAAATGAGTAAATAAATGGTGAAATATGGGATTAATACACATGATGGAAAATCTTATGACCATGGTTAGATTGACATGTTTGTAGAATAATTTTGATTATTATTGATGATTAGAGATGATATCGTAGTGATAGATAGCTTGAACGCATGCTGGAATATTGATAGGGTGACTGACATTGGTCAATTGTAATGAGTATTGCATGTGGAATTGGCATGATTTGTGATGCTCTATTTTTTCTAGAAAATTTTCTAAATTCATGGCTGTGAAGGGTGGGTTCACAAGTGTGAATGTTGTGAGATGTGTTCTTATTGTTAAAGCAAACCCATTCATGGGCAGCTTTATAATTGGGTTCATGCCCGTGAAGGGGTGATCATGGCCATGAACATGTGCTAATTCACAGGTTGAATCACGATTTGTTTCACATGGGAGACTACCCGTGAAGTGGTGTTTTATGGCCATGAATGGTTATTCATGGGCGTCAAGCTATTTATGATGAAAATTTTATATGTTTGTTTTTGAATCGAAATTTATTTGTTGTGAGGCGGTAGCCCTCGGTTGCATGCTTATAGCATGGTATGAAAATATATGTTGTGAAAATGATCAAGGAAATCATGAGAATTATATAAATTATGGTAATGGATAATATGAATATACACGTGTTGACATTGTAAGTCCAATACTCTAATTAGGACTAGAGTTAGGATAGATGACATGCCATTAAAAGGGGAGATCGGTACCGAATGACATATATTGGTTACGATTGATATATTTTGAAGAATTATGAGGTGTTTAGAAGGCTCAGAGTCAGCTAAGTGGGCTTTCCTTGCAGCTGTTCTATTCACTCATTTTCTTCGATGGACTTATGATTGTGATATTTTGAAGATTAACAAGGGTTTAGAAGGCTCGGGGTTTAGCCAGGTGTGCTTTCCTCATAGCTATTTTGTGCACTCATTTTTCTTTGGTGGATTATTTTTGGCTCTAGCGAGAGCTATAGAGTACCTGTATCCATTTTACAACTAAACACAAGTTGCTTAGCATATGGATTTTCTATATGCAGGTTTGAAGCTCAATAGAGGACCGACAAAGGAGGATGCCTAGTAATCATAGTCAAGGATATTCATTCGAGGTGGGTGGTACACTGTTGTATCTATATTTTGGTTGTCTTCCTAAGGGTTGGATAGTTATAGCTTTACATGTTGTATTTCAGAGACATGTAGTTTTATAACTACTTATTTTGTAAAACCTTGGGCTTGTATACGCCCATATATTTTGTGTTAAACTTTTATTTTATTAAGATCGATTTCATGATTTTAAGAATGCTTTTATTTTGTTCAGTCGTCATAGCCTTAGTGCATGAAAGTTTTAAAAATTTTGATGTTTTAACTCATATGCATTGTAGCATCTTTTGGTATAATTGGGCTTAGTCTTAATTATATCGAAGGGTGTTACATATGAAGTTCAAGTGGAATGATAAGTGTCAAGCCAGTATCGATAGGCTCAAATGTACATTGACAAAAAGTATGTCATCTATAATGATGCTTCTCACAACAGTTTTGGGTGTCTTGATGCAAAAGGAAAAAGTTGTTTCTTATTCTTCTAGGCAATTGAAGTCGCATAAAAAGAATTACCCCACACATGATTTTAAGTTGATAGTTATTTTGTTTGCTCTAAAAATATAATGTTACAATCTATATAGGAAAAAGTGTTTCATTTACATAGATCATAAGAGTTTAAAGTATATCCTGACTTAGAAAGGATTCAATTTGAGACAGAGATGATGGTTAGAGTTGATTAAGAACTATAATTATGTCACATACTATCATCTAGGCAATGCCAATATTGTAGCTGATGCTTTGAGCATAAAGACTATAATAGAGTTGCATATTTGACCTACTCTCAATCAAGAAATTAGAGTTTCACAAAAATAAGATAACAAGATAATTGAGATAACCAAGTTAGCCTTTAAGGGGGAGAGTCCATAGTTCATAGTTGAAGCAAATGGTAGTTTGTTTTACCAGGGCCACTTATGTGTGCCTAATATTGCAGAGTTGAAATAAGAGATCTCAATAAGATGTACCATGGTATGAAAGAAAGATTTTGGTGGGCAGGTATGAAAAAGGACATCACAGAGTTCACCACAAGATGTTTGGCATGTCAGCAAGTCAAGACAAAATATCAAGTTTCTTTAGGTTTAATGCAACCAATCACAATACTAAACTAGAAATGAGAATGAATTACAATAGATTTTGTGATTGGTTTACCACTAGCACTGAGAAAGTTCAATGTCGTTTGAGTCATAATAGATAGGTTAATATAGTTAACGTACTTCTTACCTATCAGAAGGGGTTATCCTTTTAATAGGCTAACAGATTTATATATAAATGAGGTAGTAAGGCTACATAGAATGTCAATCTCCATCATATCAGATAGAGATTCAAGGTTCACATCTCAATTTTGAGGAAGTCTACAACAAGTTTTGGGTACTAATCTAAGTTTCAGCACAACTTTTCACCCACAAACAGACAATCAATCGGAAAAGGTGATACAAATTTTGAAAGACAAGATGAAAAGTTGTTTGGCCGTTTTTGAAGGTAGCTAGGAGAAATATCTACTGTTAATGGAGTTTGCCTACAACAACAACTATCAGTCTAGCATACAAATGACTCCTTATGAGGTATTTTATGGTAAAAAGTGTCAGACACTGTTATGTTGGACAAAGCTCAATGAGCAAAAGTTAGTGGGGTTAGAGTTGGTACAAGATATAGAGAAAAAGTTGAAGAACATATAGAAAAGATTAAAGACAACTTCATATAGACAAAAATTGTATATAGATCTCAAGAGAAGAGATATGAGTATGAAGCAGGAGACAATGTGTTTTTTAAAGTTTCTCCATCGAAGAAGGTTTAACGGTTTGGAAAAAAGGGTAAGTTAAGCCCTAGGTTCATTAGACTATTTGAGATCTTAGAGCGGATTGGATTAGTCGCCAATATATGTGCTTACTAACAAAGTTGAGCAGAATTCACAATATTTTTCATGTCTCCATATTAAGAAGGTATAAGTTAGATCCTTCACATGTCATCAGAACCGAAAGCATAGAGGTAAGACCATATCATACATATGAGGAAGAGTCAATTGAGATATTGGCTCCGTAAGTTAAAGAGCTCAAGAACAAGTGAGTACCATTAGTCAAAGTCCTATGGAGGAATCATGCAACTAAAGAGGCTACATAGGAAAGTGAAGAAATTATGATGGCACTGTACCTCCAGTTGTTCCAACATAACACTATAGGCAATTTTGAGGACAAAATTATTTTATGGGGGAGATAAATGTAATGCCCACTAAATAGGGCCTAATTGATAGGATGGTTTAGAAGTCATAAATGTATTTAAGGGAAAAGAGTTAAGAAAAGATGAGAAATGAGATGTGTTCATTGTTCACACTCGTGACTTAAATGTCACGACTGTGAATGATGTTTTGAGTTATTTCACACCCGCGATTGATCGAGTCATACCCTTGAATGCTATCAGGTGTAAAATCTCATACACTCAAAACTCAAAAGAAAGCCTTAACCTTTGATTTTCCTTCATACCAGAGATCAATGCCTTTATTTTCCTTTGATTTCTAAACCTAAAACACTTAAACCAAAAGCAAAGATCAAGATTTCATGAAGTTCTTAGGGGATAGGAGCATAAAGAAGTGGTTTTCTTGATGAGGTCGACCCAAAGAAGAAGAAAAGAGTCGATATATTTCATCCTAGTTGTGTTTCCTTCATTTATGGTAAAGAATCACATTCTCCTTCTTCTTTATGAGTTTTCATGGCATTAACCATGTCTAACTCATTTTTAGTAGAGATCCATTTTCAAGTGGGTGAGGTTTTTGCTTAATATTGAGTTTTTATGGTTAAAGATCCTTCTTAAGCTTGAGTAAGGTTATAATATGTGTTAGTAAAGAGTTAAATGAGATTAAGGTTGTTAAAAGTGTTAAAAGTTAGGGTTTTTATCTTTATGGTTTTAAGGTTAAGTTTATGGTTTATAAAAGTTGATAGACCTATGTTATATGTGATATGAGTTGGAAAATGAGGTGGTGAAACTCACCAAGTGGATAAGCAAGCTTGAGAAAAGCTTGGTTTTGAGGCTTCATTAGAGAGATATTTATGCATTTAAATTTCTAAATTGTGGCATGTTGTGTGTTAATTACTTTAAATGCTAGTTGACGATTATAATGAGATAAAAAGTATTAATAAATGCCATGATAATGTAAGCAATTGGATGAGAAATATTAAGTATCCCTTATATGGGCATTTATGATGCTATGATGGGAAACTTGTATTAAATGAGGCCAAATATGCATTTAATGGAATATTGAATAATGATATTTAAAAAGTTGGAAGACGTACGAATGAAGTTATAAAAGGTTTATTGAACCATAAATGCATGATATAGTATTTAATGAGTTTAGAAAGGTAAGTTGAGATGATTATGTGCTATTATGTATTAATTGATGTTAGAGCATGATAAATGCGTGTTTGATGAGAATGTTAATAGGAAAAGATTGTCATGAGACAACCATTATAGCCTTTGATCGTATCATTGCAAGCAAAAGATATATGTTTATTCAATCAATGTGGCTTAAATTCTGAAAGCGCTATTGACTTAAAGAGTTCAAATGAGCACATATGATTATAGACAGTGGTAGGATAGCTTAACGCTCCTGCTCACGATCCATATTCGAATAGTTCTAGTAGAAAGTTGTTGGATGATTATATAAAGTAATTAATGAATATAATATAATAAAAAAGTTTAATGATGCAAGTAAGCAATGATATATGGTTAATAAGTTTTATGTTATGTAAATGATATATGTTCATTTATGAATATGATAAGAATGTAATGCCATAATAGCTTACATGAGGTAAAACATGTTATATGTCGTTTATTTCATTGTCATGCCACGTTGTATATTATATGATGCCATAATATGTATTATGCCTTATGTGAATGCATGTTGAATTTTTATACTTGTATACTACTAAACTTTCAGTAGCTTAACATGTGAGTGTTTTCCTATACAGGTCAGAGCCTAGTAGATAGAGTGGAAGTTGATCCAGAAAAGCCAACCTAAAATCAGAGACAACAGAATAGACCTAATAGACGTCGGTGATATATGTCATATTTTGCATTTTTATACATGATATATGGGATAAGGTTTGTTTATATTTGTACATGTCTTTTATATTTAAAGGAAACATGTAATTTTGTTAAAGTCATGTATTTTTATAAATATCGGGTCAGTTGAGCTCAAGTATGATAGTTTTATATTTAATGATGGATCTTTGGATTAATGATTTCCTTATGGATATATAACATATGATATAATTAACAGGTTTATATGCAAATAAGTTTTTATGACAAAGGGTTTTCAAAGAAAACATATATTTTTTTAATTTTCACAGGTTTTTCCATAATAAGTATAAGTGGCACTCGCTCATTTAGTTGGGTTAATCATTATTAGATGAGAAGACGTTACACTTTAGGCATAAATGTTATTTAAATGTATCTAAAAGTTGTTAAGATATGTTAATAACATGAATATTGAGTTGAATATTGCTATGAGTGAATAACACTGTTCGATCTTTAGAGCCTTTAAGTTTGTTGCTTGAATGCTATGTTTTGGCTCAGTTTTTGCCCTTAAAGTCTCAGATTCAAGCTTATGACATAGGGTTCACGACCGTGAATGATTAACCCAGAATATGTTTCATGTTCATGACAAATGAGTCACACCTATGAAACTCATACCTAGATCGGGCAGTAGCTTTATACACCTTGCTTCATGGCTAGAGAAGTCGTGAATATATGAATTCACACTCCTGAACAATTAGTCATGAAGGTGAACATCTATGCCCAGTTTTCCATATTCAAATCCAGATTTTCACGGTTGGTTTCACGCCATTGAAGGATTTTTCACGATTATGAATCATATGTATTTTGTATGTAGTAGCTTTCACATTTTGGTTCATGGATAAAACACCCGTGAAAGGTACCTGCATGGCCATGAAGCACAATGAATTATCAATATGCAAATTTTATTTTAATGCAATATGATTGGTTTGTTTCATCACATGTTATGAGTTATATGAATAATCATAGTTGGGTGATGTAAATGAGCTTATGTGCATATAAATGTGATGTTACAATATAAGGTATTATGCATATGTTAAATGCTATGAGCTTACGATATGTTGAAATAAATAAGTGATGAGTAATGTTATTGTGTAAATCCTGGTATGGGAACGTGTAAATGAACATAATGAGGTGAACTATGGTTCACATTACTCAACTATTATAAGAGGCCACAAAATGATAAGAAACTATATGTGTGTAGCATTTGAAATGAGATATGACATGGTTTATAATTTGAAAGTTTCATATATGTAATGTTATGCCAATATTATGATTGTAATTAACATATGAACTGGAAGTATCTTGAATACTTATGGCTATGTTGAATGCTTTTGAGCATTGATGTAATAACAATTAAAAAGGAAATGAGATATGCTTATAATCCTTTTTTCTCTAATATAGGACTTGACATAGAATAGATGACATGTCATTGAAGGGGCTTATGGTACCGTAGTAATATATGATAAATAATTTATATTATAAGGACAAGGTAGTTGAAGCTTGGTGAACACCCTTGATCCTAGGTTTACGTGTAATTGTTATCTACTTAGTCAATATGCTAAAGCTTGGAAAACACCTTTGGCTTAAAAAGCTCAAATGAGCACACTCACAATTAGTAGATAGGGTGGCTGAAGCCCAAAGAGCACCTCCTGTTTCACAACTTGCCTCTGGATAGTTCAACTTAGAGTTTTGGGTGAAGTAAAGTAAAAAGGATATAATGAACTAGATATATGGAAATGTTAGAAATATATGACTTGTTGTATGCGATGAGTTTTAGGCAAAGCAAAGTAAAAAGGTTATGGTAAACTAAAAATATAGAAATAATTGAAATACATGTATTATTGAATATGATAAATTGGCTATTAATGACACTATGGTATATGATATAGTTGTTGAATTATGTTAAATATAAAGTGACTATATAGTACATGGATTATATGATACGGGAATTTGATATGGTGGTGACACCTATGAACCTTTGTCTTTCCATATTCGTTCATGCCCTTAGTTACGGTCAGTGTCACAATTGATCTTGCCCATGAACCTTGAGTATTCACGCCCGTGAACTTTCATTCATGGCCTTGAATAGCGCGATATAAAGTCTATTTTCATTGTTTCTCTATTCTTTTTCCTCTTTTTCTCTCTTATCGGCTATCACGATTCTCTGTGTTTTTTGACCAAATCTTATCTCCATAACACATATTCACACCAAATTGTTGCCAATTTCACCCTCCAAATATCTCAAACACCGTTTTTACCAAATTTCTCCAATGTTTAATTAGGTTTTTGAGCTTTTTCTCTAAAAACCCTAAGTGTTTCAAATCCGACTTCAACAATGGCATTCAGAGCTTGTTCTTCTAAGAGGAAGAAAAAAGGTACAACTCCCAAACTCTACATAGACTATTTGCTCAATATCTTACCCCGACACATTCATCAAAAGTAATTTGTCCTCAAGAAATGACCGATTTTGTTTGCAAGAACCTTCAATTGGAATTTTATTTGAGCGTTGGACTAGAATCTGACATGAAAGTTTGGCTTCGGATGTGTGGCATCCTAGAGTTTGTTGACATCTACAAGCCCATATTTAAAGAGCCAACACTGGAGTTTCTTAGCACCTTGCAAGTTTCTCCAATAGGCAAAGTTTCTTTCCACATTTGCAAATAAGAAAAGACTCTCACAGCCCTGAATTTATAGAGATTTTCAAGCTGCCATATGAAGGTTTGATCAATGAAAGTGTGGCAAAAGATTTTTTTCCCTTCATCGGTTTGGCATTATTTTAGTAACAATTGTAGTTGGGATGTCAATAAGACCAAGAGCACTCATTTGAAGAATCTGGTTTTCTACTACATTCACTAGTTTCTAACATACTCCATCTATTCCCGAAGTGATAGCATAGACTCAATTTGAAAGTTTGAATTGTTGATATTTGAATGGGTTAGATCAAATCAATCGGTTGCATTATCTTGATGGTTTGCTTCTCATCTCTAGTTGATCGTGATGAAGCCTTTGGAAACTATGTCACTCACTTGGTTATGGAGCTAGGGCTTTTGGATCTTAACAATTACATTTATACCATCATCCCAACTTTCTTTAGAGATCGATTGATGTTAAATCCTTTATCAAGATAAAAGCTGCTGTCAGAATCATCTACTAGGATGATGTTTATTATAACTTCATCACACCTGAAGAAGAAATAACATAGAAGCCAGAGGATCTTGAGGCATTCAAAGTTGGTCTTCAAGGGCCGCAACAGAGGAAGAGGGCTATAATTGAGCCTTCTACAGCTTCGATAGATATCCCAGATGCCCCAACAGCTAGTAAGACATCTTCAGCATCTCAGTAGGACTTGGCTTAGCAACTCATGGCTTTTATCACTCTTCGATTTGATATGCTTCAAACAAGCATGGATTCCTTTGACCAATTAGTTGATAAGAAGTTAGAGGACCTCAAAGACTTCGTTGAGTCTAGAGTTGACAGTCTAGAGGAGGATATTTCTAGCCTTCACGAGCAGTTATTTGGCTTTAAGCCATTACTATTCTAGTTTTAAATTTCTTTTTTAGGATCATTAGGATAGAAAAACATCTTTTGTTTAAAATCAAACTCTTGCTTGTAATTTCTTTTTGCTTGAGTAATGGTTATGATATTTGCTTTCATCTTGTTTATTGTCTTCTTTTTTTAATTGTTTCTTTTTTATGATGACAAAAGAGGAGAAGAAATATTAAACAAATCTTGATATGTGCAAATTCAAAATGTGTCTAATTGTAATATATACTTTATATCTTCCATTGACTTGACATATGTTGTGACTTGTACTACACATGTACCTTCCATATACTTGACATATGTTGTGATCAATACTTTGATTGAATCTCTTTTAAACTTCTTCCTTTATGTGATTATAGTTTAAAATGTGGCAGTATTATGCTTTTATTTTTTCACTCTTTGATAAGCATCTTTTGAATGGAAGAAATTCATTTCTCCTTAGCCATATATTGCAAGATTATTTGTCACCATCAAAAAGGAGAAGATTGTTGAACTTTGAAGGGTATTTTTATCATTTTGATGATTATAAATAATTGAGCAATAAGGAATTTAATCATATATTATGTTCTAAGTGTTTTAGACAAGTTATATATTCCTAAGACCTTGAAGCAAATTGATTCAAATCAATTAAAGTTCAAAAGATTGAAAATCAATAAAGATTCATGTCCATGACAAAGTTCCTCACGCCCATGAATCAAGTAACGTCTGCGATCAATAATCACCACCATCGTAAAACTTCAATTTCACACTCATTACTTGTAAAGCTACACCCGTGAAAATCCTTAGCGCCAATTCTCTCAGGTTCAAATGTTTACGATTGTGAAGCAATGACAAAACCGTGAAGTTAGAATAGTAACATCGGGAAAGATTGTGCATTCTTGGACAAGAGTGTTCACAGACAGTTTCACCACTTCAGTCACGACTTCGCCAAGAATAGTCATACATGTGAAGAATCAGTCATGCTCGTGAATCTACGTATTTAATATTGACATGCTCGAATGGAAAAATGGTTCAACGTCTAGTTTTTATTAATTGCACCCAAAATGACTTTATTTATTAGAGAAAGTATAAATACGACTCATTTATAAATTTTTCAAGATTAGACAAGAAGAATTCAAGCATTCAGTCTTTGTAAATCCATTTGTGCAATTTTTATATATGATTTTTAAACATCTATTGTGAAAACCATTTTAACTCAATTTGCTGAGCTTTTTTAGTTAGTGAGTGATTTCATTCCTGTAATCGAATACTCAATAAAGGACTTGAGTGATTTGGGTAGTGAGTAAAATATTTGTATGGTTTTTTGTGTGAGTCATTAAAAACATAAGGATTTGATTGTTATGTTAGCCATTAAAATACAAGAGTTTCTAGGTTAGGTTTAACCAAGAGAGTAAAATATCATAGTTAGGAGTGAGCTTGAAAAACTCCATTTATAACGCTTTGAGTGTTAGTAAAATACCCAGTTAAAATTAGAAAGAGAAGTAAGGTTTGTTAATATCCGAATCTCTATAAATCTTGTGTCTCCACCTCTCTACTTATTCTCTATCTATTTTTATTCATTTGCTTGAAAGAAAAATTTTATTTGTTAACTAATTCAACCCTCATTCTTGAGCAACAATTTATGAATATGATATAATAACATGAATATGTAATATTATGACATGACTTAAATGAAAAACTGAATTTTTAGAAATATATTTTATAGCATTCTCCGATATAGTTAGGGTCTCTTGACTATATTGGCATATATATATATATATATATATATATATATATATATATATATATATATATATATATATATATATATATATATATATATATATATATATATATATATTTGCCTTTTCTTGACAATTGCAAGGATCTAGTTGGATTGATGAAGCATTTCCTAATCAACCGAACTAGACAATTGAGACTTCTACAATGCAAAAGAAAGAGATAGTGCCACAAGTTAATACAAAAAATAGGCAAGCTTGAAAAGGGAGAATGGTTCCATTAAGATACATACCTAAGGATAAAAAAATAGAAGAAGTGATGACAAATTTATGCTTGAACAATTTTTTTGCATGTCAATTTAGGTTTAAGCTATATATGGATGTAGCTCACCCAAAATTTGCGAATTTAAAAATATATGGATTCAAAATATTTTGTTATATGGGTTTAAACTGTATATTGATTTAGATTTTTTCCTGAAAGATAGGATGAATAAATTTTGGGTGTTTGGATGCACCTATTTTGCCTCAGTATAAATATTTTGTTATGAATGTTCCTATTATAAATATATAGGTTGAATAGATTTTGTGTGTTTGGATGCAATTTTTATGATTGAATATAAATATTTTGTTATGAATGCACCTACTTTGGCAAGTACTTGAACAAGTATTGGGTGCTTGGATATACATGTTATGGCTGACTATAGATATTTTGTTATAAATGCACCTACTTTGATAGGTATTTGAATAGGTATTAGGTGCTTGGATGCACCTGTTATAACATGTAATTTCGTAATACTCAAACTACATCAATTTTTCATTCATAATACTTAAACTATAATTTTTCATTCATGGTACTCCAACTAAAATACATGTTTCATTTACGGTGCCTAAACTATTACATATGATTCATTTCATGTACTCAAATGGCACATTTCATTCTAATTTCGAAACCAATGCATTTTCACATTATGTATTCAGTCCTAAAGATTTACAATTATGCAAACACAATTATTCACTAGCAAAAATGTATTATACTATTTCCATAACAAACCAAAGCATTCAATTAATAAAATTCCAACACATTTAAGAGTTCATAAAATTAAGCTTTCATTACATTAAACAACCTTGAGTTTCATATAAAAACATTACAGCACCCTACAATTACTACTCTATATCATCAATAAAATAACTATATAATGATACCAAAATATTTTTCAACAAAATTACTACTATGAGACCAATGTAAATAGCCACAACAAACTGTAATAATTGACACTTCTTCTTCATCGACTTAAACTCTTTCATAACCTCAGCCAAAATCCAAAGCTTACCCTTCATACCATTTAGCCCATCTTCCATGACAATGAAGTCAAACATGTTAGCTCACTCAGTCATCAACTTCAACTGAAACACCTTAGAGCTCATGACTTCATCTCTCCTTAAAGACTCAAACATCTAGTTAATGTGGAGACTGTATGGTTCATCATGCCACATAAAGGAGCACTTTTTGTTCTGTAAAAAATAATGCATGAATAACTAATTCTACACATACATCACTGATTTTTCACATAATCGTTATTAAAACATTGATTAACTGCCACTTTACTCAAAAACTCAAAAAATATATCACCAGATATACGAATTTTTCACTTAGGTATTAAACACTTTTCTTTCCACTTAACTTATACTATAAATCATTGATTTTTGAAAGAAAAATTGAAAACATATTGGACTTACTTTCATTCAACTCAAATTTCTACAAAGTTTTACTTAATTTATGAAACAAAAAGAAAAAGAACTTTGGGTTTCAAATCTAAATATTATTTTATCAAAAATATTTTCAAGAAAGAAAAAACAACAATAACTAATCATACCTACCTATTACTACACCTAAAAAAAAATCTCCTTAAGGGTTCCTTTCAGTTCATGAAAGTCACATTCTAGCATGCAATCTACAGCTATAGTTCACATTGTGTTTCACTTCAGTGTCATCATAAACTTCAACATTGTTAGCATAATGTGGTTCAGATTCATACTTTTTATCCATGAGTATATTTTATGCAACCAAAGAGAATGAAAAAAGAAGGAAGATTGCACAAGAGGAAGAGAAAGAAAGGAACATAAACAAGAGCAAGAAAAGAAGATTGGTTTTGAAAGATATGGTTTTGAATTTGTTATTCCTATTTTATAATTATTTTTTAATTGAGTAAAATATAAATTAAATAGCGAATGGTAACTAGGATTTTAGTTTTTTCCATGTTATTTTAATTAGTATTAAAATATTAGTGACGAGCTTCCGGAATACAATGGGATTTTCGTAAAGTTGATCATTATGCGTGTTACGACGAATTTGATTGGGAATTCCAATGACAAAAAGAAGGAGATTTGATACTACTACATCAATGTACAATTATAAAGATTGATAGTAGTAGAAAAAAATACTTTTGAGTTATAAAATAAAAAAATAAATATTTTTCTATTACAAACTAAAAGTTTAAATATATGCGACCTTTGATGCATTGGCTATGAAATTTACCCACAATGAAATTTTTACTAGTAAAAAAAAAAAAAGTTTTGGAAAGATTTTTGTTGGTGTATGAATGTTAATTTAGGTAGTAAATGAGATATTTCTCTTTTTCCCGTTCCCTATCCATAACAGAACGGGAAAAAGAGAGCAACCTCTTCAAATGCCAAAAATAGAAATGGAATCCCATATTGGGACACGTGTCCAAATATAATTCGGTCAAATAAAAATTTGATCAAGCCACAACCAATCAACTCCCTACATTGCATGTGCTAACATGAGCTTCAACACACAGGATAATCCAGGTAAAAATTTCTTCCAAAAGGAAGCACCTCTCCTGCATACACACTCCGCCTCACTCTGCCATTTAGCTCAGTTCCTCGAAAGTCTTATCACTCCGCTAAATCTGTTTTCTATCGTCGCTTTATCTTCCTCCTCTGCAAGGGTTAGGGTTTCTACCCTTAAAGCTATTCTTTTTGGGTCGGGTTTGTGCTCAATATCGAGAAATGAAGCAAAAGGGCGAGCCAATTCGCACTTCTAAGCTAATAACCTACGCTTTGATCGGACTCATTACCCTTCTCGGTTTAATTTGTTTGTACTATGGATCCACCGTTGCTCCGGGACTCTCAAGATCTGAGCGCTACTTTGACGGCGCTGACCCAGTTCTTGGCGGATTTGGCCGGACCTCCACCCGTGACATTGATGATTTTGTTAAGGAGCAAGTACCGCAAAGCATTCCTGTACATCGCACATATCTTTTATCGGACTTCAATTCACATTCTGGTTTTAATTGAATTGTATTATTTGAGATTTTTTGTTAATTGTTAGTGTAATTGTGGCTGCTACAGATCTGTGATATGCAATACTCAGAATTGATACCTTGTTTGGATAGAAATCTTATCTATCAATTGAAATTGAAGCCGAATTTGACTCTGATGGAGCACTATGAGCGGCATTGTCCTCCTCCTGAGCGTCGTTATAATTGTCTTATTCCTCCCCCGATTGGCTACAAGGTTAGTGTGTGAGTGTTCTTGGGAATGTGACGGTTTATTTTAGTTTGGTTTCAGTTAGTTTTGATTCCGACAAAAACATTTTTAGAATTCCAGATTCCTATAAGATGGCCTGACAGTAGAGATGAAGTTTGGAAAGATAACATACCTCATACTCACCTTGCGAAAGAGAAGTCTGATCAGAACTGGATGGTGGTGAAGGGGGAGAAGATTAACTTTCCTGGTGGAGGAACCCATTTCCACTATGGAGCTGATAAGTACATTGTTTCTCTTGCTAGGGTAATATGACTATGATATCTCTTTCTTTTTTCTTCCCCTTATTTATCTATTTGTGATCTTTATCTTCTTTATTTATTGGCTGATTGCAAAGAAATGAAATTTATTTTAAATATGGAAATACAAAAATAAGAAGCGTACGTTGACTGAGCCAAGGATTTGTGTGTTCTAGTCTCCAGTTGAAGTATTGACAGCTAGACACTGGAAATCTTATTTTTATTATCTCATACTGTGTTTTTAGTCAGCTGTGGATATTGTAGTCTGTTTTGTTTGATATTTCCTTCATACCAATCTCATACTTGGCATGGATTTTTATAGATGTTGAAATTCCCGAATGATAAACTTCACAATGGTGGACATATCCGGAATGTTCTTGATGTTGGTTGTGGGGTTGCAAGTTTTGGAGCCTATCTTCTTGCTCATGACATTATAGCTATGTCCATTGCACCGAATGATGTACATGAGAATCAAATACAGTTTGCATTGGAAAGAGGGATTCCCTCAACTCTTGGTGTTTTGGGGACAAAAAGGCTTCCTTTTCCTAGCAGATCATTTGAACTGGCTCATTGTTCAAGATGTCGGATTGATTGGCTACAGAGAGATGGAATTCTCTTATTAGAACTTGACAGATTACTAAGACCGGGTGGATATTTTGCATACTCTTCTCCTGAAGCCTATGCTCATGATCCAGAAAATAGAAGGATCTGGAATGCTATGTCTGAACTTTTGAGAGGAATGTGTTGGAGGGTTGTTGCAAAGAAAGACCAAACTGTTATATGGGCAAAGCCCACGAGTAATAGCTGTTTCTTGAAAAGAGATCCTGGGACTCAACCTCCTCTGTGCAGTTCTGATGATGACCCTGATGCAACTTGGAATGTACACATGAAGGCCTGCATCACTCCGTACAAAACAAGTAAGCGGCAGTGGTCTATGCATCAAATGCAGAGTGAAAGTTGCTGGTTAATTTTTACTTTTTTTTTTCTTTTATTTTATTTTTAATGTGGATCATTTTTTTGCTGCTTATTACAGAGATGCACAAGGAAAAAGGGAGTGGCCTAGTTCCTTGGCCACGGCGACTTATTGCTGCTGCTCCTCGCTTGGATGAAATTGGCATCAGTCCTGAAGAGTTTCATGAAGACACTGTATGTTTCTAAATTTCGGCCATTAAATCTGTATCCATTTCTAATCCTCTCCCCTACATTTTAGGAATTTGTTTTTGCTGATAAATTTCAGCCACTAAAAAGAGTTCATGTGATGCAGAGGATATGGCAGTTTAGGATAAGTGAGTATTGGAACCAGATGAAATCTGTTGTAAGGAGGAATTACTTCAGAAATGTCATGGATATGAACTCCAACCTTGGGGGTTTTGGAGCTGCTCTCAAAGATACTGATGTATGGGTGATGAACGTTGCTCCTGTGAACCAATCTGCTAGGCTGAAGATCATTTATGATCGTGGTTTAATTGGAACTGTTCATGACTGGTATGCTTGTAATCTTCCTTGTACATCTCTTTAACTCTGATACACCTTCCCTATTGATGCTTAGGCATGTTTCGTGATGATATTGGAATTGACAAGCACTATCTGTTAATGAGAGATATCATGTAGATGTTCTCAGTTCTGCATTATCTGTCCTGTTTCTTTTTTTTTTTATTATTATTATTATTTTCTAATATTAGGTTCACCTGATAAATTTAATAGGTGTGGAGCATTCTCCACATATCCACGTACCTATGATCTTCTTCATGCCTGGGAAGTATTTTCTGAAATTGAGGGGCGTGGTTGTGGTTTAGAGGATCTTCTAATTGAAATGGATAGGATACTAAGGCCACAAGGGTTTGTCATAATAAGAGACAGAACCTCAATTATAAACTACATTCGCAAACTTATGACTGCTTTAAGGTGGGATCATTGGTTTTCAGAAGTTGAACCAAGGAATGATGCTCTCTCCTCAACTGAACAAAGGGTATTGATCATGAGAAAAAAGTTATGGAGTGGAGAAGTTTCAAGAATGTGAATATGTTAACAAGGTACATACAGTTCTTTTTATTTCTTTTACCTTGGAAAATGTGATGTTCACGTGTTTTAATACTGGTACTAACTATTTATTTTACTTGCATTGTTACAATGGGGCCGATGAATATAGTGAATACAGTTTCATGGTTAGATTAATAATTTGTGCTAATGCCCTTTATATGGCTTATATTTCTTTAAAAATAAGTTTTACATTTGAATTGAAACTTTTATTTTACACACAGCAAATTGCTTCATGATCATGAATACTGCAATAATGATATAGAAGAGCTTATATTTCTTAGTAAATGAACAGAATTATGCTCTGTATTTATTTTATTTCTGTCGAGACAAATCAACATGATGCAATTTTTATTTCTTTTGAAGGGATGACAGCTGCGCTTTTGGAGTCCATTGCCACCTATGATGTTTCCTGGACCTGTGCTACGTTGCCATATTGTGAGCAAGAAACTCATTGTGAAGATGCTACTGCAGCGTAGATATACATGATTCTTTCATTAAACAACGCAATCTATACACTGTACAGTTTGAAACAAAATCTCTTCTGGGGAAAAGAAGAGACTCGAGCTTCCATTCCTAGTATGATTAGAATGGTCATTTTCAATTTTTGGAGATATTACTGTGTAAACTGAATTTTCCTTGCAGCCAATTTTGAGAATGATATTGCTTAATTTTCTTTGAGATACTATTTTGTTATTGGATTCTTTATGGAGCATAGAAAAGATTGAACAGAGACCTAAGTGACATGATTATTGCCATGATTTATTCCTGTCAGGACGCTTATCTACGGATGTTTTACAAGATAGAAGGGCACGGTTCCTGCATGGTTTGACTCTTAAATATTTTATGCTGATTGACAAAGTCAAGCTTGAATTCCATAATTTAATAGTTACTAGAGGTAATTCTGATATTATACTCCTTGAGTTGAATAACCTGCACATTTCTATACTTCAATATAACGTGGCATATATATTATTTTTTTATTATTTTTGAAAATCGGTAGATATTAAATTTTGTTGTATAATCTCTTAATGATGATCAAAATTGAGCACAGTAAGTGCAGTAAGAATAAAATATGAATTGGATTGGAGCCAAGATCTGTAATGAAGTGAATATTTACAGCAGCACGCAGCACATCCATTATACAACTAGGGCTACAATGATAGCTAAACAATAGTGTGGTAGAAAACGGCAAGTCGCTTCCAAGCATGGACGTGAGAACAAAACCGAATGGTAGGCTGCAAAGTGGCATGCGAAGAAGCAAAACACGTGTCAGCCTGATAGAAGCATCTGTTCCTCTTAATGGTGATATATGTTACACAATTTTTGTTCTATTGCATATTGTGGAATGAACAACCAAACTATAAAGGCCAACTGAAGATCTCAGTCAATTTGATACTGACAGATTCGTAAAGCCTAGCTTTGAGGAATTTATACTGCCATCGAAAAAGCACGCTGACATCATAATCCCTCGAGGAGGAGATAATGATGTCGCAATTGACTTGATAGTACAACATATCCAAACAAAGCTTGCCCAGCATGATTTGTGTAAAATATATCCAAACGTTTTTTTTATACTCTCAACATATCAGGTGAGAATGTTAATTTGACCTGCAAGGCTCCTTTACAAGCTTATCATAACACGTAAATTCTTCAAATAGAGTAGAATATATAATAGTAATAGTTTTTCTGAATTTCCTTTAGATACAGGGGATGCACACGCTGATACAATGAAACATGATTTTCTGTTTTATGCAGGCCCACTAATTAGCTTGGTACATCTCTTGATGAATAGAAATTCTAAAGACAAAGCTGTGTTCTTGGAGCGATGTGAGGCAATTCATTTTTGAATTAATGTTTCAGATTATGGAGCATGGTCTGGGTCACCTTCCTTTCACCGAAAGACAGATCACAACTCCAACCGGTAACTCTTCTGCTATAATTAGCTACAAATTTCTCTCAGCAACGCCATTCCAATATGAATAACAGCCACCAGAATTTACTTTGAATTTCCATCTCGAGTATCTTCTCGTGTTTCTTATGTGGTTTGCAGGATTTATATATCCCGGAGTTGTTTTCTAAAGAAGACTACTTGGGGTATTCGCAGCCTGGATTACCTGGGATGACTAATACCCAGTTTTCTTCATTTTTGGTTTGCTTGATTGATCGTAAATGTATAACCATATAGCAGCAGACTGAACACAATGATGATAACAATCCATATAATCAATCTCAAAGTAGATAGACTTGAGTTGAATAGTATATAACTACTCTGTGGATTATACTTATAGACATTTCATGGACAAATATATGATGCAGATATGAAAACTTTAGCAGAATCAGAATCCAATCTGATGAGTGAATAATTACAATCCTCACAGATTTGTCGAACCACAAAAATGATAAAATTTCGGTGGATCTGAATTACAACTCAGGAAACATTTGATCAGATCAAGAAAACAATAACAAAGTACTTGAGAAAATAACATTACCATAATATATAATAAAATAATTACGGAATTTCCTAATTCTTTCTCACTCTAGATAAAGGAGATACAAATGCTATAAGGAACAGAAAACAGATAATTGAATGCTCATAATTGCAAAATTTCAAGAGGGAATCAAAACTAAAACAAGAATTCAACCAATTGATACAATTTACTCAACAGAAAAGCATTTCAATCTGGAGATATAACATTCTCCTACCCCCAGCTCTTTTTTGTCACGACAAAAGATCCATGTGAAAAGTCCTAGTAAATTGCAATTGCTATCCCAATCATTACCTTGTTTGCAATTCTCTATCAGTGGAGCTATAAATTTCTTAGCAGACTCGAGATGTAGAATCCTTCTTGCTCTTCTTCTTCCTAGAGGCAAAACTACTAGGTCCAATTTCAATTGACATTCTTTTTGTCCTGTGAAATAGAACAGTAAAGAGTAATTTCTAGGTCAAGTAAATATAAGGATGAAAATTAAATCCATTGAACTGCAGAAAACATAGAAACAACATAATGAAGCAATATACCGCTTAGACAGCTCTTCTGACTCCCCATTTTCCTTAATTGTAACACCTGACGACAAAAATATCATGAAACACATTTTCTAATTTTACTCCAATGCAGAAAAATAAAGGTATTATTCTAGAACAAGCCTCACAATTATCACCGAGAAGGAAAAAGGAGAATCCAATCAAAATGCAGTGAACTTGAGGTATAGACTCTCGTTGCATTTCATTAGACTTCACTTACTCAAAAGCATCTGAACGACTCAAAAGCATCTGAACGGTGAAAATGTTTTGAGAAACAATTATGTTCTCTATCTTTCCAGTATCAATTCATAATTGATGGATAATAAATCCAGCATTATTCATCTTCTAGAAGAAAAATTCATGTTATTTTTGTTTCAGCAAGAGCAGCACAGAACAAGGAGAAACGAACAGCATTATGAGCAGGAATTCATCAGCATAAACTAGGATGAGTTGCTCCAGCAACCAGAAAGTTGCAAAAATATTGTGTTAGTCTTACAAAGTCCAGTTCAGAAAATTCATTCAATGAGGATACACTTCTGAAAAAGTCTATCCAGTTCAGAAAATTAATTCAATGAGGATATACTCCTAAAAAAATTATATCACCTTATTAAATATTGCTTCACAGTAAATCAGAGTTCAGATAAGCAAATTTTGCATATACATTCTTCCAAATTACTTGAAAATTTTTGGCCTTAATTATTCCTATAACCAGATATTTTTACTGTCATTTAAATATTCTAATTTTCTCCCTAATCATGGTAATTGGTTATGTAACACAGTCAAATTAATTGATCAATTGTTTAAAGCATAGAGAAACAAAGAAGTTTGCACACCTTCCCCATTTTCTTCCTTGCTTTCCTGCTCTGATTCTCCACCAGAACCCCATCGATCTCCTCCATCATCGAAGTCCCACCGATCTCCAACAGGTGGCATCCAGAAGTCAGCTTCTTCAGAATCACTGTCCTTATCAGAAGAATTCCTTACTTCAGAAATAATTTCCTCAACTGGCTTTTCATCCTTTCCCTTCTTTTTCTTATTCTTCTGAACACCTATACCTGACTTTGATTCTTCCAGTAGTGTTTCCTCAAAATTCTCTGTTTCTTTTTGTTCTATATGCAGTAATTTCACTTATTAATATGAAGAAAAATAATTTCAAACATTTTGGGCATTCTCAAAGACACAACCACAAAGATAATAATTTTTTGCTCAATAATAATAATTTCTTTCTATTAACTGTGAAATAAAGAACGAAAAAGACAGAAAGAAACCTAATTTATTGAGGAAGCGTTTGCCATTGATGTGCTTCCATATATGTTCCTCAGACTTATTGATAGTATCTCCTGTTAGCTTACATATCAATTTTGAACTGAAAACAATGAATAAACAGTCATATTCGTATTGAAAGCAGCCAATTCAAATTGTTAGCAAAAACCAATTCAATCGAAAATGAAAACCTAAAGAAAAGATGGGTTGGTGTGGAATTTACCGGGAAGAAGGGTCTTGTTTGAACATGTTGAGAGGAGGCTTATTGTTAGTCAAAGAGAAATCGATAAGACCCAAACGGCAGCGTTTGCTCTGAGAATAGGATTCTTTGTCCTTGTCTAGCGTCTCATGTCCGGTTTCTATGCACTTGAACCTACCATTTTCGAGCACTGTGAAGGTAGGGAAGCCCAATAAGTTATTTCCCTCCTTCCCTCCCTTCATCTTCTCTTCCGCCATAGCCACTGCAACTCAGTGCTACTGCAACGCAGAAGAAGGGATATAAGTTGAGCTAGTTCTATTTTTTCTAAAACGCAACCCGAAACGACATGGTTTTTGTAGCATTAGCTGTATTTAGGCTATAGTATTGAGTCCTAGGGGTAAATTCCACCATGTTCTTTAAATTCTGTTGTTTGTACCAGTTTTGTCCTCAAATTTTAATTTATAATAAAAAAAAATTTCAAATTTATAATAAATGTAATATAAAAAATTACAGGTAAAATTGTTATATGAATAACATGACATTTTTTTCTCTCTTTATATTGTACTTATTTTTAATTCTCTTTTTTAGACTCTCTCCATTTTCTCTATCTTCTCTTTACAAGTCTCACCCTTATTTCACTATCCTCCATTATCTTAAGAACCCAAAGGAAACTATGATGATATAATCCATTTTATATCTATGCAAATCCGGTTTGAATCCATTAATAAATCTAGATTTTAAATGCAAAATCAACAAGACTATTTTTCTCATATGTTTTTAGAATTCCATTAGTGGATAAATATACCATGCATATAGCCAAATAATAAACGAGTCATTTTCCCAAAACTCAATATGTGCTTGATTTACTTTTGATTTGTGTCGAAATTAATAATAATTGTTTTGGTAACCGCTCATACACAAATGTTGTTATAAGATCTAAAATAGTTATCAAGTTATTTAATTGGCGTAGAAACTTTTAAAATTCTTTTTCTTTTTCTTTCTTTTTTGATGTACGATTGAAAAGCTAATACATCAAATTAATATTTTTTTAAATTTAAGTTCTTATATTAAATATGTAATATCTCTCATGTTTTAACAATGTGGAATTTATCTAAAAATATTACAATTTATTCTCTCATATGAAACTAATCGTCCTCGCTGAATTTTATCTCATCATCATCTAAGGTTATATATAAAATGGCTTTGATACTAAATTATAACAAATTATGCTCAACTATTCTAAACAAACTGTAAATGACCTAAATTAAACCATATAGTCTAAAATGGTTAATTCATGTTGTCATTAGTAATTGGTGCACATACTTATAAATTTCTATTCTTTTTTCATTTCTTTCCAATATAAAATTGAGAAACTAACCCATCAAAATTTGCATCTCTCCATATTTAAGTTCTCATATTCAATAGCCCACATCTCACTTGTATTTTACCGATATGAGATTTACTTTGAATACTTTGAAATGTTACAGTTTTCCATAAATATGTAATTTTATATCCATTAAAAATTTTACCATTTTTTTTGAAAACTATATGGAGCTGAATTTTCATGAAATTGCTATTTTAGAGGAATGATTTTGTGAATTTAACTCTCATTTTTTTCTCTTAAAAAAATTACAATTAAAATTAATAAACTTAATTTATACATCAATGAAAATACATGAGGCAACTGCAGGTCCTATAACCAGCTAAAAACAAAATACGAAAAATGTTACTCATAGTCAAAATATTTAAGAGCTATTATTATTATTATTATTATTATTATTATTATTATTATTATTATTATTATTATTATTATCATAGAGAAAAACTAAGAAGAGAAAAAAACTATGATGTAGAGAAAAAAAATTACTATGTTAGCTTCACGTAAACATTTTACTTGAAACTTGCTAACATCATTTTTATATTATATTTATGATTAGTTTAGGTACTTTGTTGTTATAAACTAAAATTCAAAGATCAAACTATTCCAAGTATCCCTTGACTTCTTTGTTTACAAACTTTGGAGTTGGAATAAAATACATTATTTTAATTGATATAATAATTCATTTATTTGTTATGACCCAGCATGAAGGCAATGGGCCTGAGGAAGGACATCAGTAGAAATAAGTGAGAAGTTGGCGTGGCTTGAAGAACTGGAGAAACTTCCAGAAAATGAGGAGCAAACCCAGCTTGAGGAGCAGGTTGATAGCCACATGAAGGATGGTGATCAATGTAAGAAGCAATGGGGCAGTTGGCTGATGTTAAGTTGATTGCTAGCATATAATTAGCTGTCATGGGGTTATTATAATAGTTTAGATTAGTTATTAGTTAAATTGAGCTGGAAATCCATTTGGAAGAATAAAGCATATTATTGGTTAGCAATATGTGTCATAAAGTGGAGATTAGTGAGATATCATTTTCATTTTTGTTATCAATTACTGTAATCTATATATTGAGGAGTGTTACAAAATTCATACAATTGAATTTCCCTCTCAACTTTTCCTCTCTCTCATTCACTCTTCTTCTTCTTCTTCTTCTTCTTTGCTCTGATCCTGCTTCAATTATGCTCTTTTTGCCCTCTTTCTTCTCAATTCTTTCCCTACTCTCTTGGTTGTGACCAGGGTCATAACATTATTGTTGCCCAGATATTAGACCAAGAAGGGAGGTTGAATTGGAGTTTCTAAAAATTAAACTTTAAAGTGCGGAAATAAAATTGCTAATTTTAAAAGGGATAGAGAAAATAAGACACAAAAATTTATAGAGGTTCGGGTATTAACAAACCATACTCCTCTCCCCAATCGCAATTGGGAGTTTTACTAACACACTAAGAGTTAAAATGAAGTTTTACAAGCTCACTCCCAACTATGGTGTTTCTCACAATGGCTCACACCTAACCCAGAAATCCCTTGTGTTTTAATGGCTCACACAATAACCAATTCCTTTGTGTTTTACAGGCTCACACAAACAACCTACACTTGTATTTTACAGGCTCACACAATAACCTACACTTTGTGTTTTGCAGGCTCACACAAACAACCTTTTAAATTTGTGTTTTGGAGGTTCACACAACTAACTCTTACAAGTGTTCTTCTCTTAACCCAGAACTACCCAATGCTCACTTGAGTAAAGATTACAGAGAGAACCACTTATAAATCTTTATTGCTCAAATATGAGGAGCAAAAAGATTTTTACAGAGAATATATTTGTTCACAAAGCATAAAAATACAAGATAACTTGTGATTTGAAATATATACTAATATTTTGTTTTTCTTATTATTCTCTTATCATCCTCTTGTTTCTTAATGCATAAATGACTTCCATTTATACTCCCATGGATAAATATAGCCGTTGGGGTGCATTAATTTAGAAACTAGCCGTTATACCAACCAAAAAACCGCGCCTGACATTTTTCTCTTTCATTGGTCACGGGCGTGAATATGCTTGTCACGGGGGTGAAAGTTCTTCCCAAGCCGTGACTGAAGTGGTGACCTTGGTCGTGAAGCTCTCTGGAATGTCTTGTCATATAGAGTCACGGGCGTGACGTTAATTAGTCACGGGCGTGACACTCTTCCCAGCCGTGAGAGAAATGGTGACTGAAGTAGTGAAGCTCTCTGGATGAAATTGAATGTATCCTTCACGGGGGTGACACCTACATTCACGGGGGTGAACATCTTCACAGCCATGACCAAAGTGGTGACTCTGGTCGTGAAGCTCTCTGGTTGAATTTACACAACTCTTCACGGGAGTGACACTTCTAGTCACGGGGGTGATTGAAATGCTTACTTCACGGTTTGGTTTTCCTTCATGGCCGTGAACTTCAAATGTTGGTTTTGGTAACGGCTAGCTTTGTTCACGGGAGTGACTCCTAGAGTCACGGCAGTGAACATGCTACTTCTTGCTTTTTGTTTCTGAAGTATTATTCTTCCAATTCTCCATTCTTGCTATTTTAATTCATGTCCTGTATAATACACTTAAAGCAAGTATGTTAAATACAATATTGCTATATTATTTATTATCATCAAAATGACGGAAATACCCCTCAAGGTTAACAATCTCCCCCTTTTTGATGGTGACAAATAATCTAGCAATATGTGATTTTGAGAAGTCTCCCCCTCAAAATATACTTAGGATAAAAATTATAATGTGCAAGAATAGTAAATAAAGATTTAGCATTTAACTTGATTTTAAGTATATGCAAGTTATATGAGAAGTATATCCAATACATACCATAATTCCTTTTCAAGATATAAAGTGTATGTAAAGTATGTTTAAGGTATATCATGACATGTTTTTATTTGTAACTTGCTCTTAAGGTGTATGCAAAGTATACTTAGGGTATAATTCTACTTTGCAATCAATTTCAAAATTGATTCACAATTCTTATTATTGCTAGTTTGATCCTACTTTCCCTTATCATATAAATTCTTTCATATATTGCTAGTTTTCTCCCCCTTTTGTCATCAATCAAAAAGAATATGTAGATTGAAGTAAACAAAAGCAAATATATATTATATGAAGGAAAGGATACAGAAACATAATAAGTAACAAAATAAAGAAAAATGATCAAACATAACAAGTTTAGGCTACTCTCTAGCCTATATCCTAGCTAGACATCCTATCACGAAGCCTAGCTATTTCAGCCTCAAGATTGTCGATTCGAGACTTCATGAAGTCCTTGAGGTTTTCCAACCTCTCATCCATGGAGGTCTGCAGCTGCTCGAAACGTGGTGCCAAGAGGTCGACCACCTGCTGCGCTAAAGACGGTGTGGAGGCTGAGGACTGTCCAATGTTCTGAGCGATGACTGGAGTGGCTTCCTCAATCCTAGCCCTCTTTTTCTGCTGGACTCCCTGGAGGCCTGCTTTAAAATCCTCTGTGTCATGATCTTCCCAGATAATTTCTCCAGCAGTATCAGTGAAGCGGTAGAAGATATCGTTTTGAAAAACGATTCTGACAGCTGCTCCCATCTTGATGAATGACTCTACATCCAACTTATCTTATGGGTGTGCAAGAATGATGTTGAAGTGGTGGTTATCCATCTTCAAGTAATTGAGCTTCACTGCCATATGAGTGACATAAGCCCCAATCAATATATCTCATGTGGGCTTGGTAGCGATTGAGAGAAGATGGTTTGCAAACCATCTTGAGAGTGCCACTGTGACTCCCCATCGAGCCATCTCGAATAGGAAGAGTTCTGACTTCCTAATTGTTCCATTGCTCTCTCCCCGAGCAAAAATGCTATAAGTTAGAAACCTATGCAAATACCTGTGTACTGGGGTCCTGAGATGTGTGCTCTTAGTTTTCTTGACATCCCAGCTGCAATCCGTGCCAAAATGTGTCCATGCTGCAGGGGCAGAGAATTCTACCTCAGTCTCATTTAGAACGCCATCAGATGGTAGGTTGAATAATTCTCCAAATGCAATGGCGCTGAGGGTGGTTGCATTATTGCAGAGTTGGAATTTCACCACTCCGATTGGTGAAACCTGCAAGGTGCTGAGGAATTCCAGCGTTGGCTCCCGTAGAGTTGGCAGATGAATGTCAACAAATTCTCGTAGATGACAGGCTTGAAGTTGCGCTGTCATAGTCATCTCGAGTCCGAGATTACGGACTGTCTGCCATTCGAAGGACCTTGAAGATAAAATTGGTCTCTTCTTCAAAGTTGCATACCGGGGATGGCAACTTTCGGGAATGATGTTCATGAGGTAATCTGAATACCTTTTGGTGCATGGGACTTCTTTCTCTTCCCTTTTGACGAAGCAGACTCCATTTTGTTTGAAGAATTTTAATTTGAAGAATATTTTTGACAGAAAAAGTATGATGAAATACCCTAGGAATGTCTGTTTTCTGCTGAAGATTCGAACTTTTGAAGGAATTTATAGTGAAATATCAAGGCTTTGGGGTCGGAATCTTCAATGTCTCAATGAATGAGAGTAAATGAGAGCGGTTTTGGGAGATGGAGAGTTGAAATGAAAAGTGTAACCGGCTGTTTTCTTATATATTCGATACATTCACGGGCGTGACTTATGGTTTCACGGGCGTGAATAGTCGTGTTCACGGTTTGCTGAAGCAGTGTTCCACCCGTGAATGAAAGTGTGAATAAGTTCACGGGTGTGATAGATGAACATCACGGGCGTGAATGATCATAGATCACGGGGGTGAAAATATTGTCACGGACGTGAACTATTGAAGTTCACCACTTATACCCGTGAAGCAAGCCGTGACACAAGGGGTGAAAGCTTCTGTTAGTTTGGGGTGTAATTGGTCACGGGAGTGAAATTATTTCACGGCCGTGAGGGATCTTTGCCACAGGCGTGAATCAAGCTGTGAAACTATGTTTCACCACTTGAAGCCGTGACTCATGCCGTGACTCATGCCGTGAAAGCTTCTGTGAGTTTTTGAGGCGTAATGATTCACGGGAGTGAAAAATAGTCACGGGCATTAATATTCTTATCCACGGGCGTGACTCAAGCCGTGAAACAATGTTTCACTACTTGAAGCTGTGAAGCATGTCGTGAACCGAAGCCGTGAACGACACTGCCTCTTTGGGCCACTTAAGTCACGGGCGTGAGTGTATGTCACGGGCGTGACTCCCCTATAATTTTCATTAATTTGAAACTAAGTTCTGCAACAAGACTAAATCATTTCAACAAAGATTTTGCTTCATAAAACATGAATTTTCATCAAAATATTTATCTTCTAACTTGTGATATGTTTTAAGATCAACAATTAAGATTTCATTTTCTTGTAATCACAAGGTTAATCCATCAATCATGCCTAGTTCTCTTCTAATAAAATTAAATCTTTCCTCATTTAGAGACTTAGTGAAAATATCTGCTAATTGCTTTTCTGTGCATACAAATTCTAATTCAACATCTCCATATTGAACATGATCTCTAATAAAGTGATGTCTAATGTCAATATGTTTACTTCTAGAGTGTTGAATAGGATTCTTTGAAAGATTTATAGCACTGGTGTTGTCACATTTTATAGGTATATGGTTCATTTCATGACCATAGTCCTTAAGTTGCTGTTTTATCCAAAGAATTTGTGTACAACAACATCCAACTGCTACATATTCAGCTTCAGCAGTTGAAAGAGCAACTGAAACTTGTTTCTTGCTAAACCAAGAAACCAAACATTCTCCAATGAAGTGACAAGTACCTGAAGTACTTTTTCTATCCAAAAGACTACCAGCATAGTCTGCATCTGAATATCCTATTATATAGAAAGATGAATTTCTAGGATACCATAAACCTAGATGCAATGTTCCATGTAAATATCTTAAAATCCTTTTTACAGCATTTAGATGAGATTCTTTGGGACATGATTGAAATCGTGCACATAAGCAAACACTATACATAATATCGGGTCTAGAAGCAGTGAGATATAAAAGTGATCCGATCATACCTCTATAAAACTTTTCATTAATGCTCTTACCCTTTTCATCTTTGCCCAATTTTGTTGATGTGCTTATAGGAGTCTTAGCATTTTTGCATCCTTCCATACCAAATTTTTTGATTAAATCTTTGGCATATTTGGATTGATTGATGAATATGCCCTCATTGCTTTGTTTGATTTGTAGACCAAGGAAATACTTAAGTTCTCCCATCATGCTCATTTCAAATTCCCTAGTCATGCATTTAGCAAATTCTTGACAAAGCAACTCATTAGTAGAACCAAATATTATATCATCAACATAAATTTGAACAATTAGTATCTCATGCTTATGCTTTTTGATGAACAGTGTAGTGTCTACATTTCCCTTTGTGAAGCTATTTTCTAGTAAAAAAGAACTTAGTCTTTCATATCATGCTCTTGGAGCTTGTTTTAAACCATACAAAGCTTTTGAAAGTTTAAAAACATGATTTGGTAAATTATAGCTTTCAAAACCTGGTGGTTGTTCTACATACACTTCTTCATCTATATAGCCATTTAGAAATGCACTTTTCACATCCATTTGAAAAAGTTTGAAATTCATGTGACATGCATATGCTAAGAGAATTCTTATAGCTTCTAATCTAGCTACCGGTGCATATGTTTCATCATAGTCAATACCTTCTTCCTGATTATATCCTTTTGCAACTAGTCTTGCTTTATTCCTTGTTATTAACCCCTGTTCATCTAACTTATTTCTAAATACCCATTTGCTGCCTATGATTGGATGATTCTTAGGTCTTGGTACTAGGTTCCATACTTTATTTCTCTCAAATTGGTTAAGTTCCTCTTGCATGACAATTATCCAACTTTCATCATTAAGAGCCTCATCAATGTTTTTAGGGTCAATTTGTGAAAAAAATGCAATGTCAGTGATTAAATACTTGAAATGCGATCTAGTACTTACTCCTCTTGATAGATCACCAATTATTTGCTCTTTTGGATGATTTCTGTTCATTCTCCATTCTTTTGGAAGGTCTTGCTCCATTTGTTCTTGATTTTGAGGTAGTAGTTTTTCTTGATCATTTTCTTCTTTTCCATTTTCAATGACAGGTTTTTCCATATTATCTACAACATCATCAAGAGCACTACCTTTCACAAGATCAAGTCTACTAGATTCATTAAAAACAACATGCATGGATTCTTCCACAGTTAATGATCTCTTATTAAATACTCTATATGCTTTGCTGGTTGTAGAGTATCCTAGAAAGATACCATCATCAGACTTAGAGGAAAATTTTCCAAGATTGTCCTTGGTGTTCAATATAAAACATTTGCGTCCAAATACTCTAAAGTATGATACCAAGGGCTTTCTTCCATTCCATAGCTCAAATGAGGTTTTGTTTAAAAGAGGTCTTTTGAAAACTCGATTTGAAATATAGCATGCAGTGTTTGTGGCTTCTGCCCAAAAATAAGTTGGTAATGCATATTCATTAAGCATTGTTCTTGCCATTTCAATTAATGTTCGATTTTTCCTTTCAACTACACCATTTTGTTGACGTGTTCTAGGAGATGAGAAATTATGTGAAATGCCATATTCAAGACAAAAACTTTCAAAGTTTTCATTTTCAAATTCTTTCCCATGATCACTTCTTATTTTTGAAATGCAGTATCCTTTTTCATTTTAAACTCTTTTAGCAAAGTTTTTGAAGTTTTCAAAAGCATCACTCTTTTGAGCTAAGAAAATTACCCAAGTAAATCTAGAGTAATCATTTACGATGACAAATGCATAATGTTTTCCTCCTAAGCTAGCAACCCTAGTAGGTCCAAATAAGTCTAAATGTATGAGTTGAAGAGGTTTTGAAGTACTTACTATGTTTTTGGCTTTGAAAGATGACTTGTGCTGCTTTCCTCTTTGACAAGGTTCACATGTCTTTCCTTTTTCATATTTAACTCTGGATAATCCTTTTACTAGCTCTCATGTGCTGAGACTTTGTATTAAGTCCATGTTAGCATGACCAAGTCTTCTATGCCACAGCCAAGATTCATCACTAGTAGTCACAAGACACTTAGATAAATGGTTAGAGAGTTCATGTAAGTTTATTATGTATGTATTGATATCTCTATTTCCTTTAAATATTTCTTGACCATCAATAGAGATTACAAGACATTCATTTGAGGTGAAAATTACTTTGTTTCCTTTATCACATAATTGACTTACACTTAGCAAGTTATGTTTTAAGCCATCAACAAGTAAAACATCCTTAATAAAAGTAGTACCATTAATACCAATAGAACCAATGCCAATTACCTTACCCTTTGCATTGTTTCCAAAGGTAACTTTACCTCCATCAATACTTTTGATTTCATTGAAGAGTTCTTTGTCTCCTGTCATATGCCTTGAGCATCCACTGTCAACAAGCCATGCATTTTTGTTTATTGTGGACTTGAGGCATACCTACAGAGTTACAAATCAAGTATGATATTTAGGTACCCAAATGAGTTTGGGTCCTTGGGGGTTAGCAAATGAAGGTTGCCAATGAGTCTTCCTTATCCAGCAATGTTTATTTATGTGACCTATTTCCATACAATAATTACATTGTTTAGGTCTAAACTTGCTTTTTGGTCTTGTGCTGTATTTAAATGCCATAATTTTATTAATATGATTTTGAGAACAATGGCATGCACATTCATGATTAATTTGCATTTTTCTAGATGCATGTTTCTTATACATAAAGGCATGATTAGTCTTTTGAGGATTGTTTCTTAGGTTTACTAATCTTTGATTATTCCTTTTATGTATAGAGGGATTAGTATACTTATTCTTTGGTGCTTTTCCAGCAAGTGTGGAGATGTGATGTTCTTTAGGTTTGACAAATATAGTTTTGTTAGAAGATGATGATGTGTCTTTAAACCCTAGACCATGTCTTACTAAAGGTGGTCTTTGAGACACAATGAGAGTGTCTAAGCTCTCTTTACCCTTGTGAAATTTAGAAATGGAATTTCTAAGTTCTTCAACTTCATTTTTCAAAGTATTGTTTTCTTTTAAAAGTGAAGTTGTTGAGGGTCTTGATGAGTATTCATCTAATGACTTTTGAAGAGATTCATTAGATGATTTAAGCTTTATGTTCTCCTTTTCTAAGCCATCTATCTTATTTTTCAAATTAGAGATATTATTTCTATAAGTACTAAATTTACTTCTATATTTCTCTAATTCTATATTTAAATCTTCTATTAGGCTTTGCTCATCATCATCATCATCACTATCACTATCATTATCACTACTATCATTATTGAAAGAGTATGAGTGTAGTGATCTTACTTTGTCCGAGATGTGATCCTCAATAGCCATGAAGCATAGGTTGACCTCTTCATTTTCATTATCATCTTTTTCGCTTGATGAGCTTTCGTCATCCCATGTGGCTTTGTGACCTTTCTCCCCACTGTCTCTTTGGAATTTGCTCTTATGCTTCTTGAGCCTTGGACATTCAGGTTTGCATTTTACCTCTTCCTTATTTCTGTATGTATCATTTGAAGTTTGTTTGAGGTTTCTTTGCCTGAATTTTCTGGAATTGCTCATTTTCTTCTCAATGATTCTTTTTAATCTTCTTGAAAGCATAGCGATGTCCTCATTTTCATCATCACTCATTTCTTCATCATCTTCACTTTCTTCTTGAGATTTTGAAGTAGAGGCTTTGAGTGCTAATGGTTTTCTTTTCTCTGGCTCTGCCTCAAGCTCTCTATCTCTCTTTACTGCCATCTCATGTGTAAGAAGCTTACCAATCAGCACATCAATGTTCATGATACTCATATCTTCATTTGCTTCTTCTATGCCAACAATTCTTGAACCATAGTCTTTAAGAGGAAGACTTCTCAGGATTTTATTGTTTATATCTTCCAAGCTCAGATGCTTCCCAAGTTTCCTCATTCCATTTATAATGGATAGAAGACGGTTAGTCATATCAGTGATTGACTCATTTGATTTCATTTTGAAGAGCTCATATTCTGAGGTTAGAAGTTGAATCTTCTTGGATTTGACTTGCTTAGTTCCCTCATGATAGTTCTCCAATGTCTTCCACATACTAAATGTTGTTGAGCAATGTTGTATTCTCCCACATTCTTCAATAGATAATGAGCTTGATAGAATTGTCATTGCCCTTTTATTTTTGAAATTTGCTCTTCTTTGGGGCTCAGTTCATTCATCTCTTGATAGGATTTCCTCTTCACCATCAGCTCCTCTTCTCGTTGGTGGTGTCCATTCTTTTCGTACACTATCCCAGACTTCAATTCCTTCACTATCCAAGTATGTCTCCATCCTAAACTTCCAATGGGCATAGTTTGCTCCATCAAAGTAAGGTTTGAGACTTTGGAATCCTTCACTGGCCATATCTAACTCTTTACTAGCGCTTTTTAGGCTTTGATGCTAGACAAGGCTCTGATACCAATTGTTGCCCAGATATTAGACCAAGAAGGGGGGTTGAATTGGAGTTTCTAAAAATTAAACTTTAAAGTGCGGAAATAAAATTGCTAATTTTAAAAGGGATAGAGAAAATCAGACACAAAGATTTATAGAGGTTCGGGTATTAACAAACCCTACTCCTCTCCCCAATCGCAATTGGGAGTTTTACTAACACACTAAGAGTTACAATGGAGTTTTACAAGCTCACTCCCAACTATGGTGTTTCTCACAATGGCTCACACCTAACCCAGAAATCCCTTGTGTTTTAATGGCTCACACAATAACCAATTCCTTTATGTTTTACAGGCTCACACAAACAACCTACACTTGTGTTTTACAGGCTCACACAATAACCTACACTTTGTGTTTTACAGGCTCACACAAACAACCTTTTAAATTTGTGTTTTGGAGGTTCACACAACTAACCCTTACAAGTGTTCTTCTCTTAACCCAGAACTACCCAATGCTCACTTGAGTAAAGATTACAGAGAGAACCACTTATAAATCTTTATTGCTCAAATATGAGGAGCAAAAAGATTTTTACAGAGAATAGATTTGTTCGCAAAGCATAAAAATACAAGATAGCTTGTGATTTGAAATATATACTAATCTTTTGTTTTTCTTATTATTCTCTTATCATCCTCTTGTTTCTTAATGCATAAATGACTTCCATTTATACTCTCATGGCTAAATATAGCCGTTGGGGTGCATTAATTTAGAAACTAGCCGTTATACCAACCAAAAAACCGCGCCTGACATTTTTCTCTTTCATTGGTCACGGGCGTGAATATGCTTGTCATGGGGGTGAAAGTTCTTCCCAAGCCGTGACTGAAGTGGTGACCTTGGTCGTGAAGCTCTCTGGAATGTCTTGTCATATAGAGTCACGGGCGTGACGTTAATTAGTCACGGGCGTGACACTCTTCCCAGCCGTGAGAGAAGTGGTGACTGAAGTCGTGAAGCTCTCTGGATGAAATTGAATGTATCCTTCACGGGGGTGACACCTACATTCACGGGGGTGAACATCTTCACAGCCATGACCAAAGTGGTGACTCTGGTCGTGAAGCTCTCTGGTTGAATTTACACAACTCTTCACGGGAGTGACACCTCTAGTCACGGGGGTGACTGAAATGCTTACTTCACGGTTTGGTTTTCTTTCATGGTCGTGAACTTCAAATGTTGGTTTTGGTAACGGCTAGCTTTGTTCACGGGAGTGACTCCTAGAGTCACGGCAGTGAACATGCTACTTCTTGCTTTTTGTTTCTGAAGTATTATTCTTCCAATTCTCCATTCTTGCTATTTTAATTCATGTCCTGTATAATACACTTAAAGCAAGTATGTTAAATACAATATTGCTATATTATTTATTATCATCAAAATGACGGAAATACCCCTCAAGGTTAACAATTATTTTATTTTATATGCTATTATACATAAAATATTTTTCTATTACTTTCTTTAAAAAAAATTGAATCAATTTTTTGATAATTAATAAAATACTAATTTCTTACAAAAGAAAAAAATGAAAAGTAATATTTTATCGTTAACATTTTTCCATTGTTAAAAAATATAGAAATGTAATATGGTTTTTCTAATATTAGTCATCAATTGAGTAAAATTATTGTAAAATTATAATATTGGTTTTGGGTCTAGGTCACCCATATAGGCTTGACACCTTATTCAAACTAATTTAAAAAATAAAATGGGAGAAACAATTATACTATGATAATAACTGCTCTCTCACTCGATCTTCCTTGTGAGCATAAAAAAAATTAAAGCATAAAAAAGTAAAAAAAAAATTCTTAGCAAATTTTCTTTCAATCTTCAATACTCAAAATGAGCAAAAATGTTTGTATTGAGGATTAAAAGTCAGTAATAGTATTTGGATTTCGTCGAAGCATTGAAAACACACATCGATTTTGAGATTAATAAGCAAGTAATTCTAACCTTTGATTTTACCTTCTACTGATAAACATGTTAGAGAGGTCTATATGACTGAATCTAAAAGAAAAAGGTGCTTCGGGCTCCGGTCAAAAAAAGTAGAATGGTAAATGTAATAGGCAAGGCAAATGAGGTAGGAAAGTCAATCTTAGTGGAAAGAAACACAAGATTATGAGACGCAATGGTAAGAAAAATAAGAACATGAACTATTTCAATTGTAAGAAGTCTAGTCATTTTGCTCGTGATTGCACTATATATTTGTAAAGCACTATATATTTGTAATTGTTTAATGATAGCTAAAATTGTTTCTTATTGGACTATAAACTCAACAACAACTAACCATATAGCAAGAGATCATTCTGCCTTTATGGAATTTTAATGGATTTTGAAAGGGAGTAAAAGTATCTACACGGGGAATAATGCTTCCATTGATGTGCTCCAAATCAGTACCTACAAGCTGATGCTGCGAGAAGATCGTACATTTTATCTCCATGACGTGCTTTATGCTTCTGAAGTTTGACAAATTTTAGTGTTTATTCTTGTCCTGCTAGGACTTGGTTTTAAATTGTGTTTACTAGTGGTTGTGTGCAAGTACTACTGGATGATGTTTATTATAGTTATGGATATTTGTTAAATGGTATCATGGTGTCAGACATTATTACTATAGATGTAGATACTTCAATATATGTTGTTGGTAATTCCAATAATATTTTATTGAATGATAATGTTAAATAGCATGCTATATTAAAACACATTGGGCATAATTGCTTAAAAATATTAGCCAAAGATAGTCTTTTAGGATCAAATGAGAAAATAGATTTGTCTATTTTTTAGCATTGTTTAGCTAAAAAAACAACAAAATTATTGTTTGGAAAATGTAAAAGATCCACATTTCCTTTGCAACTTATCCATTCTGATATTTATGGCTCAATAAATGTGAGAACAAGACATGACGATCACTATTTCATCACTTTCATAGATATTTTCACCTGATATTGTTGTATTTACTTGATTTCCTATAAATCTAAAGAATTGGACTACTTTATATGGGATAGTAAATTGGTTGAGAACCAATTGAATATGAATATTAAAACATTGTGAATCAATCGAGGTCGTGAATATCTATTTGAGTTTTCAAAAGTTATTATGATGACAAGGGTATAACTAGAAAACTAATTATTCCTTCTACTTCACAACAAAATGGTATAATAAAAAGAATGAATAAAATTTCATTGGACATGAATAGGTCAATGATGGCGTAAGCTAATTTGCCCATTTCTTTTTAGGGGGATGTGTTACTAACTATAACATATATTTTTAATCGTGTAACTTCAAGGTATGTTCCTTCCAACCTATATGAGTAATGGAAAGGCGAAAAACTTGATTTAGGTAATTTGCACCCATGGGGATGTGAAGTTTACATCCATAATACTTCTCATGTGGTCCAAGGGGGAATAAGTGTTTTTTTACAAGATATTCTAAATTCTCCAAAGGACATGTATTTTTGGGAGAAAATTCAAATGGAAAAGTAATAGAAATTGAGTCACAAGATGTCATTTTCTTAGAAGAGAAATTTCCTGAAAGAGTGAGATGAACAAAGATTTATGACTATATGAAGTGGAAGATCTTGAGACTAGTGAGAGTAAAACTATGCTTAAATTAGCTCATACAGAGCAAGAAGATATGCATTCTCTTGTTCCACCTAAAGCTATTGAGATTAAAAAGATGAAAAATTCTATTCCAATTGAGCAATATTGTGAGTAATTTCAACCTCAACGTAGTAATCATAAAAGAATTCTCCATCATCGATTTGAGATTGAGGGGAAGCTTTTTTGATTGCTCTAAATGATGAAGATGAGCCTAAAATAGTACAACATGCTCTTTCTAGTCATAAAGCTAAGGAATGATAGTTATGGAAGAGGAAATTGATTTTATGAAATATAATCAAATTTGGAATTTTGTTGATTTACCGTTAGGCTGTAAGACCATTAGAAATAAGTGAGTTCTCAAAATTAAATGTAAGGCGAATGAGAAAATTAAAAGATATAAAGCTTGATTAGTAGCCAAAGGGTATACATAACAAGAGGGAATTGACTATAAAAAGATGTTTTTACTTGTGAAATTTGCATTAGTTTGCCTCATTCTAGCTATTATAGCACAAATGGACCTAGAATTATATCAAATGGAAGTCAAGACTGATTTTCTCAATGAAGAATTAGATTAAGATGTCTATATGGATCACCTTTAGGTTTTGAATTTAAAGGTCAAATGCACAAAGTTTGCAAAAATCAAAATATCTATTTATGTTCTTAAACAAGCTCTAGACAATGGAACCTCATATTTCATCATGCCATGTTAAAAGACGGTTTCATGATGATGAAAGAGAACCATTGTGTACATATCAAACATTCAAATAATGGATTCATAATTCTATCCTTATATATTGATGACATTTTAATAGCTGAAAATGATAATGAATTGATTGATATTATCAAAAAATGGTTATCATCGAACTTCGAAATGAAAGACATAAGGGAGGTTAGTTATGTACTTGGTGTTAAGATCTTAAGAGATCGATTGAGACTTATATTAAGAAAATATTAGAGCATTACCATATGCATGATTGCAAGCCCATGTATACCCTTGTCGAAAGGAATTTGAGCCTTAGTCTTGACATATGTCCCAAGATATATGATGAAAATGAACGAATGTCCAAAATACCTTATTTCAACGTTGTCAGTAGTTTAATGTATGCAATGATGTGCACACGTACGAACATTTGCTATGTTATTGGGCTAGTGAGTATATTTCAATCTAATCAAGATCTGAAAAGGTCATGTTTATCATTTTAGGCCCTGACTGACAAAAGTGTTTCACGATCGAATGTGTCAGACCGACTAGAAACCAAATGTGTTCACAATAGAAACATATACAATATGATCAGAGTCTAAAATTTGATTGTATATATAAGTGAGAAGATTTATTTCTGGCATTTGACGTTATGTTTCTGCGCTAAAATCAATAAAAGGACTAAACCATATGTAACACTCTTTCATATAATTAGAATAAACCCAACTATATAAGCGAGCATTATGATGCCACATTTTGAAATCTGATTAAAATGAAACTTTTTTTAAATCATTTTGGTTGCATCATGACTATGATGACTATTTTAAAAGTCTTGTGAGAAATATACAAAGAGAATGCAATTATAAAAGACATCGTCATATTTAAATATAACCTATTGGGCTTGAATTGTCCTTAAGGTTTACAAATACATATTCAAATAGATTACATGTTTAAAACGTTTACATGACTTTAAACAAAAGACATCTTGGTGTATCACCAATCCAATGGTGTTTGTCTTGTGACCCTTTAAATTGGGTTCTTATATCTGTGAGCAACTCTCTAGTCATCTCCAAACCTACATGTGAGAAATGCCCACACACTAAGAAACTTGTGCTTAATGGTATATATGTGCATATTCATGTATATATAACATATTAACCATTTTACACTATGATTTCTCATGTACAAAACTTATATGCCAAGTTTAGTTTACTATCCTTCTTGGTGTTTGCCTAAACATATGAATTTTTAGTGTACTATTCCACATAGAAAATTATACATCCATCCAATAATACGACATGTAATAACTATAACCATACATTCATAATCATGATCATGCATAGATATATTCAATTATGACACAGCTTGCTTAGCATGTAAGAATGCATCATATTATACCAATAATCATAATCATGCTCAACAAATAATTCACATCAATCATATCATCTACTTGTCTTAATAACATTCATAAACTAATTTATCATATTCTTTTTATTTCTTCTAAGTTACTTTAACCGGACTATTCGGATACAAATTATGGGCCGAGAGTGCTTGATCGAGCTAAAACTACCATGTCCACTATCTATATGTGTTCGATTGAGTTTATTAATCAGGAGCACTCGATTGAGCTTCAACTCATGATTGCATGCATATTAGGATTAAGGGCGCTTACACATGAACTTAAGCCACATTGTTCTCATAATATAGTCAAATATTTCTTTTTTTACCAAATCTAGGGCATTCGACCAAGATTCAACCATTTTTTCGTGATTACATATTTCATTCATTTGACATTTTTACCCTATAGTACCATTTTACCCATCCATGACATGTCATTTATCATATCTCAAGTCCTATATTAGAGTAACTAGTTTATCTAGTTTTAATACTCATACTATATCTTATGTTAACATTACGTATAATTAATTCCTCACACAAATTGTATACAATTGATATCATCATAATCCTTTCTTTTCAAAAGTCATTCATAATTATAACCTTTGTATGCTCACCTGAACTTAGTAACATATTCAAATTTTTTACTCATATATTATGCCAAATTCATGTTTCTCATGTTTATCATGACCACATACATGTACACAAGATGGATAATTCATATGATATCATGTTTAATACATAGATTCTCATTCAATATTCATGTTGTCATATCATAACATAAATGCCATAGTAATTCATCATATACCACGTCATATGATCTATTTTTACTTCTACTTGTGTCTTATTTTTATTAATCAATATAAATAAATACTGCTCATTTTTGTATACTTACATGCTTGCTTAATTACTCATTTCATCTTACCTCTACATATGTTAGTCCATATACATTTCTTATTCTTAGCCTGCTTCTAGTCATAATAGATGTTATGGCATATCATGGTTGAAAATACTTCAAATCATATAACAATCAATATATAATTCATCACCTTTCTATATGGGTTCATGGTCATGAAAGGAGTTTCACGGCCGTGAACACACCCTTCATGGTTTGGTCGTAACATCTTTGACCTTCCCCACATGCATTTCATTTGAACATATGCATCTTCCATATAATCCAATTGAACACATGCATTTCATACATATTTTCTTAGGAACACGTTCATGGCACGCACTAGCTATGTGTCATAATATTTGGCAATTGTATCGAGTCGCACGTGTGTACTTATAACCTAAAGGAGGATAACAAAGCATTAGAAATAAATTGATTAAGGTGACTAAAATAAAGTAAAAAAAATGATTAGATTAAGATTAGTAAACATTTACATTGTTAATTTAGTTAAATCGGGTCAAATGATTAAGCTATATTATTGTGTGAATTAATGGAATTATAAATATATGTAAATAATAATAATAATAATAATAATAATATAGAAAAAATAAAATGAAATGAAATAAAAGGAAAATAAAAGAAAGGAGAAGATAAAAGAGAATAGAAAAGAAAAGAGAAAAGAGAAGAGATGAAGAGAAAAAGATAAAAAGACAAAAACAAAAAGATAGCTTTATCTTCCTCCCCCATTTATGCCTCCTCACTTCAGCTCCGTTTTCTTCTTCATCTTCCTCCATTCCAGAACTCAATTCTTTCTTGTTTCACTTGGTTTTTAAGGAAAATTTATCCCTTGCAATTTTATTCTTGGTAAGTAATCAATTCTTATTGCTATAAGGTTGATTTGAGTTGCTATGGTTCATTAATAGGCACGGAATTGCACCCCGATTTGATATTAATAGAAATTGATTTTGGAAAAGTTTAAAACACAAAAGTTGTTCATTTATATCTTAGATTTGTTTATATGTAAAAATATGTGCAATATGTTGTGTATAGGAAGAGCTATGCTCTCTTTCCTGAAACTGGTCAGGGTGTGAACCCTAGCCAAGATAGCTACTGTGTTCTTTGGTTTTGAATATATTAAAGTCATTATTGGAAGTATATAAAAACATAAAAGTTATATATATATGTATTATGTATCTGTATACCAAATTTTAGGTTCATATGTCTTATAAATTTTGAGTTATGGTGAATGAAATCATGACTGTTTCATGGTTTGAACTGCCTACTGAGTGCCCTAGGCAGACCCAACAACTTGTTTGGCTACGTTGAGCTCCTTAGAGCTAGATTCTGTAAATTATCAAAACATGAAAGTTATAGGTATATGTCTTATCTAAATATGGGGACTAATTTTCAGCTTAATATGTTATGTATAGACTAAGGTATGACCTTTGTAAGTTATACTGATCCAGAAGCCAATTCTATTCTGGACTAGTGAAATATTTGTTATAATTTGAAGCTCTTAGAGACATAATTGATAAAAGTTATAAACATAAAAAATGTTCCATTTGAACCCATATAAAGTTCTAGAAAATTGCATTAAAATATGACTTATATAGTATAAGTTATGATGAACCAACATTGATACCCTATACTACCAAAGGGCTGGAAATAAGGCAAAAAATAGAATACACTTAGAAATTCTACCAAAATTTGTACAATGATCCAATTATTCTAAAATGTTAACATGTTATATAATTATATGTAAATTTAATTAGGAACAAGAATCAGATTAATTGGTCAAGTATAGAAAATGTTATAAGCTAAACAGTCCCATAAGGTCACACTGTCTCATAGGGAAAAATTTAACTATTGATATGAACAATGCATATTAATTTGTTTAAGCCACATTAGGTCTCCCTAATCATGAGTTAATTGATTATGTTTTTATATTAGGCTTGCAACATATTGGAGACCCACAAGGGGTGGATAGACAATAAGTTAGGGGTCGGAATCAAAGGAGAAAGGTGAGTCTAATTATCAATTGAATTCTTTAGTGCAAATGAATGTTGTTTGTTATATGATTCATATGATTGTCATGATTGGTCATTGATATTATGAGGATGGATAATTTGTGACATTGTGGTGCATATAAATGGTATACATATGGTATATTTAAGGTATATGTTTGACATATGTGATATATATACATGGTATATGTATAGCATATACAAGGTATATGCGTGGCATATGAGGCATATATGCAGTATATGTATGCTATATGTGATAAGATACAATGGTTGATGAATGTTTAAGTACAAGTGCATATGCATATGGACTTAAAAGGCATTGTGACTAGTTAATCAATATTGTAAAGCAAAAAAAGAGGCTCATGGCCCAACAAATGTGCAAATGAAACAAATGATCAAGCTAGCTAGCAAATGCAAATGTTCACATGGCAAATGTTCACATGGAAACCCAAGGCAATGTCTATTTAACTTGGTCACAACAAAATGAAATAAGCAAAGCATTTGTATACGTAAGGAGTAATGATTATATGTTTCAACATTATTGATACTTATATGACACTGATGAATGGAATGGAATACATGGTATATATTGGATTTGTGATTTATTACTATGAGTTGTTTGGTACTTTAGAGCTCATTGGATGATTATTCTCATTGAGCCGCAACTCATCAATTTGCATCATTTTTCAGGTAAAGAAAAGTGATAGCTCATTTTGAGTTGTGTATAAAAGACATGGAGCACAGGTCACTCTCTCTCCTCGCATACTACTCGAGCATGAAAATATGTCATCTGCATTTTGTATTTACATGGTTGAATATGTATAGTCAATTTGGAATGAGTTTTAAAAATGTATAAACGAAAGCAACTCATAAATACTTATGTGTAAAGTTTATGTTTTAATATATGTGATATATCGTATTGTGGCAAAAGCCTCATTGTTAACTTGCAAATTCATTGAATGATATTACGGGGTATGAGACTTGCAAAGTCATTGAATGATATTACAGTATATGAGACTTTCAGAGTCATTGAATGATATTACAAGATATAAAAACAATTACTATCAATGTTAATAGGATATTTTGTCTTTCCAGCATGCTATGTGTGATTATTTGATACAGGGATATGTTATACTTAAATGCATAAGATGTGGTGTTACATTGGTGCCCATGAATCAAGCCATGAATCTACCCGTGAAGGCTTTTGGTCCAAATATCACATACATATGTTCATTTTATCGTGAAACATTGATCAAATAGTGAACAATTATATTCACAGGCATGAAGCCAAGCTTCACGGCTTGTGGTTATGAAATAGGTTGTGACTCAGTGCATGAAAAGGCTTGCATAAAACCTCATCTTTGTGACATGTCATTCACAACCATGATGTAGTGTTCACAGGCGTGAATCTAGAAAATTTTATTATTAGCCTGCTTCTAGTAATAATAGATGTTATGGCATATCATGGTTGAAAATACTTCAAATCATATAACAACCAACATATAATTCATCACCTTTCTATCTGGGGCTCATGGTCGTGAAAGGAGTTTCACGGCCATGAACACACCCTTCATGGTTTGGTACCCATGAATTAAGCCATGAATCTACCCGTGAAGGCTTTTGATCCAAATATCACATACATGTGTTCATTTTATCGTGAAACATTGATCAAGTGGTGAAGAATTATATTAACAGGCATGAAGCCAAGCTTCACGGCTTGTGGTCATGAAATAGGTTGTGACTCAGTGCGTGAAAGGGTCTGCTTAAAAATTCATCTTTGTGACATGTCATTCACAACCATGATGTAGTGTTCACGGGTGTGAATCTAGAAAATTTCTTTGTATAGAAATCATTCTTAAAACAAAGTATTTCCACGAATTCACTCAAAAATCCCTAAATTGGCTAATGCTAACCACTCCTATCAATACACAAGTGAACTCACAATAATATTTTCATGTTCTAATCTTTATTTCAACCCAGTTAAGTCATAATCATGCCAAAACAACAATAGATCTATAATTTCACCATTTTATATTCAAACACATCTATATGCATTCTAGTTCTTTATAAACACTATTAACTATCAAACATGCATTTTTACTTCATAAAAGTGTCACATAACATTAATATAACATATTTTGTGGTTTGAATGTATATATATACTAACTTTTACCAAAAAGCCTCTTTTAACCTCTTCAAGCATGATCTAAGCTTATCTTTCCTTTTGGGGTAATGTCTACCCTTTTTATAGTCTCCAAAATATTTCTTTTTTGGTTTAGGTTGGGTCCCTATAGATATATAGCTTCACTTTTCTTCCTTTCCCTTAAACCTCCAAGTTACAGCCGAAAAGCATCATCCCACACTATTCTTCTTTGATTTCCAACTTAGATGTATAGTTTTCATAGTGAAATTTTAGGTTTTTAGCTCTTAAATGAAGAGGAAGAAGAAAAAATGGAGAAGGATTGCAGAGAAATAAGTCTCATATGGGGAAGGAGAAGAGAAATGAGAGAGATGGGTTTTTATACCCTTATACAAAAAAATATCATTTTGGTCCCCGTACACATTCACGACCGTGAATATACCTCCACACCTGTGGAGGTAACCTTCATTAATAACTTACCTTAACAATTAAACTACTTTTTTTTATTTACCAACATATCATATAAGCCCAAATAGCAAACATTATACTGTAAATATGCAATTTTCACTCTGAAGTGTGAATCGTAGAACCGAAGATACTAAGACATAATATACATTGAGACATGATAGTTGATGAATTAAGTGCCAAAATTCATTTGTTTGGGGCGTAAAATCGAATAAATAAAATTTACAATGCGGCTTCATAGGAATAGTAGATAGCTTGAAAACCATTTAGAATGTTTTACTATAATTAAGTTTAATGTTGATTAGTTAAATTACAAAGGAATTAATTAATCTTAAATCACCATGCATGTATGCCACTTGGCTAACATGCAACCTAATCTAATTTTAATCATCATATAAAAAAGGAAATTTGGCCCATTTTATTCTTTTCTTTCAAAAGCAACAAATGGCCGCTCATAACCTCCTCCAAACTAAGCCTTTATTCTTCAACACTCTCCTAAATTTCTAATCTTTGCTTCTTAGATTAAACATTAGATTAGTATTAGAACAAGAAAGTGACAAGATTTCTCCTTTCCCCTATTATGACTGAGGCATCAAAAGGGATAGGTGATTCGACCAAAGCTTGAAGTTGATGAGAGGATGCTTGCATGTTGAGTTCAAGGCATGGAGAAACAGAATTTGGCTTTGCATGTTGAAATTGAAACAAATTAAAGGGAATAAGGGCCATTAGGACTCACAAATTTGAAGGAGTTTTAAAGATGAGTCCAAACTTCCTTTTGTGTGGCTGTGAGTTAACATATTCACTGCTTGATTTTTCCTTTTTGATTCTTTTCTTAAAAATTTAATGGTGAATGAAGTCTAATCTTTTGTTCTCCTTTTTTTTTTGTTGATTAAAGCAATGGATTAAACCATGTTGGAATGTGTTTAAGCGAAACACTTCAAGTGATGACTATTTGTGATGTGGTTATGTTAGATTTTATTCTTGCAAGGAAAATAATTGTTGAGGTCGAGGGGTAGAAGTGGAAAAATGACCATAAAGTGGGAGAAGAACTGAGTAATTGATATTAAGTAGTAGTACTAGTAATAATAGTAGTAGTAGTAGTAGTAGTACTAATAATAATAATAATAATAATAATAATAATAATAATAATAATAATAATAATAATAATAATAATAATAATAATAATAATAATAATAATAATAATAATAAGTTAATTAAAAGGAAAGTTGGAACTTAGGGAAAAACCTATTTGGATGAGACATAAGGAGCTTAAGGAGTGAAGACTTGGACCTTATTTTAAGACCATAGCATGAGATTTGAAAATTGCTAAGATGGCTGAATCATAAGTTGGACAATTGTTTTTAAAAGTTGTTAGCAAAAAAGATCGTATTAATTGAGGCAATTTAAGTTAAATTGAATGGTTAATTGTAATTAAACAGAGGTTAAGTAAAATCATAATTATGACCGAAGCTAGGGTAAAATGAAGATGCAAATTGGACTTAACAATAAACTAATATGACCAGTAGCATGCAGGAGTAGCATATTTTTAAGGCCTATGAACTGAGGTAAGTAATAGATATTGAAACTGGATAATTAAAGGTTATAATATAAGAAAATTCCCTAAAAATTGTTAGATTTAAGAACCTAAATGATAAAAAGGCTATAAGTTGAACGTAGGACAATTAGAATCGGACCATAAGTAAGTGGAAATATATCAAATTATGAAACATAACCTTATCAAGTTATAAGACTCGAGGAATTAACCCTAAATATCATATGAGATTGAGGATTTGCTTTGCTAATTTCGAAGACATTTAAATGTAATCGAGGTATTAAGATAGCTTAAATGAGAAGACTAACTACTACATAATTTATGTCAGGCATACCAACGCCGAAAAAGGTCAACACAAACGGGGGAAATGGTTGTATTGACATTAGAAAAATGTAAAACCAGGTTTGTATAAACTTATGACAATAGTCATAAGCATAAATAAGTTTAATTGAGTGGTATTAAAATGTATTGTGTTATGTTAGGTAATACCATGAATCTGTGTTATATGCACATGTGTTTTGGTAATTATGTGTATGTATGTCTATGTTTATTTGTAATATAAAGTGCTCTTAGATAATATGTATCTGGAAGTTGATAGGATAGGAAAGGAATGGAATACAGAAAAGTAATAGCCATTAAAGATAGGAAATTAATAGGAGATAACGATAATGGACAAACATAGATGTTTCTAAATAGTTATTAAAAAGATAGTGTTAAATGTGAAACATGATGTAATAATAAGTAAGGAACTTTTGGGAGTGACAGTAGTTGATAAATAGTTAGAAGCTGAAGTTAAAAAGGGAATGGAATACAAATAGCTAAGGAATGATTGTAACATAAAGTAATATTAGTTAATATTTGATTTTTAAAATGGTTATGACATAGAAATGATATAATAGAAAAGAGTAAGACACATATAAAGTAAAAATCATAATAACTTAAACTAAGAATGACAACTCTCATATGCATATTGATAATTGGACTAATTGATAAGCTGTGTTCTATGTTATATGTTTGCAATTAATTATATATGTTAGAAGAATTGATATGTCTAAGCAAGGATTTATTCTATGTATGCACATATGTGTTTACCTATCTATTGAAATATGAGTTAGTGAGTCATACACTGTAAGATAAAAATTAGTAAGGCAAAGATACTAGTATGACATGTTATATATGTGTGTTTTAAGGAAAGTATATGTTCAGTATATGACTACAATATAATTTGTATATATGTGTACATCATATGTCTGCAATGTATATATTTATAATGCAATAAGTCTATTAAGTACTAACCTGACATAAACATATGTAACATGTATGAGATTTATAAAAAGTATGTAAAAAATATAGTATGGAATGATATAAGAAATTAATGAATTGTGACCTCAAATAATTTTTTAAAAAACTTATTGGTAAGTAAAAAATGCCTAAAATGGACCTTGTGTGAATACATATGCATCAACTCGTAATTAAGTTTGGATTAGAGTCAAGTAAACTTGTTGGCATGCCAATTGTGACATTTTGTTCTGTCTGTGACATCTGGCTTCTGCTAGACCATTCAACTTTTAAGTCATGACTTTCTGATTTTGTTTTTGAGAATGCACAATGCTCTATTATTTGGATGATTATCATCATTTCTGACATATGCCTTTACATTCTATTGACCTTTGGGTTGGGTTACCCCTTGCATCTCCCTATTTGTCTAGTCTAGGTGGCAAGTTATAAGCAAATCATGTAAGCTTAAGGTGTGTGATGTAACATGTTATGTGACAACGTTTTACATAAGATATGCTCTGAAAGTATGACTTCTGTTATTTGCTTTATGATATATTATTAGAAAGGCATATTTTCTGTTATATGTTTTATGCTTTGATGTAAGAAACACTTGATTGGATTATAAGTAATATGATTTCTACCAGATAAGAGTATGTTTTGTTTGCTAATAGTGTTAAAGCATGATTCTCTGTAATTTACTTTATTGGTGAAATGTTAGAAGGCATGAAATGTTGCTTATATAATTTAAATAAGAATTATAGCTTATTTATATAAAATTTGCACCACTAAATGTAAGCTCAGTGTGGAGTTTTCTCTCATATGCATATATCAAATCAGAGGTTGATAGCGCCGCATAAATAAAGAGAGCTACAAAAATCAATGAGACCCATATCTAAAGTAACATAGCAGTCTAAGCCAGCCATTAGGGTTTAATTTTACATCGTGTAAATACCATTGAATATGTATTAAACTCGGTTATTCAATAAAATTGTTATAATTGTTATTTTAGTCAGGTCATGTCTATGTTTTATTATTCATTTGTGTGTGTAATATGTAAAAGATACAATAAGCTAAATAGAATGTAGCATCGCCTTACTCAATTGTGGTACAAAATGGTAAGGGGTATTATACAAATACTGGATTACAGTAAAAAAGATATTGAGATATCTAACAAGAACTTCATACTATATTGTCTACTATTAAGGAAAAGATTTGTGTTTGAATGGTTAATGATTAAGGAGGTGACCTTGATCAGCACAAATCAATTTCTGGGTATGCATTTTTACTTGACTGTGCGATATCGTGGAGTAGCAAAAAGCAGTCATGTATATCCTTAACAACAATGGAGGTTAAATATGTAACATGTTCCTCGGCTATACATTTGGTTGAAAAATTTTTTGCAGTATTTAGAAATTGTCAAAACAATATCTGAACCTGTAATAGTTTATTGTGACATTATGACTGCATTAGCCTATGCTAAAAATCTGAAGTATCATAGAGAGACCAAGCAAATTCATATTAGATATTACTATGTTAGAGACATGATTACACAAGAGGAAGTGGTTCTCAAATACATTTTTACAAGTAAAATGGTAGCATATCCATTTACCGAATCAATAGCTAGAGATGCGTTTGTTAGATATATGAAATCCTTAGTTCTATTTAGGATGTGATTGACTTGTATATTTTGAGAAACCATTTGTTTTTACTTGCAATAATATGATGCACATTTATTCTTAATTCGTTTCTTCATGAAATTTTCATTAAATGAATATGTTGGGAGTATTAGTTAGAAAATTTTGATGAAGTATGCCGATAAACTTAGTTTGACTCACTCACATGAGTAATCAACTTTAGTGTTGTATAACGAGTGGAAATGAGACCAATATATTGAAATATTAGGTAAATGACTATGACACTGTGGGAGCGATTTTAATTATATTTTTTGATAAAATGTCGTCTTAATAAGGATCAAAATGAGATTCTTAAAATACAAGAATTAACATGAATTATTTCTCTACCATTTATGTGTCTATTCAAATAAAGCTAAGTGTGAAATTATTTAATATTATTGAATGTGTAAATAAAAGTTTCAAGTTTAATGTTTTAAGAGCGATAAGACTAAGACTCATATAGTGTTATTTTAAAAGAGCGCGACATGCACTCTTTATTTTTTACAAGAAAATTATTGTTCCACCATAACATATATTTCATACTGCATGTGCTAGACGACCTATTAAGAATATAAAGAATAAATTTCTGCTTCTTCATTATGAATTCTTAAATACGGATTTCAAATCATTACTCATTGTAACTTTTGACTATATCATGAAACGATTAATTAATATTGACTATCTTAGAATTTTCCTACATTTATAACATGATTTGACTTAAAAGAACACTCATAGAAAAACGAGTTAGCTCGATCCCAATTGATATGAGGGCAAAAGGAATAATATTTTTGTTTATACACTCATTATTTGTATTCACCAGTTGGAGTTATTTCGCTTGATAGAGTTTGAAATAAATTAGAATATCAATAATTATAAGATTGATTTGAGTAGAAAATTTTTTAGGGATTGAATAATATTCAATCATGTGTAGAAAGAAAAATGCTTGGGGTAAACAAGTACACTATCAAGAGTAAATACATTATTAGGTTGATGTCTTATATATGACCTATAATTAAATTTATATATTAGAGCTCCCGTCATTTGTATGTTTTTATTCTGAATGACATTTTGGGATAGGTCAAACGTACAATAGGCGAATGAGAGACATTGGTTTTGGATCTGAGTCACTCATGTGGATTTTACTCAACCTAAACCTCATACAAACTAATTTAAAGAATAAAAATGGAAGGAACAGTTACATTGTGATAATATTTTTGTATGAGCATCAAACAATAGAAGCATGAAAAGTAAAAAAACAAAAAAGAAAAATTATTTGCAAATTTTCTCCCAATCTTCAAAAGTAAAAAAAAAATCTAATGTTCGAGCATCAAAGGTGTTTGTACTATGGATTAAAACTAGTTCTAATAATCAAATTTTACCGAAACTTTGGAAACACACATCAATTTTGGAATTAACAAGTAATTATAACCCTTGATTTCTTACATATAAATTGCACAAAAATTATTAGAACAAAAAATCATATGAATTAAAAATATGTAAATTTCATTAATCCCAAACAATGGCAATTTTAAAATTTGATAATGCTTTCATTTTCATGCGTGACGAGATCAAAACCTACTAGTAGCAAGCCTGATTAATATTTATAGCACTTTGTTAAAGAAAAAAAATGATGCAAAATGAAAAATTAGATCACATATGTTTACCAGCTGAAAATATTTCACAAACCTATACATACATAAATTAGTTTCGAATTTAATAAAGCTTTACTTATTAAAAAAAATAATTACATGATTTACCATAAGAAATCTGAAAATAGGGCTAACCAATTACACAACTTATCGGTTACCATAGTTGTAACATAGCGACAATTTGGTTTGTGTGAGAACTATAGGTCAAAAGAGTAAGATAAAAATAAAATACAAAAAAAAACATACATAAGCAAAATATCAGTTTTTTTTATTGCGAGAAGAATCCTTCTGATGCTAAATGGTTGAATAAAATTTTTTTTGTTTCAATTTTCACCGCGGTCTCATTATGCCATTAGACAATGTCACAACAGTCATTGAAGCGTATTGTCGGCACAACATTGGGCCGCATGCTGGGCAAGAGATAAGCGGATTACAGCTATACTAAAAATTCTTTTTAGGTAGTCACTCTTTTAATCCATTGCGCTAAAATGATATAACTTTATATCAAAATGGTGTAACTACAGTAAATTTATCTCCAATCCATTATACTATTTCTTATACCAAAAAAAATATTCTATATATATTCCTCTTTATACTTTATTTTATATTATTTTTTATTAATTTTAGACTACATAATTATTTTACAAAATAAATATTTTTTTAATATATTTATCCAATATTAAAAAATTTATTATTTAATCATATTATAAAATACAAATTCAATTTAATATCAAATATTAATAAAATTTTTAATTAAAAAAATATTAAAAAAAAACCCAATAAAAAAAACTTGACATTGAATAATTAATAATACAAGATTACAACAAAAAAATAATATTACTATTGATTTAATCATCTGAATTAGTATATTGCTCTCACAAATGCTCTATTAATGCATTACCTAGCGCAATATGAGCATCTTTATTTTTGATTTGTTTATGTTGAGCAAGAAATTGTTGAAATCAAAAATTTTCATCCACTTCCATTTCAACTATAGGATTGGGTGCATTCACTGTTTCATTAATTGGTGCGTTTAGATCACGTTCATCCTCAATTATCATATTGTGCATGATAATGCATGCAATTATTATATCATGCAACACTTCTTTTCTCCAAAATCGTGTTGGCCCTGCAATAATTGCAAATCGTGATTGCAAAACTCCAAACGGACGCTCAACATCTTTTTTACAAGCCTCTTGTCTCATTGCAAAATATATTTTCTCGGACCGCACGGTTCATGAATTGTTTGCACAATGGTGGACCATTTTGGATATATATTATCGGCTAAATAATAACACATATTATATTCTTTTCATTGAATAACATAATGAGAGGGAGGAGCAATACCTTGAGCAAGATTAGAAAATAAATGTGATGACTACAAGACATTAATATCATTATTTGTGCTCGGCATACCAAAATATGCATATCATATCCATAGATCATAATTCGCTACAGCTTCAAGAATAATTGTTGGTGATCCACTTCGACTTGCATATTGTCCGGCCTATGCTGTTGGACAATTTTTCCACTTCCAATGCATACAATCAATGTTGCCTAAGATTCCTGAAAAACCCACGTTGATGACCAACATAGAGTAGTCTAGCGATGTCACTAACATTAGGTGATCTAAGATATCTCTCTACAAATATTTTTACAATAGCACGACAAAATATTTTTAAACTTTCAATTGCAGTTGACTCACCAATTTTAACATATTCATCAGTAGCATCTGCTGGTAAATCATACGCTAACATTCGAAACACTGTTGTGACTTTTTGTAAAGTTGATAATCCAACTCTACTCAAGCCATCTATTCGTTGCTAGAAGTAGTTATCATGATCTTTAATTTCATCAATGATACGTAAAAATAAACTCCGAGACATACGATATCGGCAACGAAATATATCTTCACTGTATTATGGCCGATCAGAAAAATAATTATTAAATAAATTACGATATGCACATTCACGATCACGATTGATCACAATATGACCTGGAATAAAGCCACCATAAGTACTCTGATTGCTTTGTTGATTGATGTAAGACTCCAAAATCATGTTGTTATTGTGAATTGCATGAAAAATTGCTTCTTGTTCAACAATAAAATTACTCATTACTGATACATCTTCATTGTCATCTGAAGATGAAGATGAATTTTCGAATTGCACATTTGATGGACCTCCAATATTGAAGTTCATCTTTAAAGATTATCGTTTGAGTAATTTGGAGAGTATGAATACAAATATTTGATACGTAAATGATAATCAGTATGAATAAATTTCATAAATAATGGTTTTATTTATAGAAAAAAATTGATGAAATCCTAAGGTTAAAAATTATAATTCGACAGCTAAGATTATGATGAAATCCATCCGATGGCTAAGATTATGACAGCAATTGTGATAAGATTTAGATAGGGAATAAATTAATCCAATGGCTAAGATTATGATGAAATCCATCCGACGGCTAAAATTATGATGAAATCCATCCGACGGCTAAGATTATGACAGCAATTGTGATAAGATTTAGATAAGGAATAAATTAATCCAACGGCTAAGATTATGATAAAATCCATCTGACGGCTAAAATTATGATAAAATCCATCCTACGGCTAAGATTGTGATGAAATTCATCCGACGACTAAGATTATGACAGCAATTGTGATAAGATTTAGATAAGGAATAAATTAATCCAACGGCTAAGATTATGATGAAATCTATCCGACGGCTAAAATTATGATGAAATCCATCTTACGGCTAAGATTATGACAACAATTGTGATAAGATTTAGATAAGGAATAAATTAATCCAACGGCTAAGATTATGATGAAATCCATCCGACAGCTAAAATTATGATGAAATCCATCCTACGGCTAAGATTATGATGAAATTCATCTGACGGCTAAGATTATGACAGAAATTATAATAAGATTTAGATAAGGAATAAATTAATCCAACGGCTAAGATTATGATGAAATCCATCCGACGGCTAAGATTATGATGAAATCCATCCGACGACTAAGATTATGACAGCAATTGTGATAAGTTTTAGATAAGGAATAAATTAATCTAACGGTTAAGATTATGATGAAATTCATCCAACGGCTAAGATTATGATGAAATCCATCTAACGGCTAAGATTAAGATGAAATTCATTTGACGGCTAAGATTAAGATGAAATTCATTCGACGGCTAAGAATATGACAACAATCATGATAAGATTTAGATAAGGATGAAATTCATCCGACGGCTAAGATTATCATGAAATCCATCATACAGATAAATTATTGACTAGATATTCATTATCTATACTTTATCTGTATCACATGTTATATATATGTGTATACATCTTATATTAATTGCCCAATTTATATTTTGTATTTCATTACTCTACTTCAAACACTCTTTGCAAATATGTCTATTAGATCTTCTTCTTACAGTGTTGATGAAGATATGCTACTGTGTCAAGTTTATATGGACATTTCTCAAGACCCTATTACGGGTGTGAACCAATCTTCAAGTCAATGTTGGTCTCGTGTGGAAGATACATATAACAACGCAAGAACTGAATGTTGGGAGTATTGTAATAAAAGATCTGTGCAATCCCGAATTCAAACTATAGAGAAAGCTGTTCGAAAATTGAATTCTTGCATTCGACAAGTTGAAAATATGCATCCTAATGGTGCATCAGATAAAGATATTGTGAGTATTTTTTTTGCAAATATTTTTATTTTTTATTATTATATATCTGAAAAACTAAAATGTTATAGTTCAAATTATTTGCAGATAAATATAGCTAAAATATTATTGATGCAAGATGACAGTTACAAAAAAGGATTCAAAATTAACCATGTATGGAATATGGTGAGAAATTTTGAAAAATTTAAAGATAATGTCATAACATCAAGAAAAATAAATCGAAAGCAAAATTTAAATTATATTTCATCAGAGTCAAATAATCCCACTCCTGAGTCTCCAATATTGGCATCTCCCGGGTTTTCATAATTTTCTCTTAATTTAGATGATAATATTGGCGGTTTGTCATCAGAACGACTAATTGGGGTCAAAAATGACAAATTGAAGAGAAAAAATGATGAACAATTGTCATATGTCATTAACAATTTCAAAGAGGAAAATCAACAACTTTTATAGATGTTGACGAAGAATAATTCGGATCGACAACAACACCTTGAAATTCAAAGCAGAAATTTGGCATTAAAAGAATTGAATGAAGAAAATAAAAGTTTGATGCAAGACTTAAATACTATTAGCAATCTAAGAATTCGTGCATATATTGAAGCTGAACAAATACGAATTTTAGAAAAACGATCTCAACAACATCAAACACATCCACCTTCAGCATCTAATGAGTTTGAAGATTATTTTAATCATATTGGTAGATCTGGAACCGGTCTTCCAGATTATTAAATAATTAATTATTGCATTTTATTTGTTTTATGTTAGACATTTTAAATTTATATTATTAGTTTAGTTTTAATATTTTGTAATTTATTATGTGTTAGTAATAAATGTATTATTGTTTTAAATTATAATATATGTATTTTATATTTATATATTTTTTACATTTTATTTAATTTTTTTGTTCAATTATATTCAATTAAGAAATTAAATTATTATGCACTTAAAATTACATAATATTAAAAATATTATAATATAATTTAATTGGATGATATAATTTAATTAAATTGCAATTTAATTATGAACAAAAAAATCAATTTAAATATTAGTATTAATTAAACATCAATTTACTATTAATTAATTTTCAATTTACTAACATTATTTTTATTTAATTTTTCAATCAAATATATTTTAATATTAATTAAAATATATTTACTAATTAAAATTTTATTTATTTAAATATAATAAAATTATTTATAAAACAATATAAAATTTGGTAATTAAAAATTAAAAATTTTATTTTTCAATATAAATAAAATTATTTAATTTGAAAAAAAAATAAAAAATAACAAAATTAGTGTTCGCTCTCCTTCTTCTTCCTCCTTCTTCTTCTTCTTTCTCCCCTTCTTCTTCTTCTTCTTTATCCCCTCCTTCTTCTTCTTTCTCCTACAACTTAACTTCTCTTCTTTTTTTTTTAATATGAAATGATGTTAAACCTTGAGGGGTATTTCTGTCATTTTGATGATAACAAATAATATAGCAATATTGTATTTAACATACTTGTTTTTGTAAGTATATTATACAGGACATGAATTAAGATAGCAAGAATGGAGAATTGGAAGAATAATCCTTAAGAAACAAAATTCAAGTAGTAACATATTCACTGTCGTGACTCTAGGAGTCACTCCCGTGAAGGAAGCTAACCGTTACCAAAACAAACATTTGAAGGAAAAACAAATCGTGAAGTAAGCATTTAAGTCAACCCCGTGAATAAAGGTGTCACCCTCGTGAAGATTCATGCAATTTCATCCAGAAAGCTTCACGACCAGAGTCACCACTTGGATCACGAATGGAAAGATTGTCACGCCCGTGAATGAGTATGTCACGCCCGTGACTCTATATATCAAAATATTCCAGAGATCTTTACGACCAAGGTCACCACTTCAGTCACGGCTTGGGAAGAACTGTCACCCCCGTGACAAGTATAGTCACGCCCGCGAACAATGAAAGAGAAAAATATCAGACACAATTTTTTGGTTGGTACAACGACTAGTTTCTTATTTAATGCACCCCAATGGCTATATTCAGCCATGTGAGTATAAATGGAAGTCATCTATGCATTAAGAAGAGAAGAGAATGATAAGAAAAATAAAAGAATAGCATATACTTTGAATTTAATTCTTATTACAAGCTATTTGTAATTTCATACTTTGAGAACAAATCTATTATCTGTAAAAATCTTTTTGCTCCTCATATTTGAGCAAGAAAGATTTATAAGTGGTTCTTTCTGTAATATTTACTCAAGTGAGCTTTGGGTAGTTCTGGGTTAAGAGTAGAACACTTGTAAAGGTTAGTTGTGTGAACCTCCAAAACAAAAATTAATAGGTTGTTTGTGTGAGCCTGTAAAACACAAAGTGTAGGTTGTTTGTGTGAGCCTGTAAAACACAAAGTGTAGGTTGTTTGTGTGAGCCTATAAAACACAAAGTGTAGGTTGTTTGTGTGAGCCTGTAAAACACAAGGAATTGGTTATTGTGTGAGCCATTAAAACACAAGGGATTTCTGGGTTAGGTGTAAGTCATTGTGAGAAACACCAAAAGTTGGGAGTGAGCTTGTGAAACTCCATTGTAACACTTAATGTGTTAGTGAAACTCCCAATTGCGATTGGGGAGAGGAGTAGGGTTTGTTAACACATGAACCTCTATAAATCTGTGTGTCAAATTTTCTCTATCCCTCTTAAAATTAATCTTTTATTTTCGCACCTTATAATTTAATTTTTTGAAACTCCAATTCAACCCCCCTTCTTGGTTTAATATCTGGGCAACAATTGGTATCAGAGCCTTGTCTAGCATCGAAGCCTAAAAAGCACTAGTAAAGAGTAAGATATGGCCAGTGAAGGATTCCAGAGTCTCAAACCCTACTTTGATGGAGCAAATTATGCCCATTGGAAGTTTAGGATGGAGACATACTTGGATAATGAAGGAATTGAAGTCTGGGATAGAGTACGAAAAGAATGGACACCACCAACCAGAAGAGGAGCTGATGGTGAAGAGGAAATCCTATCAAAAGATGATTGGACAGAGCCTCAAAGAAGAGCAAATTTCAAAAACAATAAGGTAATGACAATCCAATCAAGCTCATTATCTATTGAAGAATGTGGGAGAATACAACACTGCTCAACAGTATATAGCATGTGGAAGACATTGAAGAACTATCATGAGGGAACTAAGCAAGTCAAATCTAAGAAGATTCAACTTCTAACCTCAAAATATGAGCTCTTCAAGATGAAATCCAATGAGTCAATCACTGACATGACCAACCGACTTCTATCCATTATAAATGGAATGAGGAAACTTGGGAAACATCTGAGTTTAGAAGATGTAAATAATAAAATCCTGAGAAGTCTTCCTCTTAAAGACTATGGTTTAAGAGTTGCTGGCATAGAAGAAGCAAATGAAGATATGAGCATCATGAATACTGATGTGCTGATTGGCAAGCTTCTCACACATAAGATGGCAGTGAAGAGAGATAGAGAGCTTGAAGCAGAGCCATAGAAAATAAAACCCTTAGCACTCAAAACCTCTACTTCAAAATCTCAAGAAGAAAGTGAAGATGATGAAGAGATGAGTGATGATGAAAATGAGGACATCACTATGCTTTCAAGGAGATTAAAAAGAATCATTGAGAAAAAAATGAGCAATTACAGAAAATTCAGGCAAAGAAACCTCAAACAACCTTCTAATGATACACATAGAAGTAAGGAAGAGGTAAAATGCTATGAATGTGGAAAGAAAGGACATATCAAACCAGAATGTCCAAGGCTCAAGAAGCATAAGAGCAAATACCAAAGAGTCAATGGGAAGAAAGGTCATAAAGCCACATGGGATGATGAAAGCTCTTCAAGTGAAAGAGATAATAATGAAATTCAAGAGGTCAACCTATGCTTCACGGCTATTGAGGATCACATCTCGAATAAGGTAAGATCATTATGTTGATGATATAATATTTGGTTCTACTAATGAGCTGCTTTGTCAAGAATTTGCTAAGTGCATGACTAGGGAATTTGAAATGAGCATGATGGAAGAACTTAAGTATTTCCTTAGTCTACAAATAAAGCAAAGTAATGAGGGCATATTCATTAACCAATCCAAATATGCCAAAGATTTAATCAAGAAATTTGGTATAGAAGGATGCAAAAATGCCAAGACTCCTATGAGCACATCAACAAAATTGGATAAAGATGAAAAGGGTAAGAGCATTAATGAAAAGCTTTATAGAGGTATGATCGGATCACTTTTATATCTTACTGCTTCTAGACCCGATATTATGTATTGTGTTTACTTATGTGCACGATTTCAATCAAGTCCTAAAGAATCTCATTTAAATGCTGTAAAAAGGATTTTAAGATATTTACATGGATCATTGCATATAGGTTTATGGTATCCTAGGAATTCATCTTTTTATATTATAGGATATTCAGATGCAGATTATGCTGGTAGTCCTTTGGATAGGAAAAGTACTTCAGGTACTTGTCACTTCATTGGAGAATGTTTGGTTTCTTGGTTTAATAAGAAACAAGTTTCAGTTGCTCTCTCAACTGCTGAAACTGAATATGTAGCAGTTGGATGCTGTTGTACACAAATTCTTTGGATGAAATAACAACTTAAGGACTATGGTCATGAGATGAACTATATACCTATAAAATGTGACAACACTAGTGCTATAAATCTTTCAAAGAATCCTATTCAACACTCTAGAAGCAAACATATTGACATTAGACACCACTTTATTAGAGATCATGTTCAATATGGAGATGTTGAATTAGAATTTATAAGCACAAAAAATCAATTAGCAAATATTTTCACTAAGTCTCTAAATGAGGAAAGATTTAATTTCATTAGAAGAGAACTTGGTATGATTGATGGATTAACTTTGTGATTGCAAAAAATATAATTGTTGATTTTAAATCATATCACAAGTTATAAGATAGAAATTTTGATGAGAATTCATATTTTAAGAAGTAGAATCTTTGTTGAAACGATTTAGTCTTGTTGAAGAACTTAATTTCAATTTGATGAAAATCTTAGGGGAGTCACGCCCGTGACATATATTCATGCCCGTGACTTAAGTAGCCCAAAGAGGCAGTGTCGTTCATGACTTCGGTTCACGACATGATGCACGACTTCAAGTGGTGAAACTTATTTTCACGGCTTGGGTCACGCCCGTGAAAATGGACTTTCACTCCCGTGAACAATTACACCCCAAAAACTCACAGAAGCTTTCACGCCTTGTGTCACGGCTTGCTTCACGGGCATAATTAGTGAAATTCAACAATTCACACCCGTGACCATTTATGCACCCTCGTGACCGATGATCATTCAAGCCCGTGATGTTCAAACATCATGCCCGTGAACATATTCACGCCTTTATCCACGGGTGAAACACTCATTCAGCAAACCGTGAACATGACCATTCACGCCCGTGAAACCATAAGTCACGCCCGTGAATGTATCAAGTATATAAGAGAACAACCAATTACAACCTTCATTTCAACTCCTCATCTCCCAAAACTGCTCTCATTTACTCTCATTCATTAAGACATTGAAGATTCTGACCCCAAAGACTTGAAATTTCACTATAAATACCACCAAAAGTTCGAAACTTCAGCAGAAATCATACATTTCTAGGGTTTTACATCAAATTTTCTGTCAAAATTATTTTCAACTCCATCAACAACAAATTTCTTCAAATATGGAGTCTGCTTCATCTAAGGGAAAGAGAAAGAAGTCCCATGCACCTAAGACGTATTTAGATTACCTCATGAACCACATTCCGGAGAATTGCCATCCTCGGTATGCAACTTTGAAGAAGAGACCTCTGTTATCTCAAGGTCCTTCGATTGGCAGACAGTCCATAGTCTCGGGCTTGAGATGGCTATGACAGAGCAACTACAAGCATGTCATCTCAAAGAGTTTGTTGAAATTCATCAGCCGACTCTGAGGGATCCAACGCTAGAATTTCTCAGCACATTGCAGGTTTCACTTACTGGAGTGGTGAAATTCTAACTCTGCAATAATCCTAACACCCTCAGCGCCAGCATTTGGAGAATTGTTCAACCTACCATCTGATGGCATTCTAAATGAGACTGAGGTAGAATTCTTTGCTCCTCTAGCCTGGACACATTTTGGCATCGGTTGCAGTTGGGATGTCAAGAAAACTAAGAGCACACATCTCAGGACCCCAGTACACAGGTATTTGCATAGGTTCCTAACCTATAGCATTTTTGCTAGGGAAAAAAGTAATGGAACTATTAGGAAGTCAGAACTCTTCCTATTTGAGATGGCTCGCAGGGGAGTCACAATGGCACTTTCCAAATGGTTTGCCAACCATCTTCTCTCCATTGCCACCAAGCCCACAGGAGATATTTTGATTGGGGCATATGTCACCCATATTGCAGTGAAGCTCAATTATTTGAAGCTGGATGACCATCACTTCAACATCATTCCTGCACATCCTCGAGATAGGCTGGATGTCGAGTCGTTCATCAAGATGGGGGCGGCTGTGAGAATCATTTTTCAGAACGATATCTTCTACCGCTTCACTGACACTACTGGGGAAATTATCTGGGAAGATAATGACACGGAGGATTTTAAAGCAGGCCTCCAGGGAGTCCAGCAGAAAAAGAGGGCTCGGGTTGAGGAAGCACCTCCAGCAGTCGAGCAGGACATTGGTCAGTCCTCAGCTTCCACACCATCCTTAGCGCAGCAGGTGGTTGACCTCTTGGCACCACGTTTTGAGCAGCTGCAGACTTCCATGGATGAGAGGTTGGAAAACCTCAAGGACTTCATGGAGTCTCGGATGGACAACCTTGAGGCTGAAGTAGCTAGGCTTCGTGATAGGATGCCTGGCTAGGAGATAGGATAGAGTGTAGCCTAAATTTGATTGTTTTTAGCTTGTTTGTTATATTTATGTTTGCTTGTGTAGGAAATTTTTAAATTTCCTTTCTAAATATTTTAACTTAGTTTGTATCCTTTTTTCCTTTATGCAATATATATTTGCTTTTGTTTACTTCAATCTTCATATCCTTTTTGATTGATGACAAAATGGGGAGAAAACTAGCAATATATGATAATCTATATATGATAGATAGGCAATGAATTTTGAATCAAATAATTAAAAGTGAATTAACTTTGAAATGGATTAAAAAGATTTTGATTCAAAACTTCATATGCAAAGTATACAAATTGAGCTTTATATACCTTAGATACAACTTAAGTATACCTTGAATATACCTTAAAGCAAGTTACAAATATAAATATGCCATGATATACCTTAAATATATCTTACATGTACTTTATATCTTGAAAAGGAATTATGGTATGAATTAGATATACTTCTCGTATAACTTGCATATACTTAGAGTTTATTTAAAATGCTACATCATTATCTACTATTTTTGCACATGATAAATTTTTTATCCTAAGTATATTTTGAGGGGGAGACTTCTCAAAATCACATATTGCTAGATTATTTGTCACCATCAAAAAGGGGGAGATTATTAAACCTTGAGGGGTATTTCCGTCATTTTGATGATAATAAATAATATAGCAATATTGTATTTAACATACTTATTTTTGTAAGTATATTTTACAGGACATGAATTAAGATAGCAAGAATGGAAAATTGGAAGAATAATCCTTAAGAAACAAAATTCAAGTAGTAGCATGTTCACTGTCGTGACTCTAGGAGTCACTCCCGTGAAGGAAGCTAACCGTTACCAAAACCAACATTTGAAGTTCACGGCCATGAAGAAAAAACAAACCGTGAAGTAAGCATTTAAGTCACCCCCGTGAATAAAGATGTCACCCACGTGAAGATTCATGCAATTTCATCCAGAAAGCTTAACGACCAGAGTCACCACTTGGATCACGATTGGGAAGATTGTCACGCCCGTGAATGAGTATGTCACACCCATGACTCTATATGTCAAAACATTCCAGAGAGTTTCACGACCAAGGTCACCACTTCAGTCACGGCTTGGGAAGAACTGTCACCCCCGTGACAAGCATAGTCACGCACGTGAATAATGAAAGAGAAAAATATCAGGCGCGATTTTTTGGTTGGTACAACGGCTAGTTTTTTATTTAATGCATCCTAACGGCTATATTCAGCCATGAGAGTATAAATGGAAGTCATTTATGCATTAAGAAGAGAAGAGAATGATAAGAAAAACAAAAGAATAACATATACTTCGAATTTAATTCTTATTACAAGCTATTTGTACTTTCATACTTTGATAACAAATTTATTCTCTGTAAAAATCTTTTTGCTCCTCATATTTGAGCAAGAAAGATTTATAAGTGGTTCTCTCTGTAATCTTTACTCAAGTGAGCTTTGGGTAGTTCTGGGTTAGGAGTAAAACACTTGTAAGAATTAGTTATGTGAACCTCCAAAACACAAATTAATAGGTTGTTTGTGTGAGCCTATAAAACACAAAGTGTAGGTTGTTTGTGTGAGCCTGTAAAACACAAGGAATTGGTTATTGTGTGAGCCATTAAAACACAAGGGATTTATGGGTTAGGTGTAAGTCATTATGAGAAACACCAAAAGTTGGGAGTGAGCTTGTGAAACTTCATTGTAACACTTAGTGTGTTAGTGAAACTCCCAATTGCGATTGGGGAGAGGAGTAGGGTTTGTTAACACCCGAACCTCTATAAATCTGTGTGTCAAATTTTCTCTATCCCTCTTAAAATTAATCTTTTATTTCTGCACTTTATAATTTAATTTTTTGAAACTCCAATTCAATCCCCCCTTCTTGGTTTAATATCTAGGCAACAAATGACGTAGCTACAGTGTAACGCCAAATATGGCGTGGTACTTTAGCTAACACTATTTTTTTTACCATTTTAATTTTCGGTTGGAAATCAAAATTTTTATACTATTTTTATTTTTTTTATTTTTATATCAATTTAGTGTTGGTTGGAGATTATCAGATGTGTAAAAGGCTCAAACCAACAAAGATTGCCAATTGGGTTTAAGATTTGAGGGCAGATAGATAACTATCTTCATCTTTATCCTCAATCTCCTACACGCATTTACACATTAATAGGTATAGTTTTAGAAATAGAAACTGACAACTTTTTGTAGTAAAGCTCCCAGCCTTTCTGGGTCTGTCTATAAAGTTTCAAGTCTGGAATCAGCTCAGTGAACTTTTGCAGCATTGACTATGGGGAAATGGAGAAAGTTGGTTATTGGGTTAATGGTTTTGTGGGTTTTGAGTGTAAAGGCTGATACTTTAACACCATGTCAGTTTCCAGCAATTTATAACTTTGGTGACTCGAATTCAGACACTGGTGGCATATCTTCTGCGTTTGAGCCAATTCGGGCTCCTTATGGTGAAGCATTCTTTCATAAACCTGCAGGCAGAGATTCTGATGGCCGCCTCATCATTGATTTCATTGGTGACACTGAATTTGCTTTATGTTTTCTGTTTGTCTTTGTGTTTTTGTCTTTTTAGATGTGAGGGATGATTTGCTTAAGTTTGTATTTCTTGCAGCTGAGAAGTTTAAATTGCCATACTTGAGTGCTTACCTGAATTCGATTGGAACAAGTTATAGGCATGGAGCCAATTTTGCCACAGGTGGATCCACGATTAGAAGGCAGAATGAGACAATATTTGAGTATGGCATTAGCCCATTTTCTCTGGATATGCAGATTGTGCAGTTTGAACAGTTCAAATCAAGGACTGGCAATCTCTACTATCAAGGTTAGATTTTGATTTTTTGTAAAACTAGCTACTAACCAAAATTTTGAACTTTATTATTGTCCCATTTGTCGGTATTAATTATAATCCTTTTTCATTTATGTTTAGTGAAGAATACTCCAGAGGCAGAAAAACTCCCTAGACCTGAGGAATTCGCAAAGTCACTTTATACTTTTGATATTGGCCAAAATGATCTTTCCGTTGGGTTTAGAAAGATGAGCTTTGAACAGCTGCGAGCAGCATTGCCAGACATTATAAACCAGTTAGCTACAGCAGTCCAAGTTAGTACCAAGCACCTTTTTTGTAAACATCCTGTCAAGTTTATCTTAACAATAAAAATTTTCTGCAACTAAAATGCTTTAAAATTTTGATGGCTATATTGTCAATAAATTATGTTAATATTGATTGCTAGAACTAGCAACCTTCCAAAGTTTTTATACAGCTAGCCTTTGTTTATTTGGTGTAATTGAGCGTAAAAGAGGAGATAGTAAATATAATTTCCACTCTTCCATTGCGTGTATAAGAAATTAAGGAGGTCAACAAAAGTAAAGGGAGAGAAATTGAATTGTCCAAATTACTCTATGATGTCACTTTTATTTCCCTCCAAATTGGTGGGATTTAGTAGTAAATAAGAATTCTCTTTTGTTGTAATGTGTGAAATAACTATTATATCTTTAGTTGTAGCGGAAAAATATAACTTCCTTTTTTTTTTCTTTTTTTCTTTTTGAGGAAACCAAACAATGAAAGTAGATCATATTTATTTTCTATTTTGCTAGGACTTGGGTACGAGTATTCGACATGGGTACATATCTAGAAATCCAACTTCTTATTTTTTAAAATTATAGATATGTAGATACAACTAAAAATAATTCAAAATTAGCATACAAATATGGAGATACATTTATACACATAAAAATGTGAATATTTCAATTTTCATGTATAATAATTTAAGTTAAAAGATTTATTGAAGTATAACATTTATGTTAAAATAGCTAGACAAGCAATATAAAAATAAAATTTCTGTTTCAAGTGCCTAAGAAGAAAAAGAAAAAAGCAAAAAATTTCTACTAGCAGTGAGCAACTTAAGTTGAGGCATAAAATAGCTAGACAAGTATACCCACTCTTAAAGTGAAGGATCTAGAAATTATCTTATATCCATACTTATGTCATATTCTAAGGACACGAGTACTTCTTCATTTTTGAAATGTCCGAATAACATAGTTTATTTCACTGTCATTCCTTCATTAAAGTAGATCAGATTTCATTTGCAATGTTTTGTATCCAAACAAAGACTTAAAAGTTAAAAGGAAAAGTGATTGATTCTGATTGTGCTTCCAGCGTGTATATAATCAAGGAGGGAGGGCGTTTTGGATACACAACACAGGCCCAATTGGTTGCTTGCCAGTGAATCTGTTTTATGTTTCGAACCCACCTCCTGGTTATCTTGATGAGTTTGGCTGTGTTAAGGCTCAAAATGAGATGGCTGTAGAGTTCAACAGCAAGCTTAAGGATAGAATTACTAAACTAAGGGCCGTGCTCCCTGAAGCTGCAATCACTTATGTGGATGTGTATGCTGCTAAGCACGGACTTATCAGCAAAGCAAAGACTCTAGGTAAATTACATCATCTCTTAGTTTCATCATGACTATTTTTAAAGCCATGGTTGTAGCTATGAACATTAAATGCGACTTTCTCCACATTATTCAAGCTGAGAAAATAACTATTTTAAAATTTTTAGGAAATAATGCCTTACAAGGAGGGGATTCTGCTCAGTTTGTACTGAGATCTTTGCATTGTCTTATTTACAGGATTAGCTGATCCATTGAAGGTATGTTGCGGGTACCATGTGAACTTTGACCATATATGGTGTGGTAACAAGGGAATGGTTAACAATACTGAAGTTTATGGTGCTCCTTGCAAAGACACATCAATCTTTATAATCTGGGATGGTGTGCACTACACGCAGATGGCTAATCAATGGGTTGCTAATCATACACAGAATGGTTCATTGGCTGACCCTCCAATTCCAATTACTCATGCTTGTCATAGGCAACGAGTGAAGTAAGAGCTTCAGAACCTGAAATATTAGTATAAAAGTGTATCCTGTAGAATGTTTTTCGCAATATGCACGTAATTTGTTCTCAAGTTATCAAGTGATCTTGGGAGTTTTCCTCTAAATCATATTTGTAGCAATAAATCATCAGTTTCCCTATTCACAGTTCCTTATATCAAAGAGCACCTTTAGCTTGTTTAGCATTTTTCTTGTTATGTAACATTCTCTATCCAGAGTGCGTCAATGGTTATGAAATAACATGTTTAAGTTCACAAAACAGGGGTTTTATGCATGCTGTTATCTGGTTTTTGAGTCTCAAACTCTTATTGCTTACTAAATACTCAAACTCCTTTCTTTTAGCAAGTTCTTTCAGCAATTTCTTTCGTTTTCTATTTTTGGGTTAAAATACTCCGTCTTGTAATGGAAACATTGTTGTTATTTCTTTTGGTGAAGTTATTAAATACACCTGAGTGTATCACACCTCACACAAGCATACATTTTTTCAGCTATACACATGGTTCAGCCCTCAAAGGATATACATACACCTTTGCGATCTCCAACCCCACATTATTTAATAATTATCAGAGATCCAACACTTGCTCCATATCTCAAACCAGGCAATACTGATCACTCATGCCTTTCCACAAGCAATGTGCCACACCAGTGCATCTGATTTTCAGTTGCAGATGCTCCCTATAATGAATCGATGGGACCCTACCATGCCTTGAGTGGCATGGACACATGGTAACTTAGTTCCTTGAAGTTGATGGTGAAACAAATTCTTGTGGTTGTGGGCAAGGCTCGATCTCCTCGCTATGATTAAATTTCATCAAATGCCTGTCCACCAAAAACAATAACCTCATGTAATGTTATTTTAACATATATTTTCCGTTTTGAAGATGATGGGATAAATTGATTTAGACAAATAACCTCTGTGTTTAGCCACAATCCAAATATCTTATGCATACAAAATTAGATTGCAACACCAAAGCAAAATTTCATTTTTATGATTAGCAGCACAGGAAACAAAGGGAGTCAGAAAAAAAGCCCCATTTGTATATAAATTCCATTCAATATTACTAAATGTTTAAAATGTCACAAACAAGAGAAGAAAATTCGTTGAACAAAATACCCACAAAACAAAACAACCAGAATCAGCCTAATTTTGCATTTAATTATATATTAGCTGATGACCCAACCTCAAACCCCCAAATATTCAATATCAAAGGGATCGAGAATGATATAGAAACAAAATCATTTTTTGCATATGAACTCATAACTCCATACTACATTGGACTCATGATCCAAAAAATTTAACGAAAAGTGCAAAATAATTAGTTTGTTAGTACTTCAATTTTATTAAAACACACTCCAGAATAATGAAAAAATTATAAACAATTTAGTTGTTAAGTCCATCTACGAAAAATTGGAATCCCAGTAACCGTTTGGAATTATTTTTTATTTTTGAAAATCATAACTTTTTATAACCTTTTGCTTTATATTTTTCAATAATTATTCTTATTTATTTATTTATATCTCAGTATCAAACTCTATATTCCAACAGCATAAAGCAAAATTCTCGAAATTTTTTTGCCGTTCCTGACATGATCCATCTTCCTTAGCATTTCTGCATTGGCAATTCTCAATTTGAAGAGAATCTCCCTAATTTTTGAAGCAGAAGTCTCTATAGACTACTTTTATGGCTCAAATGTAAAAGAATCATGCTCCTACATCCAAATTACAAACTTGCAAATGGCTGCAACGGGACTTTGAACTGAAGCATATTTAATACTATAACTCATGTCAAAGAACTTGGTCAATCCATGGTGAAACAAAAACGTGTGGCACGTCTTTCCAAATGAGGAGAAGGTTGAGGGAGCACACATAATTGTCTGGTGAACATCACAATAACAATGATTATTCACAACAGCTATGCCTATAAACAAGGATTCATTGACGGTGTCCTTCGGGTAAGGCAACCACATTGTAAAAAGGTACCGCGCGCTGAGGCAAAGCTCCATCTTCCTCGTCATCATCAAATTCCAGCAAATACCTGTCCAACAACAACAAGAACGTGATACAACACTAGCAATGATTATATCCAAATGACAGAATTTACAACGTACATTTTTGTTTGTTGAAAATTTCAGTGCGCAACAAACCCAATAAAGCCCCTTATCCCCTCCCGGCCCAATTAAACATATATTTTCCCTTTTAGAGATCATAAGATAAATTGATTATCAAAAGAATAACTGTATTTAGTTATTATTAACCCTCAGAATAAGTGATGAAGAGGAGTAACATGAATACTGCAATCATTCAAGTAGAATGTTCCAAAGGCTACAGAACATTGCATAATTTCCATAAAAACATGCCAAGAGTACTTACTCGTCTGTCTTCCTCTGAAAATACACAGAATGGTAGACAAGTACACCCCATAATATGCACAATAAAAATAACTAGTTAGTCCAAATGCTCGCAAAGATATTCAAACTTGGGTAACTAGTAGCACAATCACTATATTTTGGATACAATATAATGAAAGAGGAGAATGCAAAAATTACCTTCCGTGGAGGACTGACAACAGTTGCCTTGTACAGCGCTGTTGTTCCTGGATAAACAGCCAATACATGTCTTCCAGGAGGAAAATCAGGAGCACTAGAAGGATCATTTTTCTTGGGGAAAGGTATAATGCATGACATAGGAAGCTTGTACTTTCTGAAAGTAACAGAAAAAAATTAACAACATTCCTGTGAAGTGCCAGCAAACCTAAAGCAGACATTTGAATGACTGAATGAAACTACTATATTTTATAGCAGGGAAAAAAACCAAAGGATAATCATGTTAACAGATACAAATTAGAGGGCTTTTTTCATACTTTTGGCCGCTACTCTCTTCATCATCACCTGGCTCCTCATCCAGTACTTCAAATCTGCAGAGCATGAAAATTTAAAGATAAAAGAAACATTTTGGATTGAAATCAAGAATTAAAAAAATATATGTACAATAAGCCATCACCATCACCATCACCATTTATTGAAAAAATAAGTAATAGAAATTAATCTAGACACTGAAAAAAGAAGAAAAAAAAACAACTGCCTATGTGCAACTCAACATTAGCTCCAAAAGGCAGTCATTAACATTACTCCTTTATTTGATAAGCCAAACCTTTAAGCTATGGCAAGAGCTTACAAATTAAGCTATTTAATATATAACGCTCCAAGAACCAGTGACAGAAATAACTCAAAAAATGGAGGAATAAAATGTATTTGCCAAATCTTACATAGTTAACTTTCTCCCTTTCAAGAGTTTATTCCTTTTTTTTTTTAATTTTCTAATTTTTTTACTCCTCAAAAGACCAGATTTTTCAATGACTAGTCAATGCCAAATATTTCTTTTGAGCTTGGCATCTCCACCTGAGGTCAGGTTGAGCATTTTTAAGACTTGGATACAATATTATCTCTTTCACTAGGCCATCATTGGCAAATAGTCACCCAACAAAGCCTTCCATGCATAGACAGCACCACAAAATGCATTACATACTTCTATAGCGTTGCATGATATGGTGTTTATTTAGGCAAATTAGTAAGCAAAAGCAAAATGTGATTGATGAAAATATTTTAACCTGAAACTTTAAGCTAAACATTGTTGTTATTAGCCTAGCAATTGTCAAAGCATGATTGAACAATTACAGCCAGGAAAAACATCAAATCATGGATTGCCTTAGCATAGACAACAAATATTGTGAAATTTAATAACAGCTCCATTATGGAAGTCATTATAATGTTATTTGCTGACTGCAAATAACAATGCCATATTAGCCGTAACTAAGTCCCCCATCCAGAGCACACACTGTGATAGTTATAATAATAGAAGGAAATAACACTGTTATTAAAACATCCATGCATCAAGAAAAATAATCAGTCATCATATTAAAAATGGCCAACTAGAACTTGATAAGTGCTGTAAGCTCATAACAAGTAGACTGACTAAAGAGCTAAAGCAACTCATGCACTAAAATTAAACTTACTCTTTTGTTTCTTGATCAAATTGAATTACTTTTACAATGTAAGCACATAACAAGTAGACTGACTAAAGAGCTAAAGCAACTCGTGCACTAAAATTAAACTTACTCTTTTGTTTCTCGATCAAATTGAATTACTTTTACAACAAACCACTCATCCTTCTCAGCATTATTACCTGTGACTCTAGCTGCTACCTAAAGAAGATGTCAAACATATCAGTGTAAAAGAATGAAAATAGAACTGGTCACATAAATGCTCATGCAAGTGATGTCATTAAAACAATATGATGGCAAACAGACATGATCAGTCACAAAAAGCCACATGCATACCCTACCTGTTCTCCCTTTAGACTAGCACAAGCATCAAGTTGATTTCTCATTTGAGTAGTAAGCCTTGCAATATCTGACTCAGACTTCATTCTTTTTCTTTTCTGATCAGTACCATCTGCAATTTTTTTGACATTGTCTCATAAACATAAAGTCTAAAGTTCCATAAATAACGACAATAGTCATTGAAATCTAATAAATAAAATAAAGCAATTTTTCTTGGTATAAGCAATTTACTCATGCTCAGAATCCAAATTTACAAATTATAAACGTTATTCTATAATCAATATTCTTCCTTAGTTACATAAATGTTTAGAACTAAGATAACCACTTTGTCATTCAACAAAACCCATAAACATGTCAAATTTTTCTGAAAGGTGTCAAGTAGCTAAGCGCATAAAGTCTGTTAACACCACACCAAGGGCGAACAGTTGAGTCCCTCCTTTAGTAAGGATATACCTATTAATGAACAGAAGTTGACTCATGAGTGTATATTCCTGCCACTAGCTCTCTTTCTGACAAGTTAATAGAAAAATCAGACATATTTAGCAAAAAGAAATTGTAAAACAGGCAACAGCATACAAAGAGCAGTTGTTGCTGGAATTTCAAATTTTAAAAATGAATAACTAATTTAATTATCCTGGAAAGAATGAGTTATCTCTAGGGTGTAGGAAAATTGTTTATCCAGAAGAAACGGGTCGCTAAGTTGAATTAAAAGAAATGCAAATTAAATATCATCCCTGAAAAATGATGAGAGATTTCAAAGTTCTTGAAGTGTGTGTATGTGTGCGTGTTTCTTTCTGTGTGTTTGTGTGTGTATGAATTTAGATATGTGTATCTGCAATTATATACATCTCATCAAAGAGATTCTCCCCAACAAAAATAAGTGGAGTTAATTGCTCATATGGCATACAGTGATGGACTATTTATTGTAAGGAAAAAAACATCTTTTTATGCAATGTATGCAAAGCTCACAGTTTGTAGCCCACACCTATCCTCCTTCGTTGTTGCCCTGGAGGCCCAGATGGAAGCAGAGCATCCAGTTGACCCAATAGGAGATGTGAGACACTGCATCCAAATACAAAAACAGTAAACTGGTTAAAGCTATTGAATCATATTTGGAAGTAAACGAGATCTAATCATGCAACCATGATCGAATATCACTCAAGGAATGGAAAGTTACTAAGTAGGCCACACACAGATTCAATTAAGAGATGAAGAGAGAGAGAAAGAAAGGAATATAATAGATGTTATCAGCTTCAGAAAAGATATTAATGGGTATACTTATATTCATCCTCTGAAAGATCCTTGGCCTGTGTATATAAACTTTTTAGCCTTGCTAAAGAATTATCACCAGGCTTCTCAACCATCTCAGGAGCTGCATTTTACATGCAACATGTCAAAATTCAACATAAACAACCAGTTATAGGCTGGGAAAAAAATGGAAGACTAAACTACAAAAACTTAAGCAACTTACAATGCAATAACAAAACAATATTTCAATATTAGCATCGAGTTATTTCAGATTGACCATTTACTACAATGAAACAACAAAGTATGAAAAAGCTAAATGTAATTCATTCAAATTGCATGCATCGTCTAACAAGAGAATTACTTGAAGAAAATCTCGAAAAGAATCAGAATTGTTCTACTTTTGCAAGCATCTAGCATTGAACCATGAAGAAAAAATAGAACTACCTCAATTATTTAAGAATTTATTATAGTTGATGACCAAACCTCTCGAGAGAAAGAAATTCCTACCAGCAATTATTCAATACCAAAAGGGGTAAAATAATGTTATAAATCTTGAGTTGGATCATAAAGTAAATTTATAAATGTTGGTGTTAAAAAGATATTAGTGTTCATATCCACAATCCATGCCAATTAAATATTATGTAAATTAAGGTACTATAAGCAATAAAAGACACTGCAAGTAATGAATTGCTAACACATTAAGATATTATGCAATCAAAAGCAAAAATATTAAACAACAAAACAAAAAATGAACTTCCAAAATTTACATCATGAATTTCTAAGAGTCAAAAATATTCCTCTAATGCATGTGCACATATGAGTTGATCAAAAGAGCTCGTGCATTGAACAATTTGAAATGTGTCTAAAATGATGGAGTTGCTTTTTTCCCATGTCTGTTTATATAGCAATCTCTGTTTATATGGCATTTTGATTGCAATCATTTATTGATTCAGGCAATACTAAATTCCACTTTAAGTAGAGAAACCCAATAGTTATATTTATTCAACTATCAACTAAATGCAAGATAAGAATTAGAAATTGAAGTGTTGACTCTTTTTCCATAACACATTGAGTTTCATAAGTAAGCAAACTGAAAATGGACATTCATCATTACTCTTTTACATATATGAAATACCATACACATTTCATAAACTGAAAAGCTACATCCATGATAATGAAGTAATCACTTCATTTTTAATCCATTAATTTAACATTTGAGAATGTGACATGTAATATACTTTGGTAAAAATGAAAAGTAACAAACATTTTAACAAAGTAATTAGTCTAGGGACCCGTCTGGTTTCAGCTTTTGCATTGGAATGGGGTGGAATTGGAATTGAAATTGTTATTCATTTTTTGTGTATGGTTTAGTATGAAACCGGAATTTGAATCCGCTTAAAACTGTTTGGAACATAAGCATCTTGGAATCAGAATTATCAACTTTCCAAATTATTCCCCTCCAAAAACATACATAATAAATAATAATAATATACATTGCAAAAATTGAAGTGGAATACAAGAAATATAGAACAACAAAGTACATATCGAATATTTAATAAGCTAATAAGATTTAGAAAATAATTATATTTTTATTTCCTGGTCAAAACAATTATAATTATCATTGTTTTTATCAAATTAAATTATATAAAATCATTAAGAAAGAAAGATATTTTTCTCAATTAAATAATTAAATAAACTAGTTATGATAGGAAGCTAATTTTGGAAGATAATTTTGATTGCCCGGGGAATGGGATTTGATTAACTAGAGGGAGAGGGCTCATTCCCTAGTATTTTTTTCTCTAACCAAATACTATACTAGGAATAGCTCATTGTGATTTCGATTCATCCGAACCAAATGCCATTTAGATACATAATGACTGCTACAAAAAGGCATGAAAAGATAATTCTCAAAATACATTAAAATCCATCATGAAAGCAGATAATTCTTTTTGTAGAAGATTGGACTTCCCTATTGTCATAATAAAAGTTTCTTGTAGTTGAGCATTACAATATTAAGTATATAAATATATATTGATGGATGTGCCGCATATTAGGCCCAAATACTCATAGCAATAAAAAGAGATCCTTAGCATTGATGTCATATATTCTCCAACACAAAAGGCCATTATTTATCCATATATTCTCAAACCATTACTCATACAAGTCTACTCAGCTTGACACTCATGATTACTTTATTAAGATGTGAGTTGTACAGAGAAACCTTGTCTGAGATCAGAAATTATGATTTCATTTGACATTTGAGGTATTATTTCCTACGTTATTTCAATTCCTTAAACAGATGAAGCTTTTGCTTCACAAAGCTTTTCCATTTTGCATTGCAAACCTTTCAACCAGCCTCAAATCTGCTAGCAATGCAGTGGATTGAGGGGATTGGGTAAATTTAAATATAACATAGTTTAGTTCACACTATCATGTCTGGAATCATTTTATGAATATAACATTTTACGAAGCATATGTGATAAAACAGAAAACTAACAAAAAGAATACTCTGTCATGGCAAATAACATAAAATGAGTTAAACACTTCCAAAACCACAACAACCAATACTTCCATAGATATGTAATCGGAAGTACATACAAAAAACAGAGTATTAAAGTCCCTAAGTGGGAGCAATGCATTTGATTTCATGCCCAAAAATGTAACATAATGGATTTTCATTCCAACTAGTTTTCCTATCACGCAACCTTTGACAATTAACAAGAGCATAACATAAATTTTAATTGGGATCAGATTTTCTATTAAGCATGCTCTAAGAATATAGTCTTAAATTGCAACATAGTAGAGAATTCTAGCATCAAATCAAGCCATGTTCATCTCTGCCTGTCCAACCCTAATCAAATACATATTAAAACCATGCATCCACGCACTTTCCAGCTCAAAGAACCGACTCCTCATATAGACCCAATTAACAGTTTTGATTTACTCATCTTATCTGTGTTGAAATTCGAGGGGAAAGATTATATTCTTCTTCCTAGCCATTAATGAAGCCAAAAAGGTAAAGAGATGGATATATCAGTTAGTACTAGCACACTGGGTCCGCAATCAACAATGGATTTAAATTTTTCTCCTTTTTGACAAATAATTAAGAGTTACGTTCATTTTTTAACCAAATAGACAAATCATATTTTGGATCATCGCTAAAATATGAACACCGTATTGCTATAGAGCTCAATATATGAAAAGTGACCTTTCATTTAATTACTGGTAACCTCAAATTTAAACGAATTCCTACAAAATTTTAGCTCAAACACAAATAAAACACCAGCATTCACTAATCTAACCCAAAGCCATCAACCTCAGAGTAACCAAAAACATAAAAATGTATACTGCATTAGATCATAAAAAAATTAGAAGACTTACAAGCTTGGAGCTTTTTGTGCATCTTATTGATCTCTGAAAGCACTTCCTCTTGTTCCTTCCTCAACCGATCAAGCTGTCTGGAGTTCTCCAAAATTCCAGCAATGTCCGGCGACGACATATTTTTTCCTATTTGGAGACTACGTAGGAAAATCAGAATCAGAAGAATCAATGTTAATGTGTGCTGTATATAGAAAGGTGGATTCTTGGGTTCTACACTTTCACTTCGATCATCAATTCATCTCCTCGCGTTGGAAAGTTTCCTCTCAAGTCTCTATAGAATCTGAAAGAAAGCGTATTTTTTTTCTTTTACCATTCTCTGTTTTTAGAGTTTTTCTAGTTTATAAATCAGACAGAAGGCTATGGCATCCGACCTTTTAATTATTATAATATAAATTGGTACAAAATATTGTAATATGTAACACAAATCCAATTTCAGTAGAAAAATAATTTAGCAGTCAGAAAATATAACTGTATTTTCTGGTTCTTATATCATTATATTGAATATCAATTTACAATAATTAAAAAAATTTATTACTAATTTATAACATAATAGTAAGATTTAATGTAATTTATATTATTAATTCTCAGACACGATTTCAAAAATCAAAATATTTCATTTAGTTTTTTTTTTCATTATTAGTTTTTTATATCTCAAATATCATAGTTAATGAAGCTTATTAATTTTTTATAATCAGCAACGAATTTATGGATAATATTGCATAATTAATTTTTTTTCATAAGAAATTTACTGAATATTTGAATTCAAAAGTACTTTAACCTAAAATTTATGGATAGAATTCAATTACTGAACCATATAAATGGCCACGTGGACAGGTTATAGCCATGGCAGGATGTTTGGGTGTTCACAGTTCCTGCTTTTTGTTGCCACGTGTGATGATTAGCCTCTAGTTATCATTTAAGCAGACAGGCAATGGAGTCAAAGTCAATTTCCACACTGTATTTCAATTTTTTTAATTAATTTATTATGTGATACTACCATCATTACCTTTCGATAAAAAAATATGAAGCTTCACAATTTTTGATAAAAAAATATATGAAATTTCTTTTATATATTAAATATAGTGTTAGAAAAAAAAAGTATTAGTGAAAAATGGCACTTGCATTCTTCATTTATATAAATCAGCACATCTTTTTTCTTATTTGGAAAAAAAAAGAAGGCATATATTGTATTGTAAACTGTAAAAGATTTTAAAGATTTTTTTTTGAAAATATGATTTTTAAAGATTATTAGAATTATCGTTGTTAAAAAAAAAAAGAGTTACTGTTAAAATCTTATATATATATATATATATTAAAGCCCGTAAAATTTTACCACTGTTTAAATAACAATAATTTATCCAAAAAAAAACCCTATGATGAAATAGTGACATTTACTCTTTAATAAAACACGGTCGTTTTTTTCACCTCACATTCTTTTGTTTTCAGTTTTGTCTTGATCCACTCTTCTTTTGCTCTTTGTCGTCTCCTTTCCTGCTCTTATTTGCTCTGATGACACAATTAGCTTCAATACAAATATCATTTATTTATTAATTGAATTAATATAAATATGACATAAAAATTAAATAAATTATACATGTAATATATTTAATACAAATATGATATAATTATATTTTTTGGATCATTCAACATGACTCGATATGATACAATTATACCTTTTGAAATAACTGATAAAATATGACACAACCAATACTATACGAAAATAATATTTAAATATTTTTTTTAAAATGACACTATAAATCTTTATATTTTAATAAATTTAAACGTGTTATAAACTGATTGAATCGGATTGACATAACACAATATGCAAAACTTAAATGGATTATAACTGGTTTACGTGTCAACTCGTAACACAATTTATTTTAAATCGTGTCATAAATAAATCGACCCGATTATAACACGAACTCATTTATGCTCAACATAAATATACTAATTTTGCGTGTTACGCATTAGCGTGTCATAATTCATTTTGACACTCCCACTCTCTTCCTTCCTCTTCTTTCTTTCTTCCCATATTTTCTCTTTTCGTCTGTCTAGCCCTTAACAATTCTTGCTCCTTTGCAATAGCGTTTTGATTTCATCTTCTCTATCTTCATCGTTGACTTCGCTTCCTCCCTCTATTTCACTGCCTTCTACCTTTGCTTTAAACATCTTGCTTCCTTTTGCCATGAGATCTAAAACATTTGGTGAAGAAAAAAAATATTCAACAAAATAAATGGGTCTCTGGTTCATCTCTATTCCAAATGTGGCTTGGCTTTCGGATGGACCAAAGAACATGCAACGGATATCGGTTGGTGATCTGGAATTAGCAGTTGATGGGTAGGTGACAAATGAGGTTTAGGCTTTGTGATCCTATGACAGTTGGATAAATAAGATTATAAATGTCATATTTGAGATGATTAAACATTAAAGAGAGTCTAAATTGTGAACTTTTTTTTATTTTTTAAATTACAGAAAGCTAATTACTTGGCTGATATTTTTGCCAAATTACTATAATTATTTTTGTTATCATTATTAATTATATTTTTCCTGGAACTATTCTCTCCAAGCTTGCTATTGATGTTTCGAATGGACCAAAGAACATGCAGCGGAATTCATGAAGGATATATGAAAATTTTTAGGTTAAAGAATTCGACATTTGTTTCTGTTAGACCAGAAATTCGTTGATTTTTTGCTGGAATTTTTGTTTGGTGGTTGGTTTAGACTTGGGAAGATATGATCAGGCATAATGTAAAAGAATTAGCTATTGATGATTGTTAGTATAGATTCTTTTTTGAAGATGCAGTAATCTTTCACAAGTATTATAAAAATGGCTATTTTTTGTCTGAAAGAGAGATGCTTGGTTGGTTGAATTGTTGAAGTTTTTTTATGATTTAAATTGGTATTGCAATGTTTGTTAAAAAATATGCTACTAAATAATGATGCAAAAAGTATAGTTTTATTTTTTTTTAAAAAAAACTTTTTTCTGCCTCCAGATGTGTAATCTATAGTGACATTATTTGATTGAGTATAAGATAACTCTTATGCCCTTGCATGTTTCCATGTAACTTTTATCATCATAGATTTTTTATTCAATGGAGTTTCTCATACTTTCTTGTTTTAGGGGTCAGAAAATTGATTCCTCTGACATTTGGTAGGTGATGTGTTCATGTCATTTTTTTAATACATTTAAGTTATTTTACAATTTTGTGCACCTTTCAAACCTACAATATTTTTCTACTCCTTGGCACTTGTTTTTCCATTTTCCTCATCCCTCATTTGTAAACTTTTTTCTTTTTCTTTTTCTTTTTGTTGTATGCTATAGACTGTATCTTTGTTTCTTTTTTTTTTCTTTCGATTGTTTTGATGATCTTTCTCCTGCCCTTCTTTTGTTATAATTTTCTATATGATTTCCTTTGTTTTTTCTTCCATTTATTTGTTTCAAACGATTTAATGGTTTTCTTCTTTTTGTCATGATTTTCTATTTTTTTTGAGTTTCCTTTTGCTTTCGCTTCCATTTATTAGTTTCAAACAACTTGGTTATTTTTTTTTTACTTTCATGCTTTGAGATGTTGAAAAAAGTTTTTTTTTCTTGATTTCTGCTCTTATAATTTTCGTTTGGCCATGGGCTTCAGATCATGTAATGTCGTTTGTTGTTTTTGGGTTTTGGTTTAATGCTTTATTTGAATTTGAATATTTGGTCTTTTAAATTTTTTTAGATTGGTTTTGGGTTGGGTCTTGGTTTATTAATCCCTATTCCTCTGTAATTTTTTTTTTTCCAAAATCTCTACCATTTGATTTCTGCCTTCTTGCCCGTCTAGGTTATTGGCTGGAGATTATTGCTTTGTATCTGACAGTCGATATGTATCCAATATTAACAAGTATTTTTGCAAGATGTCCTTTGCTCAGAGGGTTTGGTAAACAAATCTCTAACATTTAAGACAGTAAATATGGTGAAATTTTTGTTTCTTTTTATTGATTTTATTCATGGCCATGTATGCATTATGTATGGTTTTGCATTTTATGATTTGTTATTTTTTTTCTATTTCTTGCTATATTATTATGAGAATGATGCATTTTTTTATGTATGCATGTTGAAATCCATATCTTTCATAGTCATAAACCAACATCTGATTGTGCGAAAATCTCCTTATATTTTGCTTTGTCAGTGGCATTAAATTTGTTATACTTAACCAAATATATACTTACATTCTATATATTCTCTTTACTATTTTGCCTATTTCATGCCTTTTATAAATAGAAGAACTTTCACCTATTTTTTGTTGGTCAAACTACACATGCATCATAAATAAATGATAATAAAGATGGATGGTACATCTTTTGTTGACAAAATATTTGGTAGGTAAGATGGTAGTTGAAAATTAATTTCGATCATCCATTTGATGGGTGGGGATTAATCTTGACCATTTATTTGGTTGGTAAGATGGTAGGTGAAGATTAATCTTGACCATTCATTTGGTAGGTAAAATGGTATGTGAGAAATGATTTCAACCATTCATCAAAGTATGTGAGAATTAATCTTGGTAGTCCATTGAGAAGATATAAGCCTATATATAGCTTTAGGAATTCATTTGTAAGGCATTTCATCCAAAAGGTGAGAGAGAAGAAAAATAAAAGCTTAGAAAAGCTTTAGTGAGAGGTTGTGAGTTGTAAGTATTTGTAAACACTTTGTAAATTTCTCTTTTTTCAGTAAAAGATTTGCAACAGTTCGGAGACGTAGGCATAATTGGTCGAACTCTATTATCAACTTGTGTCGTATTATTCCTCATTTTATTCGCTTTCTTATAAATCTGATTATAGAAAAATTGGCGTTATTTCCCAACAACTGACATAAGAGCGTTGGTTGCATTTTTCTATCTTTTTTTAGGGCGATTACTATTCATATGAATAGTGAATTTTGTAAATAGTGAAATTTGGTTGTTGTACCAAATTATCCATGGAGGTGTTTTAATACACGGTGGTTCGCAGGAATTGTGAGGTACGTTCCAGAGGAAGTCATATTGGAGTGAGAGCGATGACCGCAGATGAATGAAAGATGAAAATTGAGAAGCTCAATGGAGCGGACTTTGACTTTTGAAAAATGCAAATAGAAGATTATTTGTATTAAAGAAATCTATATCAACCTTTCTCAGGGAAAAAGCCAGAGGCTATGAAGGAAGAAAACTGAAGTCTTCTTGACAGACAAGCTCTCGGAGTTATCCGATTGACGTTATCCTGCAGTGTTGCTTTCAACATAGCAAAGGAAAAGACCATGACAGGTCTTATGATGATTCTCTCTAGTATGTATGAGAAGCCTTCAGCCTTAAACAAAGTGCACCTCATGAGGCGCTTGTTCAACTTGCGAATGATAGAAGGTGCATCGGTAGCTTAACATCTCAATGAACTCAATACAGTCACAACCCAATTGAGTTCGGTTGGAATTGAATTTGATGAAGAAGTACGAGCATTAATACTTTTGTCTTCTCTACTAGAAAGTTGGAATGTTACTGTCACAGCTATGAGTAGCTCATCGGGAAGCACTAAGTTAAAATTTGATGATATTTGAGATCTGGTTCTCAGTGAAAAGATCCGATGGAGAGAGTCGGGTGAATCATCAACTTCTTCAGTTTTGCATACAGAGTCAAGAGGAAGAAATTCAACCAGAGGCAATGGACAAGGTAAATCGAACTACCGAGGAAGATCAAAGGACATAAGGTCCAAATCTAGGAATCCCAGTAATTCCTATAGTTCAAAAGCTGTCGAATGTTGGAATTGTGGGAAGACTGGACACTACAAAAATCAGTGCAAGAGTGCACCGAAGAACTAGGAAGCAAAGGTAGAGCAAATATTTACTTCCACCTCTGGAGGCAATGATGCATTGATATGCTCTTTGGAAAGCAAGGAGGAGTCTTAGGTATTAGACTCTAGAGCATCGTTCCATACTACTTCATAGAAAGAATTATTCGAGAGGTATGTCCCCGGAAACCTTGTAAAGGTATATCTTGGTGATGATCAACCTTGCGCTATTATTGGTAAATATGTAGTGAGATTAAGTTGAATACAAGTCTGTTTGGGAGCTGAAAGATGTCAGACATATTCTCGACCTGAGAAAAAACTTAATCTCAATAGGGCAGTTGGCTAGCGAAGGCTACACTACGATCTTCCATGGTGATGATTGGAAGATTTCAAAGGATGCAATGATGGTTGCTCGAGGCAAAAAGATATATGGCACTAGAGACTGGGCCATATGAGTGAAAAATGAATGAAGATTATGCATTCGAAGGGGAAACTTCCAGGTTTACAGTCAGTGGAGATAGACACGTGCGAAAATTGCATACTTAGAAAGCAGAAAAGGGTAAGCTTTCAGACAAGTGGCAAAACCCCAAAGAAAGAAATGTTAGAGCTTGTTCACTCTGATGTTTGGGGACCAACGACCGTCTCATCCATTGGTGGGAATCGTGACTTTCATTGATGATCACTCTTGGAAGGTATGAGTTTACTTTCTAAAACATAAGTCTGAAGTGTTCGAGGTTTTCAGAAGATGAAAAGCTATTGTTGAAAATGAGACAGGTCTGAAGATTAAAAAGCTCAGAACCGACAATGGTGGTGAATATGAAGACACCATATTCAAGAAGTTTTGCTATGAGCATGGTATCAAAATGGAGAGAAATATGTCAGGCACACGTCAACACAATGGTTAGCTGAACGTATAAATCGAACGTTGACAGAAAAAGCCAGAAGCATTCGTATACAGTCAGGTCTACCGAAGTAGTTCTGGGCAGAAGCAGTCAATATAGCTGCTTAATTAATCAATCAAGGACCATTAGTTCCATTGGAGCATAGAATATTAAAGGAGGTATGGAGCCAAAAAGGGATAAATCTGTCACATCTAAAAGTTTTTGGATGTGTAGCATATGTGCATATCAGTGATCAAGGAAGGAATAAGCTTGATCCCAAATCCAAGAAATGCACTTTCATCGGCTATGGTGAGGATGAGTTTGGTTACTGTATTTGGGATGACGAAAACAAAAAGGTCATCCGTAGCAGAGATGTGATTTTTGACGAAAGGGTGATGTACAAGGACATACATAAAACAATCGCCAGCAACTCAAAACAAAATGAGTAAGTATTTGCAGATGCAGATGATGTCCCAGTTAGTTCCGTGACGGAACCCATTGTAGCAAATCCTCAGCCAGATGAACTTATTGGACCAAACAGTGCGCATCAATCCGACACACCACAGCCTCCTACTCCATCTCCTGTATTAAGAAGGTCTTATCGGCCTCATGTACCTAATAGGAGATATATGAACTATCTCTTGTTGACTGATGGAGGGGAGCCGAAATGCTATGATGAAGCTTGTCAGACTGGAGATGCTAGTAAGTGGGAGTTTGCCATGAAAGATGAAATGAAGTCTCTGATCTCCAACCATACATGGGAACTAGCTGAGTTACCCATAAGGAAGAAGGCACTTCATAACAAATGGGTGTATCGGGTAAAAAAGAGCATGATGGTTGTAAGAGATATAAAGCTCGACTAGTTGTCAAAGGAGTCCAGCAGAAAGAAAGAGTTGACTACACCGATATTTTTGCTCCCGTTGTGAAGCTCAATACTATCAGAACAATATTGAGTATTGTGGCTATTGAAGATCTCCATCTTGAACAGTTGGACGTGAAAACCGCATTTCTTCATGGAGACTTAGATGAAAAAATATACATGCATTAGCCATAAGGTTTCTCAGAAAAAGGGAAGGAGAACATAGTGTGCAGACTTAAAAAGAGTTTGTATGGCCTGAAATAAGCCCCAAGACAGTGGTACAAAAAGCTTGACAGCTTTATGCACAAGGAAGATTTCCAGAAGTGCAATGCCGACCACTGTTGTTACCTCAAGAGATATAAATCCAGTTATATCATTTTGCTACTTTATGTCGATGATATGTTAGTAGCAGGTTCAAATATGGATGATATCAGAAGGTTGAAGCAGCAATTGTCAAAAGAGTTTGACATGAAAGACTTGGGTCCAGCAAAAAAGATTCTTGGAATGTAAATCACAAGAGATAAGCAGAGAGGGTTCTTGCAGTTATCTTAAGCAGAGAACAATGCCAAGCCAGTTAGCACACCCTTAGCCAGTCACTTTCGCCTATGCAAGAATCAATCCCCTCAAACGGAGGAATAGAGAGAATTCATGGCTAAGGTTCCTTATGCCTCAGCTATTGGGAGTTTGATATATGCAATGGTCTGTACTAGACCAGATATTGGTCATGTAGTGGGAGTTGTTAGCATATTTATGTCAAATCCAGGAAAAGCTCATTGGGAAACAGTCAAGTGGATTTTGAGGTATCTATGAGGCACCACTGAGAAGTGTCTGTACTTTAGTAAAAGAGAGTTAAAAGTACAAGGCTAGGTAGATGCAGATTTTGGAGGAGAAGTCGATCACCGAAGAAGCACTACCGGTTATATATTCACTGTTGGAACTACAACTGTTAGTTGGATGTCACAAATACAGAAAATTGTCACTTTATCCACTACAGAAGCTGAGTATATAGCAGTGACTGAAGCTAGTAAAGAGATGATATGCCTTCAAGGTTTGTTAACTGAGTTGGGATTCAAACAGGAGAAGAATATTTTACATAGTGATAGTCAAAGTGCGATACACTTGGCGAAAAATTCAACATTTCATTCCAGAACCAAGCATATTGGGCTTCGTTACCACTTCATCAGATCTTTATTGGAAGATGATGTGTTAGTACTGGAGAAGATCGAAGGAAGCAGGAATCCAGCAGATATGTTGACAAATGTGGTGACTATCAACAAACTAAGTTATGTTCAACTTCAGTTGTGCTCAACTTTAGTTGGTCTACTAAAGTAATAAGACCAGAAAGACTGCTGCATTGATTGAGATGTGCAGACAGATTGAAACCAGTCTACAAGTGGGAGATTGTTGATCAAACTACACATGCATCAGAAATAAATGACAATAAAGATAGACGATGCATCTTTTGTTGATAAAATATTGAGTAGGTAAGATGGTAGTTGAAGATTAATCTTGACCATCCATTTGATGGGTGAGGATTAATCTTGACCATTAACTTGGTTAGTAAGATGATAAGTGAAGATTAATCTTGACTATTCATTTGGTGGATGGGGATTAATCTTGACCATCCATTTTATAGGTAAGATATTAGGTGAAAAATGATCTCAACCATTCATCAAAGTATATGAGAATTAATCCATTGAGAAGGTGTAAGCCTATATATAGCCTTATAAATTCATTTGTAAGGCATTCCATCCAAAAGGTGAGAAAGAAGAAAAATAAAAATTTAGAAAAATTTTAGTGAGAGGTTGTAAGTTGTGAGTGTTTGTAAACATTTTGTAAATTGTTCTTGCTTTAGTAAAAGATCTGCAGCAGTCCGGAAACGTAGGCATAATTGGCCGAACTCCTTTATCAACTTATGTCTTATTATTCCACATTTTATTCGTTTTTTTATAAATCTAATTATAGGAAAATTGACATTATTTCCCAACATTTTTTGCATCTTTAGTTCTTCTCATTCTAATTTCTTTGGTGCACACTCATTCAAAACATATTTGCTATTAAGTCTTCCGAATTTTAATTGCTTTGATGCTTATTCTCACTGGTTGGAGGTATTGAATTTTTTTATTGTTGGTTTTTATTCAGATTTATAATGTCTTTATGATCTGGTTCTTAGTTACCTTTTAAATGTGTTCGTGCTGAAATTAGTAAGAATGAGTTTTTTTTAAAGTTCAATTCCATATTCTTAGATTATTGCCTAATTAACATTGTTGTTTATCCATAATCAAAGTTAAGGGAGGCTATCATATTGCCCAGTTAATTTCATCTTAGTGTATTTCAAGATGAATCAAATTGCTCCACACTGATGCATAAAACCTTGAAATACATGATGTCTTAATTTATTCTAATAATTCCTCAATATATGCATGCACATTTAATTTTTTTTAGTTTTTGATCAGTTTAAATTAATTTGGACAAATTTTCAAATTATTGCAATTTTTCTACAAACAATCATTTATGGATCATAACTACAAGAATACATGTCTTATTGTCTTTAGCACTGATTTGAATGGATCCACAATTTCATTACATGTAAAAAATTTAGCTTATAATATATGCAAATAAGTTAAATTTTTTTCTTTAAAATATTCTTAATATTAGTTTTTTTACAGTTGTTTACCCCTGTTTTTACATACAGTTTTTAAAGATGTAGCAGTTTCTGATACTTTTTTTTGGTATTTTTATTGTTTTCAAATACTCATTAACAGTGTTCTAAATAATGTCTTACAAAAATTAGGCATGCTTCCAGCAGCATATGACTCAATTTTCAACTGAAAGCATATTTACATCTACTGTTTATTATCCACACCAAGATAACATTAGATCTAGATTTTTGTTGTACAGTATTGGTGTTATTACAAATAATACTTTGGAGGCTAAAAACATTAAACCATGATTGCTTTAGACCACATCAAGTCTTCTTGAAATTGCCAATTATAATTACCGTGAACTCATGATGTACAAGCACAATGCTGACATAACTGTAATTACTCTAGTGAAAATAATGAAAAATGCTAAGAGTGTTATAGAAGGCCTGACTCATTTGGTTTAACCAACCACAATCATAGGACTTGAAACATTTTATTTTGTATTTTTGGGGACAACCAGCAGTTATGTTGATTCTGTTTTTTAGAAATCCATATAGTTGATCTTGGCATCTTGCACTCTTATGTGTTAGTCTGTTTTTGTCGTTCCCAAGATTAATGTCCAAGAATCAATGTTTAGTGTTTAAAGTTGTATATATTCAGCTAGGATAGGATGTGTTTGTACTTAAAGTTTAATTTATTTGTACAACTGTCCCGCTCCCATTTAAATCAACATGTATTTTTTTTTTTGTATAATGTTTATTTGAGTCTTTAACTTAATAATAAGCTTCCAAGATGTTTCATCCTTTTGCCTTTCTTTTTAATCTCCCATTTATTTTAACTTTGCAATTTTCTGGTCTAAATGGGCATGTTAAATGGATGCTTCTTCATAAATTGCTCCATCTATTGCCAACTCACGCATGAAAAGACATAAACCTGGCACAATAAAAAAAATGTACATTTTTTATGTTAATATTTTTGCAATCCATTTCATGATTCTTGAGAAAAATTAAAGGAGCAAAATCTTTATTTTAGGAAAAAAAAAAAAACTTACTTGGAAACAAGACATCAAGAAAGGGTTCAATTAGTATACAATTTTAAGCTAAATTTCAAAGGATAATAGCTTGAAATCAACAAATAAATGACTTCATCCAGCAGGAAATAGTCATATAAAGTAACCTCCCAGTTCAAAGCACAAAATTCTTAATTTTCTTTTATAAGATCTTCTGTAATCAAAGGCCCTTCCTAAATATACAGATGTATATTGGTCAAAATAATAGTAATAAGCCTAAAATACACAAGTGCTTAATAATCATACATGCATAATTGGTTAGGTTGGACATCAATTGATACCATTATCTTTGAAATTGATTGTGTTTTATACATTTGTGGTCTTAATACATGGATTATTATGGGAACCCATAAAAATATTCTCAACCTCAATATGCAACTGCTAAATGGTTAAAAAGAATTACTTAATAAAGTTTAATGAATGAATTTTCATAAACAATATACATTTAATTTTTTTCTAGGACAAAATTGAAAAAAAAAAAAAAAGAAAAGAAGACGAATGTGTCCCATCAAAATTAGATATTTTGACAATTCTCATAAGATTTTTTTATTTTCCATTTTATTAGCAATGATTCATTTATACAGATTTCGTTTCATATTATAATTTTTCAAAAGAGAATGAAAATAATTATAATATATAGTTGGTAAACACTATCAACGAGATCAAATTGAACTACATCTATCATTATGTATTTTGTATTATTTTATGCGAATTGAATAACAATATTATTCTAATTAAATAAAACAATTCAAACACAATTCGATCTGCGCTTCATCGTTGACATAGAGCTGTCAAGTGAGGATATTTGAGATGAGGATTATATGTATCATGACATCTGTTTTTATGAGGATATACTCTATGTCTTATGTAGAAGAGACACAAATGAAGAAGATGAAGAAGACGTGTCAGATTTCATAGTGACTATGAATCCCACAAACTCGTCAACTCCCACCATCAAAGTGGTTCATCAGAATCACGTGGACCAGTACTCATATTTGATCCATTCAAAGGATGAGTTGCAGATAATCAAATTAATATTCGACGATGATGATGAAGTGTATGATTGGACAGATGCAGTTGAATTTAAGGTACAAAAGATGGTTCTAAGTGTTGGGAGGTTGGATGATCAAGTACTGTTTTTTGGACAAATTGGGTTGCCATCATTTCTTCCCATTTTAAAAATCGAATGGTATAAACGCAGATTGCATGTTCTTAGCTGACTGTTTCCATTATACAAGAACTAATTTTCAGTTATTTTCTGCCCAATCTGGGCTATATCGCCTTGATCATGTTACAAAGACTACGCATACTTATCCCACAACTAACGTTTCTAGATCAGTAACTAAGAGCTGGTTCACACCTCACCTGTGAAACTTGGAGCACTTGATCTCTTTTCAACGTTAGAAATTTTTATTTTTTATGAAGCAGTTTATCTAATTTTCGTGGATTTTCATATTTCATTGTGTAAGAACTTTTTTTCTGATATAAGGGATCCGACTGGATTCTGACCGGATTTAGTGGAACTTGAGAACTTACAGTCCTAATTAACAAATTGGTTTATTCAATAGGCTTTGGTATGATGATGAGCTCTTTATAACAGCTAGGCAAAATCTGATTTCCGATCTCTGCAATAACATGAATTCCAATAAAACTAATAGGGGACAAAAAAATCAAAATAATTAATTCAAAACCAAACCATTGATATAGATTAAACGAATTGGATATATAGATATCTTTCAGAGAGACAATGGCAATCAAACTATATATTAAATGTCAGGAGTTAAACTCTGACCGTATACACGTACTGCAGTCATTTATACTGCAGTATAGAGGTGTACGATCAGATTCTAATTATAGATAAATACATAAAAATTTAATTATCTTAATATGATAAAATGAATAGAAATTTTATCAAATGTAACAATGCAATTTTGTGTTACGCACGCAAATCGAGACGACAACCTGAGTAGAAATTTGAATTTTTCACTCGATAGTGAAATTGTAATTTAAGCATACAAAAATATAAAAAAAATATTATTTTAAGGTCACTGGTGGAGTTATAAAGTGAAATTTTAAGGTTAAAGATTTGAATTGTGGAAATATGATCCTCGGTACAGGATTACAGTCTAATATTTCAGATCAAGAGCTAGAGAAATGCGATCACGATCACAATAGAGTCAATGTGATCGAAAGTTCATTTTAAGATTTTTAAAACTGATAAATTAGAAATCGGACAGCGGATTAATTTTTACGGGTCAAATTAAGAAAAATGATTAACCCGTAAAAAACTCGATTTTTGCACCCGTAATCATTTTGTAAAATCGAAGAGATCATTTCGAAGAGAAATTTTTTTTATAATTTTAGAATATTTAATTTGATGAAATTAAGTTGTTTTGAGGTTGAATTTTTGAGAATTAAAATTTATTACGAAGAAAAATGAAGAAAAATTTTGATTGGTTGGAAATTGGTTAAGTCAAAATTAATTAGATTTTGATTGGGTCATGTGTCAATATTAGGAGATAATTAATTGTGTTATTAGCCAATGAGGAGAAGGATTAATGAATTAATTAAGATTAATTAAGTTAATTGAGTATAAATAGGACAAAAATCTACCAAAATATCAAAATCTATTTCTTCTTCTTCTTGTGTGGTCATCCACCATGGGAGCTTGATTAAGCTCTTCCTTCACTTTAAGTTCACAAGATTACCAATAATCAAGTATTTGGAGCAAGGAAAATTAATTAGTGAGTGAAAAAAATAAAGAAAATTTGGAGAAAAATTATTTCTTTGGACAAAAATTTCAAGAAAAATCGGAGGTAAGTTATTATTCACTTTTCCTTCAAATTTATATGGATTTATGTTGGATTTGATGGTTGTTTAAATTAGAAATTGAAGTTGTGGTGTGTTGTTGGTTGAAATTGTTTGGTGGAAAAATTAGGATTTATGGAAAAAATCTTAAAAAATTAGAAAAAAATAGGAAATGAAGAGAATAAGGCTTGAGGATGATGGATTGAGTAAAGAATTGATGAAAATAAATTTTAGAAATTTTTGTGGAATTTTTAGAAAATTTCCATAATTATGGTTAAATTTTGGAAAAATTATTTTGGAGGAATTTTGCCTAAATTGAAGATGATGGAGTTAATTGGAGTCTATGGAAGTAGAAAATAAATTTTGGGATGGAAAAAAAATTAATATGATTTTTGGTGAATTTTTAGATTTTTGGCCTAATTATGGAAAAATTTATTGGGAGTTGTTGAATATTATTTTGGTGAAATTGATGATGGAAAATGAAAGAAAATGAATTAAAGTGATGATAGAAATTTATTTGGAATTTTTAGAGTATTTATTGAATTAATAAGAATTTTTGAATTGGAAATGGACATTAGAAGAATAAAAGAAATAAATGGAGAAAAATAGTTTTGGAGGTGGAAAAATAAAGAAAATAAAATAGTATAAGAGAAAATAAATATTTAAATTTTTGGTCACACCGGAAAGTCTGATGACGACCAAAACCGGAATTTATATATTAAACATGCATAATGAGAAATTTTTAAATTATAGGATCTCGATATACGTGAGAGAAAGAAATAGGCAAAAAATTTAGATCTTGTTAGATTTTAAATAATATATATATATATATATATATATATATATATATATATATATATATATATATATATATATATATATATATATATATATATATATATTGTGTAAGGTTCGATAATTAATAAAAATTTTATATCTCTAGGCGAGACGTTGGACTAGACGCCAACCCAAGATAAAGGGAAAAGAGCTGGCCGATACCGACAAAATGTATTATCTTTATAATAGTAGTCATATAAATATATTTTATGTAAAAATTGGAATTTTTGCAATTATTGAGTTGAAAATATTTTTTTGTATTCCATAAAATTTAAATGTTAAAAATTTTCTATGATGATAATTATTTTGGTATTGAAAGAATATTTATTCATTTTCTGAAAAATGAAGTGAATTATGATTTTGAAAATTTTTTCCACATATTAGCCTAAACGTGAACTATGGTATTGTTGGCATGCCAATAGGGTAGAAATTATGATCATGTGCATTTCTGCGGACCAATAAAATATTATGATTCTATACATTTCTGTGGATCACCTGATACAATTGTCAGTCCTGTGCATTTATGTGGGTTGAGTCATATTACATTTGGATCATGTGCATATATGTGAATCATAAATTGAGATATATTATGATACCCCTTTAATTCCCTAGAAATAAGTTTAGAATATCATAATATGTGGGTATATGAAAAAAGTTATTATTTTATTTATAAAAAGGAGATTCAAAATTCAAATTGATTATATTTTAAGAGCATATTTTATTTTAATGACTATTATTATAAGAATTTTTGCACCACCACTACAAGAAGAATCCAATTTAGCGATAGAAAATTCGTCGCTAAATTTATGATTTCTGTCGTTAATCACGTTTAGCGATAGATCTGCAACAAAAAACATTCATTGCAAATATGCTCCTCACAAGTCATATAGCGACAGATATAGGTATTTGTCGCTAACTGTAGCGATGGATTTAGCGACAGACTAGTTGTCATTGAAATGGAATTACACTTGGAGGTAAGGCGACGGATTCAACGACCGCTTTGCAATTGAACAACTGTTGCTAAGTTGCAACGGATTGTTGTCCGTCGCTAAGGATCATAAGGCATTTTGTGACTTTATGTTCATACTTTAGCGATGGATTTTGAGACTGTCGCTAAATGGGAGTGAGAAATTAGTGACGATTATTTTTCAGTTGTTAATCCCTTAACTTTTTTTAATTTAATTTTAAAATTCAATGGGAGGAAATACAAATATTTTTTTTAAAATGAGTCATGAAAATAATATTAAAATATTTTAGAAACTTGTTGAATTTTACAATTCAAATCCTGATAAATATTCAATAATTAAAATTCTACAATATTATTAATATATGGTCCTACATGCAATCAAATTGAAGTGGATCTCTATGTGGAGCTGAAGCTAAAATGTGACCAGAACGGATCATCTTTGCTATGAATTGTTGCATTGCATCTCGAAACTCATCTCAAATCTCACCCCAAAGCTCAACTTATGATTGTTTAGTAGTTTGAAAATTTCAAATGCTAAAATAAGTTATTCAGTAAAGACATGAACTTGTTCACTCATTGGTCTCATATAACTAATTAATTAACTAAACGAATTAAATATTTTCCTAAAAGATTTCAATGTACTAAAGCATGCCTTACTTATAGTACTTGTCTAATTTATTTGTACCCAAATGGAAATACAAGACAAGATATACATTGAGACAAAACCGATAACTCTGAGACACTACATAATTAATATATGTATGTTTTATATAATTTCTTGACTTTTAAAGTCTATAGTTGTTAGTTTAATTTAGTCCATATGACAAAGCTAAAGTGTTTTTTTTAATTTAATTTAAATATAATAACCAATACACAAACCTAAAAGATCATAATTACAAAGAAGCTAATTAATATTTCAAGTAAAGAGCAATCAATAGGAAAAACAATAAAGTAATCAATTTAAAGATGTCAAATTAACCTATATGAATCTAACTCAAACAACAACAACAACAATAATAATAATAATATATGCTCCATTTTCTAGCTAGATAGTAACATAATGAGAATTTATACTTATATATGGGCACCAGTTAGCTAGATTTGTAAAGAATGTTTGCTCCAATTATGGGCACCAATTATATACATTGAGCTTCTTAAAATTAACATAAGTAAATAGATAAATTACCTATTTTCTAGCTAGATAGTAACATAATGGGAATTTATACTTATGGGCACCAATTAGCTAGATTCATAAAGAATATTTGCTCCAATTATGAGCACCAATTATATACGTTGAGCTTCTTAAAATTAACATAAGTAAATGGATAAATTGTCCATACATACATTGGCATATAATAATATTCATATGTTATTCCTTTTTACAATGAATTAGACTAATGTATAAATGACATATAAACTACTTACATAATATTTGAATCCAAATTATATCTGAAGCTCAAAATTAACAATTACCTACTCTAGTACATACCAACCTGCATGCTACCACCAATGAAAATACTCCAATATTAATTGATTAAATATAATAAGTGATGTCTCCTACCTCATCATTATATTCTAAAGCCCAAATCCCATGTCACCAAAGTCTATATATTATATATAATATATTCTTATCTTGTTATCATTAACATTCAAAATCTCAATATATTTGCTTATCCTTCTTTGTCCATTAATAACCAAAATTATCCACTTCAGTTAAATGTAGAATTTAGTATTTCATTCACCACAGGTTGTTTACTTGCAAAACTTTTATGCACCTAATTTAATCAATACAAATAGCTACTATATATATTTCTATAATTCATGAACTGTGGTGCCAAATTAAATGAAAATCCTATAAAGATTATAATATTAAGATCACAAGCACATTGTTTAAAATACAACGGCCTAAAAGTGAAAGAATTATCATCTTATTCCAAAACATCAAACAAATTCCATTTAAAATATGTCTGATTAAGTACAATTACAGGACCAAGAATATTATTGCATATTGCAACAATCTTAGACAAAAACCAAAGTTGTATGGATCAAACAATTGAGAAAGAAGAAAATAATCTTCACTTTTTTTTTCTTGTCACGTTTTCTTTTGACTTCACGAAATGAATATGTAAAATGAAATGCATCCCTGTTACATTCAAACATAAAAATATAATATAGCAATAATGTTAATCACTACTTAATAAATGCATACTTCCTCAACTTATATAAGCAACTAATGTGAACTTCAAATATGTAAATTCAGTATAGAGTATTTCAATGACATCAACAGGAGAAAAAGACCCAAACTTTAAAGTTGAAAATTCACTTTTAAGTTGAAGCAAATAGATTCCACTCTCTTTATTAACACTTAAACATTTTCAGAAGTGATCTCCACAAATTAATAATAACAAGAGAAGTGAAAACAAAAAGACAGAGAAAAAGGAACTTTCATTTTAGGAATAAGGATAAACAGGCCTCAAACGCCATTGCAAAATTGAACATAGCTATAATCAGTAAATGAATCAAAGAAAAAAAAGCAAAACAATAAAGATCCAATGCAACGAATCAAAAAATCAATTCAATCCACACTTAATATCGAAAAAAATTCAAAACCCATATAAAATCAAATCCAAAAAAGGTATAAAATATTGCCCGACATAATTTCTGAAACCAATAGCGAGAAATTCCAAAAAAAAAATACCTAGTAGTAATTTCTGAAAAATGGCATCGGGAGGGAAGGCGTTACATTTGGAAGTCGAGATGGAGCAAAGGCGCAGCGTCCAGCTGTGGAGACTGATGGGATATGTGCAGTGAAATGTGGGCAGCCCAAGGGGTCAGAGGAGGAGCGACGCAAGGGTGCAGATGGAGATTTGTTGTATGTGTGCTGAGTGGGTTAGGTTTTAACAATGTAATTTTAAAAACCAATAAAAAATGACACCGTTTAAAAGATAAAAAATGACTTTGATTCATATTTGATTAACGACGGACTTGGTGATGGAAAACTTCTGTCGCTATAGTGGAAGACTGCATGCCTCAAAATATTAGCGACAAATATTTTTCGTCTCTAAATTTAGCGATGACTCTTGTCCGCCACTAAATTTTGGATGCAGTCTTTCAAGGCCTAGCGACAGTCATTTTCTGTCATTACATATAGCAACAACTCTCATCCATCACTAAATTAGGGACACAAAACATCAATCTCTAGCAACGATCGTTGTCCATTGCTAACCTTGGGACACCAGCCATTCAAAAACCTAGCGACATTCATTTTCTGTCGCTAAAAGTTATAGACCAACCTTTCAAATTCGTCTAGCGACAGCTCAACCTTTACTAATCCTTAAATTAGCGATGGAAATAATCCGTCGTAAATTTAGTCTTGTTAAACCATCGCAAAGCCGTCACAAATTTGGGTGCCAAATTTTGCCAATCATTTAGCTATCGCTTATTAGCGACGATAGTGGTCTATCTCAAAATTTTATCGTAAATCGGTAGCTAAGTCATCACTAACTTTTTTTAAAAAAAAAATTGACACTAGCACTAGCTTTTCTGTTACTGATCTGAAGTTATTTAGCAACAGATGGAGGTCAACGCTAATTTGCGTCGCTATTATGCTTTTTTTTATAGTGCACTGAGTTATATACTCAGCGCGGGAGTTTGTTTTATCTCGCGTAAGTTACCAAATTAGCAGAAAGCGTCCAGACTGGTAGATAGAGACGCTGATTGAAGACCAGCATTATGGAGCATAACAGTAGTAGTGGTAGCCACCCAGAGCGGGTTGGTCTTTTTATTATATTTTGATATGTATATATACAATTTTTTAAATTTTATTACACATGTATATAAATAAAATAAAAAGGTGTGTATGTATAATATTTTAATATATATTTTAAATTTCTTATATTAAATATGTTTAAAATTAAAGAAGTATTTTTGGAGAGTTTTATTTTCTGTAACACCTCTTATCCGTCCAGTATACGGATGAGTGTACGGAAGGATAAGAGGTGTTACATTAAAACCAACTAGAATTGGTTCAATCCAGTTGATGAATCATGGTGGATCAATCAGAACTCTGACAAACGTAAGATATGTATCCAGTTTGACAAAAAATCTCATTTCTATGGGAGTCATTGGGAGAAAGAGTTTCACTATAGTCATTAAAAATGAAGTAATGAAAGTTATATCTAGAGCACTTGTGGTGATGAAAAGAGTTCAAAGGAGCAACAACTTGTATTACTATGAAAGCAATACAGTTGTTGGAATAACAACAACATTTTCTAGTGATGACTAGAAGCTAGAAACGACTAGATTGTAGCATATGCGCTTGGGGCATGCAGGTGAAAATCCTTAAAACTTATAGCGAATCAAGGATTATTGCAAAAAGTATGAAATTGCAAATTAGACTTATGTGAGCATTGCATCAAAGGAAAAGCAGACATGAGTGAAGTTTGGCACTGCAATCCATGATACCAAGGGTATTCTAGATTATGTTCACTTAGATGTATGAGGTCCTTCCAAAACTGCTTCAATGGGAGGTAAATTCTACTATGTTACCTTTGTTGATGATTGTTCTAGAAGAGTATAAGTGTATACAATAAAAGCAAATGATGAAGTGTTGGGAGTTTTTCTCAAATGGAAGAAGATGGTGGAAACTCAGACGGGCAGAAAGATCAAATGTCTTCGAATAGACAATGGTGGAGAGTACACAAGTGATCCCTTCATGAAAGTTTGCAGAAATGAAGGAATTGTTCGACATTTCACTATCAGAAATACACCACAACATAATGGAGTGGTTGAATGCATGAACCAAACTTTACTGGAGAAAGTTCGGGGTATTTTGTCTAATGCTGGGTTGGGCAGACAGTTTTGGGTTGAGATTGTAACATACGTATGTCATCTCATTAATTGTTTGTCATCAATTGCTATCAATGGCAAAACACCTTTGGAGATGTGGTATGGAAAACCTGCTACAGATTATAATTTCTTACATGTATTTGGTTCTACTGTATACTATCATATTAAGGAATCGAAATTAGATCCAAGGGCAAAAAAAGCTATCTTTATAGGGATATCCTCTAGTATCAAAAAATATCATTTATGGTGCCCAGAGACGAAGAAAATAATCTTTAGTAAAGAATAACCTTTGATGAGTCTACCGTGTTAAAAAAATATAACAGATGAGCAAACAGATGGTTCTCCACAGCAAGTGGAGTTTGATAGAAGAAGAATTGTTGATCTAACAATTGTAAAGTTTGATAAAATTATTCCTACAGCAGAAGAGGAGTTAATGGTAGAAAATAGATCTGATGAGAAAGTAGAGATTTTAGCACAAGAACCTCTTCAGCAACTTAAGCTAATTGCACTACGAAAGATGAAAAGAAATATTAAGAAACCTACTCGACTTGAAAATATTACTAATTATACATCTTCAATAGATGATAAGATTCATTCCACTTATTGTGAAGCTAATTAAAACTCATAAGAAGAAAAGTGAAGAAAGGCTATGAAAGAAGAGATGCAATCTCTTGAAAAGAATCAGACATGAAAGCTAGCAAGTCTGCTAAAGGGAAAGATAGTAATTGACTGTAAATAGGTTTATGCAAAAAAAAAAAAGGATTTACTGACAAAAATGATATCTGCTACAAGACAAGATTGGTAGCTAAAAGCTATGCTCAAAATGAGGGAATTGATTATAATGAAATGTTTTCTCCAGTTGTAAAATATTCCTCCATTAGAATACTGTTGGCCTTGATAAAACAATTGGATATGGAACTAGTTCAGCTCGATGTAAAAATTGCATTTTTACATGGAGAGTTAGAAGAAGAAATCTACACGACTCAGCCAGAAGGATTTAAAGTTGCTGAAAAAGAAAATTTGGTGTGCAAGTTGAGCAAATCGTTGTATGGATTGAAGCAATTTTCAAGACAATGGTATAAAAGATTTGATAAGTTTATGATAAGACAGAAATACACAAAAAGTAAATATGATCATTGTGTATATTTACGCAAGCTATGAGATGGATCATTTATCTATCGTCTCCTTTATGTTAATGATATGTTGATAGCTTCGAAGGATGAAGGAGAGATTCAGAAGTTAAAATCTCAATTAAATCATGAATTTGAAATAAATGATTTAGGATAAACTAAGAAGATTATCAATATGGAGATTTGCAGAGATAGAAAATTGGGGAGACTTTGTTTGACTAAGAAATAATATCTGAAAAACGTACTAAAGCGTTTTGGAATCAATGAGAAGACAAAATCAGTTAGTACTCCATTTGATCCTCATTTTAAGCTCAGTGCATATTTATCTCCGAAAGGTGATGAAGAATAAGAATATATGTCAAATGTTCCATATACAAATGTTGTTGATAGTTTGATGTATGCATGATGTGTACGAGGCCTGACATTTCATAAACAGTTGGAGTTGTGAGCATGTACATGCATGATCCTGGTAAATGACATTGACAAGCTGTGAAATGGATTCTGCGGTATATTCAGAATAGTGCAGATGTTGGTATAATGTTTAAGCGAGATGAGAAAATTGGTCAATATATAGTTGAATATTGTGGTTCCGATTATGCAGGTGATTTAGACAAACGTCGATTTACTACCGGTTATGTGTTCACACTTGCAAAAATATCGGTTAGTTGGAAGTCCACCTTACAGTCAACAATTGTTTTGTTTACAATAGTGGCAGAGTACATAGCAGTTTCAGAAGCTGTTGAGGAGACAATTTGGCTTTAGGGGTTAATGACTTGGAAATTGGTCGGAAGCATATCAAAATGCATTGTGATAGTCAAAGTACTATTTGTTTACATACAAGGACTAAGCACATCGATATTAGATATCATTTTGTAAGGAAAATTCTTGAAGATTGTGAAATACTACTTCAAAAGATTATGACTGCTCAAAATCTTGCATATATGACAACAAAAGTTGTGACAGCTGTCAAGTTCCAACATTGTTTGGACTTGATAAATGTTTTTAAAATTTGAAATTGGCACTTCAAAACGCATTTGGAGATATTACTGAAATTTGTAAAATAAGAGTTTAGAGAATATTTTTTGGGATTATCTCTCACTCCCACATTAGAAGTGAGAGAGGGAGGAAGAAAAATATTAGTTTATAAAAAAACTTCATCCCCTCTTAACAATTCATCCCAAACACCAATTTCTTACTTCTAAGATTGGTTGCATTTTCTCTCTCTCTTGTAATATTTCATTTTGTAATATTTCATTAAAATAGTAGAATATGATTTTAATAGTGTCCGATGACGTAGGCATAATTGACCGAACCTCGTTAAATTTTGGTGTTCTTTTTATTGTTTATTTAATAACTATTGTCGGGTAATTTATTTTGGTGATATATTGTGTTTTAAATTATCTGAGAAAAATTCTGTCATAAAGATTTTAAGAGTTTAAAGAAATTGGTTTTTAAGGGAAACTATTTGTGACTCTACCAACTACCTAAAAATTTTTCTGTTTTAATTTTTGGTACAATTATTCATTTTGGTAAAAACTAACCCAATTTCCACAACAAAATATGGCATCTTTTAGAAGATATCTTCTAAACTTCTTGATCATATAATGACGTTGATCATTAAATATTTGGATATAACAGATGAGTAAAGATTTGCAGTGTTTGCAAGTCATGGAGATCAGTAGCTATGCGAAAGGATATCGGTTTACCCCTTCTATTTCCATCATGCTGATGTTGCCTAATCCTTCAAATTCCAACCATATAAGCTTTCATGATATTTTTCAAGACAAAATTCACAACTTCAAGCTTCCGGAATCTCTGGAAGATGGGGAGTGTTTTAGTTCTTCAAAAGGTTGGCTTATGATTGATAACATATCTAGAAAAAGAAATCAAAATTTCCTTTTTAATCCAGTTTCTGGAGAAATTATTCAAGTCCCTTGTATCTCCACGAACTCTATAGCTTCATCGACAAAATAGAGTTGTCAAGTGAGGATGTTTCAATTTGTACAATCTCAGCATTCCTTGATGAATTTCAGGGAGTGACAATTCGCAAAGTCGATGATAAGATGTGGACAGCAGTTGTTGAAGCAAAAGATGAGGCTTGTTTGTATTGTGACATCTATTTATGAGGATCTACTTTATGTGCTATGCAGAAGATTCACAGATGACGATATGGATGGTGATGATGTTGATGTTTGTGTTGTAACTATGAAACCAACAAACTCTACAGAGAGCATAAGACCAGTTCAACAAACTTCAGCAGAAGAGTCTGAGATGGAAGAGACATAACATTTGATCAAATCACAAGATGAGTTGTTGATAGTTACAATAATGATGCATAGAATAAGTGCAATGATGCAAACAATGGATCTAAGTTCTGGGAGCTTGGAAGATCAATAATTTTTTTGTTGGACTCACTGGATCATCATTATCATTTCCTATAAAAGATTTCAATGGTTTCAACTTTCAATAGAAATTGCATATATTTTGATGACCATTTCCAATACGTAAAAGCTAATTTTGAGTTAATTTCTGGCCAATCTGCCATATATTGTCTTGATGATGATACAAAGACTACTCTTCCTTATCCGATTAGAACTGAAGTTTCTACACCAATAAGATGGTTTATACCTCAATTGTGAAACTTGAAACACTTCTCAAAAAGAAAAGAAAAATATGATAAAAACGTTGTGATCATCACCTATAAAGATTTTCTTTATCGAAACCTTAGCTGGAATATTAAAAATACTGGTGCTAGACAATTTTAGTTACTCCAAAATTTTTGCTTCCATGCTTGAACATGAGAGTAGAGGTTGGCGATAACGGGTAGACGGTTGGGATTGCGGAGGCATCCAATTTGTGGCACCAAGATTAGGCAACAGTGCATGGAAATTAAGAACATGTATGACTTGCCTTATTGAAAGCCTAACACCCTCATCTGGGTGGGTACACCATATTCCAACTATCATCAAACACTTGATTTCTTTCTCATCTAATCCCATATCATTAAGTTTCTTATCAGCACCCAAGCTAAGTGTCCCATTTCTATAGAGTTCCCACGCCCACTCCACCAAATTCGTTTCAGGTTTCGATTCTTTCAGATCAGTTGCCCTTCTTCCTGTGGCAATCTCCAATGCTACCAACCCAAAACTATGCACATCCGACTCTTTACTGGCCCTGCTTCTTCTTGCATATTCCGGTGCTATGTAACTGAGATTTTCAGCCGACACTGTTGTTTCTGCTAGCCCAAAATCACCAAGCTTCACATTGAAACCTGAATCTAGCATTATATTGCTCGATTTTACATCCTTGTGCACCACACATTGTTCCCATTCTTCATGTAGGTAGAGCAAAGCTGAGGCCAACTCTGTTGCAATTCTGTATCTCACATCCCAAGTTAGAGGAGCCTTGTTTCCAAAGAGATGGCAATATAAGCTACCATTTGGCACAAACTCATACACAAGGAGAAACTCGCCCTTTTCATGGCACCAACCTATGAGCCGTACCAAATTTTGATGCCTCAACCTGCTGATAATCTTCACCTGGGTTGTGATCTCCCTTTTCCCCCGTTTTGAACTGCACTTAATTCTCTTGACAGCAACTGCCATTTTTAGATGAGGAAAGTATCCCTTGTAAGTATCACCTAATTCTTGTTTACCCAACTTACACTCGGATGAGAAGTTTTTTGTAGCTAAAACAATATCTATATAAGAAATTCTTCTGGAACCTGATCCCCTTTCAAGGTCTTCTTTAATAGATTTCAAGTTCTTTTTCTCTGTTTTTTCCCTCATTAACTTTCTTGTCCACCAAATACCAAATGCTAAAATAACAGCCAAAATCAGGGAACCAGCTAGTGGTACCGTTACAACTATGAGCAGCATTCTCTTTATACCCTTCTTATGATTTGTTCCATCTGTCTCCAAACTGGAACTGAAATCCCACGACAGAATCGTATGCAGTTCTATATAATCTCTTGTCGAAGCTGAAAAACCAATCGAAACCCATTCAGGAAGAACCTCCCTGAGATCGATGAGGTAAGAAAGAGTGGTAGTTTCCTGAGAAATACCAGTAGTTTGATAATTCCAGGAAACACTCAAATTCTTTGTGGAACTATTATAAGTTATCCACACAACAGCAGCATCTCCACTATGGAAGGAAGTATTCCAACGGGTATATGTGGCCGAAGAAAGTGAATTGATGTTAATAGCAACATGCTGAAATGGGGGATCCCAATCAGGATCAGGAGTGGAGTCGAATTCGATGTGAACAATTTGATCTGGAGAAGAGTTCATGGTTGTGATATTATACAGGCCTAAGAAACCACCAGCTGAATTCGGTGGGACTTGATAGCCCACAGGAGCGAGGAAGAAAGCAAAACCAGAACCGTAAATGGTTCGACGCTGAATGTCTACAATGGAAGAAAACTGGGTTTTGAAGTCGGCTAGCTTTTGGGTATTTGAATCCCAGATTTGTACATTCTCAGAATAAGTGGCATGGCCGACCTGACATTGATACCTATCGCTGTTGAGATCAATTCCACCAACAAAAGGACCAGCACCCCCTTCATAGATTATGCTAGAGTCAGCTGGTTCGAACCGTGATTTATGGAATGAAATTGTTTTAACAGAGGATACAAGAACAAGCAGAAGAAGCAAGTGGAGGTATAAAGATAGCTCAACCATGGTGAGAGACAAAAGAGATAAAGATATGAATGAAATTCAGATGTTCAGTCTCTTAAATCTTCGGTTTTATTAGGGAATTTATCTGTTAAATAATGTACATAAAAACCAGGTTTATTACCAAGGCGGATATACCATAAATTGAATATTGGTGATGCCAACAGAATAGGATATGGACAGAAATTTTACAACTTCAATTCCTTCGGAAAGAAGGCCAATGTTTTTATTTTCAAATGATTATACTATGTTTGAGTTTGGCCACATTTAAATGTGTCCTTGAAAACAAGAGAGCGGCCTTCAAGTCCTCGGTCCGCATGCAAGCTTCGTGTCTTAAATTCATCTCCCAAACCCTCATGCTATTGTTTGGCAATGGGGAAATCAAATATGTATCATCCATTCTTCAATGACGGACAAATTAAAAGGAGTTTGATTTCTTTGGACTTTTAGATCATAACTTGCGCAAAAGTCTTAATTATCCAGACAACTCTTCTACACAGGCAGCTAAGATCAATTTTTTTTTTAATGCTAGATACAATAGTGTTGACAGCTGTTACCAGCACCCATATGATCATATATACCATTGGGTTTGCAATGCCTCCTCCAAAGTCGAATGCATTAACTAAGAACAGATAAGTCACAGAAAAAAAAATCATTTTAAAGTCATTAATACAAATTTTTATAGCTCATTGATTATTTTAAATAAAATAAATTACAGAAAATCTCTTTAGATTTTAACAAATTAAAACTATAAATAAAATTTTAGAAGATAAATAGTTTAACTTCCTACCGTTTGAAATAATGTCACTCATTTGATACCATATGAATTTCAAACATTACAGTGCAATATGCTACATAATTTTTCTATATTTGAGATTTTTTATGTAAATTTTTTAGTATTTTATGTATATTTTAATAATTTTTTTATAAAAATTTAGGAAGTATATTCGTTATTAATGACTATACCTGTAGAACAATCATTACATTTAAATCAGTTTTCCTAATTATTATCTCAAACAATATTTTTATCAAGAGACAAATAGATAAACTATTAATTTTTTAAAAATTTATTTCTGATTATAATTTGTTAAATTTCAGGGATTTTTTGTAATTTATTTTTATAAATATATAGTTTTTCCATATTTCATGTCACTTAAACGCTTTATCATGTCATTTTTTTTATAGCACATTGGTTATTCAATGATGTAGTAAATTTTGATTTTTAAATTTTTTGGCATTTCAATTCTAATTCTGTTTTTGACATAATATTGATAATTGCAGATATTCCCTTAAAATTTCACAAAATTCCTATATTTGTTTTTAAAGCTTTTTTTAAGCCTATATACCTCAGCATTACAAAATTAGCTTATTTACACTCTTGTGTTAACAGTATGATTTTTTAACCCTTAATTTTCTGATAATTAAGGAAATAAGATGCAAATATGCCCTTAAAAAATTTTATAAAATTCTCATACTTTTTTGATGTCTAGTTACTCTCAATATTAAAAAGATTCTAAGTCACAATTTTTATATATAAAAAAATTAATTTCTAATAATTGTCCCTTATAAGTTAGGAGTTTCATATAGTTTCAAAAACAAATAAAATCATAACATGTTATTTTTTTTTATTATTTTAGTGACATGTATTTTATATATTTTTTTATGTGAATTTCATAATATTAAAAATAAAATATATGTCATGAAAAAAGTAATATGGAAACTAATAAAAAAATATTTAACATTTCTGGTAACAGTATAATAACAAAACTTTTGGGGACTCGTGAGCCGTCGTTTGATGTTAACAACCTGTCGTTTAAACCAGCCATTATTTCCCTGGAACTTTTAAGCCGTAGCTAGTTCTCTTCTTTTAAATGTTTCGGCGGTTTGCAAATTTCAAAATTTGGAGGGCTTAAATTCTTTTTAAATGTTCCCGCTGGAAGCTTATGGAGCCTGTAGCCATGTCGTGGGGAGCCGGGGATGGAGAAAAATGGGAGCTTCGCCACGATGACGATGGCTTCACCTATAAGATTCTTAAGCGCCAGCGCTTCCTTGACCCATCTGCTGCCGCTCAACCTCCGGCCACGGACCGCAAGGCCGAAGAGAGGCGCCGGAGACAACGGAAGAGAAAAATTCTTTTGAAGATAAAAAGTCGATACCAGATGGAGATCGACCATTGGGAACTTTTATCGAGCAACTTGCGCGCAATGCAAGAGAGAGCCAACGAACACCTATATTTCCAGAATCGACAGAGAGATGTGGGCCAAACGGCTTCTTCGACGGCCATGGAAAGATCCGAGAATGCTTGTGGGTCACTAATTGATGAGCTCCTCTCACAGGTAATTTTTGTTTTTGGCTTTCGAGCAATTGATTTTGAATTGTTATGTTATTTTATGTTGCGTGCTTAGTTATTTCATTAGAGAGTTGATTAAAATACGCTGAGTTGGTGGTGGATAACATCGCTTATTGGATTATTTAAAATTTTACAGTTGATTTGTTCTTAATTTTAAGTTTCTGTTCGATTTTTTTTTTATTTTAGAAAATTGATTATTGTTGGAGGGCTTAATTTCAGGCGAGTTCCACTGTCTAAAGCGGTTTATCAGTGTCTCATTCAATGAGGGTTTGGGTTTTCTATGAACGAGTGGGGTTTAATTCAATCTGGAAGTTGAATTTGTTTGGACATAGGGCAACGATTTTATAAACACAACATTGAAGTCCTTCATAAGCAATTTAGGATTTGAGTTCACGAGAGCCAAGGTGACACTGTAAAAGAAGGCATCTTTTCAGGTTCCAAGTTGAAGTTCTCAGAAGGAACATGTCAACTTGTGCTGAAGGAGTTGACAGGGAAAGAGTTGATTGGTTCACATGGCAGGTTAGATCAGAAAAGAGAGATTTGCCAAGCAGAAAAATGTGAGAATTGATAAAACTGATATATTTTCCGAAAGGACAGAGCACTAAGAATGCTCGGGTTTTTAAGAAGTTTAATTGCGATCACTCTGCCTTAAATCTAATAAATCTTATATTGACTTCACTGAAATCTAACCCTTCCCAAAGACAAAGGTGGTTGAAGTATAGTTTCTGTGTCTGTATTTTTAATCTCTGTTCATTCTTGAACCTGCAGGCAGAGGCCCATGAAGCAGTAATCCAGGATGTGTCCTGCTTATGCGATTTAGCAGAATCAATGTGCAATGCTCAACAGGAGCATTTAGCACAACCATATATCGATCTCCCAGTTTGGTCTTCACCTCGTAAACTTACGGCATCACTTTGTGACGAGTAATAAGTCATTTTGGAATAGTTATTATCTCATCTCTTGAAGGAAATTTGTAAAGTTGTGTCTAATTCTTGTTTAGCTAAATAGTAATGTGGATGCTTGTAGAAGTCTTTATTGCAATCTGTTCCTTTGTACATTTGTTTCTTTATTTTAATCTGTTCTTTTGTAGTTTTCTTCTTCTAAATGATAGTTCAAAGTTCTGAAGTCAATGCTTTCTGAGTATACAATTCGACAGATGTAACTACGATACAAGTTAGGGACCTTAGGGTTGGAGTGAAAGCAGCAATTCATGAACAGCTAAGACACTCAACTCGATAAGTCTTGTTCAAGTTTGTTTAATTAACAAGCAATTCAGATTACCCGATATTTGAGACACATTTAATAATATGCCAAGCTTGAACGTGGCTGGCTCAGGTATTTTAGACTCATGAGCACTTGCTTAGTCATGTTTATATTATATACTTGTTCAGAAATGCATATGCATACTTAAAATGAAGTATCATTAGGCTTTTCTTTTCTTTTACTTACCTTTTTTTTTTTTAATTTTAAATTACAATTGAATTAGGATGTTTGTGAATAACTTGAAGGTTTGGTTCAACAATTGTTCATTTAAGCTCTCACGCCTGATTTTAAGGCTGTTTACATAAACAAGCCAAGTTTGGAAATGCAAAGCTTGATTTAGCTCAATTTTGCAGCTTTAGAGTTAGTGTAGGAGGGTTGAGGAACGTGAGAAATGTGTTTGAGAGAAACTCTAATTGAAAATGTTATCTATTCACTTTGAGCAGTATTCTCGATGATATGCTAATGATTGCTAAAGGTAGTTACATGACATAGGACTATATGAGGGAGAATAAGAGTCTGAAGAGAGAATAGTCTCAAAGTTAATTCCTTATACTAAGGATTGGCAAAGAGATATCTTTCATGACAATTATGATACTGGGGTCTACGAAACATAACCTGTATCACGACTTACATTATTGTACTCATATTTTCACTTTTTTTTTTATTATTTTTCTTGATCTAGAGGATATTACTTATTTGATAAACAAAAAGAACTCTGTATATCTGTTCTTTCCGATTCTCTTTGGCAGTTCTGGTTAGTTTGATTTCTTATTGTGGGAATATCAGTTTATGTGATTTGCTTATAAATGTAAGATTACCAATTATCAAGATTCTGCATGTTGTTACAAAATACAGATTATGCAAATAGGTAGCATCTCTCACGCCCAACGAATGGCCAGATTCTGGTACGTGCGAAAGTTGAGGTTAATTACAAGGAAAAGAATGTTGTTCACTGAATTTTAATTGAATAACATTAGAAGCAGCGTGATTTGCAAGAAGTTGCCAAAAAAAGAGGTTTAGTAATCTTCGTAATCTTATCTTCATGATCCAACACAATATTCTTCCAAAGTCCTTTTCTGTTATTTATTTATTATTACTATTATATTTTTTGTTTAAAGAAAAAGGGTTCTTGGTTTATTTAAGTTTTTTCTTCATTCTTTTGGAAGGAGATGCCTAGATTTCCAGATTCACGTTGACCCATTTAGGGGTGAGTATTCGGTCAGTTTGGTTTAGAACTGAACCAAATAATATTTAGAACCAAACCTAATTGAACCAAAATATTTCGGTTCGGTTCAGTTTAATCGGTTTTTTAATTAATTAAATAAATTATAAAATATTATTATTATTATATTTTATTAATTATAACACTATAAATTTATAAATTACTATAAATTAAGATAAAATAGCATAGATTATGATAAATTAACATAATAATTACTTCATCAATTGCCATAATTATCATAAATTAAATTTTATTATTGTGTGCCATAAATTAAAATCAACTAACATAACTAGTTAGCATAAATTAAAATAAATTTTCATAATTCATTATTTTATCCTATTATAAATCAAAATAAATTATTATAAATTATAATTTTTTATTTAAAAATTAGAATAAATTGTTAATTTATATATATATATTGGTTGGTTTGGTTTAATTGGTTTTTTAATATTTAAAATTGAACCGAATAAACCGAATTTTTAATAAATAATTGAACCGATAAAACTAAAAACCAAATAGGCTAAATTCGATTCACTCCTATCCGCAATTATTGGTTGAGTTAAATCTTAAAGCATTATACTTTATTTGCTATTACTTCTACTTGTATTTTGCAGTTGTGAAAAATTGAAATTTGGGAAATGAAATGATGAAAGCAAAAATAAAAAGTAAGAATGTTTAAATGATAAAAACTTTTATTTGCTATGTCAGTGATATAAAATTTTCAATTTACGATAGACAGAATGCCATAAACCAAAAATTAAAAATAAAAACCATATAACTATATCAATAGGAAAAAACAGAGTTTGTTTTCCATTTCTGGTCAGCAAAGTGCCAAAGAGGCTAGAAACTAATTTATTCACAATATTAAAAACAATGGACCATATAAAGTTATCTGGGAAAAATCAAGTTCCAGAAAACACCTTCCAAATGCAACCAATTGCATAACAAAATATAAAGAATGTATACCTAGCTCATATCAGATAATAACTTTGGGAAAATTGAGTTCACTACCTAATGAGAAAATTTGCTCTCAGTTTGTTTTTTTGGATTTAGTCTCACTTGCTCAAATTTAGTTGTAATTTGGAATGAATAACCATTGCCTATTTATAAACAAATGGTGCGCATAAAATGTCAACAAAATCGTATTGGCAAATTAATTACAAATTTGACTTTTTTTTTATCTTTTTCTCTTTCAAACTTTTCATCCACCTACCCTCCTACCATTTGGTTTGTGGGTTGCTGACTTTTCAACAAAATTTTCACTTGAAGGTTAATTTCAATATGTTTTCACACCTTTATTAATGCAACAATCTTTTTGATCTTGTTATTCTAACATATCAACTGAAATTGAAAACAACTTCAATTTGTAGATAATCATCACATTTGTCAACATATCCGTTAGATTCTTGTTTTCTTAGATCTTCTCCAGTATTAATACATTATCTTCTAATAGAGGTTTAATGAAGTGATAACGAAACCCAATATACTTGGTTCTGAAATGAAATGTTGAATTATTTACTAAGTGTATCACATTTTGACTATCACTATGCAAAACATTATTCTTTTGTTTGAATCCCAACTCAATTAACAAATCTTGAAGTCATATCATCTCTTTACTAGTTTCAATCACTGCTACATACTCAGCTTCAACAATAGATAGAGTGACAATCTTCTATATTTGTGATATCCAACTAATAGTTGTAATTTCAACAGTAAATATATAACCAATGGTGCTTCTTTTGTGATCGACTTCTCCAAAGTTTGCGTCTATATAGTCTTGTATTTTTAACTCCATTTTACCAAAGTACAAACACTTTTCTCTACAGTGCCTTGTAGATACCTCAAAATCCACTCGACTGCTTCCCAATGAGTTTTTCTAGGATTTGACATAAACCTGCATGACAACTCCCATTGCATGATCAATGTCTGGTATCGTATAAACCATAGCGTACATCAAACTTTCAATAGCTGAGACATAAGGAACTTTAGTCATGAATTCTTTTTCTTCCTCTGTTTGAAGGGATTGATCATTGGATAGGAGAAAATTGTTGGCCAAGAGTGTGCTGACTGGCTTGTACTCTGCCTGAGATAACTGCAAGAATTCTTTCTACTTTTCTTTTGTGATTTGCATTTCAAAAATCTTTTTTGTTGGAACCAAGTCTTTCATGTCAAATTCCTTTGACAATTGTTGTTTCAAGCTTCTGATATCATCCACATCTAAACCTGTTACTAACATATTATCGATATAAAGCAATAAAATGATATAACTGAACCTATATCTTTTGAAATATCTAAAGTGGTCAATGTTCCACTTCTAGAAACCTTCTTTATGTATGAAGCTGTTAAATTTTTTATACTACTGTCTTGGGACTTATTTCAGGCCATACACACTCTTCTTAAGTTTGCATACCATGTTCTCTTTATTTTTTTCTGAGAAACCTTCTGGCTGGTATATCTCATCATCTAAGTTTTTGTGAAGAAATGCATTATTCACGTCCAATTGTTTAAAATGAAGATCTTCAATAGCCATATTACTTAATACTGATCTAATAGTATTGAGCTTCATAACGGGAGAAAAAATATCGGTGTAGTTAACTATTTTCTTATGCTGGAATCTTTTGACAACTAGTCGGATTTTGTATCTCTTGAAACCATCATGCTCATCTTTTACCTGACACATCCATTTGTTATGAAGTGTCTTCTTCCCCATGGGTAACTCAGCTAGTTCCCATGTGTGGTTGAAGGTCAGGGACTTCATCTCATCTTTTCTAGCAGACTCCCAATTACTAACATCTTCAGTCTAACAAGCTTCATTATAACATTCATGCTCTTCTCCATCAGTGAATAAAAAATAGTTTGTGTATCTCTCGGTAGGCATATGAGACTGAGAAAATCTTCTTAATATACGAACTGGAGTAGGAGGTTATGATGTGTCAGACTGTTGCACACTACTTTATCCAACAAGTTCCTTTGGCTAAGAACTTGCTACAATCGGTTCTATCGCGGAACTATTTGGAACATCATTTACATCTGCAAATACTGACTCATTATGTTATGAGTTGTTGTCGACTGTTTTATGCATGTCCTTGTACATCATCATTTTGTCGAAAATCACATATCTGCTACGAAACACCTTTTTGTTTTTGTCATCCCAAATACGATAGCCAAACTCATCCTCATCATAGTCGATGAATGTGCATTTCTTGGATTTGGGACCAAGATTATTCCTTCATTGATCATTGATATGCACATATGCTACACGATAAATTTTTTTTAGATGTGATAGTTTTACTTCTTTTTGGCTTCATACCTCCTCTGGTATTCTGCGCTCCAATGAAACTGATGATCTTCGATTAATTAAGTAAGTTGTTGTATTAACTGCTTCTGCCCAGAACTGTTTCAGCAGATCTAATTGTATACAAATGCTTCTGGCTCTTTCTGTCAATGTTCGTTCATACGCTCAGTTACACTATTGTGTTGAGGTGTGTCTGACACGGTTCTCTCCATTATAATCCATTCTCACAGCATAACTTCTTGAATCTGGTGTCTTCATATTCACCACTATTGTCGATTCTAAGTTTTTTGATCTTCATATCTATCTCATTTTCAACCATAGATTTCTATCTCTTGAAAGCATCAAACAATTTAGACTTATGCTTTAGAAAGTAAACTCATACCTTTTGAGTGATCATCGATGAAAGTCATGAAATAATATTTCTCACCAATGGATGAAAAGGTCGTTGGTCCCGAAACATCAGAGTGAACGAGTTGTAGCCTTTCTTTCTTTAGGGTTCAGCCACTTGTCTAAAAACTGACCATTTTCTGCTTTCCAAGTATGCTATCTTCGCACATGTCTATCTCCATTAACTGTAAACCTGAAAGTTTTCCCTTTGAATGCATAATCTTCATCCCCTTTTCACTCATATGGTCTAGTCTCTGGTGCATATATTAAAATTTTCATTATTAGCTGCAACTACAATTGAATAGTGTAATTGTAGTGTAGCCTTCGCTAGCCAACTGACCTACTGAGATTGAGTTCTTTCTCAGGTCGGGAATATGCCTAACATCCTTCAGCTTCCAAACAAATTTATTCAATTTAATTTTCACTGCACCTTTACTAATAGTAGCACAAGGTTGATCATCACCAAAGTATAGCTTTCTTGGGTTTTCAGGGACATACCTTTTGAGGAATTCTTTTTGTGAAGTAGCATGGAATGATGCTTCAGAATCTAATACCCAAGACTCCTTCTTGCTCTCCAAAGAGCATATCAACACATCATTACCTCATGAGGTGGAAGTAATATTTGCATCTATCTTTGCTTTATGGTCATTTGGTGCACTTTTGCATTGATTTTTGTAGTGCACAGTCTTCCCACAATTCCAACATTTGATAGTCTTCGAGCTATAGGAATTTATTGGGATTCCTGGATTTGAACCTTTTGTCCTTTGATCTACCTCGGTGGTTCGATATGCCACGTCCATTCCCTCTAATTGAATTTCTTTCTTTTGACTCTATATGCAAAACTGAAGAAATTGATGATTCACCCAACTTTCTCCTTTGGATCTCTTCACTAAGAACCAGATCACGAACATCGTCAAATTTCAAATTTGTGCTTCCCAACGAGCTACTCACAGTCGTGACAATAGCATTCCAACTTTCTGGTAGTAAAGACAAAAGTATCAATGCTCGTACTTTATCGAATTCAATTCCAACCGAACTTGATTGGGTTGTGATTGTGTTGAGTTCATTAAGATATTGAGCTACCGATGCGCCTTCCGTCATTTATAAATTGAACAAATGCCTCATCAGGTGCACTTTGTCTAAGGCCGATGGCCTCTTATACATACTAGAGAAAGATAAAAAAAATTTACAAAGTGTTTACAAACACTCACAACTTACAACTACACCCTGAAATTTTGCTCTCAATTTTCTCTTTTGGATTTGATCTCACTTCTCAAATCTAGTTGTACTGTGGAATGAAAAATTATTGCCTATTTATTGGCAGATGGTGCACATAAAATGTCAACAAAACGTGTTGACAAATTAATTACAAATCTGACTTTTTTTTTCTTTTTCTCTTTCAAAATTTTCATTCACCTACCCACCTACTATTTGGTAGGTGGGCTGCTGACTTTTCAACATACACAACAATAGCTCCTCCACTACCAGTAAATTTTGAAGCAGCTCCTACTCTTTGCGCAACCTCCACCATTTCTATATTTAAGTCACTAACGACAGCATCCCCAAACATGCTCTTGTTAAATAATGCCAAAACCAATTTGGTAGATACCAACTAATGTTGAAAGATCTTGCAAAAGCATAACTAATTTATATTGCAATTAAAAAAAAGCATTTTAATCCTCCTTTTATGAAGCTTCATAACTTCATCAACCTCAACGATGAACTACCTTTCATTTCTTTTCTTCAAAAGAGATGTTAACAAAATGATGTTAATATCATACATAGATTGAGCCTCAGGAACGCATACTCAAACTACATCAGCAAAGAGGAATAAACCATTCTTTATGTGGAGAAAAAAAAAACTATGCAATTCAACACCTGATGAATTTTCATCTATCATTTCCAAAAGCAAAGCATATTGGCATAAAGGATGCTGACAATAGTCTCTCATACAATTCAGTTTCCAAATGTAATATAAACATACTAATTTGGAAACGCTAAGAGCTACAACAAATATGAAATTAAACTCTTCAAATGAAGAACTAATTACCTTCTAAGGTCAAAATTATGGTTCATAAAGTTTGCAAGCTTGGCATAATTCTTTTCAAGAATCACAGTTTGCCCAACTAATGCTATATTAGCAACTTCTGCCATGGATGATATAACATATTTGTCACCATCAAGCCACCTCTGGCGAACTATACTATGCACCTGCATTTGAAACTAATTGTTACAAATGTTGTCCATAGCTACCATTCTGAAAAAGCTAACACGTCTTTGCAGGATGTCCTCTAAAGACAGCTATTTGGACATTTCAAAATGCTAGTGTGCATCTATGCATATCTCATTTAGCACCCTATAATTATGATTTGAGGTCACATCTAGCCTGGTGAACTAGCTTTAAAGAGATTAGGGGTAACAAGAGAGAGATTAGGGGAGCTTGTTATGACCTCACTGTTTTTCCTTTGCTGAGTCATTTCTTTTTGCAAAATATTCTGTTAGTTATTAGTATAGGTGTGAGGTGCGTGTGTGTAGCACCAGCTATAAATACAAATAGGATAGGTTGAGTATCTGTTACGTTTGAGTAGGGCTGGCTCTCACTTTTTTCTCCACTTATCTGACCCAAATCTTCTTTCTCTTGTTAATTTCTTTGCTCAATTGATCAGGTGCCTATCACATACCTTTCCAGAATCACTTGGATTCTCTGCATAGATTAAATGAAAAGGTGGAAGAAGACTAATATACATGGGAGTATAGATGACATGCCCCAACTTATCCATATTTTTTTTAGAAAAATCCTGCACAAGCATTCATAAAAAGCACCAATCAAATTTATACCAATTGGACGTGTACCTCTATATTAACATCACACAACCTGACCTGCCATGTAAACTAGGTCTCCATAAACCTGTGCCACTCGATGTTGAAGACCAGCAACAATTCCAAGTTCTTTCTCAGCATGAAGCACAAGATTAGGCCTAATTTCAACTTTGATCAAATGTCTGATTTTGTAGAAGTCGAGAAGGCAGTTCAAGGCCGCAGTTACAATAGCACTAGAACCTGAAAGCCCTGTCTGACATGTCAAAATTACAACTTGAGCAGTATGTCGAATGATAACGATTTTATTGATCCAAAGTATAGATAGATTCAGTTGCAACAAAATGATAATCACATAATTAAAAAAAAAAACTGATTTAATATCAGAGATTAAATCCAAAAAAAGTGGGTACCTGACGAGGAATATTAGTATTATAAGAAAGAGTAAAATTTTGAGTATGATGATGAATTTGATTCTCTTTACAATGCTTGTAGAAAACTTTACAGACTGCCATAAGCAATCTTACTCCTCCATAATACCCTTCATTTTGCAACCGATTCACCTACCAAAAAGTGAATAAATAAATAAATTGCAGAATCAAATAGCGAAAGCAGATGTGATCGAGGGAAGAGAATTGGACGAGATCGTGTTGAGGATGGGGTTTGATGAGGAGATGATGAGAAGGTTGCAATAGAACGGTGGCCCAGAAGTTAGCGACGCTGAGAGAAACGGTGCGGCCATAATAAACGGCGCTTGGGTTACCTAAAAGGCCAATCCTGGCGTGTACCTTGTGCTCTATCGACCCCGATTTCTCTTCCATTTCTGTTCTTTCTTTCGAATTATATGAATTCACAGAGATTGAGAAATGAAGCTGAATTTATATGTATAATATAAATAAACGCAGTTAGACTGGAGCGAGCGAGTGAGACGCAGTGATGGCATTGCTGATTTAATCATTATCATAATCAGAGTTTGGGTGTTACAATTTGAGTATTGTTTTCTTTTTTAAGATCAATTTCGTATCTCTTGCTGTCAGCATCTTCTCATCATATGCTGACACTCTAATTACAACATTCTTTGCTAATGGGACACAGAACCGTCATACATGCCAAAGTTTAACAGTTGGATCAAAATGTTTTTTTTTTTAATTTAATATATTGAAGTAACAATTTTATGTGCAGATTCTTCTAATGGATTGCTGAAACTTATATGGCTATTACATGCATTATTTTTAATTATGATATTTTTACCTAATTTCGGCAAAAATTTCCTCCAATCACTATTTTATAATTAACACCAAATATGAAAAACACAACTACCTTGAAGAAATCATATAAAAGTACCTTAGTTAAATTATCACATCAGTGCCATCTCGTTGACAATCCTGGTTATATGCTGTTTGTATTCCAATTTCCTAACAATTAACAAACCCACTGCGAAGCTCAAAAAGTATTGTACATTTGATATTTGAATTTGACCAATTAATCTTCCGTAGGATTCTCATATGTTGAGCCAGTGGTAATGAAGCTTAATGAGCCAAAATCATCCGACAGAATTTCAATTTATATTTCCTATAAGGGGTGTTTTTCAGCAGCTAAAAAGTATAAGCTGATACCATAAAATTTAGCACAATCGAAATTCCAAGAAATGGAAAATATCGGAGCTACTCAGGTCCAAAAGAAACAATAAAATTTAAACAAACCAATCGTGTAACAAGATCAGTTTGATTCACAGTTCCCATTATCACAGCCAATAACTTAGTTCTCTGTACAATTCAACCAGAAATGTACAACGCTAGTGTTAAAAGAAGAAAATGCAATGACTTTCAAACATTACTGTGAGAGCTGTCAGTCTTCTTCCTCTTCTTCTTCATCTTCAGGCAGCCCCACGTCATCTCCAATACCCTCAAGTAATGAATCCACATCCTCTCCTAGCTCCAACAATCTTGCACTTAACTTTTCCACCTTACTCTGTTCTTGCCCAAGGCACACTAGCAAATCGTTCAGTTCAGCCTCACTCTCCTTCTGGGTTTCTTCCCTGGCTTCAGCCTTTACTGCCTCTATATCAGGAATAGTTGATTCTCCGCCCTTCTTCAAAGCTTGCACCTCCTTTTCTAGATGAAAATTGGCCTGTTCGAGGCTGTTATAAGCATCAGACAAGCTCTTCAGGTCAGACTCCATCTTTCCAGCTAAATTCTGATACATAGATGCCTCAGATTCGATCTTGGCCTTCTCAGCCTTGAGCATCTCTATCCGTTGAGATGCTTCCTGAAGATCCCTTCGGAGTGTCTCCACCTGGACTCTTTCCGATCCTCCACTAGCCCTCTGTTCAGACTGGGAAGAGCTACCACCGCCTATCTTGGCCAGGTCCTCAGCCAAAGTTGCATTTCGACCAAGAAGATTCTAGAATTGAAAAAAATAGAAACTGTCAAATCAATCATATTACCTCGAGCGTTCAAAACTCTCTCTGTAAAAGTTCTAATTGCAAGCTTGTCAAAAATTACATAATACCAAAAAAAATAAAATAAATGACAAGCATATATTAACATGGTAGTAGAATGATTGTGGCAGATTCTGTAAAAGGCATTTTGAATTTGAGTCTCTGCACAGAGAAATATAAGAAAGATAATAGCACCATAAAACAAGTGCGGACCAAAATGAAATTATGTAAAAAGAACAAATCATAGAAAATGACAATCTGACCTATGTAAGAGAATGACCAACACTATAAGCAGAATAAAAACACACAAAAACAGAGAAAGGGAGAAAAAAAAAAGGCAACAACGACAATTACAAGAGTCAATAAAGTATGAAGGTGTCATCCATACATTAATTTGTGTCAGCATATGAATCTACAATAGTAAATACCTACCAGTAACTCTTCAACTTCTGAGATTTTTAAAGGGTTTACTCATTTGATGCTGATATTAAATACAATACAGCACTTAGCTATGAATGAGAAGAGTAGATCCACCACGATCACCTTTGTCCAAGAGGGACCACTGAGGAGGATTATTTCATATCAATAACAATATATAGAAGTTTCTAAATGCACACCATATCCCACTGCAGGATGATATGAAGAGTGTCTAGAAACCAGTGACATAGGCCTTTATTCATATTAGAAACTGGTGAATAGTCTTTATTTGTATTAGAAACTTGTTAAATAAACAAGCATATGTACTTATGCATAGCAATTGTATTCAGATACAACTTTAAGACACAACATTATGAATAAAAAAGCCACCTGTATCTCAGAACATTGCTTCTCCACAAATAATTTGAGCCGCTTGATATAGTCTTTGTCACTCTCTCCATTCTTCTGTTCCAATTCAGCTGGGACAACTGCCACCTCACTTTTTGGTCGACCGTATATGTCTACAATAGTTTCTCTGATATCTGCCTCCAACTTATTGACAAAGTTGACAAAGTAGCTATCAAATGTTGAAGAAAGAATAGGATGATCCTCATTCTTCTGATCAGAAGAATCCTGCTCGTCAATTTCTTCAATCTCCTCCATACTAGCAGCAGCAGATCTTGTCAATGCTTTATGAGATTCTGCTGGCTTTGCAGAGGAGAAAGGAAAGCTCTTCATCATTTCATCAAACTTAAGAAAGTACGATGTGAGTCCAACTTTCTGACTTATGGCGTCAACTACAGTAAAAGCATCCTTTCCACTTTCACCAGACTTGTTATAAATAACACATTCTCCCAGGAGAATCGCAGCCAACCCCCTTATGCACACAGTGGCAGATGGATTTGACACCAACTCAAGCAAATATGTTAGGTGAGGACGAGAATCCAAGAAGCACTGAACTGCTATGGGGCATTTAGCCAGCCAAGTGACTAACAATTTCAAAATAATTGGCTGAACATAGAGGTTTCCTATCGTACTTGACTTTCCATCTCTGCTTTTAGTGCTAGAGGCAAGAGCTAAGTATTTCACCATTCGATGCAACAGTGGCTCCGGAGGTCCTAAGGATGATGTAGGTGACTCAAGTTCAATGCGCAGAACCTGTAGACATCCTAAAATTAGAATATCTTATAAAAGCAGGAAGGGTTTTCCTAAAAAAAAAATCATAATTGAAAGAAAATAAAGTCCTCTAATAATTCCAATTTAGGGGTCATGAAAAAAATGAATTGAAACTAGAGCATAAACCAATACATATGGCATTCATACTCCAATTCCTAAGATAAAATATGTAGCCAATTATCAGTCATGCCTAGAAACGATGATAACTAATTCATAGTTAAACCTTCTTGCACAAATATGCAATATCTATATCATGTTTTAAAAGGAAAACAACATCAAGGATACATAGAAGCAGAAATGAAATAAAATAAATTTCTGAGGGCTTTTAACATCCTTTTGACCATCAACATAACATGCACTCCGTATTATGTAATACAAATAAAGAAAAGATATTTCAGGCCTCCAAATGAATATATTTAAGAAATGCATACAAATCCACATATAATGGGGAGAAAAGAAGAGAGAAAAATTGTATTAGTTAATGTAGAAAGGAGTACATAGTAAAACAGATCTCCAGTACGTGCACAAAAAATTAGGCAGTAAACACTGCAAACAACTCTCACTTCAAGAGGCAATTTAATATTGTAACATTAACTGTCTGTAAACTACTGATTTGAAGGAGTTCAAAAGAATTAAAACAAAATTGTATCAAGAAATGAACAATGGAATTTGAAAGATAGTACAAAATAATCCATATTTAGACATATGGATACAGATAGCTTGTAACAGTATTTGTTTTTTTTAAATTTCAATATCTTGTCATCCGAGATTCATCTACAAAACAAATAGAGAGACAACGAGATTGCATACCCTTTCCTTGCACTGGATATTGTCCTTAAGTACATGAGAAAGTACACTAGCAGCTCTGCAACAGGTCTACACTTCAAACAGAACACAGTAAGTCTCAGGTTCTATTCAACATACATTAATATTACTTTTTATTTTTTTGAGAAGATTCTGTTGTCAAGCTTTTTTTTCTTTTTTCAAGGTACAATAGTCATCCTAACACATTACCTCAAGATCTCCATCACTTTCACTCAATGTAAGACCATGCAAAAGCATGCTGCCAGGCAAAGAAATTTCATAAGATCATCCATAAAAAAATCCAATGAAGGCAACAAAACCATGCCTGTATTTGAGTAAAATAGGAAAAAAATCGGTAAATGCACTAAAATCCAACAAACCTTCCAAAAGACATGTTCACATCCTCCTCAATAGGGGCATGAGTCATTGAATGTGGTTGAGGAGTTAAAGTGGATACTAACATTGTTTGACCATCATAATTTCCCTGAACAGATATGAAGCATCTTTAAGATTAGATGTATGAGATAATGAATCAAACAGTGGAGTATGTAAAAGTGATTCTTGCCCAGTACAGTAAAGTATTCAGAAACCAATTAATGCAACACATTCAACAAAAACAATTACACTAGCATTTTAAAAAATAGATAAGTTTAAAGAGCAAATACATGAATTAACCTCACAAAAACTCTTAAAAACGTGGTCAGCCGCTATGAACTCCTGTATACTGGATGTTCGCAAAATGATTCTAAGAATGGAATTCAAAGCAGGCTCCACTTGTGGCTTCTCACCAAGAACTTTGGTTGCAAGGGCATCAAGATTCTTCGGCAGCCCAGCAACCAAATCCCCAATACTCCGCAATGCCTACAAAAGTAATGAACATAAATTATTAGACCTTCATAATTCTTTATAGCATGCTAATTTAATTTAAGGGAAGGAAAACAATATTTCAAGGAATATAAATAACAACACAAATAATCAAGCATAAGACTAATTCAGTAACCGGCAAACTGAGAGTCTATTCCCATAGGACATCATCTGAGGCATACTCTCAGTTCAAAAAATCTTGAAGTCTTTTATATGTCATGGCTAAAGTTGTTGGCTCCTACAAATGACAAAAAGAATAATGATGAGGTTCAGAAAAGAAGTCTTACTCCGCAACGCAAAGCAACAGGAGCCCATTGATTTTCTACACCCAACATCAGAAGATAATCCAACATCTTTTTCTACACAAAAGTTCAACATGATTTTAGGATCAAAACAACTAATGTACCCAATGTGAGGTCCCAATTAAATCAGATATCTGTTTGATAGACAAACCTGAACCAAGACCGTTTTATTGGTCAGCTTGTTTGTATCTTTTCCAGGATCAGCCTCTGAACCACCCATCATCAACAAATTAATGGTTTCTAACGCACTGAGTAGATTAATTATCTACTGGCATTGTGTTTGTTACAGAAACAAAGAAAAAATCATTAGTAAGGCTGTTGATAGCATAATCTAATATTTACAGCAATCAAAAAGCCATTGAAACAATGCCAAAATTATAAACATTTGAGTATCTAACCTTCTGTTGTGTAAAACTGTAAGCACTACCTCTTAGCTTCAGAATTGATATTAAAGCATCAAAGCCCATTGTTTCTCTCAGTAGTATCTAGACCATAGACAGTTCCATATTATTAGCATGATTAGAATGCTTAAGTACAATGTTACATCTGCGGCTACAAACCTGATTAGATGTGCTGTTACAGAGAAGGTTGTTCAACAATTGAAGACAATCCTGAGCATAAGAAATAATAAGGTTATTTTACCAATCTGTTCGATAATTTCCCTACTGCATGAAAGGATAAATTGTGTTTGACAACCCAGAAAAACATTCTTCCTCTGATACCAGAGAAGGAAAAAAAACTACAACAAAATATTCAAACCTTCGTTTTAATAAAAGATGAACAGTTTTCTCCATTGAAGCCCAGGGGCATGAAAATAAAATATCAATGGAATTCAATTTCTATACCACATTGAACAAAAAATAATGCTAGGTCCAGTTTCACAAATATTGTCATCATTTTCTAAAGACGGTTTTCCTTGTCATAGAAAAGGAATTGATATGCTACAAATGGAAACGCATTCCATTCCTGACCAAAGCAATTTACAGAATAAGCCACTATAGGAATCAAGGCCTATTCATGGTTCTGAAACTTCAAGTTTAAAAGCATTTATCATTATTTTTACATAAAAAGAAGCATCATAAATTAATAATTTAATCCAAAATGTGATGAAAATTTGAGATATGTAGACAGAAATTACACAGGAAAAAGAAAATTTTTAATTTAAATTTTAAAACTGTGGTTGTAAATTGAGAAAATCACCTGCACAACAACACCACCTTCTGAACCTCCTTCCTCTCTGATAATGCTAAAAATTTTCTCAAATGCTCCTTCAAAGACCACAATTTTTTGAATCTCCTAAGATTATCAAGGATTTCAGTTAGTAAGAAAAATCCTCAAACAGGTTCAGCAACAGGGCAAAACAAAAGAAACATAAAAAGGAAAGATGCAGTAGATGGTAATGGGAAGGAGAAACTCACCTCAGCTTCTCTAGTCAGGTAAGTTAGAAGCAGCAAGGCCTCATTTCGAATAACCTATAAAATAGAACACGAATATGTGACTAGAATATCACAATAACGGCTTAATTACTAATGAGTTCCTGACAATGCATTAAATACTAATATGATGTTTCATTTAAGAATAGAAACCAAAAATCCATAGTTGTCCAATAGTCCCACTTAAATGTAACAGACATAAGACTGACAATGGGAATTTTAGATGGAAGAACTTGGACACTCTTAAAAGGTTCTCCCGTAAAAAGAAATATATAACAATTATTTTTTGTAAGAAAAAAAATTGCCAATTAGTGTAAGTTTTTGTACCTCACGATCCATAAGCATATCCATCAGGCGAGTTATACCACGAGGAATGGTTAAAATGGCTTCCTGTAACCTGGAAAGGAAGTCGGCAAAAATCTTTCCACCATAACAAAGAAAATGCAAAAAGAAAGAGTAAAGAACTATGGATGCACACCTATTTGGAGAATTCGTTAGAAGGGCAGTCAAGATTTGAAGAGTATAATACCGAACATAGAAATCCTCTTCTGACTGCCAAAGTGCCAAAAGGGGTAAATAACAAAAACTCTAATAAAATGTAAGAAAATTTAAATCAAATAAAAGTATTTCAAATATTTATAGAAGAATCTCACCAACAAGCTTAGAAGAAGAGATATATTTTCTGCCTCACGGGAAAGCAAATCAGTATTCATTAAAGCTGGCTGAACCTCATTCTTTGACCCTTTTGAATGATCTATAGGCGTCAGTGCACTAACAAGAGTTTCTAGGGCACCTCGAATCTGCACATGTATTCTCTTTTAAAATATAAAATGTAGTAGGTTGAGCACTTCCTTAAGAAAAGAAAAACACACTGGCAAAACGAATGATCAAATATGCAGACTATGCAAACCAATCCTTCAAAAAGGACAGATATAGAGATAAAGATCATTATTCATTAGGATTTACAAAATTGTGAATATACATATATAGATCGACAGTGTCCAACTCAAAAGGAACAATGAAGGCAAAATAAATTGAAAAGAGAAAAGGTAAAGAATATAAAAATAAAAAATAAACCATTTCAACATCATCTCTTTCCTCCTTCAAGACACCCATAAGTACAGGAAATCCTGCATAAAGTAATTTAAGTCAGCAAATACAATTAAACAAATGAGATAAATGCATGCTTGGTTTACGAAAGAGAAAAAGAAACACATACCCATTGCTCCAAATGCCAACTGTGCAGCACCACTTTCTGCCACAACAGATTGAAGCTCAACCATGGCAGTCCTTCTGTCCTCTGCCAGGACACCATTGCTTATCCGATTGAGCAACCGCTCAACATAGCTTTCAATACAAGTGATAAAGAATAGAAGTTCTATTAATAACACAAACTAAATGGAATAACCACAAATGTCTATAGTCCTAAACGGAAAGGAATACAGCATCATTAGCGACAAACTATGGAAATAAGTAAGGAACAAAAGCTTCTAATAATTTCTTTAAAAAAATCCCCCTATAAAGAAGAAATTCCCCAATGAAAAATGCCTATAATTTCTAATGTTTATCAAACTGAAAATGTTTTTACAGGTTTGAGGATATTGCAATAAGAAAATCAACCTGCACTTTGACTTTTACTAAAAGGTGCAGGTTATTCCGCCATTCCATGGAAGTCAGACAACTATTATTTTCTCTGGGGTAAAAGAAAAAAGATTTCAAAAGTAGAGCTATATTATTTTGTAATCCCAACAATCATAATTTTCTCCTCCCTGTATTTGACACGAATCCTCAATCCTAACCACCATAACTTCAATAATCAGAACAAATAGTAGCCACATTCAGCAGGGCAAAAAAGAAACATTACTTGAACTCGAAACTAGATGAAACAAAACGAACAGCAGTTTACCTATCTTCACTTGAGGCAGAATTCTCATTGCCAAAAACAAGCCCAACCACCCCCTGCCACCGAATAATTGGTCACTCAGTCCCTCATATATAAATAAGAATAGTTAGACAACGCCGTATCATAAAATTCATCCAAATGACTACAATAATTATCAGTTCTAGAATGCGCATGACGATTATAATCTTAAAACGAAAAAACATCAGAACTTAATAAAGCAGTTATTCGACTATATACGGAATTCTGTTTCTCATTTGCATCAACCCTCGAATATTTTTTTTTTAAAATAAAGAAGAGAAGGCAGAGAGAGATAGATAGAGAGATAAGATCACCTTGTAACGAGAAGCCAAATCCATATCGACAGCTCCGGGTAATGAAATTTTACGATCCGCAATGATACAGAGTCGAAAAGAAGAAAATTGAAATTGCAGAGAAGCTACTAACTAACTAATTTATACCTCACATGATCGACATTGATTTTGACCCAAAAAGGGTAGCTGGATTAGTAGAATACAGATACGGTATACAGATTTAACAGCAACTTCTAACTGGCACGGAGCTTCTAACCTACGTGAATATTTTAATGGGCTGAAACCGAAAAGCCCAACAGTCCCCTGTACCCCCATCTGCGAACCCATAGTTTTCGATTCAATACAACACAAATGACTTGAATATTTTGAACAAGTTCTTTATTTAAATATATTTTTTATTTTAAAAAGTTATTCTATGAAAAGTATTTTTAATAAATTTTTTATTTTTAAAATTTAAATTAAACAGTAAATTTATGTTCAAAATGTAGTTAATGTATATCATTTTTTGTGCATATTTTATCTTTTTATTAGTATGTTTCTTTAAAATATTAATCTATTTCCTTATAATAAAGTCATTTGTTTTTCTCTTTTGATTAAATATTAATTTTATTTAGAATAAAGTAAAATATAAATAGTTCATTGGACTTGTTAAAAAAAATTACTTTCTATATTTAAATATTTTTTATTCTACTAAATATATTTTTTAAAATAAAGAGTATTATTGGTGAGTATTTTCAATAGGCTTTTTATTTAAACTATATTTTTTATTTTAAAGAGTTATTTCATTAAAAAAAATTCAATAGAATTTCTATTTTTACAATTTAGAGTAGAGAGTGAATTTAGTTTTCCATATTTAGATAATCAAATTTCATGTTCAATCTTTTTATTGATATATTTTTCTAAAAATATTTTTCTCTTTTCTTATAATAAAAGTCACTTACTTTTTTTTTAATAAATATTAATTTGTATTGAATAAATTAAAATATAGAGTTTATTATAATATTTCCAATAAATTTTTTATTTAAGTTATGTTTTTTATTTAAAAGAGGCATTTCATAAAAAAGAATATTCAATAGGCTCTCTATCTTCACAATTTTAAAATAGATAGCGAGTTTAGTAGACAATCAAATTTTACTTCTTATTCTAATTGTAATTAATATATATTTACTTTTTGTATATGTTCAATTTTTTTATTAGTGTATTTCTCTAAAAATATTTTACTTTTTTCTTATAAGAAAAGTCATTTACTTTATGATAAAATAAAATAAAAAGCAAAAATATTAATGATTTATTAGACTTGAAAAAATATTTTAATCTATATATAAAGATGTTGTTTATTCTGTTGAATATTCTTTATAAAATAAAAAGTACTTTTAAAGGTTACCATTGTTTTAAAACCCATTGGTTCTATTAAAAAAATAAAAAATAAAAACAAAGAGAAGAAAAGCTCATTGATCCAAATCATTAATTTTGCCTCATGGGTGCAAGAGTATTTCCAATAGAATTTTTATTTTATATATATTATTTATTTTAAATATTTATTTCATAGAAAATGTCTCTAATATACTATTTATTTTTAAATTTTATAGTAGATAATGGATTTGACTCACTGCATCTAAAGAGTCAAATTTCACTCTTGTAATTAATGTACTTTTAGTTTTTATACATATTTTTTTTATTAATGTATTTTTCTAAAAATATTTTTTTTTATAATAAATTCATTCATTTTTTTGATAAATATTAATTTATATGTGATAAAGTAAAATGAAAAGTAAAAATATAAAGAATTGATTGGACTTGTAAAAAAAATTATTTTCTATACTTAGAGATGCTTTAAGATACTTGTCATTATACTTTTTTTAAAAAAAATAAAAAATACTATTGATGATGCTCTAAATAAATAATTTTATAGTTATTTGTCTACACTTCAAGTGGAAAAAAATAAAATTATTAATTTTTATATATAAATTTTTTTAAATACAATGAACTAATTTGTAACACCTTTTGATATAATTAAAATTAAATTCAATTATACTAAATAATGTTACGATGCACATAATTCAAAATACTATAATTTAAAATTTTTAATACATCATGATCATGATAACTTATTAAAAATATAAAATATCATTAAAAATTTCAATATAATAACAAACGGGCAATCACTAGTCCTAAGTTTATACAAAATATATAGTTATAAAATCACATGACCTTTAGAAAAATACAAAGCATGTATAATTATAATTATCCAAGCCTATAAAATAACCAAAAAATACAACAGTGTATCACCCACCTCAAGTGTATATCCTTGGTTCTGATCACTGGGCATCCTCCTCTATCGCTTCTCTCATAAGCTCCAAACTTGCGCATGAGAAGCTCATACGCTAAGCAATTCGTATTTAATGGTACATAACAATATGTAAGCACACCATATGACAAAATGAAAATATGCATGAGATATTTACCAATCCTACCATAATGACTTGCCTCAAAGTCGCACATGCATTAACCCACATTCTACATGACATGCCATCATAATCTCATATACTATATTCATATCGAACATGATATATCAAAAAATTACCAAAAATTATGTAAGTGTACATCACACTTAAGTAGAGTTAATTATCTTACATTTTCCAACCTTACTCATAACAAGTCTAAAATGGATATGGATAATCTACGACTCTCATCGGACTCCTCCAGACACCTGTCTGAGCTTCCTATAATACATGTTTGAAGAAAAGAGTTTACATATAAACCAACTGCAAAAACTCTCATTGTTTGCCTTTTGGCTTTCAAAAAATCTCAAACATAACCAACCTAGGTCACTCAGTACTGAACTTCCCTCAATGACATATCATCTATCCTAAATTTATTCTTAGTCAAAGTATTATGCTTAATCATTTATCTCAATTACCATAATTCACATTAATTATTCTATAACATGCATTCTCATAACATCATATAATCTTACGGCATAGATATACCACTTCAAGACAAATCAAATTTGATTCACAAGCAAACATATAAGATTTTCAAGTTAAACAGCTTCATGCTCGTGAACAATCTTTCACGGCTATGAAGCACTATCTCACGGATAGTTTATCCATAAACCAAACTATGATTCAACTTGTGAATCAGCAAATATTCATGACCGTGATCACCCTTCACGGGCATGAACCTCACTGTGAATCCAACCGTGAAGCTACTCATAAATGGGTTTACTTTAGCAATAAAATTTATTTTCACAATCTTTACGCCCGTGAATCCATTGTTCATGGCTGTGAATCTAGAAATTTTTCTAGAAAACAGAGTATCACATTTCATACCTCTCTCACATGCAATATTCTCTACAATTGACCATTGTCAGCCACCTTATCAACACTTCAACACACATTTTAACCATTTATCACAATCATATTCTCTCTAATCATTTACATTAACCAAAATAATTACTCTAACGTCTCAAAATAATCATTTAACATAAAAACTCTCATCATGCATATCAACCCCAAATAACATAGATTTCATTCACCAAAAATCATATTGACATGCATTTAAGTCACACTAACATACAAATGCAAAATTAAGTTTGAGAGGTTATTATGTACAAACCTTACACCTAGGATGGAGATTAGCTAAAGCTTGAGCTCTTCAAGCTTGTCCTCTCTTTTGAGATGGAGTTCCAGCTCCTCTACTAGATCCTACTAAGATGAAAACGTCCTCTTAGTCTCTGAAACTTGAACCAAAACCTAAAAACATAAAAATCAAGCTTTTCCCTCAAAGCACACAAACTTCTTCTCTCACTCTTCTCTTTCACTTTCTCTATTGAAATAAGGTCTCTCCAAGCTTCAACAATAGAGGAAAAAGGTTTCTGGAGGAAAAAGAAAATTCAATTGGCGTGTTTGGTTGGTTAATAGAGAGTGGGGAATGGATTTAAAGGGATGACAGGAAGAAAAATGTGGCTCCCTCATCTGTTCTAACTATCCAGACTTCACGATTGTGACTCATCTTTCATAGGCGTGAATCACTCCTTCATGGTCGTAAAGAATCTCATCACAGCTGCTAACTAAAACCTGATATTCACGGCTATGAAATCCATTATCACGGGTATGAAACAGCTGATTTCAGCAACTTTCAAACTTCCAAAACTTCACTTAATCCTTAGCTCTCACTAACCAAGAATATAACTTATATACCCTAATTACAAGCGTTGCATTTCTCTCTCCTTTAGGGTATTTTGCCCTGAAATTACCTATCGTGATGTTTCAGAACAACTAAGGATATTATGCCCTCATCACTTCCTCATTTTTCCAGGTTACTTCTTCAATGGTGTGACTCTTCCATAAAACTTTTACCAATGGTACTCATTTTTCCCTGAGCTCTTTAATCTCTTAAGCTAAGATCTCAACTGGTTCCTTTTTGTAAGTCAAATTCAATCTCAACTCCATGCTCTAAGCTGTGATGATGTGAGAAGGATCTGACTGATACTTTCTCAATGTGAATACATGGAAGACATTGTATATTCTGCTCAACTCCAGCTACAAAGCGAGTCTATACACAATTAGTTTGTTCCTCTTTAGGATTTCATAAGATTCAATGAACCTAGGGCTCAACTTGCCCTTTTTTCTAAACCTAAGAATCTTCTTCCACAGAGATACCTTGAGAAATACCTTATCTCCCAGTTAGTACTTCACATCCTTTTTCTTAAGGTCCACATATAATTTCTATCTTTCAGAAATTGCTTTAAGTCAATCTCTAATGATCTTCACCATTTAATCTATCTTTGGTACAAGTCTGGCTCCACTATCTTTCTCTCACTAAGCTCGACCCAACACAATGGTGTCCGACACTTTCTACCATAAAGTGCTTCATAGGGAGTCATATGGATACTATACTGATAACTATTGTTACAAGCGAACTTCATCAACAGTAGATATTTATCTCAACTTCCCTCAAACTCAATCACACATCTCATAATGTCTTTCAAGATCTGAATAACTATTTCCGACTGACCATCTATCTGTGGATGGAAAGTCATTTTGAAGTTAATTTTGGTACCCAGAGTTTGCTGTAGACTACCCCAAAATTGAGATGTGAGTCGTGGATCTCAATCCAAAATGATGAAAACTAGAACTCCATGAAGACATACTATCTCATTCATGTATAACTCTGCCAACCAGTTCAAAGGATAGTCTCTCCAAATAGGTAAGAAGTGCGTCAACTTTGTTAATTTATTCACGATTACCCATACAACATCGTACTTTTTCGATGTCAAAGGCAATCCAATTACAAAGTCCATAGTGATTCTCTCCTATTTTCACTCCAAAATTGTGATATGCTGCAACAACTCTGAAGATACCTAATGTTTGGCCCTTCACCTGATAACATGTAAAACACCTAGTTGTGAACTCTGTGATGTCTTTCTTCATCCCTGTCCATCAATACTTCTCTTTCAGATTCTGATACATTTTATTGCTTTCTAGGTGCATTTCAAATTTTGTCTCATGAGCCTCTCTCAATATCTTTTGTCTCAACTGGAAAATGTTCGGCACACATACTATATTATGGTAGCGCAAACTGCCATTTGACCCAATCGTAAAACTCAGTCTCTCCCCCTTAGAGACCAACTTAACCAGTTCTAATATCTTGCCATTAGGCTTTTATGCCTTTCTAACCTCTTGATCTAAGGTCAGTCAAATATGCAACTCTACCAATATCTTCCTTTTGCAGTATACCACTGCACCCTATCGAGATAACCAATCCATACCTAGGATAGTGTCATTCTCATGGAAAGGTAATTTAATCAGGTCCACCGAAAACTCTTTCCCTTAAACTATGATGGGACAATCTCAGTATATTCAGTTCACTATAGTGTTTTGCCTCATAGGGTTAGTCACCTCGATTTTATAATCCAAACTTTCAGTTAACATGTTATACCGCTTAGCTATATTGGTATATATATAAAAACGTGTAGAACTCGGATCAATCAAAATAATTAAGACTGAGTCAAAGACAAGAAATGTACCAATAACTACATATGAAGCACTTAGATCCTCTCTAGCCTTCATAGCATAGGCCTTCGCTAGTGCTCTACTAGCTTTTGTCCTATTCACTGACCTAGATACGACCTGTCTAGGTCCACCTCTACCAAAATAGATTTGTTTTTATCGACTGCCCTAAGTTAGCACTGAACTTTGAGTCTAAACTGGTACCTCAGCTGTCTACAATGGACAATCTCTCCGGTAGTGGTCTCGAGACCACACCTATAATAAGACCATGTGTGTCCCTAACACTCTCCTTTATGGATCCTCCCACACACTGTACATTGGGGTACTATGCCTGTCTATGTTTGAGTCTGACTATTGACAGCTATAAAAATGACTCATGATGATGGTACATGTCTAGTGTACCCCGACCCTGTCCATGTCTTCTAGATTAGCAAGGTCCAAAATTGGTGTGAACTCATTTGCTTTCTTCAGCTTTACCTTCTTATCTATCGTAATAAAAGAAGATACCAACTTTGTGAAGTCCTCATACTGCTGTGAAATCACATGTAGCCTGATCTCATCTCTTAGACTGTCCTCAGAATGGCGACACTTGTCCACTTTATCCCCATTGATACCGATCATATACTTACTCAACCGAATAAACTCTCTCTCATAAACGTTCATTATTATATTTTCCTACTGTAAGTTCAAAAACTCTCATTTCTTTTCATCTGTATATGGCATCGGCACATAATGTTTCTTAAACTCAGTTGAAAAGAAATCCCAAGTAAACGGCTTCTGCAAAACTGATTTCCACCAATTATAGGCATGCTCATAGAGAAGTGAAATAACATACCTAACCCTGTGCTCATCGACACAATCTAGTTCCTCGAAAACCCTCTTGGTCTTCTCTAACCAGAACTCAACAGCTGTCGGGTCATCCTCAATATTGCTTGTGATATCCATAGCTCATTACTTCTTCAGCCTGTCAATATGAACCTTATGCCTCTATGGCGAGGTGGTGGAGGTGGCGGCGGTATAGCCTGTACCAACTACTGCAGTAGAGCAGTAAGATTCTATATTATAGGATCCTGAGCCTAATTCGTCTGACCAACCATCGGCTACTGTAGAAAAGGTGCACCAGCTGACCCTTGCACGCTAGTTTGGCTCGGCTGATTTTGAGTCTCTATGTCCGGAAGACTATTACTTTCAGTCGCATCATGTGGTTTGATCTTCATACTTGCTTTTTAGCCTACACATCGACAAAGAATAACCCACATCAGAGTCATATAGGATAACACTTGTACACATGATACAACCATTCCCACCTAAATTCAGAACCACATAAACCTAGGCTCTAATACTACTAAATGTAATACCTTTCGATATAATTAAGAATAAACCCAATTATACCAAAAGATGTTACGATACACATGAGTTAAAATGAGATAATTTAAAACTTTCATACATCATAACCATGATGACTTAAAAATAAAACATTATAAAAGACTTAATCGAAATAAAAGATTTAAATGCAATATCAAACAGGTAGTCACATGCCCAAAGTTTATACAAAACAAATAGTTATAAAATTATATATCTCTGAAATATAACATATAAAACTATAACTATCCAACCCAACATAACTCAACAAATGCAAAAGGTACAATAGTTATATCATCCACCTCATTTGTGTGTCCTTAACTCTGATCCTTGGGCATTCTCCTCTAGCAATAAACTCATGGACTCTGAAACTACACATGCTAAGCTCATACACTAAGCAAACTAATACTTAATGGTACATAACAATATGCAAAACACACTCATATCATATATATAATATGTATGATATACTCACCGAGCTACTATAACGACTTACCTCGAAGTCCGCATATGCACTAGCTCGTATGCTACATGACATACCATAAAGATCTCATATATATAATGCACACATCGAACATGGTATATTAAACAACCAACTAGAATCATACAAGTGTATAACACACTTAGAAATATTTACTTACTATTACATTGTCCGTTATACTTATAACTAGACTAAAATAGATACGAGTACTCTATGACTCTCACTAGAGTCCTCAAAACATCTACCTAAGCTTCTCAAAACAACTGTTTGAGTATATAATGCACACATCGAACATGGTATATTAAACAACCAACTAGAATCATACAAGTGTATAACACACTTAGAAATATTTACTTACTATTACATTGTCCGTTATACTTATAACTAGACTAAAATAGATACGAGTACTCTATGACTCTCACTAGAGTCCTCAAAACATCTACCTAAGCTTCTCAAAATAACTGTTTGAGATAAAACAAGAGCATAGAATAGCTACTGACGGAAGCCTACTTGGCTTAATCTCGAGCCTTCAAAACATCTCGTATATAACCCAATTGAGGAAGCTCTCATTGCTTACCTCTGAGCCTTCAAAGTATCTCAATATAACCCAATCGAAAAAGCTCTTATTGCTTAACCCTAGGCCTTCAAAATAATTCAACCGATGAAGCTCTCATTGCTTATCACTAAGCCTTTAAAGTATCTCAATTGTGACCAATATATGTCACATGATACCGATTTGCCCCCTTAATGACATGCCATCTATCCTAGCTTTAGTCCTAGTCAGTGTATTGGACTTACAATTTTACAATACGTACCACATATATTTCATATTATTCATCAACCATGATTTCTCATAAATCACAACCATAACATGTATTATCATACCATGTTATAACGTACAACAGAGTTACTCCACCTTAAAATGAATCAATCTTAATACACATGCAAGCAAACAAATTTCTCAAGTTAAGCAACTTCATGCCCATAGACACTCTTTTTATGACCACGAATTACCTCTTCATGGGTAGCTTACCTGTGAATCAAACCGTGATTCAACCTATGAATCGACACATGTTCACGACCGTGATCACTTCTTTATAGGTGTGAACCAAACTATGAATCCAACCGTGAAGCTGCATGTGAACAGGTCTACTTCTCCAGTAAATTCATTTTCACGACATTCATGCCCGTGAACCCACTGTTCACGGTTGTGAATCTGGAAAATTTTCCAAAAAACATACCATCACATTTCATACCTCTTTCATATTCAATATTCTCTACGGTTGACCAATGTCAGTCACCCTATCAACACTTCAGCATGCATTTTAACCATTTATCATAACTATATTCTCCCTAATCATTTACATTAACCAAAATAATTGCTCTAACTTCTCAAAGCAATCATTTAACATAAAAAAAATCCCATCATGCATATCAACCCCAAATATCATATATTTCATTAACCAAAAATCATACTGACATGCATTCAAGTCATACCAACATACAAATGCAAGATTACACTTGAAAGGTTGTTATATACAAACCTTATACCTATGATGAAGATTAGTTAAAGTTTGAGCTTTTTAAGCTTATCCTCTCCTTTGAGATGGACTCCCAGCTCCTCTACCAAATCTAGCAAGATGAAAACATCTTCTTAGCCTCTGGAACTTGAACCAAAACCCAGAAACATAAAAATTGAGTTTTCCCTTAAAACTCAAACTTTTTCTCTCACTTTCTCTATTGAAACAAGATCTCTCTAAGCTTCAACAATGGAGGAAAAAGGGTTTTGGAGGAAGAAGAAAATTCAATTAGCGTGTTTGGTTGGTTAACAAGGAGTGGAAAATGGATTTAAAGAGATGGCAGGAAGGAAAAAGTGGTTGCCTCACCTACCCTAACTGCCCAAACTTCACGGCCATGACTCATTTTTCACAGGCGTAAACCACTCTTTCACGATTGTAAAAAAACTTTTTACGATCGTGAAAAAACTCATCGCAACTGCTATATAAAACTCGATATTCACAACTGTAACACTCATTGTTACGGGTGTGAAACAATTGATTTCAGTAACTCTCAAACTTCCAAAACTTCACTTAATTTCCAACTCTCACTAACCAAGAACATAATTTGTAGGCCTTAATTACGGGCATTACATAATTCATTTGTATTCGATTAAAATATATATTTTTGAAATAAACGTATACTGATGCAAACATTCATAACTGATACTTTATTATTATAAATAATTCAAATTTATTAATATTATTTTGTTTGTTAAAAATATAAATAGATAACATAATTATAACATTAAAAATACCTTTTTTAATTTTTGAATAAATATTATTTAAATAATTTCAATTATTTAAAAAAGATGAAAAATGATATTAAATGTTAAAATACTTTTTAAGTACAATTATGGATAAATGTAGCTGATAACTTTTTGATCCTCAACAGTTAAGTAAAAATATTTGGTAACAACAACTGATAGTTTGTAGAAAGCTCAAACAACAACTAATTGAAAATGCTCCATTTTTTTTTGTTTTTTTGAAACTGTTGAAGTTTTTACTAATAAAATGACAAAATTAACCTTTCAAAAATAAAATATAGCATTTGTGAAAAAATTATTAAATGTCAAATACACATCTTCAAAATAAAACATATTATATTAAAAATATATTAAATTAATTGGTTATATTTACAAATTATAGATATACATTTGTGGACATTTTAATTTATAATTAATTATATTCTATTATTGTAACTGCATTTTATTTTTTATACATTATAGAAAAATATTTTTTTGAAATAAAATATATTTATTAGTAATTTTACATTCCAACAACAGCAACTCAATTAGTTTTACCAAATACTAGTATCAATCAATTACCAGCTATATCCAACAGTTGAACCAAATGTCCTCTATATGAACACCAAAATGGAAAGACAACAACATGACTCTAAAAAAAGGCAGACAAAATGGAAATTGGATTATAAGTCTTTTTTAATTTTACATTAAAAAATTAATAAAATTTTAAATATCATGTCTCCCACATTTAGTTAAACATTAAAAAACCAAAAATTTAATTGTAAAATTTTAAATTAAATCATCTCATAAGTGTAAAGTATGCTTGTGTAATTCTTTATGACATATTCTTTATAGGCAGACAATTAAAATGAAAACAATAAATAATTTTCAAATGAATAAGTTGTTTTCTTTGAAAGAGAATAGAGCATATTTCACTTTCTTTTTCTACCATAAATAATGGATTATTTGTGAGAAAGGCTAGTATTAAATAAAATATTGAACGAAAGTGGGAAGTCCTTTGAAAATAGAATTGTTAAGTCATGGAAGAGAGCTGATGTGGTCCATTTATTGGGAAAGAGAAGATTTCTACTTTATGGAAACCAAAAAGGGGTTTAAGATTGTGAACTTAAATCAAAATTTATTTTCTAGTGCAAATTGATTCTAGTGAAGAATATCTTCATGTAAAAATTAGATGGTCTTTGGGCATTATTGCATTATACAACCTTGGAAGCTGAATTTCTCTATTGATTCAAATAGAATTACTTCAGTGGTAGTTTACCTATGAACTTGTATCATAAAAGAGTTTTGTGAGCTTTAGATAACAAGATTGGTAAATTAATTAAAATAGACTATTACCACAACTCAGGTGGAGAGAGACAAGTTTGCCAAAATATTAGTGGAGGTAGATATCCAATTCTTATATTATGGACTAAGATCCATGTTGTATTATGGATTCTACTTCTTTCATAAATGCAAGAGTGCATTTACTTTTTTATATAAATAAAAATAAATAAAATCATTCATCATTTAAATAAAAAATACACGATACATTATGGATACGGGTACATGATATAATTTGCTGTGGATATCACTAAATCATTTGTCTCTTTTTTTTTTGGTTCAAAAAAGGTATTAGAATGTTTCATATGAAGACCTATGTCAAATTTGTTTCCATTGTGGTAAGTTTGATCATTTAGAAAACCAGTGTACAACTAACCCAACAAATGTTCTTAGTACCGATGGCGTTGATAAAGAAACTCATGGGCAGGCTAGTGTAGAGGTGAATATTCCTATGAACTGATAGTTCACCACATTTGTGGGCCTTGGATGTGGTTCAGTCTAGGCTTAGAAGGAACAATAGTAAATTTTCTAATAAACAACTAGGGAGTGGCATAAATAGTAGATTAGGGGGTAATACTTCTTAGTGACAGTATGCAATTCTTGAGGACTTTAAGGGGATAACCAGGTGATTAACAATCCACTATACAATTAGATTAATATAGAGATGCCTACTGAAGATACACCTTCATCTCTCTAGAATAAGTTTCATTATTCTACAAAGCAATTAGACAACAACCGATAAAATAATTCTGGAATAATTATTGTTAAAAAGATCATTAATCGACAGGTTGATGATATGAGCTCATTTGTCCGTAATTCTGGTATAAATGCTTAACAAATTGAAAGGAACTTGAATGATTTCTCTTTCTTTGGCTCTAGCTAGGAATCTTAGGATTAAAACTGACAATTTTTAATATAACATGGAGTTAAATATATATGAGTTGAAGCTAAATAGAATGTGTTATAACTTTATCAATGTATTTATGATATGGAAAAAATTATATCATAAACGGATTTTACTTATCTTATATGTTTAGACATGATTAGACATGTTTAAAAATTTGTAAAATACTTTAATAATTTTACTGTAATTCAAATTGTATAAAGTATTCAAATATATATTTTAATATTTTTAAATATATATAATATAAATTTATATATGAATAAGTCTATAATACATTATGTTAAAATTAATTATATTAGTATATGTGAATAAATATTAATAAATTAATATAGCTACTATTTATTAACTTATATTATATTAATATTATGCTAATATATTTAATGACTTATGTTTAAATGAATTAATATATATTTAATAATAATTTTATATTGCAATTTGCAAGCAATTTGTTTTGATTTCCTCATATATTATAAAATAGTTATGTTTAGTTTCAATTGGGATGGACTAAAAAAATAAAAAAGAATAATTGATGAAAGCATAACTTATAATAAATTTTAGTCTTAATTTAATTTTAAAATTAAAATTTTAATAAATAAAAATAAAAAGTTACTCCTTTAATACGTGCAAATTTATTCCTTTAATTTGTGCAAATTTATATGTGTTTAATTAAAATCATTTTATTACTCATTATTATCTACCTTGATTAATAATTATATTTATTATTCATAGAAAGTGTCAATGCGAATGGTACCCAATTGAGTAAAATCACTGAGGATATTATATAAATGGATTCTACTGCATCATGCTTCATCTCTTATTATAATATCCATGGTAATTGAAAATTATAATTTATATTTTTATCAAAAAAATCTTTTTATTATTCTTACTATGTATGACACATATATTATATATATGTAGGTATAAGGAAAAAAAGACAGATAGATACCAAATAATGATGGATTTAAAGACTTATTAATTTTCAATTTGCAGATTTTTTTGATGAACTATGTAGTTTATTTTTGTAATAATGTTTTATATGAATAAATTTATGTATGTGGGATTTTTTTTGCAAATTTTATTTTTTTAATATTTTTTTATATTTTTTTCTTGTATAATCGTGTCTTATTTAAACATATTATTATTGTATAAACATATTATATGTGTCGTATCGTGTCGTGTAACTTGTACACATTTAGAAGCATTTACTTAATTGTGTCAACAAGATTACAATTGTATTGAATACATATTTTGAATTTTCATACGATTTGTTCATCGTATTATATTCGTGTTTAGCGTAATTATATCATATACAATTAGTGACACGACATGAATGAATTGTCAACTCTACTTTGAATAATAATAATGTGGTTATAACTGATGTTAAAAATATTGAGTCTAATTTAACTACTGCCTAGAAAACTAAGAGTTCCCACATTGCTTCCAAAGGATCTAAAACCAATAGCTCTCAAAATTTAGTTTCAAATGTGTTGGATGTCTCTTCTCACATGGTTAGCATGGTTCCTAAGTCAGAAGCAACTTTCAAATCTTTGGGGTTTAGTTTGGCAAAAAACAGAACTCCTAATGAAACTAGTAAATTAGTTATTTCTAAATTTAATGAAAGGAAAACACCTGATAATAAAACTAGATAGTCTATTACATCTCATTCTACTAGGCCACCAAATACAACTTAAAAGCAAATTTTTTATGATGTCATTGATAATAAACATATTGATAGCATGCTGGTTGAAGCGAATGTCATCCACAACTAGAAACAATCTAGCTTTTAATTGGGTTCATATGTGAACCTTCATTTTTTTTTTCTATCATTTTTCTCTTATGGATTTGCCCATTTTTTGTTTGGAATAATTATTTAGGTCTTCTAAAAAGATTTGTTATTTAAATAAGCTCTCACTTGTTTGATTTTTCTTGAAACTAGAATGTGTGGCATTGAAATGGATAGAGCCATGGAGCAGGTTGAATTTTTCTCACTATTTTCGGACTTAATCCTAGGGTTTTTCCAAAGGAATATGGACACATTGGAAGATATTTTTAGGTGGAAGTGCTTCTTTTTTTCTTAATAGTTTGTCAATCTAAAAATTGCTAGGATTAACTTTTATTTTTCATTTGTACAACAGAGTATACTAATCCTGCTACCCCTATGAAGAAGTGGAAAAATTTATTAGTTTGGTGTAATTGGAAAAATTTATTACAAATTTAGGGTAGAAAGAAAAATAATTCTAATTTTAGCCCATACGTTCTTGAAGTGGAGCACAATCCTACTTATTTTGTAGTGAATCTCAAATATCTTAGCCTTTGTCCTGCATGCTCACATGACACTCTCAAATTCTTTATAAATCAATACATAGCTTCACTTCTCAACACTCTCAATCACTTTTTCATTCATTCCTTCTTTTTTTCTATGACACTCTCACTTTTTCTTTGTTTTTCTTTCTTTCACTTCTTTCCACTCTCTCAACACACATGCTAATTATTAATTAATTATAAAATAAAATTTATTAATTATAATATTAAAAATTTATTAATTATATAATAATTAATAAAATAATTATAAAAGTTGTGCCATTGCGGGAGGGAAGGACTATAGTCTGTGCGCCTTAGTTGTGCACCATTTCTCTATGTGTCATTTCAAGTATCGCATAAATTTCTATCTCGTCATTAGTAAAAATTACTATAAAATTAGAATTAGTTTTATAAAAAAAAAACCCTAAAGCTATAATTTTTTTTTAATTTTTACCTAAATTTGTAATAAGTTTTTCCAATTACAACAGAGCAAACCTCACTATACAAACAGATGTCACATGACTGAATTTGTTTAATTCTATTTTGAATTAATTTTTTTTTCTAACTTATATTTGTATCAGGATCATCATATATGATTAACATGCAATCTAAAACAATCATCTGCTATATGCTATATAAAACCCTTTCTACATCTGAATCAAAATCATAACATAACCAATAGCTAGTTTGGGCAACATCAGCCGTTATTAAAAAATTCATCTTTGTTAAACATAAATAAATTCAATTACATGTCCTTATTAAAAAAATGAATCGTTATCTATCTCTATCCTATATCATGAGAAATAATCAAATAAATGAAATGAATGAAGTAAATAAACTGATCCAATATAGGTCAACTTTAATTGCTATGACTAGTTCACTCTTCTCTGCTCTTCGCGTCAACCCAACTGTCTACTAGCTCCAAACCTGCATGTAAGGAAACTCACAAGCTAAGCTATTGAAAGCTTAGTAGTATATAAAAGTATTAAAATTCTAGCACATAGTATTCATATTCATAACCATACCTGAGTGCTTGATCATATCGTCATATACAAACATACTTATCCACATGTTACCTTATTTATTTTGGATTGATTTGATTTCAATACATTTACAATATATATAGTATAAGTGAATACATGTCATTATAGTCATAATAAATTTCATTCATAGTATTTCTATATCATCATAACCATAGTAAATTTCATCATATATTGTAATTATCTAACTTTTTGTTCCATATATCTTATTACTAATTTTCACATTCTTTTTTCAGGATGTAATTGTATTCTAATTTACAATAAAATAATTTGTTGTGTTCTGACTAATACTTTCAAATTGGATTACTTAAATGCGAGTTGTAAAATAAGAGCTTTCTAACCCGATCTTAAGTCACCCTCCTCACTAACTATATTTGTTCATATCACTATTATTGAGCTTCTCAAATCAGGAGCACTCTAATCCGAGCTTAAGTCACTTTAATGAGTAAATATAATATCTGCATACATATAGGTACAAAGGCACTCTAATCCGAGCTTCAGCCACCTTGTCCCTAATAATTAGGAGCGCTCTAGCCAGAGGTTAAGCCACCCTAATTATATTATAATAATATCTTACAGTAGCGTAACACTCTCAATGACATGCCACTTATCCTAAACTAGTCCTCGAAATAGAGAATTGGCATATATAATTATATTATGGTTACCAATATCATTCAAGTCATTCATGGTTCAACATTCCATTATATAACACTTTGAAATATAAAGGATATGAAAAATTAAGGAAAAACATAGTACTTTACCTCTGTTTTGTAGATTCCAGAATATTTTCAAAGGTTCATAATGTGTGTTCTATATCTCATTAGTTTAGATTTTGATATCTATAGCAAATATTTTATTTTTAATTCATTTTTAATCCCTTTTTATGGTAGGGATTCGTATTTTATAAATTAGAATTGAAAGGGAATGAGGGAGAATTGCCTCTAAGGATTAGAAGTCTAGTGGCTAGGGTTTAAAATTTGAATTTTCTTGAGTTTCTATCATAAATATGAAACTACCCAATTTAAATTGTAGGGTTTCATGGGCGTGAACACATGTGTCATGGCCGTGAAGATCCTCAGCTTCATAACTTGAAATTCACAATAGTCACGGTCATAATTACATATATTACGGGCGTGAACAATGGAAATTTCACTTTTTCATACCTTTTTAATTACATTCCATATTTCTAAACCCATAACCACTATATACCTCCTATATACCTTACATATTCCTTTATTAACACATTATTCCTAGGTCCAAACTTGCGAGCGTTACAAAACTAATCATTTCCCCCCTAAAGAAGCATTGTTTGAATGTTCTAATTGCTTTTTCAATATCTGTTACTCATCCTTAGAGTTTGGCAGACTATTTCAATGCCTTTTTATTTTCTTATGAAAAAAATTGAAGGCTCAAACTATGATAGTAGACCTTTTTGTTTGTTTCAAATTTTCACTAATTCTTGCAATTTAGTGGATATGGGGTTTCAAGGTCCAATTTGGACTTCACAGTATAGAAACATTAGAGAAAGGCTTGATAAAGGCCTTTGCAACATGAGCTAATTAAAAGCTTTTTTTTTTTAATATAGCTCACACTATTCACCTTTCTAGAACGCAGTCTAATCATCGACCTATAATGTTTTCCCTCAATCTATATCAATCAGTTGCTTATTAAATGGCTTCATTCATTTTTATAGTTCATTCGTTATTACATAAAGATTCTAAGGCTTTTGTTCGAGATGATTAGGACTCTAATATTGATATTGTTGATGCTCAAACAATCTTTACCCTTAAAGTCTTAAAATGGAATAAAGAGGTTTTTTGTAATGTCTTTTTAAGAAAAAGTATATTATAGCTTGGATTTAGGGGATTTAAAAATTTCTAACAAATTGGCACTTTTCTTTTCTTTCCAATCTTGAAACTGAACTTTAATTAGTATATAAAACTATTATTAATCAAGAAGAAATTTACTAGAAATAGAAAGCTCATGTGGATTGGTTATCTTTGGGGGATAGATAGACATACTTCTTTTTTGTCATGAAGTTTAAAATGCAAAAAAGAAAATCTAGAATTAATTGCTTACAAGTTGGAGAGTTAAGGCGATTATATGATAATAATATTGTGGAAAATCATGTTTTTTTTTTATTTCTTCAGTGTTTTTTATTTTCAAATATTCCTCCTTCATATCCCATCTAGGGCTATTTCTCACCTATCTTGATCATATAAGGATATTCTCTCTTTGTTGTGATTCTTGTGAAGCTGAAGTTTATAAGGCTTTGGTTGATATGAAACATTTTAGGCCTTTAGGTTAGATGGTTTTTGTGCTGCCTTTTCTCAATCACATTGGAAATTGGTTAAATCATCTATTTGTTAGTTTATTTAGGAAGTCATATTAAGAAGAGGTATTGATGCTAGTATTTGCACCATTATTGCTACTTTTTCGATCACTGTTACTCATCCTTTGCTTGGCTTTTAGCCTTTTTGTTGCTTTGTCTTTAGACATTTGTTTTTTTTTTTCTTTTTTTTTTTTTGGTAAATGAAAGTGAACTAAGCTCACAAAATAAAAGCGCTAACTAAAACAAGTTGTGCCAATAAGATCATGAAAGAGCCAAGATTAAATTCCTTGAGGTGGGTTATCTAAAACATAATTACTAATAGGATAGCCATAAGCCAAGTGAGAAAGGAAATCAACTGAGAAATTAGCTTCCCACACAACATGAAAAATTGAAAAGGAAGAGAAAGAATTGGCCAATTGTTTGATCCATTTCAGAATAGGAAGATTGGCCAGTTGTTTGATGATTCATTTGATTATAGAAAGATTATTGATGTTCAGCATGCAAACATCTTCAATCATGTTGATTACCATTTGATTATTGCATTCAACAATTATAGCATGAAAACTGAGACGTAAAGATAAGTGTAACCCTTTCATAATTTCCCAAGCCTCTATCATTTGAATGGGGCAACAATCAATATTCACTATAGACCCAGATATCTGTCTTCTAAAGTAATCTTGAAAAGGCCCACCACATGCAACCATCCCTATAAAGGAATTATGAGAATCATCTGCATTGAGCTTAAAGAATAGGGAAGGGAGGACATTACTAGCAAATCTGTATTTGCTCCATTTCCTTTTTACTAGAGACATGCAAATTATCAAAAGCCTCAACCACAGTGCAAGCTTGGTCCATAATATCGTCAACTAACCTCATTATAAGCTTATGCGTGTTGTTAAAAATTGCCTCATTGCACTTTCTCCAAAGCAACTAACAATTGATCCCAAAAATGGAATCCCATCTTGCACCAAAATGTAGAACAAAATCATTTTTAATATTTCTAGCTACTCATCTTTTCACACAAGTAGAGTCATTAAAATACTATTAAGGAAAGCATGAGGAATAAGTATATACCATAACTAAACCGCAACGATACAGTCGTAAAGGATATGCAAACTGGTATCTTTAATGTTATAGGAAATTAGGCAAAGAGAAAAGGTAGCCAAATGTCTCAAATAGTGTTTCACATTTATTAAAATACTCTCATTAACAACCTTCGACATAAACACTTTGACCCACTAAGCAACCCAACATTTCTATAACACTGTCTAAGGAAAATTATCATTAACACTTGTTTCATCCATGAGGAACTGGTAGGTTGATTTCAAAATGAAATCTCCAAAAGCCATTAATCTCTAAAAGGGTCTATCATTCCCTTGAGTAACCAAGGGAGGATGGGTGGTAGTTATGTGTAAAAGAACCTTTTTGAGGAAGGATTCCTTCGAAAAGATACCACTTCCAAGAGCCAGAATCATCAACAAAGTAAGCAACTAATTTATCAATGAACTGCTCACTAATAGGAGTAGTAACCAAATTAAAGAGTTTATCCCTAACATTTGGGACCCAAACATCAAACGAAAAACTGACAGATAAACCATTTCCCAATGACCATATTTCATTTCTCTTAACATTCTCCCAATTGGTATATATTCCTCTCCAAACCATAGAAATTGAAGCATGGTGCTTTAGGCTTATCCATTCTTCCATGATGAAAATTGTACTCAGAGAAGAAAGTTCGAACCATAAAGCTTGAAGATTCTTGTAAAATCCCCACTCTAGTTTCATTTGAAAGGTCATATTAAGATTAGTCAAGCTTTTTAAAACTAAACCACCATTACCCTTAGTTGCAACTTCTCCTATCTAATCATAGTCATCTTTCTCTTATTTTTAATGCACCCCCACACAAAAGCCTCTAAGTTTATCTTCAATATCCACACACAAAGTCTTAAGAATACTAGATGTTTGCATGGCATACAATGACATGGAGAAAAGGATAGATTGGGCAAGAGTGATCCTACCAGCAAGGAAAATGCGATTAACATTCAACTCGCCAGTTTAGAGTTCATTCTATCAATGATATAATCATAGGTCCTCCTTGAGATTTTATCATGCAATAAAGGGACCCCAAAGAACTTACCCAAGTCCCTTATCTCCCTAAAACCTAATTTATTGCTCATAACTTGCCTAGCCTATTAAGGACATTCTTAAAGAAATATACCACTATTTTTGTTGCGCTCACTTTCTGACCAGAGAAATTGTATAAGACCTAAAGAATTTGAGTGATTACATCAACTTGTTTCTCATATGCCCTCGCAAAAAGGATCAAATCATCCATAAAAAATAGATGGGGTAACTTAGGACTATTTCGATTAACCTAGGTAGGAATCCACAACTTGGAATTAATATCATATTGGATTCCATGAGCTAAACATTCCCTACAAAACTTGAAAAAATAAGGAGACAATGGGCATCCTTGTCATAAACCCTAGCTCAGACTAAAAGCTTTAGTTGACTCACCATTCAAAGAATTTGCATCTAGCTGATACTCACACAATTCATTATTACTGAAATTAATGACTGTGGAATTTCGACCTCTACAAGTGTATTATAAAGGAAGTCTTTTTTCTTAATAATAGTTGACTGTGAAATTCAACTATTACACTACTTGTTGGCATATTAGTTTTATAAAGAAGTTTGAAAAATTTTTGAAAATTAAAAATTTATAAAAATATAAATTAGGTTAAAACTTGTTTATCTTTACTAAAATTTTCATATGAGTTCCTATAAGATATTTTATTTTTCTAAATATTGAAATAAAGCTTAATAACATTCGCCAAACTTTTAAAATTTTTTTGTCCATTAATACAACAATTTTACTGTTGCCCAAATAATGAACCAAGAAGAGGGCTGAATTAGTTAGCAAATAAAATTTTGCTTAATTAAAAGTGCGAAATAAATAAAATAGAGGAATGAAGGAGAGATATGACACAAGATTTAGAGAGGTTTGAGTATTAACAAACCCTATTCCTCTCCCCAATCTCAATTGAGTATTTCACTAACACACTAAGTGTTACAATAGAGTTTTTCAAGCTCACTCACAACTATGATATTTCTTTCAATGGCTCAGACTTAACCCAGAGATTCCCTTGTGTTTTTCAATGGCTCACTCAAAAACCAATTCCTTGTGTTTTATGGCTCACACAATAAACCCTTAAAAGTGTTTCAATCTTAATCCAGTATACCCAAACTCACTTTTGAGTAAAAACACTCACCGACCTATAATGCTCAGAAGTTATGAGCAATTAGATTTTCACAAAAAATAGAGGATTCTTGAAAAATAATTAATGCACAAGGCTACAACAAGAATAAAGATGAAAAATAATTGTTGTTCTTCTTATTCTTCTTCTCTAGTTGGGATTCATAAATGACTTGCATTTATACTCCCTCCGTGAATTATAGGCATTTAGGTGCATTTAATGCAAAAATAGTTATTGAACCAACTCTTAAATTGTGCCTGACATGTTTCTTTATCCTTGTTCACGAGCGTGACTATATGTGTCAAGGGCGTGAATGTTCTTCCAAGCCATGGTCCAAGTGGTGACTCTAGCCGTGACACAATCTGGAAGAATTGGAAATGTTTGGTCATGGGCATGACTAATCTTTCATGGGCGTGAATGTTCTTCCAAGCTATGGTCCAAGTGGTGACTCTAGCCATGACACTCTCTGGAAGAATTGGAAATGTTTGGTCATGGGCATGAATGTTCTTCCAAGCCATGGTCTAAGTGGTGACTCTAACTGTGACACTCTCTAAAAGAATTGGAAATGTTTGGTCATGGACATGACTATACTTTCACGGGCGTGACTTTGATCATTCACGGTTGGTTTGATCATTCATGGCCGTGAACTTTGAATGGCAAAAAATTGGTGCTAAGCTATATTCACGAATGTGACATTAGTAGTCACGGGCATGACACTTTGTTATTTCTTAGATTTTTATCTTCAAAAGTTATCTTTTAATCTTGCTTCATGTTTTAATCAAAGTATATCATGTTTAACACACTTAGAACACAAACATTGTTAAATATATTATTGCTATTTTATTTATTATCATCAAAATGATGAAAATACCCCTTAAGGTTCAACAATCTCCCCATTTTTTATGGTGACAAATAGTCTAGCAATCTGTACTTTTAAGAAGTGTCCCCCTCAAAAAGTGCTTAAGATAAAATAATAAAGTGCAAGATTTGAAAGAAATATAGCAAAGGTATTTGCAAACTAATAAGGTATATGCAAGGTATATCTTAAGTATATCTCATCAAATAAAACATGTATAACCAAGTGTATTCAAAGTATATGTGAGTTATATGTTAAGTATATCTTATGCATTGAATAAAATGAGTTCAAATAAGTTCAAGTTGCAAGGTATATGTGAGGTTGATGTGAGGTATAGTTTATTGCATATCATTAATTGAAGTAAAATTTACATATTTCATTATATAACCACACATTGCATATTGCATATTCAAGTCATCATATATTAAATACATATATGCTTGTTTCTTCCCCTTTATCACCAACAAAAAGATTGAAATGTAAATAAGATAACTGTATTAAAAATTAAAGGACAAGGATTACATGAAAATTAAAATGCATAATGATAAAGTCCTATTATAATAAAGGTAAAGTTACTACATAATAATTAGGACTCTAAATAGGCTTAAAGCCTGACAAATCATCCCTAAGGCGTGCTACCTTCGTCTCGAGGCTTTCCATACGAGACTTTATAAAGTCTTTGAGGTTTTCCAACCTCTCATCGATGGAAGCCTACATCATGTCAAGGCAAGGTGCTAAAAGATCAATAACCTGTTGTGCTAAAGTGGATGTGGAAGAGGCCGATGTTTTACCAACATCCTCAACTTTATAGACAATAAAAGACAAAAAATTTTATTTAATAGAAAATTTTATTTTATAGTTGATAACTTCACGACCATGAATAACCAGTCATGGGTGTGAAGAATCGGGGTTACGATTTGTTGAATGGGCACTCTAGCCTTGAAAAGGAAAGTGAAACGAGTCACGGTCGTGACATTAAACAGTTACGGGCGTAAAGAAGGTTTTTCACGGGTGTGACAAATATAGTAACGGGCGTGAAACTTAGTCTTCACTACCTCTTCCCGTGAGGCAAATCGTGAAAGCTTTTGGAACTTTTTGTTATCTATGTTCATGGCCGTGAATATATGTCACGAGCATGAACCACCTTAAATCTTCAAAAAATAAAACTAAGTCTAAAACAAGATTAGAAGATTTCTAAAAATTTATATGCCTTAAAACACATATTTCTATCATGTTAACCACTTCATACCATAAAATCAATATTGTAAAATGCATCATATGAAGGAATTAATATTCAAGGTTCATACTACATACAATTGGCAAAAAAAAAAAAAGACAATGTTGATCCATCAAGTATACCAAGCTCTCTTCTTATAAAATAAAAACTTTATTCATTAAGAGGTTTGGTAAAAATATCTGCCAATTGATTATTTGTATCAATAAATTCTAACATAACATCTCCATATTGAACATGATCCCTAAGAAAATGATGTCTAATGTCAATATGTTTACTTCTAGAGTGTGAATGAGATTCTTAGATAGGTTAATGGCATTAGTATTGTCACATTTGATGGGTATATGGTCCAAACTTAATCCTTAAGTTGTTATCTCATCCATATGATTTGAGTGCAACAACACCCTTCTTCCACATATTCTGCTTCAGAGGTAAATAAAACAACCGAAACTTGTTTCTTGCTAAACCAAGAAACTAGGCATTCACCAATAAAGTGACAAGTCTCTGAGGTACTCTTTCTATCCAAAAGACTACCAGTATAATATGCATCCAAAAATCCTATAATATGGAAAGATGAATTTCTAGGATACCATAAGCCTAAATGCAATATGCTATTTAAGTATTTTAAAATCCTTTTTACAGTATTCAAATGTGATTCTTTAGGATAAGATTGAAATCTAGCACATAAGCATACACTATATATTATATCAGGCCTAAAGGCAGTAAAGTATGAAAGTGATCTGATCATACCTCTATAGAGTTTTTCATTTATACTCTTCCCCTTCTCATCTTTGTCTAATTTTGTTGATGTGCTCATATGAGTCTTAACATTTTTGCATCTTTCCACTCCAAATTTCTTGATTAACTCTTCAGTGTACTTGGATTGGTTGGTGAATTTTCCCTCATTGCTTTGCTTGATTTGTAGACTAAGGAAGAACTTAAGTTCACCTATCATGTTCATTTTAAATTCCCTAGTCACACACTTAGCAAATTCTTGGCAACACAATTCATTAGTAGACCTAAATATGATATCATCAACATAAATTTGAATAATTAGAATGTCATGCTTATGCTTTTTAATAAACAATGTTGTATCAACATGTCCATTTAAAAAATTATTTTCTAAAAAAAGAGAAATTAGTCTTTCATACCAAACTCTTGGAGCTTGTTTTAATCCATACAAAACTTTTGAAAGTTTAAAAACATGATTAGGCAAGTTATGACTTTTGAAACCCATAGGTTTTTCTAAATATACTTCATTTTCTATAAAACCATTTAAGAATGCACTTTTGACATCCATTTGAAAAAGTTTAAAATTCATATGGCATGCAAATGCTAAAAGTATTCTTATGGATTCTAATCTAACTACCGGAGCATAGGTTTCATCATAGTCTATACCTTATTTTTAATTATAAACTTTAGCAGCTAACCTAAATTTATTCCTAGTTATTGAACCTTGTTCATCTAACTTATTTCTAAACACTCATTTACTACCAATGATTTGATAGTCTTTAGGTCTAGGAACTAAGGTCCGACCTTACTTCTCTCAAATTGGTTGAGTTCCTCTTGCATAGTAATCACCCAACTTTTATCATTAAAAGCCTCATCAATATTTTTAGGCTCAATTTGAGAGAAAAAAGCAAGGTTAGAATCTAAGAGTTTGAGATGAGATATAGTACTTATACCCTTAGCAAGATTACCAATGATTTGTTCCTTGGGGTGATTCTTTATCATTTTTCATTCCTTTGGGAGCTCTTGGTTGTCTTGCTCTTGAGCTTGAGGTAAAGAGACATCTTGTTGTTGTTTCTCGTGATCATCATCATCTTTCGCATGATCAAGATCAAACTTTTCCATTGTACCTACAATATCATCAAGCACGCTACCTTTTATAAGATCAAGCTTATTAGATTCATCAAAAACAATATGCATAGACTTTTCAACAACTAAAGACCTTTTATTAAAGACTCTATAAGCTTTGCTAGTTATAGAATATCCTAAAAAGATACCTTCATTGGATTTAGAGACAAAATTTCCAAGGTTGTCTTTGGTGTTTAATATAAAACACTTGCATCTAAATACTCTAAAATAAGATATCATGAATTTTCTTCCATTCCATAGCTCAAAAGAAGTTTTCTTAAAAAACGGTCTTTTGAAAACTTGATTTGAAATATAACACGCAGTATTGGTGGTTTCGGCCCAAAAGTAGGTTAATAAACCATACTCATCGAGCATTGTTCGAGCTATTTTAATTAAAGTTCGATTTTTCCTTTCTACTACCCCATTTTGTTGAGGTGTTCTAGGAGTTGAAAAATCGTGTGAAATACCATATTCTAAAGAAAAGTTTTCAAAGTTTTCATTTTCAAATTCTTTGCTATTATCGCTTCTTATTTTGGAAATAAAATAGTCTTTTTCATTTTGAACTTTTTTAGCAAAATTTTGAAAGATTCAAAAGCATCACTCTTTTGAGCTAAAAAAATTACCCAAGTAAATCTAGAGTAATCATCAATAATGACAAAAGTATAGTGTTTACCTCCTAAACTAGCAACTCTAGTAGGTCCAAAAAGATCTAAATGCAAAAGTTGTAGAGGTTTAAAGGTACTTACTATATTTTTGGATTTGAATGATGACTTTTGTTGTTTTCCTCTTTAGCAAGGTTCACATGTCTTATCTTTTTCAAATTTGACTTTTGAAGTCCACTCACTAGTTTTCCTTTGCTAAGGCTTTGAATTAATTCCATACTTGCATGACTAAGCCTTATATGTTATAACTAAGATTTATTACTAATAGACATAAGACACTTAGAGAAAATGTTAGATATTTTGTGTAAGTCTATTATGTAAGTATTGATATCTCTATCTCCTTTGAATATCTTTTGGCCACTTAAAGAGGTTACAAGACATTCATTTAAGGTAAAGATAACTTGGTTTCCTTTATCACATAATTGACTTATACTTAACAAATTATGTTTCAAACCATAAACAAGCAAAATATCTTCAATAAAAGTTGTATTATTAATACAAATAGAGCTAATGCCAATTACATTACCCTTACCATTGTTCCCAAAAGTTACCTTACCACCATCAATTCTTTTGATATGATTGAAAAGTTTTTTGTTTCCGGTCATATGCCTTGAGCATCCACTATCCAAAAGCCATGCATTATCTTTTATAGTGGACTTAAGGCATACCTATAAAACCACGATTCAAGTTTGATTTTTAGGTACCCAAATGAGCTTGGGTCCTTCGGGGTTAGCACTTGAAGGTTCCCAATGAGCCTTCTTTATCCAACAATACTTATTGATATGACCAAATTTCATGTAATAATTGCATTGTTTAGCTCTATATATATTTTTCGGTCTTGACATGCTTTTAGGTCTTAACATCCTTTTAGAATGAGTTTGTGTGCAATGACATACACATGCATAATGATTAAGTGTTTTTCTAGGCGTATGCCTTTTATACATAAAAGCATGATTGACTTTTTAAGGTTTTCCTCTTATATTACCTCAATTATAGAGGTTTGTGGTGCACTAGACTTAACAAATATAGTCTTGTGAGATGAAGACGATATTTCATTAAAGCCTCAACCATATTTTATTAAAAGTGGTCTTTGAGAGACTATGAGAGTATCTAAACTCTATTTCCCTTTATGAAACTTTGAACTTGAGTTTCTAAATTCCTCAACTTCATTTTTCAAAATATTGTTTTCTTTAAGCAAAGATTTAGTTGAGGATCTAGAGGAGTACTCATCCAAAGATTTTTGAAGAGTTTCATTATAAGTCTTAAAATCATAATTCTCTTTTTGTAAAACTTCCATTTTATTTTTCAAATCTAAAATATTATTTTTATAAGTTTTAAGTCTACTTCTATATTTTTCTAATTCTAGATTCAACACTTTTATTAAACTTTGGTCATCATCCTCATCTTCACTATCACTATTATTATCACTACTATTATCATTAAAAGAGTATGAGTAAGAAGGAACTACCTCATTCGTGAAGTGATCCTCTAAAGCCATGAAGTATAGGTTGATCTCTTCTCCTTCATTATCATTTTTTTCACTTGAAGAGCTTTTGTCATCCCATGTGGCTTTGTGACCTTTCTCCCTATCATTTTTTTGAAATCTTTTCTTGTGTTTCTTGAGGTTTAGACATTCTGGTTTGATATGTCCTTTCTTCCCACATTCATAACACTTTACCTCCTCTTTATTTCTTTAAGAGTCATTTGAAGAGTGTTTGAAGGTTTTTTGTTTGAAGTTTCAAGAATTGCCAAGTCTCTTTTCAATCATTTTTTTTCATTCTTCTTGAGAGCATAGCAATGTCCTCATTCTCATCATCACTTTTCTCTTCACCATCTTCAATTACCTCTTGAGATTTTGAAGTAGAGGCTTTGAGTGCTAGAGGCTTTCTCTTTTTTGGTTCAGCTTCAAGTTCTCTATCTCTTTTTACCTCCATCTCGTGTGTTAGAAGTTTACCAATAAGCACATCGGTAGGTATAATGCTCATGTCTTCATTGGCCTCTTCTATACCCGTAACTCTTAAACCATAGTCTTTGAGAGGAAGACTTCTTAGCATTTTATTGTTTACATCTTCCAAACTCAAGTGTTTTCCAAGCTTTCTCATGTCATTTATGATGGCTAGAAGATGGTTCGTTATGTCGGTGATAGATTCATTGGATTTCATTTTAAAGAGTTCATATTCCGAAGTAAGAAGTTGAATCTTCTTGGATTTTATTTACTTGGTTCCTTCATGATAATTCTCCAATTTTTTCCACATGCTACATGTGGTGGGATAATGTTGGATTATGTCACATTCTTTAATAGATAAAGAGCTTGCAAGGATTGTCATTGTCTTTTTATTTTTGAAATTAGCTCTTCGTTGAGGCTCTGTTTAATCATCTATTGAAAGAATTTCTTCTTCACCATCAACTCCTTTCTTGGTTGGTGGTGTCCATTCTTTTTGAACACTATCCTACGCTTCAATTCCTTCACTATCGAGATATATCTCCATTTGGAATTTCCAATGAGCGTAGTTCACACCATCAAAGTAGGGCTTAAGATTTTGAAATCCTTCACTGGCCATTTCTTGATCTTTGCTGGCGCTTATTAGGTTTTGTTGCTAGACAAGCTCTAATACCAATTGTTGCCCAGACAATGAACCAAGAAGGGGGTTGAATTGGTTATCAAATAAAAATTTGCTTAATTGAAAGTGCGGAATAAATAAAAAAGATGAATGAATGAGAGATATCACACACAAAATTTATAGAGGTTCGGGTATTAACAAACACTATTTCTCTCTCCATTCTCAATTGGGTGTTTCACTAATACACTAAGTGTTACAATGAAGTTTTTCAAACTCATTCACAACTATGGTGTTTCTCTCAATGGCTAATACCTAACCCAGAAATTCCCTTGTATTTTTCAATGACTCACACAAAAATCAATTCCTTGTGTTTTATGGTTCACACAATAAACCCGTAAAAGTGTTTCACTCTTAACCCAATATACCCAAGCTCACTTTTGAGTAATTGATTACAATGAAAAACACTCACCAACTTACAATACTTAGAAGTTATGAGCAATTAGGTTTTCACAAAAAGTAGAAGATTGTTGAAAAATAATTAATGCACAAGACTATAACAAGATTAAAGATGAAAAATAATTGTTGTTGTTCTTGTTCTTCTTCTCTAGTTGGGATTTATAAATGACTTGCATTTATACCCCCTCTATGAATTGTAGCAGTTTGGGTGCATTTAATGCAAAAGTAGTCATTGAGCCAACTTTTAAATTGCGTCTAATATGTTTCTCTGTCATAGTTCACGGGCGTGATTATATGTGTCACGGGTGTAAATGTTCTTCCAAATCGTGGTCCAAGTGATGACTTTGGCCATGACACTCTCTAAAAGAATTGGAAATATTTGGTCACAGGCGTGACTAATCTTTCATGGATGTGAATGTTCTTCCAAGCCGTGGTCAAAGTGGTAACTCTAGCTGTGACATTCTCTAGAAGAATTGGAAATATTTAGTCACGAGCATAACTATACTTTTATGGGCGTGATTTGTTTGATCATTTACTGTTAGTTTGATTCTTCATGGTTGTGAACTTTGAATGATGGAAAATTGGTGTTAAACTATATTCACGAGCATGACATGAATAGTCACGGGCATGACATTTTACTATTTCTTAAATTTTTATTTTCAAAAGTTGTCTTTCAATCTTATTTCATGTTCTAATCAAAGTATATCATGTTTAACACACTTAGAACACAAATATTGTTAAATATATTATTGTTATTTTATTTGTTATTATCAAAATGACTGAAATATCTATCAATATTCAATATTCACTTAGAGCAATCAAACTAAGACATCAGTTAGAAATAAAATATCACTTAAATTTAAAATTTTATTGCGCTGATTGGAGTAATTAATAGTCTTAAAGACTTAAACCGAACTCCTTTAACCAAAAAAGAAAAAAAACTCACTTAAAATAAATTGTTAATTTACCCATATAGTGGGGTCACACTTAACAATAACGATGAAATGATTTTCTCGGGGGAAATATAAAATATTTTGTTCAACTCTAATTCCTACAGAATTTGAAAAAATCACCCAATTATGTACAAAATAAAACGAATAAATATTTGGATGAATGATAAAACCAAAGATCTGTGCATGAATTATGCTACCTAGGAACAAGAGTAAAAGAATGGACATTGACCCTCAATTGTTACACCCAAAGTGCAACTCAAGCTTGGTAACAACCAAATACCTCCTTTAATATTCTTTTAAGTTATCATTAAAATCATTAACTGGTGTCTTCTCTTTTGTTGTTTTTCATACATGCTTCAAAAGACTTTGGTTTAACATTGAGCCCCTAATTTGATTTTTTTTTTTTAGGCACAAATTTTCAAGTCGCATGCAATATTCTCCAAGATTCAACTTTAAAACCTCCGATTATTTATATAAAAGTTATGTTAGCTCGGTTTCTTTACTAGTTAACATTAATAATTGAACCAAATTGATATTCAATTTAAATTGAATATTTAAAATTTTTTTAATAGAATCAAAACTAAAAAAATTAAACTAAAATGCACTGTAAATCTAATTTTGATTTGATTTTATCCGACTTTGAAATTAGATTCCGCCCATCTCAACAAATTTTTTATCATTTTAAAATTTGAAACATTAGAAAATATTAACTTGGAATCTTTTATATAATAATAAAAATTTATTGTTTTTATAACGATCATTTCTTTAAACTAATTTATATGACAAGGAAAAATACTATTTTTTTATTTAATTGAATTTAATGATTTATTCTTTGTATTGACTGGTCTATGAAAATGGTGTGGATCTAATAGGAATCGATAGTTGTGAATTCACCATTGCTCTAATATAATTTAAGATTGAAATCATTTTGAAATTAATTTCACCATAACTATGAGCTCTTATTATGTCCTCTTAAACTTCAAAAGTCTGCAATTGGCCTTGATTAAGTTGTCATTTGTTTAATTTAACATTTTTATCTCTCTACCTTCTGAACAATTTAAGTCATCTTAAAATAATGATAAATTCACAATTAGTAAATTTAATTATTCAGATCCATATAATTTTAATATAATATCAAAGCAAAAAGAGAATTAACCATCTCTTGGCTATGAACTATATGAATAAAAATTTAAGGTTCAAAAAGTAGAAAGGCCTAAATTAACATCTGAAAGGACATAGATGATTCAAAAAGAGAGAAGAAGCTTATGAAGATAAAAATATTGAATTAAATAAATGAAAACTATACTAAGATCAGTTTCATACACCAAAAGTTTAAAAAGATATACTAGAGCTTATAAGTATAGTGAAATTAATTTTTATTTTGTAAAAATGATAAATTTATAGTTATCAAACTCAAATTTTCATATTCACACAATTCTAGTAAGCTCTCCTATTAAAATAAATAAATAAAGAAAAGAACATGCATCATCAACTATCACATCTCAAATTAATAATATGTTGATTTAATAAGAAAGTATTATCTTCATCTTACAAGTAACGAATATGTCCCTATTATGTGTTGCGCCTTTGTAGTCTACTCCACTTCTTTATGTATATATAAATTAATAGAGTCGCCCTTAGTCTGTCCAACAACATGTTACCATGGAAAATTGACAAATTTATACGTCAAGGGAAGTGAGGATTCCTAGCTCAGATGGACTGAGCTATCAAGGGTAGCACACTACTTTAAATTAAATACTAAATACTAATGAAATAAAAAAAAAATCTTTGAAGGGACAAATGGCAATAGCTATATGAGGATTAGAGAGGAATATTTTATATGTTTATATATTTTTTAAAATTACATTAGTAAATAAATGTGATCCTAGAATTATGCTTCCTCTATTATTCGTATATGAGCTGTTTGTTATTTATTCGTACATGAAACTATGCCAAACTTTAGTTTTATACCCAATTTGATCTGTTCATGGAAGCTTGACAACTAGAGATGATTCCTTATACTAAATGATCTAAATATGCAGAATCTATTTGTAAACTAAAGGATAAAAAGTAGAAGAGAAACTAATTGGGTTGATTTTCCACGTTTTTTTTAATAGAGTTTAATTTTAATAGTAAATTTAAAAGAAACTTATGTTATTTGTGAAATTTTCAAATCTAAATATGTTTTTTTTTTAATCTTTTGTCAATCAAACTTTGATTTGATGGCAATGAGAGATATCTCCATTTTAAATCTTCAAAATAATATATCCCAACTTATTATAATGTCCTATAGCATTTATCATATTTAGACCTTATGTCAAAGTTTTAAATTAGATAAGAGGTTGAAATAGTTTATGGACCGATTCATACTCCAGTTGATTCGACTGGTTAAACTCTGATTTAATGGTATTATGATATTATTATTAATTTTTGTAATTGCAATTTTTTTTAATCATATAATTGCGATTTCAATCTACCTACTTCAAGAAAAAGGAAACACTTCTTAACTTTGTTGGGAAAAAATGGGGTTTTTATAAATAAAAAAATTCTGAACTTTGCAGAATTTAGTTACTATATCCTCAACTAAAATTTTTCATTTTAAATATACAAAATTACTTTCTCACTCCAAATGTGTCATCAGACGACAAACACTCAAATTCGAGCTTACCTGGATCTGACTTGGCAAGCATTATGCAAATATAGGCGAATGACATATTATCCTTCATAGACTATTTATGTCATGTAAGATTCTTTCGAAACCACACCATTTTAGGTGAGGGGAAAATTTTTATATATCACCACCAAAACAACGTCGTTTTGGATGTGAGGAAAATTTTCACCCCTACTTCCAACATAATGATGTTTTCTTTCCAAATTTTTGCCCTTCTCCTCATCAGGTGCATTATTCTTTCTACTACCTCCACCTTTGCTTTCCCCTTCTTTTCCTTTGATTCGTCTTTTTCATCTATTACAACTACTCGAGCTCAAACATAATCTTTGTTGAGAAATAATGAAAAATAACAAGAAAAATAAAAGAAACAAAAGAACATAAATTTAACGAAATTCGACAATGTGCTTACATTATCGAAAGCATATCAATTAAATTTTTTTATTAGATATGTAAAATTTAGGTTATAATATATATAAGTCATACAATATAATTTCACAAAATTACCTTTATACCGCACCGCTAGAGCGTTATCCCTATATTCCCAACCCACTTAAACTGTAACTCCATAATTAAACCAAGAAATGCCCCAACGACAGATGTTGTTGCTCCATTCCACTCCACTCCGCTCTAGCATATATCTACTAAACTGTGTATATAAGTCATACACAACAATCTTCTATCCAAACAAAAGCATGTTCATTAACCAAGCTTAATCATCTAGTGGTGCTCTTGATTTTCTCTAATGGGTTTTGGTTCGGGTACCAATTCAAAACTTCGACAATGAATATTCAACATTTTATCAATACAAGAACGAGGCTGAGAAGTGTTTAATAGAGTATTCCCTACTTAACTTTCCCTAAATATTACTCTATTGTTACTGGGCATCCAAACAAAGTAGAAGGGTGATGATGGTAATGATGTTGCATAACTAAAACGATACCCTTCATAGGTGGCTAAGATATAAAAGTTGAATGGAGAACAATATTTTCATTTCTCTTAGCAAATGCATAGACACAGAGATAACATCAAATGCATGGAAGCAAGCAAAGAAAAGAGGAATGGGAAAAAAAATGAAAAGCTCAAGAAAGGAAAAAGCACGGAGAGCTAACATAAACACTGAAGATATAGACGATTTCATTGAGAAATGAACAAAAAATGCCCTTTCTAACAACTTCCTCTCCCAAGTTCTTACCAAGTCCCTCTTCTTTGTCGATAAATCCAAAGGTAACACCTTTCTTTGTGTTTTCTAATGAAACTTGTTCTCCTTCACTTTTTTGCCAATTTTTATACTTACCCATTACTTTTTTGGTCAATGTCAAATCTTTCTATAAGGCAAAAAATTGAGAAACACATAGAAAAGATACTCTCTTTAGACATCAACCTCCGTAAAAACCTTTTTGCTCAAACAGTGTCATATTCGATTCATTAGATGAAGAAGAAATCTAAGAGCTCTCAAAAAGTTTCTAAACCAAAAGATGCGAGCCAGGATGCTACCAAGACATTTGAAAAGAAAATGGCATCATTATATTGAATGGAGGGATGAAAATTTTCCTCCCACCCAAAACAACATCATTTTGGTGGTGATGGATAAAAATTTTCCTTCTACTCAAAACAACATCGTTTTGAAAGAATCCTACATGACATAAGTAGTATAGGTATAACGTCATTCATTTATATATTTGTATGCTGCTTGCCACGTCAGATTTGTGTGCTTGTTATGAAAGGCTACATCTAGAGTAAAAATGCAAGTTTGTATATTTAAAATGAAGTATTTCATTTCAATATATAATAGTTAAATTTTGCAAATTTCAGGATTTATTTTATAAAAAAAAACCCAATATATACCTTAACAAGTTTCAAGAAAGGAAAAAAATTGACATAAGGTGGTTTTTCTTTTTTTTCCTCCTCAAGTTGTTTCACCAAAACTGACATAGTTTTTTCTAGGAACGTGATTTATTTGGATAATATAGGGGTTCATATGTTATTTTAGCTAGTTTTGACATGATTGATCAATATAATTAACTATTTCAATCAACTACGGCCAATCAACCTGATCTGATTTGAAAAATCTTAGGTTTGATCAGCCTGATCGCAATTATCATCTCTTGCTCTGCAAGTAAAAATAAATAAATAAATACTTTTTCAAATTCAATAGTATAGGTTATTTCATAAATAAATTTCTCAAACTTTTTTATTTAGGATTCGAATCCCTTAATTCAAGAATAAAACCACACACAATATATTTTATCTTTCACAAATTCTTTTAATTTTTATTTATTTTTACCATAATATTATCAGACTACTAGCTAAAAGGAACTTTCACGATAACAATATTATTAAAACTTGCATGTGATTTAAAACCTATTTTAGAGATAAAATGAAATAATTAAGGTTGCTATTAATTTACTTCCATTTATCGTTAAATTGAAAGAAATTAAAATATTTAAAGAATTTAAGGCTGATCTTGTGCCTAGAAAATGTTAGCTTTGGGACAATCTTAAATATCTTAACCATAAATTATCCTTTCGAAAAACCCCATTTTTTTTAATTCTAAGAATTTTATATGTAAAACAAATACACATTTCAATAGGACAATATTTCACTTTCTTATTATTTAAAAAGGAAAAATATAAATAGATTACACTTTTATATCACGTAGTAATGTCATCGTTGTCAATAAATTTGAAGATTTTATTTATATGATAAAAAAATTCCAGCTCTAGACTACTTGAAAAAACAAAAAAATAAATAAAATAAAAAATCCATTATCCTCAATTATTAGGGAAAAAAAAAAAGCGATACTCCATCAATGGCTTTTCCAGCACAAAGTTATCAATAAATTATATATAAAAAAATAGACTTAATTAAATATTAATATTAAGATAATTGCATAAAAATAAAAATAAATAGCAAAAAGGGAACTAAAAAGATTAGAAAATTACTTGCCAAAACTACACTGCTCCATTTTAGAATGCCTTTATTAAATATTATAGTATTCATGATTCTTTTTTTTTTGGACAAAAACAGAAATGCTTATAGTCGCTTAAATGAATTCCTAAGGGATTAATCTTTGGTTTTCTTATTATCAAAATACAATAGATACCGTATAGAGTAGAAAATAAAAAGAGAACAAAAAAATAATAAAAAATAAATGTTTACCAATAAAATACTAACAAAGAATATTTTTCGACAACTAATTTCAAAATAATTCAACTAGGATTTTTTTGAAACTAATTTGATTAGAATTTAATAATCATAAAATTAATTATTTTATTTTTTTAAAGTATCCAATCGAATATTGGCTTTAACTTTTAGATTCTAAGTAATCTCACATTTGATAAAAAAAAATATTATTACATATTATTTTATAAAGTAAAAATCAACAATTTTATTCGCATCAAACATTTTTTTTATATATGATATTTATTCTTTGAAGATAATAATATATAATTTTTTTATTAGAATTCACACTAATTTAATTGATAAAAATTAAAAAAATATAAAATTTTATAAAAAATAAATAGAAAATATATTGTTTTCGCTTCATAAAGTGTATCATCCCGCGCTCTGTGCAGGGCGAAATAATAATTTTATTTCTTTAATAAATATTATTTTTATATAGATTAAATATAAAATTTTATAAATAATATAAAGAAATTAATTTAGTTTAAGGAATAGATTTATATTTTTAAAAGACTTGTATTTATATATTTTTATAATGGAGTATTTTATATATATAATAGGCTATATATGAATTTGTATAATCATGCGACAAAATATTAATATGCGATTTGCAAATGGTGTAAGGTAAGAAAAAGAAAAGACAAAAGCTTCGATTTGGTTGGCAAATAATTTCCTTAACTAATTTATTTTTTTTGAAAAAAAATTCCTTAGCTTGTATAATGCATTTGAGAAGAAAAGAAAAAAAAATCATTGTATATAATAATGTTGAGTTCTAATGAATTTTTAAAGAGATATGTAATTTGAGATAATTGTTTATCTTTTTTTTTCTTATGAGTTTTAAATTTTTATTATTATTATTTTTACATAATTTGCCAAATAAATCAAAATTTGTGTGTAATATTGATGAACCTCTAGTATAAGTAAGTTATTTATATGTACGACGTCGTCCAGTGTTCAGCCTTGGCTCATTAAAACATGCATTTGATACTGTATCGTTTGTGAGTGAAAGAGCATACTGAGTTTAGCTAGCTCAGTGGCGGGAGCTTTTTTATTATTATTATTATTATTTACAAGTTAGGGCAGTTATTTTGTTTCCTATTTTTCAGGAGATAGATGTATATAAGTACGGGTAGAATGTACAGTTTTAATTCATTAAAGGGAAGAGGTTTTTTTTAGATTACTAGTTTCTTGATTCTTAACATGGTAATGATATACTATATCTTGATTGTCTATTGTGATTTTGAGCAGTGAATCATGAGAATGATGGTTGATTTCAGAAGAAACACTGAACAAAGAACATAAGAAGTGCAAAATGAACATCAATGGAGATTTGATGCTTTTTTAAACTTCAAATAATATAGAAATGATTTTAGCTACAAATTTACAACATGGAAAACAACTATTTGTTGGTCAATAAATGGTGTCGCAATTGCTGAAGATTTTGGTTTGTAGATCCCTCAAATGTGGGGCCCACTATATTAAATTAAAAAAATTAAAAGTCAAAAATTGAAATTTTACTGAAATTTATGTGGATTTTTATCCATTGTCTATACCTATAAAATGCACAGATTGTTTACCTTCAAAAATCACAATTTGATATTACAATTTGAGCAATCAAAGAGAAAAGCAGTTGAATAGTCAAAGAAAATTTCTCTGATAAGCGTGTAAGAGAGTATTTTTTTGGAATTTTATTCCAAAAAGAGAAGTGACAAAAATAATTAGAAAAATATTTTTGGAAAATTTATTGAAAATACTTGTATGTCATTATTTTTATATTTATCTCAAATTATTGTGTTAGCTTTAGCCTGTGTTTAGGAAAGTTTCTCTTTTTATACCCATTAATTTTTATTAGTGAAATAAAAAAATTCGGAATTTGTCTTGTGAACTAGCTCAAACTAAAGGGTAAACTACATTAAATTACTGATATTATTTATTTGTTGATTATTTTTATCCTGCATTATCTATGTTATTTTACCTGTTGTGTCTAATAAGTGATATCAGAGTCAGCCTGTTAGTTCTATAAAATTCTCAGTATGCTCTGTAATTATAGTATTGATTGATCTTTTACATCAGAAAAGATTTTATTTGATTACTGTCAGCTAAAAGAGTCTCAATTTAAAAAACAAATGACACCAAGATAATCAACTTAAAAGACAAAAATTACCACATATGGAGAAGTAAAATAAAAGTTCTCCTATTTGTGATAAAAATGCATATGTCAGTATTTACTACAACTAAACCTAAAGGTAAGACAGATAAGGAGAGAGAGTTTGAGTGCGAGCAGGTGTGCTATTACATCCAACAGTTTGTCAAAAATAATGTGTACAATATTTGCAATGAGACTCGTGGTCGGACGCTATGGAACAAGCTTGAACAACTTTATGAATCAAAGATTGAGAATAATAAATTGTTTTATTTGACAAAATTGACACAGTTGAAATACAAAGAACGAACTTCTATAGCGGATCATCTGAATGAGATGCAAGAGATCATAGACCAACTATCCAGAATGAGCATAAAGCTGGAAGACAAATTTTTTGCTCTACTAGTATTGGGCCCTCTACCAAAGTCATGGGATATTTTGAATATTTCAATCACCAATACTGCACCTAATGGTGTAGTCAATATGGAGTCTGTAAAAAATAGTATTCTAAATGAAGAAATGACAAAAATATCTCAGAACTCATATTATTCATCACAGCAAGATGTTTTGGTTATAAATTCCAAAGGAAAGAGTTAGTCTAGACAACAGATGTCTAGAGGAAAAAACAGAGGCAAGTCAAATAAATATGACAATATTAAATGTCATTACTGCAAAAAGAAATGTCATATCAAGAAATATTGCTGAAAGTTTAAGAAGGAATAGAAAGACAATGAAGTGAAATGAGATGACAACAGTGATGATGACGTAACAAATATCATAAACGTATTCAATATCGTTTATGACGATACTATCAATTTCACATCCCACGAGACTAGTTGGGTAATTGATAGTAGCGCTACCATTCATGCCACATCTCGGAAGGAATTCTTCTCATCCTACACAGTAAGAGACTTTGGTGCTGTGAAGATGGAAAATAATAATCTGTCAAAATTTGTTAGCAAAAAAATGTTTATCTGGAGACTATGAATGGTACCAGATTAGTCCTAAGAGATGTTAAGTATATTCCAAATATTCATCTAAACTTGATCTTTACAGAAATATTGGATGACGTTGATTTCTGTAGTACATTCTTCAATAATCAGTGGAAGCTTACCAAAGGTTCCTTGATGGGGCTAGAGGCACAAGATATGCTACCTTATATGTGATGCATGCAACGCTCTCCAATGATACTATGAGTGTTGTGGAGAAGGACAATGTTATTGAATTATGACACAAGAGACTAGGTCACACAAGCGTGAATGGTACCACATGAGCAGGAGACTTTGGTGTTGTGAAGATGGAAAATGATAATCTATCAAAATTTGTTAGCAGATGAGATATTTCTCTGAAGACTATGAATGGTAGCAAATTAGTCATAAGAAATGTCAGGTATATTCCAAATATTCGTCTAAACTTGATCTCTGTAGAAAGAATTGATGATGCAGATTTCTGTTGTATCTTCTTCAATAATCAGTTGAAGCTTACCAAAGGTTCCCTAGTGGGGCTAGAGGCATAAGACATGCTACCTTGTATGTGATGCATGAAAAGCTCTCCAACGATATTGTGAGTATTGTGGATAAGGACAATGTTATTGAATTATGACACGAGAGACTATGTCACATGAGTGAGAAAGGGATGACTACCCTTGTCAGGAAGAAGATGTTACCCATAATGGATGAAATACATTTGAAAAAAATGTGTTGACCACTTAGCAAGAAAGCAAAATAAAGTTGCTTTCAAAAGTTCTGCTCATTCCAGAATGAAGAATATGTTAGATCTAGTTCATTTAGATTTATATGGGTGATGCTCTGTACTTTATGACTTTCATTGATGACCATTTGAGGAAAACATGAGTGTATACTTTAAATAAAAAAGATCAGGTGTTAAATATCTTTAAAAAATTTCATGTCTCAGTTGAAAGACTGACTGGAAAGAAGTTGAAATGCATCCAGATAGACAATGATAGAGAATACACTAGACCATTTGATGCCTATAGCAAAGAACACATTATTTGACATCAAACAATGCCTCCAAAAATACAGCAATTGAATGACTTAGCTGAGAGGATGAACAAAACTTTAATAGAGAGAGTAATATGTTTATTCTCACATATAAAGTTCCTTAAAACATTTTGGGATAAATCTTTACTTACGGTTGTATACGTGTTAAATCTATCAACCGATATCCCTCTAAAGCTAGATGTTCCAGAAAAAGCATGGTTAAGAAAAGATGTTTCTTATAATCATCTGTGGGTGTTCAGTTGTAAGGATTTTGTGCACATATCTAAGGATGAGAGGTCCAAACTAGATGTCAAAACACGACAATGTGTTTTTATTAGTTATGACAAAGATCAACTTGGTTACAGATTTTATGATCCAGTGGAGAAGAAACTTGTCAAAAGTCGTAATGTTGTTTTTCGTTGAGAATGAGACTATTGAAAATATTGTTAGGAAGAAAAAAAATGCTCCTGATTCCATTGGTGACTCAACAAATTTGGAATTGATTCTTCCAATACTGGTACCAAGACAGATTGGGGATAAAGATCATGTTGATCTACCTGAAGTAAATGATGCTCCCATCGATAACCTGGAAGATGATGTTCATCATCAACCAACACTTGTGCCCTCCCCAGTTCTTTTAAGAAGAAGTAGTAGAGAAAGACAACATTTTACAAGGTATCCAAAAATGAGTATGTGTTACTCACTAACGAAGGAGAACCGAAAAGCTTTGAAGAAGCTATGGCTAATGAACACAAGTATAAATGGGTTGAAACCATAAAAAATGAAATGAAATCCTTGCATAAGAATAAGATATTTGAATTGGTGAAGCTACCTAAAGGCAAGAGAGCTCTGAAGAATAAATGGGTGTTCAGAATCAAGCATGAAAAGAACAATTTTCATCTAAGATTCAAAGTCAGGCTGGTTGTCAAGGGGTTCAGCCAAAGGAAAGGGATTGAGTTTGATGAGATTATTTCACTAGTTATAAAAATGACATCTATCAATATAGTGCTGAGGTTAGCAATAAGTCTTGACCTGAAAGTTGAGCAAATGGATGTCAAAATTGCCTTTCTACATGGTGATTTGGAAGAGAATATATACATAAAGCAACTAGAGGATTTTAAGCATAAGGGAAAAAATGATTATATTTGCATATTGAAAAAAAGCTTTTACGGCTTGAAGCAAACATCAAGACAATGGTATAAGAAGTTTGAATCTGTTATAGGGGAGCAAGGCTATAAGAAGACTACTTTAAACTATTATGTTTTTGTGCAACAATTTTCTAATGAAGATTTCATCATTCTTTTACTTTATATAAATGACATGCTGATTATTGGCTAGAATATTTCCAAAATTAACAACTTGAAAAAATATCACAGTAAGTCTTTTTCCATGAAAGACTTAAGGCCAGTAAAATAGATTCTTGACATTAAGATTATTAGAGACAAGGATGCTAAGAAATTATGACTATCACAGGAGAAGTACATTGAGAAAGTATTTCAAAGATTTAAAATAGACCAAGCTAAAGCAGCTAGTTGTCCTCTTACTAATCACTTTAAGCTGATTTCCAATCAGAACCCTTTTACATATGAGGAGAATGATGAGATGGAAAAAGTTTCATATGCTTCAGTAGTTGAAAGTTTAATGTATGCTATGATGTGCACACAACTAGGTATCACTTATGCAGTTAGAGTAGTGAACAAATTCCTTTCAAATCCTAGAAAGGAACATTAGGTTGCAGTAAAGTGGATTTTTAGATATTTTCGTGGTACTCCCAAAATATACTTATGTTTTAGAAATACCAAACATGTGTTTATTGGATACACAGATGCAAATATTTAATTGAAGAAAAAGAAGAATGAATATGGGGGGAAAGGTCATGGAAAGAAGGAAGAGAAATGAGAGTGTTTCTTTGGTTAAGATGAGGAAGAAGAAGAATTAATGATAAAAAAGGTGAAATTTGACTTTTATAATTGGATTAGGTGGGTGGTTAAGATTAAAAGATATTTTTGTCCATTATTGGTACATTAATTTAAATCACTCTTACTTTATTTTAATCCAAAGAATATTCCTTTCCTTAGATAAAGAATATTCGATTTTGATACTTTTTTAAAATATCGGTCAAAAATACCGTAAATTCTAATCTTGTTCAGTAAAAAATTATTATTTTCTAAATTTTAGTTCTAAACTTCAAAATTCTCAATTAATAATATCAAAAATATTTTTCTCACATTTTATTATCATTTTAATTTTTTTCATGTCCGAATCTAGACATCGATTGGTTCAGCGCATCGGATTTCGGTCACTAGAGACTGTGGTCGAAATTATCAGCCATTACAAGATGTGATGTATTCAATCTAGTGGGAATTGACACAAGACCATGCTCTGGACCAAATGAGGTATAATTTGGTGAAAAGACAAATTGCACGGTAATTGTCTATGGAAGGGTTTGTAGTCTGACCATTGACTTTCTGGTCAATTAGGAGTCATGATATGTTGTTAGATACCACTCATGATCTACTCGAAATAAAGTGATGATTTGAGCTGCCAACATAATCGGGAACCTAATGGGTCACACGTATAACAGGAATGAAGGAAATGTGAAATAGGCCTTGTATCCAAGACATGAGAGAGAAATGATCTAGCCATGCATTGTAACACCCTCTGCACAAACAGGACAAAATTAAGAGATACAGACAAATGCCATATAACTTAATCTGTCTGAACCTGTTCTAAATTAAAACTTTTCTACATCATTCAAAAACATGATTTTTACATCATAAGCCTTGAAATTTAAACAACCATATAACATAATAACTCATTTTCAAAGTATAGTTATTTGGACATTTCCAGCCCTTTATTACATACTCCATATTGATTCAAGTTTCAAAATTCCAAATATAAGCCTTTATCAAAACATAAATTAGTTGTCTCTATATCATGCTATGCGAAAATATAAATAAAATGCAAGAATAAAAGAACAGACCCAACTCAGTAAGCTCTGATTGCACTGGCTGGTTTTGTCTACTCTTCTCGTCACTCAATAGTCTATGGCTCCAAATCTGTGTACAAAACAAACCCACATGCTAAGCTACTGAAAGCTTAGTGGTACATATAAATATTAAAATTCTAGCATGCATTCACATATTGCTATAACATCTCATATTTAATACATACCTGTGTGCTTGGCCATATTATCCAATATGTAATAATTCATACGATAGCTTAATCATACTAATTTGTATAATAGTCAACACTCATAACATACATCGCATAAATGTGTTCATCAATAGAATAGCATTACTTGTCATTTATCATATCTACATATCATCATGTATTCAAATTTACTGATATTGTATTCAATTTTATGTATTTCTGGTTTTTGGTTTCATAGTCCAACACTCTAAATGTGGACTACCCGGATGTAAGTTGTGACATAGGAGCGCTCTAACATTAGCTTAAGCCACCCTACTCACTATTACATTTGTGTGTATTTCTACCACTGAGGTTCTCAAATCAGGAGCACTCTGATGTTAGAGAAGTGCTCTAAAGGAAATCACCTTTATCACATATAGTACAAATTTATTTGATTAATAAAAGTAATTTTCATTAATTTGATATTCATTTGATATATGAATTGATAGTGATCTTCAATCAATTAATGAAGTTCTTGATAAATAACATAGCATGAAGGAAATCATGGTGAGATCATGATATTTAGATTTTTATCATGTGTAATTATGTTAGTATCTAAATTATCTATAGTCATAGGATTAATGAGATGAGACATTGTTAATCCAGATAAACTAGCACATGTTATACTCCTTGATTGGATCAAGCAATAGATCTTATAATGTAACACCCCACTTATATATTAGGGATAATCCCACATATATAAGAAGGATGCCACAAGGTTAACTCGATAAATCTGTCTAACAAAGTTTTTTTATTGTTTAAATTAAAATAATTCATTTATTTATATTGGATATGGCTTATCGTTCTAATTATCAATATAAATATATAAATATATATATCACCATGTCATATATATTTATGGTAGTTGATCAAGTTACAGAGTTGATCATTTGTGGCATACTAGCCTCACACACGACTACTTACAATATAATATCAAAATATAAGACATGCTCCTGAACCAAATATATGACATGTCTACCAAAACTCATATGTCTTGTCAAACTCAAAAAGAAAAGTGATTAGTAATCAACCCTTTAACTAAGTTTCTTGTGCCTCTTCTGATGTGAACTTGGATTTCCTTTTTGGCCAACTTCACTTTCTACTATCTACAGTTCCAATTCTTGTGTGAGAAGAACCCACGCTAACATACATATGCACTTCTTTTGCTTTACAATATTGATTAACTAGTCACAACACCTTTTAAGTCCATATGTGTAGAACCCCCTCACCCAAATCACACATACCCGGATGAGGGGGTGCTACTGCCTGTCTTCATTACTTCTTTAAATCGCTATATATATTTTTTTATATAATAAATAATGTACACTGTATTTATATAAGATAGTATTTATAAATACCAATTAGATTTTGGCCTTAATTAGGCCAATTATGGCCAATTACTATTCAGTCATTTCCCTTTTCTCCATTTTTGACTTTTCATCTTTTCTTTGAATTTGATTCAAATAAAAAAGACATCAAATGATAGAAAATAGACATGAAAATATTTTTTTTGAAAAAAATATTTTTAAGACACAACAAAAGTTATCTCAAGAACACTTTAGTTTATGACCCACTATTTCAAGATCGACTGCTTTAATTTGAATAGGATCACCGCTTGCATTATCTATCACCTTTAGCTACCTTTCTATATCTGTGCGGAAAGAAACTCCCACGCTAAGCTCTAAGCTTAGTGGTGCATATAAATAAGGCAATATACTATATCATGCACCAAGCATTAACATGCATCATTTTATGCATTAAAATCTTTACATGCTAATCCTATCAACATGTTCCTATTTCATACAAGTATGTAGACTCGATAAAGTCTATTTAAGGATACATAATCACTTTTACAGGTAGAGTTGTGTCATGGCAATTAAAGCTACAGAAGTATGTAACATTATCTATTACTGAAGCAAAATTTATTGCAACAACAGAAGCATGTAAAAAGTTGATATGGATGAAGAAGTTCTTGAAAGAACTTGGGTTGCAGCAAGACAAATATCAATTGTTCTGTGATAGCCAGAGTGTTATCCATTTTGGAAAAAATGTTTCCTTTCACTTAAGATCAAAACATATTGATGTGAGGTATCACTAAATAAGAGATATGATGGAGAAGAAACTATTACAATTTGACAAGATCCATACAAAGGAAAATGGGTTAAACATGTTAACAAATATTCTATCAAGATCGTACTTTAAGTTATGTCGATTAACTACTGGAATGGTGGAGCCCTCATATAGTTGAGAGGAAAAAATTTGTTGCTCAATAAATGGTGCCACAATTACTGAAGATTTTAGTTTGTAGGTCCCTTCAATATGGGGCCCACCATATATTAAATTAAAAAAATCAAAAGTCAAAAATTGAAACTCCATCGAAATTTGTGTGAACTTTTGTCCACTGCCTATTCCTATAAAAGGCACAGATTGTTTACCTTCAAAAATCACAATTTGATATTACAATTTGAGCAATCAAGGAGAGGAGTAGTTGAATAGCCAGAGGAAATTTTCTCTGATGAGTGTGTGAGATAATGGGTTTTTTGGAATTTTATTCCAAAAAGGAGAGTGACAAAAATAGTGAGAAAAAAACTTTTGTGATATTTTTGAGAAACACTTATATGCCATTTTTTTTAGTTTATCTCAAATTATTGTGTTGCATTTAACCTGTATTTAGGAAATTATACCCATTAATTTTTATTAGTAGAAAGAAAAAAATCAAAATTTGTCCCCTCTACTAGCCCAAATTAAAAGGCGAATCACATTAAATTGTTAGTGTTATTCATTTGCTGATTATTTTTATTTTGCATTATTTTTGTTATTTTACCCATAGTGCTCAATACTATCTTACATGGAGTAGATTCATGAAGATTGCATTGAAAATAAAAGAATAAATTAAGCTTTATCGACCCTGGTGTAAGAGTGCAAGATGAGGATTCTATGAGTATGAAAAATGGAGTCGAGCTAATTATATGGTGACTTCGTGGATATTGAATGCCACGAGTAAAGAAGTAATTGAATGTTTCACATATATATGAATTTTGGTGAATGCAATGAACTACAAATCTACCAATTACAAAAGGAAATTACATCGATTAGTCAAGGGAATATGACTATTAAGAATTACTATACAATGTTGAAGAAATTATGGGATAAGCTAAATTGTTTGCATCCAACACCACACTGCACTTGTGGAAAATGCAAGTATGGAGCTGTAAAACTTATGGATGAAATGATCTATTTGAATCGCTTGATGCAATTCCTTATGGATTAAACGACAGTTTTAAAAATGCAAAGAACCAAATTTTTTTGTTGGAACCATTGTCATCAGTCAACAAAGCACATTCTATGGTGTTCAAGGTTGAGAGACAACAACTAATTCAAATAAGTAATAAAAAGAGTGTACAAGGCAATTAAAATTTGGTGATAAGCTTGGTATTTTTATTTTATTATTTGTTTTATTGCTTTCCTCTTCGATAGTAACCAATGAATTGGAAGATTTAGATAATTAATATTATTCGATAGTAACAAAAGATTTCAATGGTAAACCTTTTATATACAATTTGGTTCAAAAATTTTATAATATACCACTTGAGTAGTAAATACTGCTATACACTACAAGAAAAATGCATTTTAGCGACGAACAAATTCGTCACTAAATTTAAGAATTCTGTCTCTAATCTAATTTAGCGACAACATTGCGATGAATTTAATCTGTCTCTGAAAAGCTCATTGCAAGTCTAATAGTAAGGGATTGTTATTTTATTGCTAAATTTAGTGACGGAATTAATGACGAAATATTTGTCACTGAAGTGTATTCGCAGGAATTGTAATGGTGACAAAATCAATGAGGGATTTTGCAACAAAAAATCTATCGCTATTTAGCTACGGATTTATATCCGTCGCTATGTAGCTACGAACGTTATTTGTCGCTATATAGCTACGGATATTATCTGTCGCTAAAGTTTGTAGAGCATTTACTCCATACAATTTGCGGCTAATTTTCAGTCGTCGCTAATTGTGACAAGCATTTAGTGACGACAGCATTCCGTTGCAGATCCATTTTTTATATATTAAATTTTTTAATTTAATTATTTTTGTAATTTTAAAATTCAATTAATTGAAAAACAAATATTTTTTTAACAGGATTCATTAAATAAATATTAAATTTTTTTAGTCAAACATGAAAAATATTCAATAATTGAAAAATACTACAATATTGTTAATATATAGTCCTACATCCTGTCAGATTGAGGTGGATCGCTATGTGGAGCTGATGAAATATGGGTAGAATTAGTCATCTCTACTATCAGCTGTTGCATCTCTGCACGTATCTCGTCTCGAAGCTCAAGTCAAAGTTTTTCGCGCATCTATTCTCGCATTTGCTGCTTTTGTGACTCCAACATAGTCTAAACCTACTGCTGCATATATTGCATAATACTAGCACGCAGCTGCTCTATACTAATATCTCGTGATGTGGCAGTGAAGTGAAAAGAGGAGGTACTAGTGTAGAAATGTGTTGCATTTGTGCCCATTTCATATACACGCAATTGTTTCTAGCCACCAGCAGTCTCTAAAAATAACTGCCTCAAATCTGGTTCACATGGCTCATTAGATCCATCAATTGGTTGAAAAGTGGTCTCTCTAAGGGTTTGTACTCGATCATTCAATACAAATTTTAAGAAAAAATAAATAAATTCTATGAGATTAATAGAAAAATAAACATATAAAATTTTAAATATGCACAATTAATGAGATTGGTAAATACATACTACAGCAACTTTAGACCGCTGGTCTACATACTCAATTTCTGATGAAGTCTTTCTAGTGTGTGTTGCCTCAAAGAATTCTATAGGATTTGGTTCACGTCCTAACTCTTTTGCCTGATCATAAGAATAAAATAAAAATAAAAATACGTTAACTACAAAATTACTAGCATAATACATAAGCAAATAAAAACAAAGACATTAACAAACATTTTACAATCTAAATATATAAATGAATAACAAATCCAAATTAAGTTATCATTATCAATATACCATCTGTATGCTACGCTCAACCATGAATATAAAACCCTCTGTATGTTGTGAAGATCCTGAACCTAAGCCGTCCGTCTCAGTAAGTCTATTTTTAGAGGCAATGGTAGATTTTTTCTTAAACTCAGGAGTGGACCATTCTTTCTACCAACTATTCCAAACTTGCTCTGGAACACGTGATGGTTTACTGCTAGAAGATCTTCACTTGCTCAAAGTGTCACTATAACGTGTAGCAGCCTGTTGTAACCATTTACGTTTGACTACCATATCAAGTTCTGGAACCCAAGTAAATTCCTTCTAAAATAGAAATAAAAAAATAACATATAAGACAAATTTTTGTCTTGCAACATTCAATTAAGATTAATATTAAATATCAAAATAAAATTTTGGTAGAGTTTCATCTATAACATAAGTAACCTGACATGAAGTACAATATCTCTTGCAACCAATTAAGCACAAAAGACATTAAATATTTAAGTTCAAACTGAAATTTTGACAGAGTTTCGTCTATAACACAAGTAACCTGACCTAAATTACGGGGCCTCTAACAACCAATCAAGCATAAAAGAGATTAAATATTCAATTTCAAACTGAAATTTTGGCAGAGTTTTGCCTATATCATAAGTAACTTTACGTGAAATACAAAGTCTCTAACAATCAATCAATCACAAGAAATACATTTTTAACAAAGTCATTCATCTCATCACATTTTTTACTTAAATAATTGAATTTTACCTGAAACTCAAGCCAATAGAAGTCTCTGATATCGTCAGGCATAGTCTTCCATACATGTCCTCTATCACTCAAACGAAGTAAAAAACTACGGGTGATAGCCGCAGAAACTACATGAGACTGAAGAAAACTCCCACTATGCAAAAAGCACAAACAAACAATACATCAAAAACAGACTAAATGCATGAATGAAAAGATTTCAAGAAATAATAATAGTAATATTACCTTATAGGATCAAGATTGTGTTGTCGTCTACCATTGGTTGACTCAGCGACTAATGCTTCATATTGTAAATGTAAGGCTGAAGCAGCTGGAGAAGATGATGTAGTAGGTTGTGATATGGGAGATGCTGATGTAGAATCTCCTAAGATGGACATAGTTGATGATGGATGAGCTTATGATAATGGTTGTCGTGGTGGTGTTAATTGTTGTGGTTGTGCCAATGACTGTGATGGTTTCGATGAATGTGGCAATTGTTGTGATGGTGTAGATGATTGTGGTGATGGTGGTACACGAAGTGGTAGAACTGGTGGTTGATTTAAGAAATTACTTTTCTCTGTCGATCTCTCTCCTCATTTTGTAGGCTCTCTGCCTCTACCATGTAATATATCTTCAGATGATGTGCGACCCATCTACATATTAGTCACTCAATAACAGTAAACAATATCAAAAGCAACAATGAACACAAATATCAATTGCTACTTAAAAATAATAATAATCATAAAAACAATACAAATGTAACAATTTACAAACATATCTCTAGTGATTAAATATTTGTGAATAGTACATAATACCAAAAAGAAAAAAATATATTTGGTTTAGCCATTACACCTAATCACTATCATGATCGTTAGAATCCCACTCATCCACATCAGTTTATTCGTCATCATTATGTGATTCAATTTCAAGATCATGTTCTTTTTCTTCTTCATTATCCTCTTCGATATCAATAAATGCACCTGTTGAACCAACTAAATTATCACTTTCATTATTTTCAATATATATATAATGAATAACAATGTCATCTTCTTGAAAGGCTGTTGATATATTGGAAAGTTGACTACTTGATGTTGCTTGTGGAATTTCAAATTTAGCCCTACCTTTAATTTTGCAAACAGCCAACCACTCACTTCTTTCACATTTTATAGTTGGATATGTGATAAAATTCACCTGACAAGCTTGAACCATTATAACAAATGGCTCGTACTCGTTAGATCTACGTTTTTAATTCACTTCGACCAACTTATAATGTGGATGCACTTTTGTACCCAAATTTGGCATTGGATCAATCCACTCACACTTGAATAACACAGTTCTCTTAATTGGTAAAGTAGGGTGCTCCAACTGAACAACTTCATTCAAACGACTATAGTAGTCACATTCATTTGCATTATAATTTGAGCCTTTTATGCATACACCACTGTTCATTGTAGATTTACCAGATCCATGCACTTCAGTGTGAAATTTGTATCCATTCACATAATAGCCTGAGTAAGACATAATTTTAGGTAATGGACCTTTTGCTAAGTCCTTTATGAATTGATTGGATATGTTGCTTAATGGATTGTGTGCCTAAAACAAATTTCATAAATTGTATAAGCTAACATTAAAGTAAAATTCTTGTTAATTGTCAATAAAAAAATGTTTGAAACAAAATCAGTACTCACACATTTATTAAACCAAATTGGGAATTATTTTTCAAGTTTAGCATCAATTTCTTGAGTAGAAATGTTTACTAGAATTTGCTTCGGCTCCTCAATATAAATTCTTCAAGGTATAACAAAAAGCATTAATTAAATTTTATAATTTACCCAATGCTCAAATGAAAAGGTTAAAATTTATTAGGAGTTTATGACTTACTTAATAAAAGGTGCAACTTCAGTACAATTCAGAAGAATGTATGATTGTGCAACAACATATTCTTCCTCTGTCAAAAATCGGGATTTACTCTTTCCAAAGGCTTAGCCTGATTGTATGAATATGGATAAGTTGCCTTCATATTCTTGTACCCTATATTGACCACCGTCATCATTGCGTGACACTTTTCGGTGCCTTGTATTCACATGATCCTCAAAATAGTAAGAACAAAAAAATGAAGCTTCTTCCACCAAATAAGCATTATATATTGAACCTTCAACTCTAGCTTTATTTCGGACATTATTTTTCAATCGTCAAAGGTACCTAAGATATTAAATATGCAAGTATGGTAAATATAACACAAATAATAATGATATGCATTATTATTAAGTTCTTTTATATTACCTCTCGAAAGGATACATCCATTGGTATTGCACTGGACCTGCTATTCTTGCTTCATATGGTAAGTGCACCGGTAGATGTTCCATATAATCAAATAAGCTTGGAGGGAATATATGCTTAAGCTTACAGAGAATAATAGAAATCTCTTCTTCAATTTGTGCCATGTCATCATTGGTTATAACAACATATGTTAAATTCTTAAAGAACAAGCTTAATTTTGTTAATGCCTTCCAAACATTGTTTAGAAGTAGTTCACGAAATTTAATAGGTATTAAACGTTGCATAAACACATGACAATCATGGCTTTTCATCCCAAACAATTTAAGTTTCCTTATATCAACACATCTAGCCATATTTGACACATAACCATTGGAAAATCTCAAATTTCTTAGTCATTCACACACGATTGAATGACCTAATCGAACATTTCGAGCCTCTGATGCAAATTCTGGATGGGTATCATTAAAATGTTGCCATGCAGGGGAATTAGATGGGTGGATCATAACTTCATCTTCAATTTCATTCTCAGTATGCCACCTCATTTTTACTACTGTGATATTGGATGCAAACAATCTTTGCAATCTAGGAGTGAGGAGAAAGTAATACATCTTCTTTTCAGGAGTAACTATTTTGCTACCATGACATTGCCTTTTGTATTGAGGATGACCACAAAACTTACAACTAGTCAAAATATTATCTTCACTCCAGTATATCATGCATCCATTTTTACAACAGTCAATTTTTTGAACCAGAAGACCCATTCCTTGTACTAAGTGCTTTGTTTTATAGAAATTTTCAGGTACCAGACTTCCTTCAGGAGTAATCTCTTTCATTAATCGAACCATGTCATCAAAATTATGTTCAGACATATGGTGTTCTGACATCATGTGCATTAATTGAGCAACAAATGATAACTGTGAATGACTTCTATATCCAAGGTACAAGTCCTCATCTGCAGCTCTAAGCATATCATAAAACTTTTCGGAATTCAGATTCGGTGTTTCTTCCATGTAAGTTTCATTGAATGCTTGACAAACAACATCTATAACCATGGAATGGTACCAACTGGATGATTCTGCATAATCAAATGCAGCAGAACCTTCACTCATATAATTGACATTGCTATTCAAATTACTTCTAACTGCTTATTCCCCGTGCAAAGTCCAATAATAATAATCTGGTATAAAATCGTTTTTATACAAATGCAACTTAACTGTATCCACGTGATGAAACATGTGATTCTGACACTTACGATGAAAATATGGCACCTTATCCTATCATTGTCCATCATTTCCGGGTGACTGTATGCAAATTCTATGAATTGTCTCATACCAGTCATGAACTCTGGGTTCAAAAGTCCATCTTTCAACCGTTTATACATTCATTGACGATCTAGTCTCATTTTTTATTACCTCTATTAAATCAAGGAAAACATTAAAATCAATTTGAAGTATGAAATTGTAATTGATAAATCATAATAAAATCAAACTAGGTTTTTATTTAATATTATAACTATTGCTATTAACTTTCATAAAGATTTGAAGTTATACTAATCTAGCTTTAAAGCAACTTAGCTATTCTTTCAAGTGAACGATAATTTCATGAATGTACTAATATTATGTAAGTACATATTAGTTCGTAACATATACGAAGCTATTATTTAACATTCTAAGCTCATAATTAGAATTTATATAATTGGTATTGACAGTAAACTAGTCAATCTAAAATTCCATATATACTTTCATTTATCACTTATCAAAATTAAATATATAATTTTAATAATTGGTCAGTGTATTGTATAATAAAACCATAATTTCATAAAATATGCAGTTGAGCAATTAGAATAAAATTATACTAATAAATTTTAACTATAAGTTTTTTTTATGAATTTCAATTGAAATTATTCTTAAAAATATAATAAAATAGAAAAAACAAAAAAGATTACAATAAGGATGAATAAAATAATATACATAAGAAGATGATGAGATTATTATTTGTTTTAGCGTTTTCATTTTCTTCAAAATGGATGAGACCATTTACAATGTCTCTTATTGTTGTTATTAGGCAATGCACAAAACAGAAATCTAAGATCCTTTTTCCCAATTTATTCGATCAAATTTCTACATTTTCATAAAATACTATTTTTTTTAAAATGAAAACCAAACAAAATTTTATCAGATTTCAATTAGCATTGAAAAAAATCCAAAATAGAGCCTATTCCACAATCCAAGCTAAATAAATATTCCAAAATGAAATTATCCTGATTATATCTTAACTATTTTATTAAACTTAGTTATTTTATTAAACTTAATAATAATGCAATTATGTTATTACTACTACACATAAAATTAACAAAGGTCATGTCTTATATAAACTATCATATCTTTTAAAAAAATCAAATTAGCTACATAAAATATGATTTTTTATGATTTTTTTAAATTACAGAACAAAAAGCATAACTACCACTGATATAATTTTTTTCAATGATTTATCTATAATATGTTCTAGCTTTATATTAAACTTAGTAATTAAACTATTTTATTAAACTTATTTTATTCAACTTAGTAAATAAACTTAGCTATTTTATAATTTTAATCAAACTTAATAGCTAAATAGCTATTTTATTAAACTTAGTAATTAAACTTAACTATTTTATTAAACTTATCTATTTTATAATTTTTTGCCTAAATTATCTATATTATGATCTAGCTTTATATTGTTTATATAAATATGTATGCAACTTATTCATATAATTAATTAATAATAAGTTATATAATATGTTCCAACATATCAAAATTAAATTAATAAAAAAAATACAAAGAAGTAAAATAAAAAAATATGCAAAAAAAAACAGCAGCTACTTTCTACGCCGGGAGGTGACCGAGGTTGGAAGAGAGGGACTTTGTCGACCGGAGCTTGAACCAATCGGGGCTGGGAGGCGACTGGAGCTGGGAGACAGTAGTAGCGGACCGGATCAAGCTGGGAGACAGCAGTAGAGGACCGGAGCAGATGAAGGACACAACCAGAGCAGAGGAAGGACACAACCAGAGCTGCAAATTTGGGCACCAAACTAGGGAGGGAAAAATGCCATCTGGAGGGAAAAAACTGAGCAAAAAATTTTGGGTTTCAGGGTTATAACAAATCCAGTAAAAACGACGTTTCGTAGGAAAGAAACAACGCTATTTCTTCCCATTTTTAGCGACGGAAAATGTCGTCTCTAAAAAGTAGTCACCAAAAGTAGCGACAGTTACTTCCGTCACTAAATCACAGTGACAAAAATATTTCGTCGCTAATGTTTTAGACGGTGAATTTCTTCTTTTTGTCCTTCAGTCACGAAATATTTTCATCTCTAAATTAGCGATGAAACATTTTCGTCGTTATATTAGCGACGGAAAGTAGTCGTCGCTAATATAGCGACGGAAAGTAGTCGTTGCAAATTTCTCTCACTATTTTTCACACCATTTTCTCAAATTTTTTTGTTAATTTCACTCGTTGATCCGTTACTGATCCGAAACTAATTGCTACGGATGTCAATCGCTAAATTTCGTCGTTATTCTTTTCTTTTCTTGTAGTGATAGCCCATATAATAATAATAATAATAATAATAATAATAATAATAATAATAATAAATGACAATATATTTTTTTACTTCATCCTCAATCAAAATAATATGCTTATATATTTTTTGCAATGTTATTATTTCTTATAATTATGTTATTATAAATCAATTAAATAGAAATTAAAAATATTTTAAAAGACTAGAAGAATTGTGTCTATTTTAAAGTAAAATTACGATAACAATCTCTTTAGCAGGAATTAATATTAATACATATACTATATAATAAAATTTGATGTTAACGTACTATAGAAAATATAGTGTTGTTCCCTTTTTACTGATCCAAAATTAAACGATGTCGTGCAGATTTGCTAAATACCATTATCATTTTTTGACAATTCATCACCGTTTTAGCGATAAATAAAATTTTCTCATCCATATTCATATGCTCGACAAAAAGAATTACAATAGGTGCATTTTGTTGGTGTGGGCATCTTTCCATATGGAGCCCACATCCAATCATTTAAAAAAATAACAAATTATAGATAATATCTTTGATATTTTAATAAATTATAATTAGAAATAAAATTTTAAAAAATTAACAATTTAAATTCATTTTATTTAAAATAATATCTATTCATTTGATACTGCAAAAATTTCAAACGTTGCAATTTAATATATCACATGATTTATTTTTATTTTTGAGATATTTTGTGTAAATTTTTTAGGATTTTATGTATAATATAATAACATTTTATAAAGTTTGAGATTATGCTCATTATCAACGACTATAATTGTATGACAATCAGTGCATTCAAATATCAGTTTTCATAATTGTTATATCAAAAAATATTTTTATCAAATAACATGAGAATAAATTGTTAATTTTTTTAAAAATTTTATTTTATATTATAATTTGTTAACTTTAGTATTTTCTATAATTTGTTTTTAAAAAAATAAAAATGAAAATTTGTGGCGGCTGGAGGAATTATAGGGGGTGTATTTTAGTGCAGATCTCTTTCCATGTGGGGTCCACTTCCAATCATTTAAAAAAATGAAAATGAAAATTTGTAGTGAGAATTGGCTGGAGCAAGCTTTTGTACCTTTAAAAGACACAATCTTTTGCATTTTGGCACTGAAATGAGTAAGCAATAGAAAAATACTAAAGAAAAATTTTCTTTCATTAGTATGTGAGAAAGGTGAGTTTTTCAAGAATTTTTTAAAAAAAGATTGAGTGAAAAATAATGAGAAAAATATTCGGGATGTCTTTGAAAAATATGAGTGACAATATTTTTGGCTTTTTATTATATTGTAGCAGTTATTGTCAAGAAAAAACTCTTGTTTTGTACTTATTAATTTTATTAGTGGAAGAAATTTTTTTTTTTTTAGCTTTTAGGATAGTGGCCCTCCGCTTTACCATTCGACTTATGATTATATTGATTAGCTTAGATATGAGAAAAGTTAAAATATCAAACTAAATTGTGTTCTTTTTAAAATTGTGTATAGATGACAATTAGATCCATTTTTATGATGCATATCCCGATTAGGACAAATTTTTTTTATTATTTTCATATTCCGCTTCGACCTCATCCTAATTTCGAAGTTTCTTATGGTAGAGATGATATGTATATATCCCGTCCCGAAATATTATATATATAGTTTTACGTATATATATAATTTTATTTATGTTTTTATCATAATTCATTTTAAAAATAATAAATAAATAATATTTTTAATATTAAAAAAATAAATCTTTTAGTAAAATTGGGAATTGGGGATCTCTATCTCTGCGTGATACAGAAACAAAGATCCATAATTTTTTTCAATAAAATTGGATTTTTGGGGTCTATGACAGAGATGGTGAACTTAATTCCGAACTTATCTTGTTGTCACTCCTAAAAGTATGGATTGAAATAATTCACATATTTTTATAATAAAAGAAAGGTTTTTCTTAAAATATCAAAAGATAGAAATAAGTGGAAGATTTGATTTGGGTCTAAACTTTTTTAAAGAACACGTATCCAAATATAAGGCCATGTATTTGAAAATCTACATTTTGTTTAATATAATTCTACATTAATTAAAAATACTATTGAAAAATTAAGATAATAACTCATATTTGATGAAAACAAAATGCATAAATATAATAAATAAATCACTATATTTATTTATTTTTAAATAATTTTGTCAAATTAGGACATATATAGGCTTAGCAATGGGGCATAATATAATAAATATATCACTATATTTATTTTTTTTAAATAATTTTATTAAATTAGGATAGATGTAGGCTTAGTAATGGGGCATAAAATCCCCATTTTATGTGGAGATTTGCCCTAGACAGAGTGAGGATTCCTTGATTGAATTTCTTATGGGGACAGGAATGGAAAAAAAAATTTCCTCGATGAGCAGAGAAGGGTAAAGATGGAAAAAAATTTTCCTTGTTGAGCGAGGATACTCCTCGTTCCAATAATTATTTTAAATATTAAAATATTATATATATATATATATATAATATAAGTTTATATATTTTAAATGTATGAATAATTTTATAATACATTTTTATTAAAATTAATTATATTAGAATATTGTATATATAAATAAGTATTAATAAATTAATTGTATAATATTAATATTATACTACTATATTTATTAATTTACGTTTAGATGAATTAATATATAATTATTGTATATTTATTAAATTATATTTAGTTGAATTAAAATATAATTAATTATATACTTAAGATGAGAATATTAATATTGACAAAATATAGAAAAAAAATAAACAATAAAGTAAACTGTGGGTAGAGATGACAAGGATAAAAATAAAATGATAATTTTCTATTGTCAAATATATTGAAAAGCTAAAAAATACTATAAAGAATAATATTTGTGAGAGTGGAGAGCTGAATTTTTTAATCGGTTATAACTAATGACTGTTAACAAATAAATATATTAATGAGTATTTTTTATAAAATTGATAATTTTTGACATTATAATATTAAATGACATGAAACTGTAGTTTAATTAATTTAAGCTTAATTTAATCCAATTGAAGTTAACTTTAAGCTTAATTTAATCAATTTAAATTTAATTTATCAATTGAATCTAAATAAATTTAATTAATTAATCGGACCATATTTTGACAATTAAAATTTATTTGTGATTCAATTGAACTTCTATTGATTAAATTGGAGTTTAATTGATTACCCCAGTTAAATCAATTGAAGTTCATTTAAAATCAATATAATCAATTAAAACCCCAATTAATCAATTGAAGTTCATTTAAAATCAATATAATCAATTAAACTTTAACTTATCAAATTAAGTTCAATTAATTAAATGGAGATCAATTTTATTAAATTGATTCAATTGGGTTTCTATAGATTTAATTGAAGTTTAATTAATTAAATTAATTAAATCTAAAATTGATTAAATTGAGGTTCACTTGATTAACTTAATATTTTAACTTTATTGGTGAAATTATTAATTACTTTAATTGGGGTGAAATTTAATATTTTAACTTAAATCAAATTTCAATTGATTAATTTAATTAATTGGATGTCAATTTAATCAATTGAAGCTCAATTCATCAACTACAATTTAATAAATTAAAATTTAATTTTTTAAGAGCTCAATTTATTCAATTTAAATTTAATTAATTAGTTGAAACCAAATTTAATCTAATTAAGTTTAATTAATTATTTTTAATTTAATTTGTAGAAGTTATATTTAAGTTCAGTTTAATCAACTTAAATTCAATTAATCAATTTTATTTTAATCAATTGAAGTTCAATGTAAGTACAGTTGAACCTTAATTTAATCAAATTAAGTTTAATTAGGAAGTTAATATTACATAGTTTGAAATTTGTAAAAAATTTATTTAGAATAGGATAGAAAAGGTAAATCTCTTTTTGAGTTTTTCTTCTCTTTTTGCAGGTACCTTTTTTTAGTTTATACAAGGTATTTAGGTGAGTCCTTTTTTTTCAATTGGAAAAAGTGAAAAGAGTTCATTTTTGTAGGAAAAGGAAAAGATATAAATTATTCATTTTAATTATAGATTTTGAATTTGAATCCAAAATACATAGCTATCTTAAAATTTATAAAAATTTATTTTGCCGTTTTTTAGATCCTAATAGATATGAACATGATTAATTTTAGTGTATTATTCTAATTGATTGGCTAAAAATATATGTTGTTTGAAAAAAAGACAGTTTTAAAAAATAAAATGTTAAATATATTTGATTAAAAAAAGCTTCAAAAGAATAATATTTGATAAAAAAAAAATCATTTAGATGACCTGACATGATAAGAATATAGAAATTACTACAATTACAATTATGTCAATATCATACCAATTAAAGTATTTAGTTTATCAATTTATCAATGTAATATTATAAAATATTAATATGTTTAATAATTTGTTTGGTTAATTACATATGGTGCATCTGGTTAGGCTTGGCAATTAGCCGGGATGGGAGAGTGATCCCTATTCTTCTTCGAATCTTAACATTTATCATCTTTCATATCCGTTTAACTCAAATTTAAATTGAACTCGAATATATTATATTAACTAATAGAATTTTACTGAATTAAATTGTAATTCAATTGATTAATTGAGTTTAAATTAAAAATTAGTTAATTATATATTTATATTAGAGTTTAATGATTAATTGAAACTTAAAACAGAACGCAAAGGTTGATAAATTTTCAATGCCTCCCAAAAACAAAACTATATATATAATGCATTCTAATAATCAAATATTGAGGAGAAAATTATTTATAGAAGATTAAAAAAATAAATTCATACATATGTATATATTAAAGAATTATATATAAAGATTAATTAACAGTTAATCATGGTTGAATCATAGTTATTATTCGAGTCCAAATTTAAAGTCTACAAAAACTATAAATATTATCAGAAACTTTAATTCACCGATTTCGGTTAACTTCTTTTTAATTTAAAATCGGTTTGTACTTTCAATTAATCGGTTTTTCGGTTTTTTTTTCCACGGCTATATATACAATGGCCATCTGACCATATCAAAACGACGCGTGTGAGCCGTCTTTATGACTTTATCCAAAAGACGAATTCTAGCCTACCAAGTCTGCCCTTTTTAATCTCACCCAGCATAACTAAGGTTAGAGCATTGGGGTAAGAAAGGGCAAAGTTGTAAATATCTGCCTAAATCATAAAGATTCTTTATCCTTTTAATTAAATTTAACTAATCTGTAAAAAAAAAAAAAATCTAAACCAAGAGGAAACGGCTCCTAGTGAAATGCTAACAACTGCTTTTAAAACTGCCAGATCAGCACAATCCTTATTGGTGTTGGAGACAGTTGAATAAAAGCCATCCCTTCACATAGTAATCACCGTGTGAAAAAATCTCAACCGTCAGATTACTTATTTTCAAAATATTACGTACTTTTAACGGTGATTAATTCTGATGAAGGAAAATGATAATTACTTAAGCAGAGAACTAATGGAATTTAAAATAGGTAAATAAACAATAATGAAAAACCAATATATATGGGTACTGGTTTGTCTTTGTCCCTGTCAATGCCTCTATATATATTGGTCTCTGTTATAGTTATTTGATATGAATATAGATTGAGTTTATTATCATCATTCTTTTATCTGGTGAGGAAGATACAAACCGAAGCAAGAAGGGAAGGAGAGAGAATCGTGGAATAGTGGGGATTTTGTGGAATTGCAGTTACTTGCCGAATTTTTTGAAATTTGGGTTGGGGGCGCTAATTTTTTTGAGGAGAAGAAGAGGTGTTTGATCTGGGTTTTAAGGGATTTTTATAAATTGGGTGACTTTATACGGGATTTAAACACAATTTGATAAAGCATTTCTGTTGGTGGTATTAGAACTTGATCACAAAAATTTGGAAAAAGAAGAAAAAAGAACAGGGGGGCAATCATGTCTGATGGGTATTACAGTTCGAAGAAGACTGATGATATATGCGAAGATGTTTGTGGTCAGGTAAAGCCTTGATTTTATTTATTTATTTATTTTTCATATCAGCTTTGGTTGGGGCAATGGGTGTGTTGTGTTTGTTATTTGCAATTTCAGATTATTAATGATTATTCCTTTTATACTTCATTTTTGTGTTTTTTTTTAAAGATATTAAGAAAATTTGATGATTGCTTCTATGCCTCGTTAAACGATTGAAAGTATCACTTGAAGTTGGCTGATACTGGTACTTCTAAATTTTTGAGTTTTCCAACTTTTATGCGGTCTTCATTTTTCCTTCCTCCTTTAATCCCTTCCTTCGAATTTCTAGTTTTGCTGGATTTTAAAGTGACAATGCATTGGGAAGGAACTTTGAAGTTATGATTTTGCTTTGTGAGCTTGAGGTTGCAGGTTTTTCATATTAAGTTTATGACTTGGAATTTTGTGGAACTATGTGGTGTTGGAATACTAATTGGAAGTATTGTGCTGTGAAGAAATATATGATTATTACTGATCACAAGGTTGCACTGTTTTGCTATTTTTCATGTAGTTTGCTGGGTATTATTCGCTTGTGCATTATTAATTTTTTTGCAAATATCTTTCTGGGTTGAGGAACTCCTAGTTTCAATGGAAATAGTGATTATGTTTATGTCTCTATTTTTCTGTCTATCTGCATCCTATTAAAAGATTTAGCCTTTCTAGAGTATATCTGGTTCATATTGTCCTTTGATTGTTTACTTTGAACAAGTTGAACTAGAAATTGCGGGTTTTTGCAATGTTATATATATGGTGATTTTATCAGTGTGAATTATCGATATGATATGGTGGCATATATTTAATGTGATTAGGAAATTTTTTGTTTTAAATTGCAGCAGACCTCCCATGCAGTTCTGAGCATGTCAAGACTGAGGTGTATCTTGCGCGGGTTGGATTTGAGGACTTATATATTGCTGTTTGTGGTTATTCCATTAGGAATCTTTGGATTTTATTTGCATGGCCAGAAGATTTCCTACTTCCTGAGACCATTATGGGAATCTCCTCCAAAGCCCTTCCAGATAATTCCTCACTACTATCATGAAAATGTGTCTATGGAGACTCTTTGCAGGCTTCACGGGTGGAGGATTCGTGAATCGCCAAGACGGGTTTTTGATGCAGTTCTGTTCAGTAATGAAGTAGACATTCTTACAATTCGATGGAAGGAATTGTATCCTTATATTACACAGTTCGTACTCCTTGAATCAAACTCAACATTTACTGGCCTACCCAAATCATTGTGTTTTACTCGTAATCGAGACAAGTTCAAATTTGTAGAGCCTCGTTTGACTTATGGAACAATTGGGGGCAGATTCAGGAAAGGCGAAAATCCCTTTGTGGAAGAGGCATATCAGAGAGTAGCACTGGACCAGCTTATTAGAATAGCTGGTATAGAAGATGATGACTTGTTGATAATGTCTGATGTTGATGAGATTCCTAGTGCTCACACAATTAATCTCTTGAGGTGGTGTGATGACACCCCGCCTATCCTTCATCTTCAGCTAAGAAATTACTTGTATTCTTTTGAGTTTCTGCTGGATAACAAGAGTTGGCGAGCTTCTGTTCACAAGTACCTGACCGGGAAAACCAGATATGCACATTTTCGTCAGGCAGATGTTCTCTTGTCAGATTCAGGCTGGCATTGCAGCTTTTGTTTTCGCTATATTAATGATTTTATATTTAAGATGAAAGCTTACAGCCATTGTGATCGGGTGAGGTTCTCTCATTACTTGAACCCCAAAAGAGTTCAGAACGTGATTTGTGAAGGGTCTGACCTATTTGACATGCTTCCTGAGGAATATACATTTAAGGAGATCATAGGGAAAATGGGTCCTATCCCTCACTCTTACTCAGCCGTTCATCTTCCAGCTTATTTATTACAAAATGCAGATGAGTACAAATATCTCTTGCCTGGTAACTGTCAACGAGAAAGATAGTGGGTGAACTGCTGAAGTTTCTTAGAAAGATTAGGCATACTTGTAAATGTCGGAGATGCATGCTGTGCTTCATTCCAAGAAGGGCTGTACCAGACACTCTTTGGAAATGTGATGGCATATTCCTTTTTCTAGGTATACTGAAAAGATTCACATTGTAATGAAGACATACTTGTCCTTCGGTAAGGAGATGCTGGAATAAATTCGATGGGTTCTTGAAGCATGAGTGAATCTCCATGTACTCCTTTTGTAGACTTCCATTTCTTCCATCTTGGAGACATGTCCAATTTTCGCTGGGGTTAGCTTGTTGGGAGGGAGTAGTTTTATTGGCTTTGGTAACTTGCATTTGGATACCTCTTTTTGTTGGTATGGCATATAACCACCTGAATTTCGCGAGTAAAATGACATTTTCCCAGTTTTTTCTAGTATGGGAAGTTTGGCGTTTCACTAATTTTCTAGTTGATTTGTATTGTCTGATTTACTAGTTGATTTATATTATCTGATTTTTCTGTTCTTTCTGTTGATCTAACTTGCTGAATTATTCATGTCTGTTTTCTTCTTTTTTCTGTAAGCAAGCACTAAATGTCCAGACTGTTAAACGTGAACTAAATTCATATTTTGGAGTCTTTCTTGCAGTGTTTGAGGTTTTCAACACGTAATTTGGATTGGGATCCATGATCTTTATCTTTCTTGTGGTTGTTATGTTCAAGGAGAAGCTTTGTTTTATCTTGAAAAAAGATTTATCTTTTTTCTTTTATCTTTGGAATTTGACTAGTAATTTGTGGAACACATTGGCCAACTTTTCCACATACTTGCCAAGTAGAGAATATCGTACATTCTCTTGTTTTGGCCCTGAAACTTCTGTTGAAAAGGGAGATGGTCTTTTTAATCTTTTTTTGTTGTTACTATTTGTGGAAGTGCCTTAACATTATTTTCTTCTAATAAGAATTATTGGAAACAATGGGTGGATGACTCCTCACTCCTCAGGTTTAATAAGGGAAAAGGAGAGAGAGAGAGAGAGAGAGAGAAAAGAAAAAAAGAAAATTGCCTGCCTATTGTGCAACCGGCAGCCCACTCAAGCACAAAGAATAGAGAATATGTAGAAAGAGAAGAAAAAAAGATTCCCACTAAGCGTGTTAGATTAGTCAGTAATATGAATTAATTATATATTTGACTAGATTGTTGCCTACATGATGCCTGCCTTCCTAGTACTGCTTCTGCTGGGGTAGTCAGTTTCCCTTGCCATTCAATTTTTAAGAATTTTTTTTTTTGCATTGACTTGACCCTTGTAAAGTATGTATTTGGTTCTTGTTTTTCTTTAAATTGCATATTGATCTTAATTAAAATCCCACTAGTGGGGTTAATTACAGAAAGAAAAATAGAGAGTTATTGGGTTTAGCTTGTAGTAGAAAAATGAGGGCTTTGTAGATGAGTTTTGAAGCAACGATAATGACCTAGAAGTTTCTTCTCCAAAAGTACCATCTCCCCATAGCATAAATCATGGTTGCCATGAATGAAATAGGAAAAAGCTTCAACGTCTTCTCTAAGCAGGGCTGAGGAGAAGGGAAGTAAGGTTGAGCAAATCAAATTAAAATTTGAATCCAAACTTGATTTAGTTTGATTTATTTATTTATTTATTTTTGGTTCAATTTAGTTTGAAATTTTTGAAAATTTAAAACTCTCAAATCAATCTAGTTGTTCATATTAAAAAAGGATAAAGAAAACTGAACCGATCAAACTTTATCAAAAGTATATATAGTAAATCGAACCGAACCAGAACAATTACTGATCCCTATTTCTAAGTCCAATTCATGGTTTGTTGTGAGGTCACGTTCATTTTTAGTTCAAGATACAACTCATTACGCCAGGGAGATGGGTCCTCATAATGCTTCTTATGCTGTAACGATTTTTCACTTTCATATGGCAAAAACAATTACCATGAAGGATATCATTTTGTTAAATTCGCATTTTCACATGGACCACGAACTTGAGGTTAAAATTTTTTTTTTTTAAAAAAAAAACTCATTCTATTTTATACAAATTCCCCATTTGTAACCATGTTAATTAAAAAAAGTATTGAAAATCAATTGTGGTCCAGTTAATTGAAAACTCTAAAAATCTATTAAACAATTTAGGTTTAAATCTCAAGCTTCTCCTCTCAAGACATATATTTAATACAAAAAAAAAATTACCAATAGGCTTTTCCTAAATAAAATAATAATGAAAAGCTTCATTAGTTCCTAATCACGCATCATTAACCCAACTCTTTCTTCTTAGTATTGAGTTTGTCCTCCTAACCTATAAAGCAAACTTAAAAATTCATGTAACTTTGTTTTAAATTAATTTTTTTAAAAAAATAAAGAATAAAAATCAGCAATGCTTATTTTACCACTAAATTACTAATGGCCAAATACTCAAAAACAAAACACAGAAAAGTTTGTTTACCTTAAAGCGTGTTTATTCATCTCTTGTTCTTAACTGCCTGATAAAAGTCTGTGCTGCCATTACCATATCTCACCCAATAATAGCTCACACGGTTTCTGAAAAATCAAACAAGAAATGTTCCAAATAGGTAACAAGATAATGTTTAATAATAAATTTGTTCGTTCACTAACTCTATGAAATATATTATAAAATCTAAACATTTCTACCATCTTATTTGCCCCCTCACATGTTATAGTTTTGCTCATAATAATTAATGTTTAAATTATTGATTTAAATTACTATTACACATGTTGATCTAAGTTGGTAATATCTTTATTTTGATTTTGATAATTAAATTGAGAGTCAACAATGTATTCATTGAGTGTTGTATTGTACGATATAAAGTTTTAGAGCAATTGAAGTTCATATACTTAGAGAAATTTCGAAAGTACCAAAATATAAAGTGTTGCTCACGGAAAGATTTCGTGACCATGTCTGGACTTTAACGATTGCAAATTACATATAGCCAAAAAGGTATGAAGAAACAGTGTTGTTCGCAACCTAAAACCACAAAGTTCATCACAAAAGGTAGTTTATGACCGCAACAGAAGCAAGCGCAATCAGGATATTTGAAGAGCAAGACCATTGAAAGGAAGACCGACAAAAACAAGTCATGTGTCCAATGGTTATGAAAGATACAAATTTTACAACCATGAATACAACAAGGAAAACAAAATCCAAATTGGACATAATGATTCGCGATGTGGACTATGACCGCAATAGCTGCCAGTGGCAGCAGAAGCATGATTGGGATAGAAAAAGAGCGACCGCAAAATTCATGGAGAGTTGACCATTGTAAAACAAACCAACTAGAATAAGTCATGTGTCAGTGACCATTGGAGCTTGAAGAAATTGCAATCGCCAAGGAAAAAGAGTGATAGGGAATATAGACCTGGCAAAACATTAAATGTTGTAAAACACTAATTGTTGGAAAAGGGAATTAATGCACTTATTTGTAATGACTCTTTGGTGGTCTGAGGTTATAAACACCCCTCTAAAAATCATTGAATGGAGAAGCCAACCTCTCAAGTATCCAAGCTTTGCTAGTTAATTTCTCCAACTTTGTAATCTTTTATTATAATATTGGTATAGTTTGAGAGTTAGCCTAGGTAAAACTCTTGTTGTAAGAGTTGGAAGTTAGCCTAAGTGAAAATTTTAGTTGAAGTATAGAGTGAGTCCTTAGTAAAACTCTTGTATAGGTTTGGTGTGGGCTTTGGGATACACTATGTTTAGAGTGAGCCTTGTAAAACTTTAGAAAGATTTGATGTGAACTTAGAAAAACATTAAGTTGGGAGAGATCTTGAGAAAATTCCACACCTTGTACAAAATCTCAATTGAGGTTTAGAAGTTGATGTAGGTTAGTTAACACCTGAACCACTATAAAAATTCTTATGTCTGATGCTTTTCTATTTATGTTTCTCTTAATTTTTGTCTTCTCCAAATATCCATCGCCATAGAAATTATACTAGTTCAAAAACCTTAATTTTTATCATACTGCTAATTGAATCCCTCCCTTCCTGGAGCATTTTGGGACAACAATAAGTATCAAAGTAAGGTCTCACATCCATAAGCTTAAGTACATGAGCAAAGATAGAAATGACCAGTAAAGGGAGTCACTATTTTAAACCATTCTTTAGGTTTGATTATGCTCATTGGAAGCAACATAAAATAAAAGTCTATTTAGATAGTGACACCATAAATGCGTGGGACACTATCTTGGAAAAGTGGAAGCCACCAACCAAGGAGATTGACGGTGAGGTGGAGCTAATTTTGATGAAGGATTGAATGAAAGTGCAAAGAAAGTCAAACGACAAGAACTAAAGAGCATTGGTCATCCTTCTAGGCTCATTGTCAAGAGAAGAATACAATATTATCAATCTACATATAACATTTAGAAGGCTTTGGATAACTACCATAAAAGTACAAAACAAGTCAAATCTAAAAGGATCTAATTGTTAGTGATATAATATAGAGACTTCCAGATGAAGCCATTTAAAAGCTTCACTGACATGACTAATCGACTCCTAGCCATTGTTAATTGCTTAAAGAAGTCAGGAAAGCACTATGAGCAAATAAAAATCAACAACAAAATCTTAAGAAGTCTTTTCACGAAGGAGTATGGGTTAAGGGTCATCGGTTGAAGAGATTCAAATTCCAACCAATGTCCTCATTGGTAATTTCCTCACCTATGAGATGACTTTGGTAAGGGAGGAGAAGTTAGAGATATAGAAGGAGAAAAAAAAAGAAAATTATACCTCTCAAAGCTCCTCAAAGTTTCAACATCAAAGTGAGAGCTTTAGCAATTAGAAAATACATTAGCAATAAAAAGACGTTATTATCATAATATCAAAAAAGATAGAGAAGCTCCTCAAGAAAAAGTATGACATGAATCTAAAGAAGCCATCCAAGTACTCATTAAGTAAGAAGGATGATGCAACATATTATAAGTGTAGAGAGAAATACCACACCAATTTTGAATGCCCAGTTCACAAGAATAATAAGAAGAAGTACAACATAGAAGATGAAAAAATAGGGCATAAAGATATTTGGGATGATAGCTTTTCAAGTGATAAAGAATCTAATAATGAGATTTCTACTATTTGCTTCATAGCCATAGATGACAACTCCCAAGAGATAGTTTTACTTCCCATTCTTGTTATGATAGTGATTGCATAAAGCATGATGTAGATAATGAACTCCTTAAAGCTATATTTTTAAAATGTGAAAAATATAAAAAAAATGAAGAGAAATTGTTTTACATTAGAAAAACATTTAAAAGATTTAGAAAATGAAGTTTTAAATCTTAAAACTTCTAATGATTCTCTTAAAAATCATTAGAAGAAATTTCTTCAAAAATTTCAACCTTTGATGTTTTATGTAAATTTTTTTATTGGATTTTTTGAATGGCTCTGGGCTGTCCATGTGGACTTTACCTAGCCAAAGCCCAATCAACTTTATATATAAAGACAATTTTTGATTTGAACAATAACTACTCTCCATAAAAAATTCAAAAGTTATAGAACGTAATTTCTTGTTGTAACTTCCTCTAAAAATTTCTCGGTAGAATTTATTCATATTCATCCAATTACAAAATAATCAAAAGTGTTAGTATTGTGAAAAGAAGTTTAATTAAATTAATCCAGTTTACCCAAAATATTAAAATACACATTTTCGGTTTGACCGGTAAGTTTTTGCTACCTGAAAATTATTTGCATTGGTATCAGAGCTTTAATAGTGAGTTTTTTTTTGCTTGAATTGGTAATTAGAATAATTTTTGAGTAATATTTCAAGAAAATCTGAATTTTCTTCTATTTTTCAAAAATTATTGCTTATATTTCACGGTTCGAATTTAGTATGGTTGAAAAACTCTCATCATAAGATTTTTAATAATTTTTTTTTCAAATTTTTCTGATGAGTGGTTGATTTTCTATAGATTTTTAAAGTTTCTGATCGAAATTTAAGTTTTTTTAATTTTTGAAAACTAATTCAATGTTATTCCTACTATCGAAAGTGGTATGTGTCATCCAACAACGACATACAAGAACCTAAAAAGGACTAAAAAGGGTCAACCATGGTTTACAATAGTCAAAAAATGAAAAAATTGAAAAAAATGGTGAAAACTACCTCTGGAAGGTGCATCATATGCTAAGCGTGACACATGTCATACATATGTGGCAAAACATACCATGTGGAGCTCGCCCATTAGGCTGACGTGGAGCCCTTGATGATGTGTTGTCTATGTATCATGCCAGCTAGGATATGACAAGTGGATGGATGTGATGATGTGTCTATCCATGTGATACGGTTATGCCACATGGATCCCTCTAATTGGTCTACCTGATGCTGATGTGGTTTTTATATGGGAGGTGATTTGGAGCATGTGTGCCCGTGAGAAAGCTTGATGGCACATAGTCGGTATTTTTCCAACGTGTGGTGGCGCGTGAGAGGTCAGTTTTTATCCAAATATTTTTTAAAATACTCAAAATTCAATTTTCTATTTAATTAATATTTTTCTAAAATTGTTTGACAACAATTTGTTACATTATTTGATGAAAAAAAAAGCAAATTAGTACATAATGATTGAGAAAATAAATAAAATATGTGTGCATATTTTTTTTATCGCATGAAATATATTATATTTAATAGTGTCTAATGTTGTCTTTAATTTATTCATACATGATTCTCAACCAACTTATCATAACGTATGAAGCAATCTAATGCTTTAGATTTATAGAAGATCAAATAAATATGATCATATCTAGTGAAATCATCTATGAAAGTGATGAAATAGTGAACACTATGTCTTGCTCTCACATTCATTGGGACACAAATGTCAAAATGGATAATCTGCAAATGAAATATGGTTGTTTTGACTTTGTCAAATTGTAATCTTGTTGCTTTTCTAGCTAGACAATGCTCATAAATATGCAAGTTTATCTTCTCAACAACTCCTACAATACTAGCTTTTGCTAATCTTTTTAATTGATCTTGCTCAATATATTCTAATTTAGCATGTCATTTAACATTATCATTTAATAAACTATTACTGAAATTGCCAACAACAAATGTGGATCTATTAATATTCATAAAAATACTATCTAGTACTATAAAACCATCCAATGTATAACCAAAACCATAGTAAACATTATCCAAAAGTATTTTTGCACAACCATAAGCAAATACAATTTTAAAACCAAGTCCTAACAGAATAATAATAGATACTAAATTTATATCAAGACCACAAAATACACAATAGAGATAAAATGTGCGACCTCCCTACAACACTAACTTATAAGTACTAATCCCAAACACATTAGTAAAAGCATTATTCCCTATATGGATTTTTCTACTCCTCTTTGGAATCCGATAAAATTGCACAAAGGCAGATCAATCCCTTACTATGTGGTCGATTATTGTTGAGTCTACAATCCAATAAGGAACAGTTTCAGCTAGCATTAAGCAACTACTAATATATAAATCAGAGAAATAAATTTGGTCATACAATACCTTTATCTCAGTGCAATTACGAGCAAAGTGACCAGACTTTCCACAATTGAAGCAATTCAAGTTCTTGCCTTTCTTGCCGCTGCATTTTCCGCATTTGCATTTATTTCTGCTAAAGTTGGTTTTGTTGCCTCCCTTGCCATGCCTATTGCCTTTACCCCTCCATTTCTTTTGTCCAGAGCCTGAAACTCATTTTCCTTTGGACTAAGTCATATAAGCCTCTCCAATAGGCTTATCAACGAGAAGACAATCCTCCTCCAGCTCAACATGTCGAGCAACATCATCAAAAGTTTTGATGTTGCCATTATAAGTAAGGTTGACATGCATGTGTTCCTAAGCTTTTGCAAAGAGCGTATAATAGCTTTTATCTACTATTCATCAGTCATTTCATAGCCAACACGTTTTAGTTCACTAATCATGTTAAACTTGATAGTAAGGTGTTGTCTCATAGTATGATTAAAATTCTTTTTATAAGAATCAAATTTCAAAGTCAACTGACGCAACTTTGTTATTGAGGTTTTACAAATTGAACCTTAACATCCCAAAATATTTGGGATGGATATGATTTTTAAATTACTGTAGACATAAGTAATTTTTGATCAATGACAGTGGCACATGGGCTTTGGCTATTTTTCTTTTGCAAATCATTTAATCTTGATATCACTACATCAGACTACAATGATGTGGAAATTGAAGAGAACATATCACAAAACTGCTTGGCAAATGGAATCACACCTGCCCTTCCTCATATAAAACGTAGATTACTTAGACATCTACATAGGAGAAAAATATTTAGCATAAAATAATGTAATTTTGCATATAAGTCATTAAGTTACATCTTTCTCTTGAACATTAAAAGTCAATGTACATCATACATAGAATTTCAAGTGATAAGATGGTTGTTGTAAGCTCACCTCTTCATCATAACCTTAGCAAGGTCATAAATTATCCAGGTGACATATCTCATATGATGCCTTCATATTCTATGAATAATGCAAAGTTTGTAAGGTCAAAAGATCCATTTACGATCTTAAGCAAGTATCAAGACAATGAAACCTCAAATTTCATCAAGTCATGTTAAAGGATGATTTTACGATGATGGAGAAAGACCATTTAGTGTATATTAAATGTTCTAATAGTAGTTTCATAATTCTGTCTTTATATGTAGATGACATTTTAATAGCTGGAAATGATAAGAAATTGATTGATACTACCATGAAATGGTTATCATCGAACTTCAAAATAAAAGATATAGGTAAGGCTAGCTATGTGCTTGGTATTAAGATCCTAAAAGGTCGTTCCAAAAGGCTTATGAATTTATCTCAAGAGACTTACATAAAAAAAAATATTGGAGCATTATCATATGCATGATTGCAAGCCCATATATACCCCTATTGAAAGGAATATGAGTCTTAGTATTGACATGTGTCCCAAGACATCAAATGAAAAATAAAGAATGTCCAAAATACTTTATTCTAGTGTTTTCGGTAGTATGATGTATGCAGTGGTGTGTACGCATCCAGACCTTTGCAATGCTATTGGGCTAGTAAGTAAATTTCAATCTAATTTAGGCTCGAAAAACTGGATGACAGCCAAAAGAATATTGAGATATCTGAAAGGAACTTCATAATATGTATTGTGCTATCAAGGTAAGGATATGTGTTTAATTGGTTATACGGATGTTGAATATGTCAAGTGAGCTATATAAGAGGCAGTTTGGTTGAAATTTTTTTTGTAGCACTTAGAAATTGTCAGGTTAGCACCTGAATATATGATAATCTATTGTGTCAGTATGACTGAATTAGCTTATGCTAAGGATTTAAAGTATCATGGAAAGCCCAAACACATCCAGATTAGATATCACTATGTTAAAGACATGATCACACAAAAGAAAGTAGTCCTGAAATATATTTCTATGAATAAAATGACAACAAATCTATTTACCAAGCTAATAGCTAGGGATGTGTTTGTTAGACATGTGAAATCCCTAGGCTTATGTAGAATGTAATCAATTTGTATATTATGTTAAATCACTTGGTTTCACTTGCAATAATATGAAACACATTTATCATGATTTGCTTGTATTATGACTTTCCGTTATATGAATATGTTGTAAATATCAGTTAGTATAATTCGATGATTTATGTCGATAGATTTAGATTGACTCACTCATATGAGTAATCATCTCTAGTGCTATAGAGATGAGACCAAAATGTAAAGACATTAAGTGAGTGACTAAGACATAGTGGGAGTGGTTTTGGTTACATTATTTGATAAAAGATCGTCTTGATAAGGATTAGATGAAATTCTTCATACATATAAGAATCAACATGAATGACTTCTCCACCATTCATATGTTTATTTTAAAGGAAGCTAAGTGTGAAACTTGTTGTTTAACATTGTTGAATGTATAAACAAAAGTTTCACATTTGGCGCTTTCAGAGCGATAAGACCAAGACTCATATGATGTTATTTATTTTTAAACAGAGTGAGACATACACTGTTTTATTTTTGTCAAAAAAAGAGTAGCTCCTCCATAGCATGTATTTCTGCTTCTTCACTATATGAGTCATAGAAATGGATTTCAAATATTTTATTATTTGTGACTTTTGACTATATCATGATGTGATGAATTAATATTGATTATCTTAGGATGTATCTTGTAGTAATGAGATGATTTGACTCCTAGAAAAATGAATTATTTAAATCTAATTGATATGATGGTGAAAGAGTATTTTCGGTTATGCATTTGTTGCTTGTATTCACCGGCCAAAGTTATTTTGCTTGATGAATTTTGAAGTAACTTAGAATACTAGTAGTTGTAAGAGTGATTTGAGTATAGATTCTTGAAGAATTGAATGATAGTCAAGTGTATTTAGAAAGATATTTGAGGTAAATAAGTACATTTTCAAGAATAAATACATATTTCGGTTGATATCTCTTATATGACCTATAGTTAGGTTTGTATATTGGAAGTCCCACTATTTTCTGTGTTTTAAGTCACACGGTCCGTTCGCTTATATGAAATATTCTCTATATAAATTTGAGATTTTAGATGACGTTTTTGGATTGAACCAAGCCAATTATGAACGAGTGGGAGATGTTGGATTTTTTGAATGGGTTTGACTCACCTATGTGGGCTTGACCCAGCCCAAGTCCAATCAATTTTATACCTAAAGACAATTTTTTATTTGAACATTAACTACTCCCCATAAAAAATTCAAAAGTTACAAAACGTAACTTCCTCCTACAACTTCGTCTGAAAAATTTTCTGTAAAATTTCTTCATTTTCATGCAATTACAAAAGAATCAAAATTATTTGTACTATAAAAAGAAGCTTGATTCTAGTAATGCAATATACCCGAAGTATTGAAAACACATACTTTTGATTTCGGTTTGATAAGTAAGTTTTCGTTGCCTGAAAATTTTTTACATTTTTTTTACATTAAATAGACAACTATTTGAAACAAAAAAAATTTTCTATAATAAACAAACTATTTGAATTTTTTTTCTAAAACAGTAGACGAAAGTAATATCCTTCACCCATTAACTAGTGAATAAGACTTTTTTTTTTTTGCTTATTTTCTCTGCAAAATTAACTCTTATCTACTTAATAGTTGCATCGTAGTGCATGACTAGGCTTGTTTCATGATGTGATATTAATTAGACACCATAAGGAGTAATAAAACATAATTAAAAACTATAAATGCACATGCAATATCTTCACGGGAGCTAGTCAAATTAAATAGCATATGGGTTGTAACACATTGCAAAGATTATTTAGCATGAATTCATAATGATTTAGATAGATAACAAAACATCTAATGCATTAATTACACGGAAACTATCTCCATTAGTTACAATACACACATTTATTGTTTTTGACATGTTATTATATTAATGGTATATCGATAATCAACATTAACAGTAACTCTTCTGACTTCTGATCCAAAATTTTACGAGGAAAAAATCATAAAAATAGAAAAACATATGGACAAAGGGATGATGAGTACTTTTAACAAACCCTGATGAAATTAAAATTAACTAAAAATAACTATATATATAATAAAATTTTAACTTAATGGTATGGATCGAAGTATATATGTGCGTGTGCATGATTCAATCAACGTATTTGTCAGGCTCCATCGTATTTTTTCTGGGTTTGACCATTAACTTTCATGAATAAATTAATTAAGTGCCGGATTAATTCAAAGTGAGACTGGCTTAAAAATACTATGTAATACTTGGACTTGGCTCATTTATTTGAGAATCATTTGATATACCATGTCTAATTAATTTTTATTACTATACTATTATGAACCATTGTACATTTATTTTACATTATATAAATTAGTATAAGTTATTATTATATTTAAGTTCACAAAAAAAGTTAAACTTATTATTATATAAATTAGTAAGTTATACATAAAATTGGTAAGTCCATTATATATATATATATATATATATATATATATATATATATATATATATATATATATATATATATAATCAAGAACACATACGATGCTTCAATTTAATGCTCATGCCTAATATGGAATATTAAGCTGCCAAAAAACCAGAAAGTGTTTAAATTTTATACTTTAAGCTATAACCCCTAAGAGTGACTAATTTAATTTGATGACATAAATCCCATAAGTTATTCTCTATTTCTCTTTGTTATCTATAAGTTAACATAAGTTAAAAGTTTTTAATTAATTATAATTCCTAATATATTAAATGAAGATAAGAAGGAAGAGTCTATATAAAGAAGAAAAATGCTCTTCCTTAAAGGAAGAAGAAGAGTTTGAAGAATTAAAAAATAAAATTCTCACTTCTCTTATATATCATTTTTTTTTAATTCTTGCAACCTTATTTTATTTTATTTTTTTATAATTTGTTATCAGCACTATCAAAGCTTTGTAGTGCAGTGAAATCCTTTCAATTTCTTTTTTCAAGGTAAAAAATTAATTTTCTGGTTTTATAATTTTGAATTTTCCAATGGTAATTTATTTCAGTATTTTTCTCATTCGTTGTATCAGGTAAGAAATATATTTTGAAGAAATTACCTGTTTTTTTTATCAAGTTTTTACTATACAAATATTAATAAAATTGAAACAAATGTTACAGTAAACTGAAAATTTACTAATTTAAATACTTTTATTGTAAGGCATGACCGGTTAGGCTATCCCGGATCAATTATGAAGCAAAATGTTAGTTAGAATTAACATGTACACCCATTGATTAAGAGTCTAGTTTGCATATTCTACAATCAAGACAATTTGTCTTGTTAATGCTGGTAATAAAGTTTGTCATAGGCTTTTAATGATTATTGTATATTAATTAGAATAACAATTGAAAAGCTTGTTGCACATGCTCATACACAAAATGGTTTTAACATAATTATTTATAAAGTGCCACTAATTATAGCTAGACCATTACTTATCAGAATAAAACTTTCCATTTTTGTATGGGGACATGCTATTTTAAATAACACTTATACGCATCAGGCTAATAAGTTACCTTAAGTACTCCCTATTGCAATGAGTTTTTGGTCACTGAAAAAATATTTTTCATCATAGAATTTTTGGATGTGGGGTATATGTTCCAATTGCTCCACCACAGTGTACAAAGAAGAGTCCTTAAAGAAGGTAGAGATGACTGAAGATTTATTTACAACAAACTTTGACGAATATCATTTTGATGAAATAATTTTTCCAATATTAGGTTGAGAAAATAAGCAGCTGGAAAAAGAAATTATATGGAATACGTTATTATTATCTCATTTAGATCTTTGTACAAAACAATGTAAATTGAAAGTTCAAAAGATAATACATTTACAAAATATTGTAAATCAATTGCCATATGCATTTATTGACTTAAAGAGAGTTACCAAATCTCATGTATCAGTTGCTAATGCTCCAAACTAATTGATGTCATAATGGAACAATAATCCATCGGTGCAAATAATAGTAATGAACACCTAAAGCGTGGTATACTAATCGATTCCAGTGACAAAATTTTAGAAAAATAAAATGAGTGAATAATCAAAATGGCCACATTATGGAGACAAGTATTTCAGAAAAGACCCAAAATTTAACTAATAATATAGAACCCCATAAGTCATTTAGATACCTGAAAATAATGATAATGAATATATTTCGATAAGTTGTCACTACAAAGTCGACAACATCTTTGCATATGATGTTGATGTTGTTACTGATATTTTTTTGAATCCAAATAAGGATATTGGACCTAAATTTGTTGAATAATATAGAAATAGAGATAATTGGCAAAATGGAAAGACGCAATTGAAGCAGAATTAAAATTAACTTTCAAAACATGCATGAAGTTTTTGAACTCATAATCCAAACACCTAAAGGTGTAATGCTAGTGGGGTGCAAATGAGTATGTGTGAAAGTGAAATGAAGATAATAAATTTGTAAGAAATAAAGAAGGTTAATTGCAGAAGAGTTTTCGCAAAGACCTCACATTAATTATGAAGAGACTTATTCTCCTGTGGTGGATTCAATTCTCATAATATATCTTATTAATCTAACAATTCATGAAAAACTTGATATACGTTGAATGAATGTAATTATAGCCTATTTATATAGCTCATTTACCAATGAAATTTATATGAAAACTAGTTGTGTTTCGCGTTTTGAGCGTGGGAGAGAAAATAAAATTTTATTTTTTTGATTGAAATTTTTATTTGTTAAATATTAAGGATTTAAAAAAAAAGTTTTAATGCTCTATTAAAATTACTAACTAAATAAATCTTTGCAATTAAGATAATATTTTAGTATAATTAAATTTTTATATATTAATAGAAGATAATATCAAATGTAAATTACTAATATAAGATATTAGAAATTTTAAAAAATATAAATATAAAAAATATAAGATATATATAGGTTAAATTTAAGTTAATTATTGAAAATGTAAAATGTGTTTATCCTTTCACTTGCAATAACAATTTTTTTTTAATATTATCCTCATAAAAATTTTATAGAAGCGATTATCAACACTTGGATGGAAGATATATTAACCCAATACGCCATATGTATAACTTTCTAGAGTGTGCAGAAAAAAAAGTATAATAAAAATTTTGATGTTGTGCCATTTATGTTTTTTTTTTTAAGCAAAAAACCGAATTGACTTTCAACTTGTAGTACTATGAAAAATGAAGGAGACTCATTCCATCCATATATTTATTCATCAATAAAAAAAAAATTATTTTTTATTTTACAATTATAAAAATTATTTTTAATGTGATTAGAATTGAAGAGAAAGTTGAGAGATGTTTTAAACGCAATCATATACTGATAAATTATACTACTGATAACAAATGATAATAAAAGTTAGATAATTTTAATTTATGTAGATTTACTTATTATAATAAGTAGTGTAGTTATTATTCAATTTTATTTAAATCATTAATGAAATAGCTTTTACTGTTTTGCATGATTCTGTATAAATTTTATTTGATTTTTTTCTTATTTTGCATATTTTGCTATTAAATTTTATTAATTTCTTTTAGCATTGGAATTCTAGTAAAATGAGGGAGAGTTCATATCTAAACTAATGATAATTCTATCATCCTTATTTTGAAATTGCTTTACATGATTATTATGAATTTTCATCCCTGGAAAACTTACAAACTTACAATGAATAAGTTAATTTATATCAAATTATGTAAAAATAATTAAAAAGCTTAAGTGCATTAGAAATTTGTCATCTCTATAAGTTAAATCCAAGGCAGTAGCTTATTTTGTCAGTAGTCAAACAATTTCAAGATTTAAACTTTTAAAAATAAGGAAAACATAAAATAAAATTAATAAAGAAATGTATTTCTTAGTAATTACTTAAAATTCATGTTACCATTATTCTTTTTTTTTTTAAAAAAAAAAGTGTAACCAATCCAATAAGAATATGTATAGTTAATATGAAAATTTTGATTTGTATGTGATCAAATAAAAAAATATGTTTTATTAAAAAAGTAGAATGATATTTGCGATTTAAAAGAATTGATAACAATAAATGAAATAAAAGAACTCATAAATACAACAATTTGAATAAAACTATTTTCATACCCGGATTAAGTCAAAGAGCAACTAAGTTATATGATGTTTTTGAGAGCTATTAAATTGTGCATCTTTACCATTGAAATTTCATTATGATCCTCTATCTATTGAACAGGTAAAGTCTTTGGGAACAAAGTAAAATATAATTGATAAATATCTATTGTATTTAAAAAAAACAATAATATAGATTTAGTGTTTTATTAAAACTCAGTTACTAATTAAATAAATCTCTATAATTAAAATAATATTTTATAATTTTAGTAGAATTGAATTTTCAATATATTTATAGAATATAATTTTAAATATAAATTACCATCACTAATATTAAAATACAAAATACAAAAAATTTCAAAAATTTTAAAAAAATGTCATGTCAGCATTCCTAAATAATATTTTAGAATTTTAGTAGAATTGAATTTTTAATATATTTATTGAAGATAATTTCAAATGTCAATTATCATCATTAATATAAAAAATTAAAGATTAAAAAACCCAAAAATTTCTAAAAATTTGTAAAAATGTGATGTCAGCATTTCTAAATTTAGCTTTATATTATGCATTAGATCCCTAAAGGATTTAAAATGCCAAAAGCATAAAAAATTTCCCAAGAAAATTGTACAATAAAATTAAATAAATAATTATAAGGACTAAACAAAATTATAAGAGAGGTATTTCTTTTATAAACAATTATCACTATCTAGTGCCTACATGTATAAATTGTTGTTAATCGAATCATAGAGAACTTAATCAAGTAAGTTATTTTTAAATGCATTGTATCCTAATACCAAATAAAAAGAAAATTCTAAATTAATGCTAAATTGCTTTTCAAATTCAAAATCAATTATTTTATTAGGTTGCAAAAATTTTATGCTGATAGAAACTTTTTACAGAGCTTGTGCAAGCGTAAATTTTTCCATTTCCCCATGAAAAAAAAACCCATTTCAAGACCCACAAAACCTGAAACATTGGAGGAATGCAGCTCTATGAAGTGGTGAGCTAATCACTATCCCAATTCTCGTCCAACTCTATTGGTGCCTTCTTCCTATGATTCTCTTCGCCTTCAGGGGTTTTCAGTGAAGAGCTAACTTTTTCCTGTTCCCACCCTGCACTTCTTGACTCATTCTGCATTTCATCATTTTCATCAGCATCACTCCTGAAATCATTCTCCCACATCATCTCATTTCTCTTCTTAGAATAAATATCATTTCTTTCATTGCTGCTGCTCTTGAAATTTAGACGCACTTCTGCACTTGATGCTCTCAAGTCATGTTCTTCCTCAGAATTTGACTCCCACATCACATTGCCTAGATCGCTCAACATATCTTCAGATTGATGTCCCTCTCTCCTGAAACTGTGACCTCTGCCTGCTGATGATGCTTTGGGCTCATGCTCTTCTTCAGAATTTGATTCCCACATTGCATTGTCAAGATCTGATTCAGAATCTTCTTCGTCCTCCTCCCTATCATATTTAGGTACTGAATTTCTTCTGAGCACTGTACTATTATAGTCCCTATCAAACCCATCCTGTTTCCTGCATATGCCACTAGATCTATTTTGGACACTGTCGGCTTCATCAACATCACTCTCAAGATTATTGCCAACATCATCAGACCCTCAGACATGTCACTCTCAAAATCTTTATGAGGGCTCCTTTGATTGTCATGTGCATCCCTCCAGCGTCTGGTTCCTCTGTCCTCTCCAACAGAAACATCATTTCTATGCATTTCTGATCCTCTAATCCTTCCACGAAAATCTTCTCTGTTCCTATACCTTATCTTACCAAATTCTTCTCTCGCGGCAGCTTCTTCAGCAGCCCAGTCTTTATCAGCTGCATCCTCTGTTTCGGCTATCAATCTGTCCATTTCTTCCTGGTCGCTATCAGCAGTACGTCCTGGATCTTCTAAATTGTAAATGGGCTCTGGTACAGACTGTTCATCCCCTTGGAAAACATAAGGAGTTCCTTCCTTCTTGTCAATAGTATTGAAGAATGTGGAAGCAGCTCTCTGGATGCTAGCTAGTGCTACTGTTGTACACAAATTCTGAATATTTTTAAATTTGACCGAAAAGACTGAAAAAAAAATTTAGAACCGAATTGTATTATTTACTTTTTGACTAAAATTGAATTATATTATACCATCGACTTTAATTTTGATGGATCTGAATCTTTTAGTAATATTTGAACTGAAAACGGTACCAAATTATTCTAGAACCGAATTGTACTAAAAAAACTTATATTTAAATGTTTATAACTTTACTATATATAATAACATATAAGAATGAAATAATTTATATACAACATTATTTATAACTTTTATATTTTTATTATACAAATATAATATAACTTAAACTTATAATAATTTATATTTTAATTCATAAATTAAATTATAATAAATAAAATTTATATGACATTTATAATAGTAAAGAATTTAAATAATTGAAAATTTTAAATGCTAAAAATAATTTTATATACTAAAATTTTTATGAGATAAGCTAATTATCAAGTTAATCAATTATCTTTGTTATTAATATGTAAATAAAGAATATTTATAATATATTGCTAGTTTTATTTTTTACTATAAGTTTTTATCACTAATTATATTTTTTTAGCATTTATAATTTATTTTGATTGTATTATATAATAAATATAAATTATACTAATTATTTAGTAAACTAATTTAAGTAAATTAATTATAAAGTAACCTAATTTATAATAATTATATGATAAATCAATAGAAATTATGATTTGTTCTAATTATATTATATAATTTGTTTATCAAAATAATTGTATTATTTTAAAATTAAATACTAATCTATATTATATTATTAAATAAAAAATATATAATTGATATATTTAATAAACTTATATGTTTATATACTTTATAATTAGTAAAAATATTATATATATATATATATATTAAAATTAAATAGTTATAAATTTACATACTTTATAATTATATAATTATAGTTATATATTTATTTGTTTATATACTTTATAATTAATGAAAATATTATAGTTATATATATTTTAAAATTAAATAATTATAAACTTACATATTTTATAATTATAATAATTATACTTATACTTATATATTTATACTTATAAGTTTATATATCTAATAATTTAAAATTTTTAAATAGCATTATATGCATACTAAACTATTCACAAAGGTCAATTGATTATCTTCCTTAGAGTTTCAGATGAGTGAATCCTAGGAGAACTGCTGACTCTAACTATCATTCATGTACGAGTTGTACTCGATCTAACCAATTGTCTATCTTATTTCATTTATATTTTTGACAGTTTATCTTTATCTTAGTATAATTAGTAAACATATTATAGTTTTATATATATATATATATATATATATATTTTAAAATTAAATAGTTATAAATTTACATACTTTATAATTATATACTTATGGTTATATATTTATCTTTATACTTATAAGTTTATATATATAATAATTTAAAATTTTTAAATAATATTATATATATATATATAAAACTATTTATAAAAGTCAATTTATTCTTTTCCTCAAAGTCTCAGATAAGGATATCCTAGGAGAGTTGTCGACTCTAACTATCATTCATGTACGATCCATACTAGATCTAATCAATCGTTCATCTTACCTTATTTACATTTTGGACAACTTATCTTTGCTTCAGTAGAATTATTAAATGACATGTTTCGGTCATCTTCTCAATTATTTAAAAAAAAAAGTGAATTACCAATTATATGATTTATTTAATCAGAATAATAGTATTATATTAAGTTTTTCTACTAATCTAAATTATAGTAATAAATAAAAAATATATATAATTGATCATATATTTAATAAACTTATATATTTATATACTTTTATAATTAATGTGCATATATATATATATATATATATATATATATATATATATATAAATTAAATAATCACAAACATGCATACTTATATTTTATAATTATATACTTATAGTTATAAAATTATACTTATATTTATGAGTTTATATACCTAACAATTTAAATTTTAAATATTACTATATGCATAGCTTACTATATATATTATATTATTTTTTATCAAATAATTATACTATATTAAACTTATATACTAATCTAAATTATATTATTAAATAATATATATAATTAATATACTTAATAAATTTATATGTTTATATCCTTTATAATTAGTGAAGATATTATAGTTATATATATACTTTAAAATTAAATAGTCATAAATATAATTGATTATATACTTAATAAACTTATATATTTATATACTTTATAATTAATGTGCATACTATTATATATATATATATATTAAATAATCACAAATATTCATACTTCTACTTTATAATTATATACTTATAGTTACATACTTATACTTATGAGTTTATATACCTAATAATTTAAATTTTAAATATTAGTATATACATAGTTTACTATATATTATATTATTTTTTTATCAAAACAATTATATCATATTAAACTTATATAGTAATCTAAATTATATTAATAAATAATATATAATTAATATACTTAATAAACTTATATAATTATATACTTTATAATTAATGAGACACTATAGTCATATATATAATTTAAATACTCACAATTTACATATTTATATTTTATTAAACCTTTTAATTCATAAACTTTCTATATAAAAAAATATTGCATTTTTAAATTTTAATTTAATGCTTTAAAGAAAACATTCTAATAAAATTTTTTTATTCCTCAAAAATTGATCATTTATTAGAAGTATTTTTGTGTGATAATTGAAGATTTTTTATAATACTATTAAATATCAATTTTAGATTTTATACATTTTTTATTTAGTTCAAAATATCTGAGTACTGGATTATTTTGTACTGAAAGAACCGAAAAACTGTACTGAATTGTTCTCAATTTTCAAAACAATATAATAAGGAAATGTTTTTCAATATAATACAATATTTAAATTTATAGTTCTTGGAAATTTAAGGATAATAGTGGAAATTTTTCAATTTCCAAATAGAGCGGACCAAATATACCCCTAATGCTAGCCATGGCAACTGGATCCTCAGGGTTTACTCCCATTCGACGGAGTTGCTGTTCTATTTTTTTTTATGTTTAACTTCTGACATTCAAGAGCTTGCTCAAATCTAGCTTTAAATAGAGCCTGCAACAATTGGCAAACATGTCATAGTCCACAAGCCCGTATAGCTTTGCATCAGAGAAAACAGTGTTCTATATCACATATAACCCTACTTTTAAACAAAGCATCTATGGACGACCTGTAATGATAGCACAATATTCATCAGAACCACATTCAACCAGCCACAAAGTCCTATCGTACGTCCATTGGCCTAAGACTTGATGATTATGTTTGAACTGTTTGTTTTGTTAGTTATTTCTTTATTTCTTTTCAACACAGTTCATTTGCCAGCAGTTTTAATCCAAATGAGTGCAGAAACAAACTGTATATGATCAGTGCTATGTGGTCGATAAAAATGGGGTAGCATGCCATAGAATGCAATCTTACATTTTGCAAAATCCATAACAAATAAAAAAGACTGACAAATACACCAAAAGAAGTAAAAATATGACAACATACCTTCCTTTTCGTAAGGGTTTTAAAAGGTATCAAATTTTTTTGTTGGCGATAGTTCCTGCCTCGGAACATGATAATTGTTTTCACATTGTGAATATTTATCACAATGCCACTGCTCAGTCTCGCTAGCATTGTGGCCATTTCCTTTATTTTTTTCTTTGGGGAAGTTGTCACAGCATACTTGCACAGTCTCCTGAAACTTCCAGTGAAGATACATATTCTGGACAACACCTCCAAAGTCTCCACGAACACCAACAGGAACATAATTTTTATTTTTGAAGCCAATCTTCTTATATGCCTGCAGCTGTTCTGATGTCAGCAGCTCAGGATAATGCACGGGGGTGGCAGCTCTGGTAGCTTATATTTCATGAGCTTTTGTGGGAGCAGTGCAACTTTCTTCTTAGCCTGAGTTGATTACATTGGAAACAGTAACTCATCAACATATAGTGGAAAACACTTTGTAAGCTTCCAAAACCAAAATTTAGTACTTGTGGCAGTAAAAACCCACCAGAATATATAGGAGAGATCAGAGTCAACTGATAGTAACAAACTAAGAACGTATATATTTTTGAAAATTTTTTCCTGATGTTGAGCATTGGAGAAGTAAAAGTATTACCCAATTAATAGAATTATTACTATTTACGTGAAAATACATAAAATATGGGAATATTATTTCAATTTAGAGAGATTCTGGCTATATAAAATCTGTTCCTTCTACTGTATGACCAGGGAACTCATTAAATAGTTGCACATGCATTAAGACAGAGAAGCTGGCCTGCAGAGAAAAAAGGTGAGGGGCATTATGTTTAGATGAACTGGAAAACTGATGTAATTCATTCCAAATACATCACCATAATAAACTTCCGCATAAAATCTTAGATACTAGAAAAACCTGAACTATATTTGTGTAACCATTTTAGCAAAATCAATGTTAAGCACACAAAACATAGTCTAGGTTGTTATAATTGAAATATTGGGATTGCTCTGTATAACCTAATGACGTGTGTCATTTTCAACGCCCCTTAAATAATTAAACCCATTAAGCAAACTGTTCGTTTTGCTAAGAAAAGGAAGGAAGATGGAAAAAAAAAAAAAAAGAAACTTTTAATGTTATTCAGTACCTGGAAGGATGGGATAGGAGAGCAAAAGAGAGTGTCTTAAAGTAGTGCCTGCAAACGTTCCTGGCAGCAAACATTTGCTTCTTTGAGAGATCTCTGTGCCTTTCTCTTGCTGCCTATTATTTCATTGTCTGGTTGGATTTGCTTCAACTTGGAATTTTCAGGGTTTTATCTTTTGATTTCCGTTTTCGACAGTTTATGTTTATTCGGCTCCAAAAACGTCGAAAATACATGTTCCACACTAAGAGACAACGACTTTGTTTAATTAATGAAATTACAATTCAGATGGCAGTACATGACTCCACGTATTCTTATTCTGAATCCACCATAATATACGTAGCTTGTATTGGAATTTGCTTTTTATTTTTTTTTTATTTGCATGGCTTTGAGTAACTTTCTGCTTCAATTTCAATATATCAATGAGGATATAGATTATTGTGCCTGCAAATACGATTCCATAATGTTTTAAGAAAGGACAAATTAAGGAGTAATGTAATTAGCTTTTATGATATTATAAGTCAATAAGCTTCGGCCTTAAGGTGAAGCCTTGCTAATTAGACCTCTCTATATCCAATGGCGGAGCTGGATGTTGAATTCTGGGTGCCAAAATTAAAAATGCTTCAACTATTTTTATTTAAATTTTAAATTTTAAAATAATGGAGAGTATATTTGAATTTTGTAAAATTCAAAAATTCAAAAAAAAATTATTCTTTTTTTTTTTTAAATAATAATGATAATAATAATAAGGGGGCAATTACCCCTCTTATTATGGTAATCCAACTTATACCTTAATTGCAATTTAATAGGAAAAAAAATTTAATAATAAAAAAAAAATTTTAAAATGTTCATGTGCCAATATCATATTGACAAAAAGACAAAAAAACTTTCTTATATTCACGCTTTGATCAATTTTATTTATGGTAATCCAACTTATAACTTAATTGCAATTTAATAGGAAAAAAAAATTAATAATAAAAAAATACTTGATTTTTTTAGTACAATTAAGAGGAATTGAAAAATAATTTTTCTTTTCTGATTCAAATACCATTAGAGTATAAATTTAATAATTGTTTATGAAATTAATCTTGCTTACGTGGCAAAAATGATTTTTTTCTGTTTAAAATGCAATTAGAATATAAATTCAATAATCGTTCATAAAATTAATCTTATTCACATAAAACTACCACGTAGATATTTAATATAACACTCGAAGTTATGCACTTGTACTTATGTAATCACTGTCTTACATCAATAATCTAATTGTAGATTCCACCAGAACTGCCATTTTGTAGAAAAAAACTAATATAGTAACTTTTATGAGAAAATTTAAAATTATTTTATAGCAAGTAATACAAAATTGAGTGACTATCAATGAAATTAATCCATGTAAAACCTATGATTAATGCTAATAAAACAACTTGAAGAATATGGCAATAAGCAAATATACAAAGAAATTAAGAACTTGAAAATTGAAATAGTTCAGCAAAAGGTAACAGTTATAAATAGTTGCAATAAATAATATTGCTCTTCAATGCAGAAGCCAAGATTTCCATTGCAATGGAAGTTTCATTAAGCGAAATCTAGAACTTAATCTTGAAGATGTTGCCCAAGATTCAATTGTTGCTTCCCTCGTTTTCTATTAGTGAGGTTTAACTTCGAAGTTCAAACACAAGAAAGCAACATATGCATCTGGTTTAACACCTCTCCTTAATAACATCATTCACATTTAATACCGCAACAACACTTTACGATGATTCAACACAGGCAAATTCTGAACCCCAACCAAAAAAAAAAAGATAGAGGCCATTTCTACAATACAAAAGTAGCAGCCACTGATATTTTCGATATGCTTAACAACCGTGCAGCTTCATAGTAAACTCCTGAAACCTGGAACAGAACAAGCAATCACGCAGACTCTATACATTCCATTGAAGAAAATGTTGGGAAAAACCAGAAAGCTTCAGCAGGGAACTAAGACAGGCATTAAAATGGTAAAAGCATGTCATTCTTAGAAGGCTTTTCTCGTTTAATCATGCTCATATACGATCTATCCATCCAAAAATACTATCCTGAGAACTAATTTGTAGATCCTGCAAAACACATATCAGAAGTTAATATCACATAATCATATATCAATTGGCTAATAAGGTAATTAAGCATACTAATGAAGTGGGATTATAGATGAGGCTTACAGGAAGCTGGGAATATGGTGGCGTGTCAAGCTCTAGGTTCTCAAGGTCAGCAATTCCATGTGCATTATTATTTCCAGTAACTTCACTTGTCCTTTGAGCAAAGCTAGTGTATGACACATTATTTAGTCTTGAATTATTGAGAAAAAGAGAAGAAGAATCAAAAATTTCATTGCACAACAGAGAATCATCAATGCCATTGAAATCACAGGTTTCTACATCCTGAGATTCACCAGCAAGCCATGCTGGGCATCCCAGGTCATCTTCAAGCCGACCAGCAGGCACAGGGGCATCGGGTGCTCCAACACTAACTCTCTTTTCCTGGTAAACAAAAATAATTTTGGATGATAATCAAATTCATAGAAGCATATTATAAAATTAAGTCCATGTGAGATATCTCTCATTTTGCATATCGCATGAAATGAATTTGAGGTGTCCTTTGCTAATCTAATTAGTACTAATCAAATTCAAGGACCAATGAACATGTGTGTCAATTCTTGCCCTATGTAAATCTCTTCATACAACAATACATCATAGAAATAGCCACCTACCTCGACAGAAGATCGCATTATGTCATCATCAGCAACATCATCACATGCACCAGATTTTCCTGGTTGCAGTGGGCTGGGAGTATTTGGGTTAGGTGTCCTTGGACTAGTTTGAGGTGCTAAAATATCAGGATTGTCGTGAACAGGACCATCACCATTGCCATCAATTCGCTTTTGCCGTTGGTAGAAAATTCTGGAAACCACATATTCGCCTTCCCTTTCATCTTCATCAGTCCCTAGATGGTACTGATGCATTACCCAATGAGATTTATCAGGTTTGGATCCCTTCTTTGAACTTCTATAAAGAACCATGATCTTTTTGCACCCTTTCTGAATTCCATTTTCCATCACAGGTTTTGTCTTGCCAGTCTTATGCCAGCGAACTTGCTCTTCACTACAACCATCTTTATTGTGGACCTTGCGCCGCTTCCTTTGACCAGTGGCATAAGCATTAATTGTCCAATGGAAGAAATGGCTACTACTTCCATCTTTCTTAACACCTGAAAGAAAATATGGACAGTGATCAGAAATTCAAAATAATAGTTTGAATCCACCAACATGAAAAAAAAATTCTTCACAACTAGCTATCTTGAACAAAGATTCAGCTTGGATTTGGATCTAGGCCAGCAACAAATTTAACTTCAATAGAGCAGCCAACATAGTGCATGAAGATCAACCGGAAAAGGATTGAGATTCCCACAAGTTGAGTTAAACTTGATAGGCCATATTCATTTAGTCTCCATTCGTTATTAATGAATGGTTATGATTAAATGCTACAATTAGGGGAGACTATTCATTTTTTTAAAAAATAAGTATTTAATATTTATTTTGATAATTTATTGATAACTAACGGTGGAGATTAAATAAACATGATCTATCAAGTTCAACCCAACTTGAGGGGCCTCAATCCTAGGGAAGATTATCATTATGATTTCATTATTAGCTAACAATGAGTAATAAAGACCAAATTATGTGCAACATGTCCAAAAACACGCATTTTCTACAGCAATTTATTTTAATCTTCTTCAGCTAATAACCATATTTGGCTTATTCTTAAGAGGAAATATAAACCAATACTCCAGATCTGGCTTTTGGAAAAATTAGGTAGAAATATAAAAATTGGGAGCTCCTTACCAGGAAGTTTTTCAGGATGAGTATAGCAAATTCCTTTGTCCTCAAGCAGTGTAGGAATAAATTCGTCAATGAAGGCGTGAGGTTTTGAGTCCCCAACACCACATTTTGCAGCTAAGTGTTCTATGAGCTCTGCATCAGACGGATCAAACTTTACACCAGCAGGCAGACCAGGCCAATCATAAGAAACCTGAACAGGAGAAAATCCAATTAAGAGATTATTTATGGCAATGATATGCACCACAAGAATCCATAGCAAGCCAAATTTCCATTGAAAAAGTTATTGTGCATCGATGAAACTTGAAAGCACAATAATTGAGAAATGCAGCACACTAGAAGCACATAAATTTGCAGCTTACATCACTGTTATCTATAAAATGATGGCAATTAGGGCATTCACGATTAGCTCCATAGTCTTGGATTTGTGGAGCACAAGTTCGAGTGGGATTTTTCACTTTACTTGCAATTGTTCTACTATCAATAAGCCAGGTCCTGCAATATTTACAAAACTGAACCTTCAGTTCATAATAAAAACACAATTTAGAAGAAGACAGCAATGAAGGCTTAAATATGCAAACACTGATGCACACAGAAGCTACTATCAACAATACAGTGCCAAGAGTACCCGATAGAGTGAATGCAATGATATATTTACACATCAACTCCACTCAAGTTGAAGCTAATGATATGACCAAAAATGTTATTGACACAGAACTGGTGATCTCAATAGCCAAAGTGAACAAAAATTAAGCTGAGATATAAGCATTTGTTTAAGATATACCATTGCGCTTTTTTGCTTCCTTGTGTTGGGCATTCTTTATTAGCTCCATAGTCTTTGATTTGAGAAGCACAAGTTCGAGTTGGATTTTCTATTTTACATGCAGTCGTTCTACAATCAATAAGGCAATCTCTGCAATATTTGCAAAATAAAACCTTCAGTGCTATAATAACACACAATGAAGCACCAAAATTTTGATTAGAAATGTAAACACCGAAGCACACAAAAGCCAAGAATACTCGATAGAGTGAGTTCAGTGGTATATTTGCACCTCCATTCCAATCAAGTTTAGGCTAATGATGTGACTAAAAATCTTATTATTATTTACACTGAACTGGTGATCTTTATAGCCGAAGTCCACAAAAACGAAGCTGACATATAAGCACTTTTTTAACCAACTACGAAAAACAGATGATCAACACTAAATATTATAAAAGGATGTCATCTATAAACTAATCCAATCAGTGGATTGCTCATCTTGATCATTACCTAAATTCATAGTAAATAAAATAGAAGTCATAGTATTTAGTGGATTGCTCATCTTGATCATTACCTAAATTCACCCACGATTCCTCCTACGATTAAGCCAACAAAATCTAACATCCTACTTAGCATAAAAGTAGCTGCATTTCACAGCAGTTTATTCATTAAATATTTTCTTAAAAGGTCATTATCCCCTAAAATTATAATGCTCTGCGAGAAGAAACTACAGACCCCATCCCCTGCCCACTCGCACTTATTTAAGATTACCAGAAATAAACATGGGATTAAAACGAAAGTAAGAGGACATAAAAAAATAAGACATTTTTAACTGATTACAAACGGCACGCTTTGCTATTTATGGAATGTTAGAATCAGAAAAGTTCAAAACCCAAATCCCCATATTCCCCATTCTGCAATTTTCCTTATCGAGTAGCTCCCAAAAGCATATACTTAGCAAACCATCTTCATCTATCATCCTTATAACTAGCACCAAGAAATGAGCTACAAACATGTCTCGATACCCAATTTGAAGTAAAACAAGATGTTACATTTCCTTAAATAAACAGACAACCCAAAAAAAAAATCTTCACATAAAAAGGCGTTATCTGAGCCTTACCCATAAGCCAAAATTAAAAAACGAAATCGAAACAAAAATATATAAGGCTCTTAAAGGTCGATTTCTTTAGCTGGGTTAATGAGCACCCAAGATTTCAATGATCAAATAGAATCAATGCAGAGAATAATATTCTTCAAAAGAGAAGTATTCTGCTACATCCCATTACTAATTTCCGATTAATCACAGGCTTACCTCGCCATGTATACACAGAGGCAGACAGAGAGAAAGAAGTGTGTTTCTTAAGCTTTATAATAGTCTCCCACTTCCTCCACACTAAGCTAAGTGCAACCGTAGAGACTTGTGTCCCTTTATCTGTCTGTAATGAGCGGGAAATTTAGCTTCGTTTTGGATGTAGAGGCTCTGTTACCGAACCTAAGGTTCGGAGTCAAGAATCTTTGAATACTAGGAAATGGAACATCAGGTTATTGTGGGCCCGTGGTTGACCGAACCTGTAGGTTTGTACACGAAGCAGAAATTGAGGATGCCTTGGGAAGGGATTTGAAGTGGGATAGTTGTAAATAAATGGAAAAAAAAGACTTGGCTCCCAAGACATGGATGGAAACTCTTCGATTTACCGTTCGGCAATGTGTCTAACTGAATCGATTACCGTCTTTAAAAATTAACATTTTATTATTATATTATTACATATTTATTATTTTTCACATCACTTTATAAAATAATAAATATATTTATTATAATGATTAATGATCAGAAAAGTAATTTTATTAATAATAGTGATATTTTTTGTCTAATCTTTTATATTTTTCTCTCCAAAATGAGAAAAAAGTTACGAGTAAAAAATAAATATTATTTTATTTATCTTCTTTATATTTATTCCTTTTCAAATAGGATAAAATAAAAATACATAATAATTTTACCTCATTATTTTCTTTTTTTTTTCTATATTTTTCTTCTATTCAATTACTTAAAGGTGAAAAATAAAAATTATTTTCTCCGCACATTATTTTTCTTCATTTCAAATAGGATAAAATAAAAATAACTAATTATTTTATTTTCTTATTTTCATTTTCCTCGTATTTTACATTCTTGCGAAACATTGGCTTAAAGGAAAGAACTATTCCTTACGCGGTTAGATACTTGAGATGTTGCCACGAATTTTGTCAAATGGATTCTTGATTTCAAGGTTGGTGATATTGTGATGTTCTACAGTAACCCTTGCTATTAATATGTAATTTTTATCAAAAAATAACCTAAATTTGATATCAACTTGCAAAATTTCTCATCAATTTGCTTTTTTTTTTTTTTCTATATATGCAAGTATACTCTATAATCTTTATTTTTTTTAATCCGAGTGAGACATTTTCTTGGGCTTTATCCCTTTTTAGGGATTTTATCTATATACAAAGTGTTGATGTAGACATTTGAGTGCAAGACAGAGTTGTCTTCCTATTGGATAAACGGATAACTCGCTGTCTACTTCTCCGATCAATGGAAAATATACAATTATTTTTTTTTGTAAAAAAAACGGATTGTTTAATCATTTAATCATTTTTCTTTGTTTTTGAATGCTGATTAAACAAATATCCATTAATTTCCTAGCTTGTTCCTTAAAATTAAAAAAAAAAAAAGGAGAACGACTTTACTTCTTAAATTTTAAGAAATTTATTAAAGAACTAAATTTATAAATTAATATTCTTTTAATATTTTCAAGTACTATAAGAATATCATATAATATTTATTTTAATCTTTGTTATCATAAATTGAAGTTTAAATGTCATTGAATATAAAATTTAGAAGTTTAAAAATATAAAAATTATCTAACTAATTATAATTCAATTGTCTAATAAAATTTCCAAAGTTTTCAAAATTTTCCAAATAAGTCTCATAATTTTTCTTATTAGATTTTTTCTTAAATTCATATAAAATGTTACTTCTAAATTTATGAAAAATATACTTTACTCCCCATAACTTGAAAATTATTTCAATATAACACACACATATATAGTCATTATCTTTTTAATATGTGTTTTGTTCATATATTTAATTTGCAATTTTCATACATATTTTTATTTTTGCCATATAATTTTAAAATTACACATTTAATTAAGATTTAATTTGATAAATTGGCACCATGGAATCCACCAGCCATAATTCAGTGGCGAAATAACTGAACCAAATTAGCTAGATGCATGACAATCTTCTAGTAGTGATAATTAATTAACAGATTCTTGATTACTAATTAACAATGTGGATTTTATCTTATTGTGAGAAAAATAAATCCAATATATGTGTATATGTTATTGTTGCCCAGATATTAAGCCAAAAAGATGGGTTGAATTGGAGTTTTAAAAATTAAGTTTTAAAGTGCGGAAATAGATAGTTAATTTTAGGAGGGATAGAGAAAATTTGACACAAAGATTTATAGAGGTTCGGGTGTTAACAAACCTTACTTCTCTCCCCAATCGCAATTGGGAGTTTCACTAACACACTAAGTGTTATAATGGACTTTTACAAGCTCACTCTCAACTATGGTGTTTCTCACAATGGCTCACACCTAATCCAGAAAATCCCTTGTGTTTTAATGGCTCACACAATAACCAATTCTTTGTGTTTTATAGGCTCACACAAACAACCTTCACTTTGTGTTTTTACAGGCTCACACAAAAAACCTTTTGATTTGTGTTTTGAGGCTCACACAACTAACTCTTACAAGTGTTCTACTATTAACCCAAAAATACCAAAAGATCACTTGAGTAAAGATTACAGAGAGAACCACTTACAAATCTTAATTGCTTAATAAATGAAGAGCAAAAAGATTTTTACAGAGAATAGATTTTGTTCTCAAAATATGAATGTACAAATAGCTTTTAATAAGAATTAAATTCAAAGTGTATGCTATTCCTTTGTTATTCTCTTCATATCTCTCTTGTCTGAATGCATAAATGACTTCCATTTATACTCCTATGGCTGATTATAGTCGTTGGGGTGCATTAAATACGAAACTAGCCGTTGTACCAACCAAATAATCGTGTCTGACATTTTTCTCTTTCATTGTTCACGGGCGTGACTATGTTTGTCACAGGCGTGACATTTCTTCCCAAACAGTGACTGAAGTGGTGACATTGGTCGTGAAACTCTCTAGAATGTTTTGACATATTGAGTCATGGGCGTGACAAACTTCCCAGCCGTGATCCAAGTGGTGACTTTGGTCGTGAAGCTCTCTAGATGAAAATGCATGAACCTTCACGGGGGTGACACTTTTATTCACGGGGGTGACTGAAATGTCCACTTCACGGTTTGTTCTTCCTTCATGGCCGTGAACTTCAAATGTTGGTTTTTGGTAACAGTTAGCTCCTTTCACGGGCATGACACATAGAGTCACGACAGTGAACATGCTACTTCCTTAATTTTGTCTTTCAAGGATTATTCTTCCAATCTCCATTCTTGCTATTTTAATTCATGTCCTGTATAATAGACTTATAAAACAAGTATGTTAAATACAATATTGCTATTTTATTTGTTATCATCAAAATGACGGAAATACCCCTCAAGGTTTAACAATCTCTCCCTTTTTGATGGTGACAAATAATCTAGCAATATGTGATTTTGAGAAGTCTCCCCCTTAAAATATACTTAGGATAAAGAATTTATAAAATGCAAGGATTGTAAAGAATGATGTAGCATTGAAATAAACTTACTAGATTTTAAGTATATGCAAGTTATATGAGAAGTATATCCAATATATACCATAATTCCTTTTTAAGGCATGAAGTATATGTAAGGTATACTTAAGGTATATCATGACATATTTATTTTTGCAACTTGCATGAAGGTATATGCAAAGTATACTTAAGGTATATCTAATATATATAAAGCTCAATTTTTCAATTTTATACTTTGCATATGAAATTTTGAATCAAGGTTTCTAATCTATTTCAATGTCAATTCAATTTTAATTTTTTGATTCAAAATTCATTTACCTTAATATATATTGTTAGTTTCTCCTTAATTCATTTACCTTATATATATTGCTAGTTTCTCCTTAAATTTCTAGTTTGATACCATTTTCCATATATTGCTAGTTTTCTCCCCTTTTTGTCATCAATCAAAAAAGGATAAGAAGATATCAATGAGATAAGCAAAAGCAAATGCATTAATTAAAGGAAAAGATACAAACAAAGTTAAATGTTCAGAAACAACAACAAACATAAGCAAAATAAACAAGTAAAAACAAGCAAATTTAGGCTACACTCTATCCTAACTCCTATCCGGACATCCTATCCCGAAGCCTAGCTACTTCAGCCTCAAGGCTGTTCATCCGAGACTCCATGAAGTCTTTAAGGTTCTCCAACCTCTCATCCATCAAAGTCTGCAGCTGCTCAAAATGTGGTGCCAAGAGGTCAACCACCTGTTGCGCTAACGTCGGTGTGGAAGTCGAAGACTGTCTGATGTCCTGCTCAGCTACTGGAGGTGTTTCCTCAACCCGAGCCTTCTTCTTCTGTTGGACTCCCTGGAGGCCTGCTTTAAAGTCCTCCGTGTCATTATCTTTCCAGATGATCTCCCCAGCAGTGTCAGTGAAGCGGTAGAAGATATTGTTCTGAAAAATGATTATGACAGCTGCTCCCATCTTGATGAAGGACTCGACATCCAAGCGATCTCGAGGATGTCCAGGGATGAGGTTGAAGTGATGTGTATCCAGCTTCAGATACTCAAGCTTCACAGCTATGTGGGTGACATATGCCCCAATCAAAATATCTCCAGTGGGCTTGGTGGCAATGGATAGAAGATGGTTTGCAAACCATCTTGAGAGTGCCACGGTGAGTCCTCTACGGGCCATCTCAAAGAGGAAGAGCTCCGACTTCCTGATAGTCTTGTTGCTTTCTCCTCTAGCAAATATGCTATAGGTTAGGAATTTATGCAAATATTTGTGCATTGGAGACACGAGATGAGTGCTCTTTGTCTTCTTGACATCCCAGCTACAATCATGCCCAAAATGTGTCCAAGCTCGAGGGACAGATAATTCTACCTCAGTATCATTCAGGATGCCATCAGATGGTAGATTGAACAATTCCCTAAATTCGATGGCACTAAGGGTGTTGGGATTGTCGCAGAGTTGGAATTTCACCACTCTAGTAGGTGAAACTTGCAGGGTGCTGAGGAATTCTAGTGTTGGCTCCCCCAGGGTTGGCTGGTGAATTTCCACAAAGTCTTTCAGATGACAGGCTTGAAGTTGCTCTGTCATAGCCATCTCGAGCACGAGACTTCGGACTGTCTGCCATTCGAAGGACTTTGATGACAGTAGAGGTCTCTTCTTCAAAGTTGCGTACCGAGGATGACATTGCTCCGGAATGTGATTCATGAGGTAATCTGCATACCTCCTAGGAGCATGGGACTTCTTTCTTTTTCCCTTGGATGAGGCAATTTCCATTTGTTTGAAGAATTCAGTTTGTGATGGAGTGGAAAACTTTTGACAGAAAATCTTCATGAAAACCCTAGAAATGTATAATTTTTTATGAAGATTCGATCTTTTGGTGGTATTTATAGGAAAAGGTTGAGTCTTGAGGGCCGGAATCTTCAATGTCTCAATGAATGTGTTTAAATGAGAGCGGTTTTGGGAGTTGGAGAGTTGAAATATGAAATATAACCAGCTGCTCTTTTATATACTCGATACATTCACGGGCGTGAAATGTATTTTCACGGGCATGAATGGTCGTGTTCACAGTTTGCTGAAGGAGTGAATATGTTCACGAGTGTGACATTTGAATCTCATGGGCGTGAAAGATGAACTGTCACGGGGGTGAAATAATAGTCACGGGCGTGAAATGTTGAATTTCACCACTTATGCCCGTGAAGCAAGCCATGACTCAAGGCATGAAAGTCTCTGTGAGTTTTGGGGTGTTATAGTTTACGGGAGTGAAAAAGCGTCACGGGCATGAACGTCTCGTTTCACGGGAGTGAATGAAGCTGTGAAAATAAGTTTCACCACTTGAAGCTGTGAACCATGTCGTGAACCAAGTTGTGAACGACACTGCCTCTTTTGGCCATTTAAGTCACGGGCGTGAACATGTGTCATGGGCGTGACTCACCTAAAATTTTCATCAAATAAAATTAAGTCTTGAAACAAGACTAAATCATTTCAACAAAGATTCTATTCCTTAAAACATAAATTTTCATCAAACATTCTATCTTATGTCTTGTGATATGAATTAAAATCATCAATTAAAATTTCATACCAAGTTAATCCATCAATCACAAGGTTAATCCATCAATCATACCAAGTTCTCTTCTAATGAAATTAAATCTTTCCTCATTTAGAGACTTAGTGAAAATATCTGCTAATTGATTTTCTGTGCTTATAAATTCTAATGCAACATCTCCATATTGAACATGATCTCTAATAAAATGGTGTCTAATGTCAATATGCTTAATTCTTGAATGTTGTATAAGATTCTTTGAAAGATTTATAGCACTTGTATTATCACATTTAATAGGTATATGGTTCATCTCATGACCATAGTCCTTAAGTTGTTGTTTCATCCAAAGAATTTGTGTACAACAACATCCAGCTGCTACATATTCTGCTTCGGCAGTTGAGAGAGCAACCGACACTTGTTTCTTACTAAACCAAGAAACTAAGCATTCTCCAATAAAGTGACAAGTACCTGAAGTACTTTCCCTATGTAAAAGACTACCAGCATAGTCTGCATCTAAATATCCTATAATATAAAAGGATGAATTCTGAGGATACCATAAACCTAGATGCAAAGATCCATGTAAATATCTTAAAATTCTTTTTACTGCATTTAAATGAGATTCTTTAGGACATGATTGAAATCGTGCACACAAGCAAACATTATACATTATATCGGGTCTAGAAGCAGTGAGATATAAAAGTGATCCGATCATACCTCTATAAAGCTTTTCATTAATGCTCTTACCCTTTTCATCCTTGTCCAATTTTGTTGATATGCTCATTGGAGTCTTGACATTCTTGCATCCTTCCATACCAAATTTCTTAATTAAATCTTTGGCATATTTGGATTGGTTGATGAATATGCCCTCATTGCTTTGCTTTATTTGTAGACCAAGGAAATACTTAAGCTCTCCCATCATGCTCATTTCAAATTCCCTAGTCATACACTTAGCAAACTCTTGACAAAACAACTCATTAGTAGAACCAAATATTATATCATCAACATAAATTTGAACAATTAGTATATCATGCTTGTGCTTTTTGATAAATAATGTAGTGTCAACATTTCCCTTTGTAAAACTATTTTCTAATAGAAAAGAACTTAGTCTCTCATACCAAGCTCTTGGGACCTGTTTTAAACCATACAAAGCTTTTGAAAGTTTAAAAACATGATTTGGCAAATCATACCTTTCAAAACCTAGTGGTTGTTCTACATACACTTCTTCATCTATATAACCATTTAGAAATGCACCTTTCACATCCATTTGAAAAAGTTTGAAATTCATGTGACATGCATATGCTAAAAGTATTCTTATGGCTTCTAATCTAGCTACAGGTGCATATGTTTCATCATAATCTATACCTTCTTCCTGATTATATCCTTTTGCAACTAATCTAGCCTTGTTCCTGGTTATTAAACCTTGTTCATCTAATTTGTTCCTAAATACCCATTTGCTACCTATGATTTGATGATCCTTGGGTCTAGGTACTAAGGTCCATACCTTATTTCTCTCAAATTGGTTCAGTTCCTCTTGCATGGCAATTACCCAACTTTCATCATTAAGAGCCTCATCAATATTTTTAGGCTCAATTTGAGAAATAAAAGCTATGTCAGTGACTAGATGTTTGAAATGAGATCTAGTACTTACTCCCCTTGATAGATCACCAATTATTTGCTTTTTTGGATGATCTTTCGTCATTCTCCATTCTTTTGGAAGTTCTTGATCATTTTGTTCTTGATTTTGAGGTAGAGAATAATTTTGCAGTAAATTTTCTTGATTATTTTCTTCTTTCCCATTTCTAGTATCAAGTCTTTCCATATTACCTACAACATCATCCAGAACACTACCTTTCACAAGATCAAGTCTACTAGATTGATTAAAAACAACATGCATGGATTCTTCAACTGTTAGTGATCTTTTATTAAATACTCTATATGCTTTGCTGGTTGTAGAATACCCTAAAAAGATACCTTCATCGGATTTAGAAGCAAATTTTCCAAGATTGTCCTTGGTGTTCAATATAAAACACTTGCATCCAAATACTCTAAAGTATGATATTGAGGGCTTTCTTCCATTCCATAGCTCAAATGAGGTTTTGTTTAACATAGGTCTTTTGAAAACTCGATTTGAAACATAACATACAGTGTTTGTGGCTTCTGCCCAAAAATAAGTTGGTAATTCATATTCATTGAGCATTGTTCTAACCATTTCAATTAAAGTTCAATTTTTCCTTTCAACTACCCCATTTTGTTGAGGTGTCCTAGGAGATGAAAAATTATGTGAAATGCCATGTTCAAGACAAAAACTTTCAAAATTTTCATTTTCAAATTCTTTCCCATGATCACTTCTTATTTTTGAAATACAGTAACCTTTTCATTTTGAATTCTTTTAGCAAAGTTTTGAAAGTTTTCAAAAGCATCACTCTTTTGAGCTAAGAAAATTACCCAAGTAAATCTAGAGTAATCATCTACGATGACAAATGCATAATGTTTTCCTCCTAAGCTAGCAGTTCTTGTAGGTCCAAATAAATCTAAATGCAGGAGTTGAAGAGGTTTTGAAGTACTTAATATGTTTTTGGCTTTGAAGGATGACTTGTGTTGCTTTCCTTTTTGGCAAGGATCACATGTCTTGCCATTTTCATATTTAACTCTTGGCAGTCCTTTTACTAGTTCTCCTGTGCTGAGACTTTGTATTAAGTCCATGTTAGCATGACCAAGTCTTTTATGTCACAACCAAGATTCATCACTAGTAGTCACAAGACACTTAGAGAAATGGTTATATAGTTCATGTAAGTTTATTATGTATGTATTGATATATCTATTTCCTTTAAATATCTCCTGACCATCGATAGAGGTCACAAGACATTCATTTGAAGTAAAGCTTACTTTGTTTCCTTTATCACATAATTGACTTACACTTAACAAGTTATGTTTCAATCCATCAACAAGTAAGACATCTTTAATAAAAGTTGTACCATTTATACCAATAGAACCAATGCCAATTACCTTACCCTTTGCATTGTTTTCAAAGGTAACTTTACCTCCATCAATACTTTTGATTTCATTGAAAAGTTCTTTGTCTCCTGTCATATGCCTTGAGCATTCACTGTCTACTAGCCAAACATTTTTGTTTATTATGGACTTGAGGCATACCTATAGAATCACAATTCAAGTATGATTTTTAGGTACCCAAATGAGTTTGGGTCCTTGGGGGTTAGCACATGAAGGTTACCAATGAGCCTTCCTTATCCAGCAATATTTATTTATGTGACCCATTTTCATACAATAATTACATTGTTTTGATCTAACCTTGATTTTTGGTCTTACAATATTTTTGAATGTCATAAATCTATTTGACTGATTTTAAGAACAATGGCATGCACAATCATGATTAATTTGCATTTTTCTATATGCATACTTCTCATACATAAAGGCATGATTAGTCTTTTGAGGATTCTTTCTTAGGCTTGCTAATCCTTGATTATTCCTTTTATGTATAGAGGGATTAATATGCTTATTTCTTGGTGCTGTCTTAACAGGTGTGGAGGTGTTAGGTTCTTTAGACTTAACAAATACGGTTTTGTTAGAAGATGATGATGTGTCCTTAAATCCTAGACCATATCTAATTAAGGGTGATCTTTGAGACACAATGAGAGTATCTAAGCTTTCTTTACCTTTGTGAAATTTAGAAATAGAATTTCTAAGTTCCTCAACTTCTTTTTTCAAAGTATTATTTTCTTTTAGCAAGGAAGATGTTGAGGGTCTTGATGAGCATTCATCTAATGACTTTTGGAGAGATTCATTAGATGATTTAAGCTTTATGTTTTCCTTTTCTAAACCATCTATCTTATTTTTTAAATTAGAGATTTTATTTCTGTAAGTACTAAACTTACTTCTATATTTCTCTAATTCTATATTTAATTCTTCTATTAGGTTTTGCTCATCATCATCATCATCACTATTACTATCATTATCACTACTATCATTATTGAAAGAGTATGAGTGTAGTGATCTTACCTTATCCGAGACGTGATCTTCAATAGTCATGAAACATAGGTTGACTTCTTCGCTTTCATTATCATCTCTTTCAGTTGAAGAGCTTTCGTCATCTCATGTGGCTTTGTGACCTTTCTCTCCATTGTCTCTTTGGTATTTTCTCTTATGCTTTTTAAGCCTTGGACATTCTGGTTTGATATGTCATTTCTTTCCACACTCATAGCACTTTACCTCTTCCTTACTTCTATGTGTGTCATTTGAAGTTTGTTTGAGGTTTCTTTGCCTGAATTTTCTGGAGTTGCTCATTTTCTTCTCAATGATTCTTTTTAACCTTCTTGAAAGCATAGCAATGTCCTCATTTTCATCATTGCTCATTTCTTCATCATCTTCACTTTCTTCTTGAGATTTTGAAGTAGAGGCTTTGAGTGCTAAGGGCTTTCTTTTCTCTGGCTCTGCTTCAAGCTCTCTATCTCTTTTCACTGCCATATCATGTGTGAGAAGTTTGCCAATCAGCACATCAGTATTCATGATGCTCATATCTTCATTTGTTTCTTCTATGCCAGCAATTCTTGAGCCATAGTCTTTAAGAGGAAGACTTCTCAGGATTTTATTGTTTACATCTTCCAAACTCATATGCTTCCCAAGTTTCCTCATTCCATTTATAATGGCTAGAAGATGGTTGATCATGTCAGTGATTGACTCATTGGATTTCATCTTGAAGAGCTCATATTCTAAGGTCAAAAGTTGAATCTTCTTAGATTTGTTGTTTAGTTCCTTCATGATAATTCTCCAATGTCTTCCACATATTGTATGCTGTTGGGCAGTGTTGTATTCTCCCACATTCTTCAATAGATAATGAGTTTGATAGGATTGTCATTGCCTTTTTGTTTTTGAAATTTGCTCTTCTTTGAGGCTCTGTCCAATCATCTCTTGATAGGATTTCTTCTTCACCATCAGCTCCTCTTCTGGTTGGTGGTGTCCATTCTTTTCGTACATTATCCCAAACTTCAATTCCTTCATTATCCAAGTATGTCTCCATCCGAAACTTCCAATGGGCATAATTTGCTCCATCAAAGTAAGGTTTGAGACTTTGGAATCCTTCACTGGTCATATCTTACTCTTTACTAGAGCTTTTTAAGCTTCGATGCTAGACAAGGATCTGATACCAATTGTTTCCCAAATATTAAGCCAAAAAGGGGGATTGAATTTGAGTTTTAAAAATTAAGCTTTAAGGTGCGGAAATAGATAGTTAATTTTAGGAGGGATAGAGAAAATTTGACACAAAGATTTATAGATGTTCGGGTGTTAACAAACCCTACTCCTCTCCCCAATCGCAATTGGGAGTTTCACTAACACACTAAGTGTTACAATGGAGTTTTACAAGCTCACTCCCAACTATGGTGTTTCTCACAATGACTCACACCTAACCCAGAAAATCCCTTGTATTTTAATGGCTCACACAATAACCAATTCCTTGTGTTTTACAGGCTCACACAAACAACCTTCACTTTGTGTTTTTACAGGCTCACACAAAAAATCTTTTGATTTGTGTTTTGAGGCTCACACAACTAACCCTTACAAGTGTTCGACTATTAACCCAGAAATACCCAAAGCTCACTTAAGTAAAGATTACAGAGAGAACCACTTACAAATCTTAATTGCTCAATAAATGAAGAGCAAAAAGATTTTTACAGAGAATAGATTTTGTTCTCAAAGTATGAATGTACAAATAGCTTGTAATAAGAATTAAATTCAAAGTGTATGTTATTCCTTTGTTATTCTCTTCATATCTCTCTTGTCTGAATGCATAAATGACTTCCATTTATACTCTTATGACTGATTATAGCCGTTAGGGTGCATTAAATACGAAACTAATCGTTGTACCAACCAAATAATCGCACCTGACATTTTTCTCTTTCATTGTTCACTGGCGTGACTATGTTTGTCACGGGTGTGACATTTCTTCCCAAGCCGTGACTGAAGTGGTGACCTTAGTCATGAAGCTCTCTGGAATGTTTTGACATATTGAGTCACGGGCGTCACATACTCATTCACGGGCATGACAAACTTCCCAGCCGTGATCCAAGTGGTGACTTTGGTCGTGAAGCTCTCTGGATGAAAATGCATGAACCTTCACGGGGGTGACACTTTTATTCACGGGGGTGACTGAAATGTCCACTTCACGGTTTGTTCTTCCTTCATGGTCATGAACTTCAAATGTTGGTTTTTGGTAACGGTTAGCTCCTTTCACGGGCATGACACATAGAGTCACGACAATGAACATGCTACTTCCTTAATTTTGTCTTTCAAGGATTATTCTTCCAATCTCCATTCTTGCTATTTTAATTCATGTCATGTATAATAAACTTACAAAACAAGTATGTTAAATACAATATTGCTATTTTATTTATTATCATCAAAATGACGGAAATACCCCTCAAGATTTAACAGTTATTAACCATTTATACCAATTAAAAAGCATGAGTGAAAGTGAGTTGAGAAACCTCTTCACCAACCATTTGTGATGAATTGCATCCATGAATCACCTTTTGTCTTTTAATGTATTGATATTTGTGATGTTTTTGTGTGATATTTTGGTATTTCAACTGTGTGTTTTATATTGCTTCTCGGTTTGATTTTGGTATTTAGGTATTGCTTTTGTGTTTGTAGGCCACGAACAAATTTAAAAGTGAAAGAATGTGGTTTTGGAGTAGAAATGATTAGCGGAGTTGATTTGGAGTTCAAATGTGCAATTGATGATGATTGACAATGCTCGAAAAGGTGGGTGTCACGTGCAAATGAGGAGCATCACGAGGAAAAGAGGGGAATGAAGAGCCAACTTTTTGTCATGCATGTGATGTTTGTCATGAGCTCGTGACTCATTGTAGAGCTGGGCAGCAACTTTCTATCATGTACGTGATAGTTTTCACGAGCTCCTGATGCAACCTTTTCAGCAAAATGTGTGATAATGTCCTATCTTGGGGAAATTCAATTAGGAATGAAAAAATAAGATATTTTTGGAATTTTTTTATTATTTTGAAGGAAAATATTATATTTTAGAAAGTTGATATCAATCAGCACTCTAGGTTTAGTATAAATTTAGTTTTTAATTAGAACTAAGGTTACACTCTTTCTCTACAACTTTGAATTTTATTTTCATACTTCAAAAGAGCCATTGGGCATATTTTTCCTTTCACCAATAGATTAACATTGTTCTTTTGGATTGACTTTGAGTTCTTGAAGATTGATTTAATTTAGAGTTTTAGAATTGTGAGTTTAAACTTTCTAAGAGATTCAAGTTATCAAATTTCATGGGAGTTTATAATTTTATTTTTCGTTTTCCTTTATGTTGTAATATGTTTAAGTTTGATACTGTTAAGAACATAATTATTACCTTAGCAATGTTAGGCTAAATATTTATTGGATATTTAGTTAGCTACCCAATTTTGTATGGACTTTTTTATACTTTTATGAATGAATGATTGTTTTTTCATTTTCAATTGTGTTTTATTTGATTTAAAGTTGAATGATTCATTGATCGTAAGTTATTTAATTTGAACATATTAAGGCTGAATTATTAGACAAATTATTTATAATTTGACTTAAAAATTTGAATTTGACACTAATTAATTCATTAGTTTATTTAATTAGTGAATATAGATGATCGTCTTAAAATTATTGTTGTTGTACGTAATTGATTAAAAAGGGAAATACAAAATTTGGGAAGCGAAACTAAATGTCTATCTCATATAATTGGTTGTATTAATCGATTTGGGTTGCAAGTTTATTATTTTTAGTTTTTAGTTTAATTTAGTTAGTTCCATAATTAATCTTGCAATTGGTTTAAAGTATTTTGTTTTATTTTGTGTGTTAATTTGATAATTATTTAAATTAATTAGGGATTTAAACTGAATAAGTCTATGTGAGAACAATATCGAGAGTAAACTTGTCATATTACAATGGTTCATACACTTACAAGTTTAAATATGAGGAACATCAAGTTTTTTATGTTGCTGTCAGGGACTTATTAATTAGATTCCTAGTTAATTTGTATTATTTGTCAAATCATGATTAATTTAGTTTCTATTTCGTTTATGCATTTTTGTGTTTTGTTTACTACAATTTAATTTAGATAACTGATTTTCCTTTTATACAAGGTATAAATACGAAAGCGAAATCAATTGATTCACCCACTCAGAGAACATATGAATTAAGATTAAAAATTGTGAGGCCCGAAGAGCATCAATTCAAGGAGAATAAGGAAGTCTCTGAGATTATTGAAATTTTACAAGAAGAAGGAAAGGAAGTTAATGAGCCTATTGCTATTCCACCAAGATAAGTTGGCATTGAAAGACAGCTACCCATGAAAGAATTTGACATGCCAATTATTGGTAATTCCATTTCATGCATAGTTTAGGGAAAGTAGCAAGAAATTATAAGCCAAATAATATACACTTCGATATGCTCTCCTCATTCTATGAGATGTGTAGTGAGGATCTACTTATCTTCATTAGAGAATTTTATGTCACTGTCAATATTTTTCCACTAAACGTCTTAAACGAAGATCAACTAAGGATGAATTATTTCCTCTACATCTTGATGGACAAAGCTAAAACTTGGATCATGACCTTATACCCTAATTTTTTGCTCTATTGGGATAAAGTTTATCCAAAATTTATGAATAAGTTTTACTCCCATCAAAAGGCCAAGGAACTAATATAACACCATATGATATAGCCAGGATAAATCTTTCCAACTGTACTATAGAATGCTACAAAACCTTTTTTTTTTTGCGGAAAATTGAATAAATTAAAACTTTTCATGATCAACATCTGTTCAAATATAAGTATGAAATTTTACATAATAAACAGTCAAATACTTTAAAACTAGATCCAACAAATCTATATAATAAAATAAAACTAGTTTGGGCTTGCACTAGCCCTTAGTTACAAAAATATATAATAAAAATAGCATTACATAAATAAAGGCATGTACAATAGCCCCATATTCCATGACATGTACAAAAAGAATAAAAATAATGTCATATATGAAAACCAACCCAAAAATAGGAATGCTCTGACTAGTTTCTAATTGGGCTTGCTTTCTTCAATGAACTTCTGTCTATCGATTCCAAACCTATTTAGCTAAGCAACTTAACACTTAGTAGTACATATGTGCATAAAAATTTTGCAATTATATAATATCATACAAAGTCATGTCAATTACCTCATGATCATTCATAGAATAATACATTCTAATTGTTACATACTTCGATGTCATATTAACATACCTATCTTACCATAAGTATAATATATAATCCATATATATTGTACGCATATACATATATCACATTTTCAAATACCATATCATTTTACTTGATATTCTCATAACATTACTACATATTAAAACAAACCATAATTTTGTTTTTAAAACTATTTCGGTTTTATGCTACCAATTTAGCTTTTAGCTCGAGACTTTCTAAGCTTGACTATCTGGATATGGGACATGAGACAAGGACACTTACAACCCAAAGTTAAGCCACTTTAATCACAAATTGTATAAGCTCATTCGAGTCTCTCAAAGGCAATGGCGCCCATAACCCGAGCTTAAGCCATATTGACTAAGTAACAACATGCTAGCAAAACCAGGATCAAAGGTTTACCTTATTCTTATATCATATCAAGGTATCTCATACGGTATTGTTTATCTACCTCAATGATATACCATTTATCTTATGTCAAGTCCAAAACTAGAGAACTGGACATTTGACTCATAACATTTACCTTTCAATTCATTTTATCATATGTTATTACCATCATTTATTTTTCCATTTACGAATTCTCATCACTAATACATAATTGCATATCACATAATCCACATGTTAATATTCATGTATGCGTATATCCCATAACATATAGATAACTAGCTCAAACCATTCATATTATACATTTTTTATGCTTCATGGGCGCGAACTGTTTATTTACGACCTTGAATATGTTATTTCACAATAACCTTACCCATGAATTAACATGCAAATGAAAATAGAATATTCACAAATGTGAATTACTTATTCACAGTTGTGACACCTTGTATCACAGCTTTCTAGTCGTGACACAAACCATAAAATTTTGGGTTCATGCAAGTTCATGTGGTCTCAACATTCATGATCGTGACACTCTTATTCACGGACATGAATCATACATTTCTAGCAACCAAAACATGATTTAAAATAGAACATTAATGATTTCATGCAAAAAACTCTAAAGATTGACCAATGTCAATCACTTCTATCAATATTTTCACTCAAATACCATATCTACATCATGTTTAAACAATATTTATCTCATTAAATCCATTTCTTGATCATCATAAGCCATAGCATATCACATATATCATTTAACACTTATAACTAATTTATTCATGTCATTTATCAACCATAACATGCCTTTAATATTTCATTTTATAGTTCACAACATGTAAAACGTACCAAGATGCATGGAAAGTGATTTTAAATTCCAATATGTACTACTAATCTTTCACCAAAATAGAGTCGTAACTAACCCTCCAAACTTTTCAAGTTTGCTTTCCCTTTTGCGATGTGGTTCTTTGCTCTCCATTAGATCCTAACATCACAAAAATGTTCTTATCAAAACCATGTAACATAAAATGAACCAAAACTAACCTAAAAACTGAGTTCTACCTCTACTTGGCAAGAACTCATTCAAACTTCCATAACTCTCAAACTTTCAAGCTCTATCCATAGTGCTTTTAGGTTAAGACAGGTGGAGAAGATGACTGAGTTTTTGAGTGTGTTAGGATAGATTATAGGGAGTGGAAAGTGGTTCAAGCAGAGATGTGGTGTAGAGGAGAGAGAAAAATATTGTTGCAACTTAGCCAATCAATATGTATTCACGGGCGTGAAACACCATTCATGGTTATGACTCAACCATTCACATACATAAATGTCCTCTTTTCTCAAAATGATCCTGCTATATTCAAAACTTTGTTGTTTTGAACATTGATAAGACCTTCATGGATGTGAAAGATCTCTTTCCATAAAACCTTAAACTTTTAAAACACCCAAAATCCTAGACTCTCTTTCTTACAAACCAATGTAACTTCTAGATCATAAAAATCGGGCGTTACAACTAAGAGCTAAAATTACCAATTTTTTTTCAAATAGAGACTAAATCATTCCATAAAGGTTCAAAGAGGTTCAAAATGCTTCTCATGCAGTGCCCTTATCATAGATACTCACTACTGGTGACTAATCAGTGATTTATGATAGATTGACTCAGTAGTATCAGTGCATGGTAGATAATGCAACTAGATGAGCTATGTGGGAGAAGTATATGACATTTTTGAGATGTTGATAGTCGATTCTCAACAAAAGAGCATGAGAGGGAGGAAAGCCATAGTTTATGAGGTGTCGAGTGGTAATGAGTTGGCTATACAAATTGTTGAATTGATAAAACAAGTCAAAATGCTAGCCAACACCAAGAATAGTTGTAAAGAAATGAATATGAACAAGTCAATATATATAGAGTTTATAGACATAGTGCTAATGTTTGTTATTCTTTTGACTCTCGTGCATGTAATGAATATGAACAAGCGAATATGATGAACTCTTTCCAACTCAAGTAGAAAAAGGAAGACCTATGTTCCAACACCTATACCCCTAATTGGAGGAATAATCCAAATTGTTCTTAGAGGAACAATGAACCAAATCCACCATATGCCGGTATATTGCAAAACTAGAATCTATCAGAGAGCTATTCTAAATTAAGGCAATAACTTTAGACACTTGATGTATTCATTTATAATTAATTAAAGATGTTTTTATTATATTGGTGCTCATTCATATATGAATTTGATGTACATCTTACATCGTTTAATAAAGTCCTTGGTATGTAAACACAACATGAAAAAAAACACGATGAGATCATGATGGTGAGATTCCTATCATGTGCAAATATGTTTATACCTAAATTATCTATAGTCATAGGATTAACAAGACAAGACATTGTTAATTTGGATAAACTAACACATATTATACTCTTTGACTATGTCAAGTAGCTGATCTCATAAGCTGAAGATATGAGATATTTAGAGTCAACATATGGATAATTGTTACAGTAGTCAAGTACATTGGATGACCTACTACGAGAAAATCATATGGATATCTATTCAATGTCAATGATAGTCTCATCATAGCAATGTTGCAAGTATCCTTAGACTTGAGATGTTCAAGATTATATTGGATACTAAATCCTATACTTTGACTTCATTTCTTATCGCCTATTAGAGGTCGATCATTGGGTGGTGAATAGGTACAACATGAGGTATTCAAAAGTATTTGAGTAGTAAATAAATGATTTACCACTCTTAATAGAGGGAAAGTATACCTATGACCTCTTATAGAGATCATTGCTTAGAAATACTTAGCCAAGGTGGACAAGTCTTGAAGAAAGTCTTCAAAGACATGTTTAATAGAGTAATGAGTCTCATTTGACTAGATGTGACGTAGTCAATCTAGTGGGAGCTGACACACAATCCATGCTCCAAACCAAATAAGGTATAGTGTGGTGAAAGGATAAATTGCACACTAATTATCTAAAAAAGTGTTTACAGTCAGACCACTGACTTCCGGTCAATTGGAGGTCATGATGTGTTTCTAGATACCTCTATGATATTCTCAAAATAATATGATGATTTTAGCTACCAGCATAATCGAGAACTTAATGGGTTACATGCATAGAAAACAAATTGAGCTAAGCATATTCATGGGCATGAATGATGTGTTGCACATCGTGCACGCCAGCCACAATATGCATGCAATAGTAGCTATGTCATCATGTGACATGGGCATGACAACATATATGTCACAATCTAGTTATGTCACGAGTGTGACAGTCGCAACAACAACTTATGCGATTTTAGGTTTTCTATTCCAAACAGAACTCCAATGCATGGGTTACATATGTCTAACTCTAATTATGATTATATGATATATAAATAACCTTTTTAAGGGCCAAATTCATGGCTACAAACTTAGAGATATAAAATTTATTCTCTCTTCCTCTTTTGTTTCAAGTTGAAACACAATTGCTAGCACCTAGATGCATTGACATACCATCACATTTAGGGTTACTTCTTTCATTTCTTCGTGTGGATTACTATTAGAGACAATCTAACATTTGAATTATTGTGGTTTTCAGTAACTCCAACTTGAAGAAAAGGCTCACAAAATTGTAAGAATAATAATTGAGAACAAGGTAATCAACTTCTCTCATTTAATGGTTCAATTTGATTTTAAATTACATAGGGCATTCCATGGATTTTGGGTTCAATTAAATTTTAAATTTATGTTGTCATATGTATAAGATACATGTTTAAAACCCAAAATTGGTATCAGATCCATCCTATATAATTAATTTTAGATTTAATTGAAGTATCAATGAGATTAATTGAAAAGGAACAACTTGGATTCTCTCATTTTGTTAAAAATAAATTTGATTTTGTTTGGCCTCAAATTTTATTTTTCATTCAATAACATGTTAATATGATAATATTAGATATTTTTGATGATTAAAAAATGATTTAAATTGGATTTAGACATGAAATTCGAAATTGTGTATATTGCTAAAATTTTAGGGTTTATAAAACGTAATATTGTCAATTGAGTTCTTTTTTGGAATGTTTGAATTTGGTTTGTTAATTTAATTATTCAAATATGTTTACAACAAATTGAAAATGTGTTTTAACTTATATACAATAACTTAATTGATACAAAAATTGTTTTTATCAAGGCATGAACAAAACTAGTAACTAGGGTAAAAACCTTAACCATGTGATGCTACTGTTTTGTTTATGTAATTTAATATGATGTAACTTCATGACCATAACCTTAATTTTATATTTATGAGATATTTATGATATTATTTTGATATCAACTACATGCTAAAGTCAAATTAAATTTGTAATTAAGTTTCTAAACAATCCTAGTTCATGTATGATTCAATTTAGATATTTTTTAATCAATTGGTATACTAGTTAAGTTTTTAATGATTTAGATTATCTAATAGGAGAATTTAATTATTTTAAACTGATTATAAGTTGTTTATAATGATGAGAATGAAATCTGAAAATTTTTGAAATTTTTGAATAAAATTTGATTTGAATTAGAAAATAGTTTTTTATTCCTAGTTTGACTAGGATTCTAATATGTAATTGTAACTAGGATTGTTTAATCCTATTTGAATCAAACTAATAACTAATTAAGATAATTTAATTATGAATTAAATACTGGTCATATTCAAATTTTAATTTTAATGTTATTAAAAGTTTAATTTGGATTTATAAGTTGCATGCGTTAAATTGGTACTAACCTAATTGGAAAAGTAGACAATTTAAAAACAAATTGATATGATCAAATGTATGCCTAATATATATGATTTTCTTTTAAAAATTATTTCTAAATGTTCATATAATCATTTAATGAGATTAAATATTGAATATATGATGAATTTTATTAAGGTCAAACATTCAAAACAATATTTCAAGAGTTGAAACAAAGGGAATCCAAATTGTTGCTTTAACATATTACTGTTATTTATACTTTAAAGAATGCATGTTGAGGATGTCTGGAATGTTATAATAGTATCACTATGGATTTGACCAATGTGATTGATCATGCATAAAAATTTCATTTTTGGTAAATAGGGCTTGCGAATCTCTATCTTCTCTATTTTCTCTATTGTATTTCTCTTCTCATCTCATCTCACTATTCTCAAATGTAACTTGAGGTTTTCTTATAAAAAATTTATATAATTAGATTACATAGGATTATAATAGAATTAAAGTGCAAAAGAGCAAATAGCCAATGAGGTGGTACCAAAAGCAAATGAGCATTAGAATAGGAAATTGTTTTCTATTTTAGTGTTGTAAATTCATGTATCTACCTAAGTGAGACCTAGTCAATTATTTCATGGCTTAAAGGATTGATGTTAGATATGTCCATAATCATGACTATATAATTAGTGTAATTATCTTATATATCTATATGTAATGAATGAATATATTATGCTTGCCAAACAACCATGATGAGACTTAATTAAAGAATGTAACGCTCCCTTACCCTACTAAACGTTAATAAGATATGGAAGTGCTAATAAGTTCATTTCTTTAACAACCAATATTCAAATCATTGTAATAATTTTTTTTTCAAGTTTATTATTAGCGAAATATTTATTACTATTTTTGTCCATTTAAATATATAACTAGTGATGGAAATAGTTTGATTTAAAAAAACTCATGCAATTAAACCATAATATTTAGAAATAATACTAGATTTATAAAATTACAAAATTCATTCCTTATAAATCCTACATGCCACAAATTTACATCAAAAAAAATTTTTAGAATTTAATTTTTGACAACATAATTTTCAAAACATACAAAAAAAACTAGACTGTTGCAATCTGATCTTGGGGGTTTCCACGTCTTCGGTCGCCCTATCGGAACAGCTACTTCTATTTATCTGCGCATGAAACACACGCCCTAAGCTTCTAGTTTAGTGGTACGTTTGACAACTATCCAATAATTACATAAATAATTCTAAAATAAAATTTTTGAAACTACAATTAATTTATTAAGCATGTCAAATATTCAATTAATAATAAAACTATTTTCTTCATGCAAAAATATTTAATTCATCAATTATGACATTTCATTCATTAAGCATGCTTGAAATTTCTTAACAATTCAATATATAAAATTTACAATATCAATTTCATAATTCATATATATATATATATATATATATATATATATATATATATATATATATATTATTTAATAGCCCACGACATCTTAGACCCGAACTAAACACTTGATACAGAATTTTTGCTATCCGGCAGTATACTTGGTGCCTACATAATTATTTTATAACTCGGCGTTTAACACCTACATTTCCAATAACAACTCAGCACCTTTTTGGTGCCTACGTAATTTCGAACTCAGCACTATTTCTTAGTACCTACGTAATTTCATCTCAGTATTATTTCTTAGTGTCTACTTAAATTAAATCTCAGCACTATTATTTTTACTGCCTGCATTTGTACTCTTTTATTATCATGTCAACTTATCCTAATTTTTAGTTCTCGATTAGATGTTATAGGGTTTAATTATATTTGTTACCTTTATTATTATTTATATAAATTATATAGGTAACATTAATATAAATTCTACATAAATGAAATAATTCTCATTAAATATTTTACAACCTAAAACTTGCATAAGAAAAGTCAATTAATATATTTTCTATCACAAAATTTTACAATCAATACATGTTTTTACAAGCTGTCCTATTCTGGACAACATTTCTGCCTTATGTTGCTCTGTATTTTTCGTCCATTTTTAGATATACATTGGACAAGTGATAAACTAACAAAATGTAGGTACATATCTTATCTTTAATTTTCAACTGTAATCACATTAAAAAGCATTTTTTAGCAAAACTAATGAAGTTTCTCCTAAGATACGTTCACTGCAGTCTGTAAAGTATTTTACTGGAAAGAATTCTATCTTATATTTATTTGTCTTTTTCATCCATTTTTAGATGGTCTTTGGACAAGTTATCAACTAGAAAAATATAGGTACACATCTTATCTTTAATTTTCAACTGGAATCACATTAAAAAGAATTTTATAGCAAAAGATATGAATTTTCTTCTAACCTATGCTCACTGTAATTTGCCCAGTTTTTTTTTCTGGGTAGATTTGTAGTTCAAAGTTTGAGTCTATTTTTCACCTAATTCCAAGAATTTTAAGGTCTAATGGTCTGAATAAAAGTTGAAGCCCTGTTCTTAAATTTCCAACCCAACAAGAATTACTCAAAAATGAGTTCCAGAACCCAAGTTATGATCAAAATACTAGACACTGTTCATAAGACGAATTTTCCAGCACATCCATTAAATCATACAATTTCTATTTTCATGCATCAACCTCATATTCTAGTTTTTATTTTTATATTCATGGAATAATTTAATCACCACTTAATTTCTCAATCAAATATCTAGAATTTCATACACATCACAAAATTAAAATCAACATTTTTATACATTGAATTTTTGCCAAATGTACATACCTCAAAAATTTCACTTATCTTCACTTTTATCTTCTTCCTAGCTAGCTTTCTCTTTGCCCTTACTTCCTCTTTGATTTTGGTTCAAAGTTTGTTCATTTCCTTGTCCTAACAACAAATGTTACACTAATCAAACACTAATCACCCTAATCCATCCTAAATCACCATTAACATCTTAATCACCCTAAATTACTAACTTTAATCCAACTAACCCCAAAATCAAAGAAAAGAGAAGAAAAAAAGTGAGAAGACGAAAAATATAAACTCACCTTTGATGGTCTTTAAAATGACCCAAGTCTTCTTTCTCTTTTTCTCTTCTTTTCTTCCTTTATTTTTCTTAGTTTAGCTCACTTTGCTTCACTTCCTTGATGATTTTGCCTTAATCCCTTTTTTTTTCATCTAATCTTAGCTTGAATTGAAGAAAGAAAAAGAAGAGTAAATGGGGGAGGAGAAGCTCACGGAAAAATAGAGAAAAAGGGAGAGAAATGGATGTGATTAAGGTGAGGAAAAAGAAGAATGGCCAAAAAGTGCAAGTTTGACTTTTTATAGATAGATTAGGTGGGTGGTTAGGATTAATTACTAATTTTGCTTCCTATTGGTTTATTAATTTAAATCACTCTTACTTTATTTTAATCAAAAGAATATGCTTTTTCTTAGAAAAAAAATATTTCATTTTTATGCTTTCTTAAAATATTTGTGCCAAAAACACTGCAATTTCCAATTTCGTTTAGCGAAAAAATATTTTTTTTAATTTTACTTCTGAACTTCAAAATTCTAAATTAATAATATCCAAAATATTTTTCTCATATCTTATTATTATTTTAATTTATTTAGACTCCGATCGGTTCGGCGTGCCGGATTTCGGTCAACCGCGACCGTGACCTAAATTATCGGGCATTACAATTTTCCCCTCCTTAAAAAAAATTTCTTCCTTGAAATTTACCTTTTTAACTTGAATGGAATAATTGTGGATACTGAGCCTTCATCACCTCTTCATTTTCCCAAGTCGCCTCTTATGAATTATGATTTTTCCACAGAACTTTTACCAATGGTACCTTATTGTTCCATAGCTCCTTCATTTCTCGAGCTAGAATTTCCACTGGCTCCTCTTCATAAGTTAGATCTAGTTGTATCTCTATAGGTTCCGCTGATATGATATGAGATGAATCTGATCGATATCTTCTCAACATGGACACATGGAATACATTATGAATCTTGTCTAACTCTGGTGGTAAAGCTAATTTGTACGCCACAGGACCTATACGTTCAAGTACCTCATAAGGTCTAATGAACCTAGAACTCAACTTTCCCTTCTTTCCAAATTAGAAAATCCTTTTCCAAGGTGAGACTTTTAAGAATACCTTATCACCAATTGTATACTCAATATCCCTCCTTTTCAAATCTGCATATGATTTCTGTCTATCAGCAGCAGCTTTCAGCCTATCTCTTATTACTCTCACTTTTTCCTCTGTCTGTTGTACTAGATTTGGACCCACTACTTTCGTTTTACTAAGGTCAGTCCAACATAGAGGCGTTCTACATTTCCTCCCATACAAGGCTTCATATGGTGCCATACCGATACTAGCTTGGTGACTATTATTGTAGGCAAATTCTATCAATGGAAGATGTTTGTCCCAACTACCTTCAAATTCTATCACACAACTCCTCAACATATCTTCCAATCTCTGTATGACCCTTTCTGATTGTCCATCTGTTTTTGGGTGGAAAGTTGTACTGAAATTGAGTCGAGTACCCATGGCTTGATACAAACTTTTCCAGAATTTTGAAGTGAACCTCGAGTCTCGATCTGAAATGATTGAAATTGGCACACCATGTAAATGGATTATCTCATTAACATAGATCTCTGTTAAATGGTTAAGTGGATAATCCATATTGATCGGTAGAAAATGAGATGATTTAGTGAGCCGGTCCATCACTACCCATATTGAATCATGCCTCTTTTGTGTCAAAGGCAAACCAGAAACAAAATCTATTGTAACTCTTTCCCATTTCCACTCCGGAATTGAAATTGACTGCAATAATTCACTTGGTACTTGATGCTCAGCCTTCACTTACTGACAAGTTAAACATCTGGTAGTATACTCGGTGATATCTCTTTTCATTCCTGGCAACCAGTAATATGCCTTCAAGTCATGATACATTTTGTTGCTTCCTGGGTGTATTGCATAAATAACATTGTGAGCTTCCTTCAAAATATCTTGTTTCAATTCTGGTATGTCTGACACACATAACCTGTTCATTTGCCTTAAAATCCCATCTGATTCAATAGTAAATTCTGGTTTTTCACCCTTTTTCACCATTTCAAAGATTTCCTTTAATTTCGTGTCCTGCTTCTGATTGTCCTTTACTTGTTGGATCAATGTGGGTTGAATCCGCAATTCTGCCCAAATAATATATAAATAAATTATTATTTCATTTTTTTTATCTTGTTCACTTAATAAATTTAAGTATTAACGTTTACCTGCCAGAGTTTTTCTACTCAGAGCGTCAGCTACCACATTGGCCTTATCTGGCTGATAATCAATGATACAATTGTAGTCTTTGATTAATCCTAGCCATCGCCTCTGTCTCAAATTGAGTTCCTTTTGTGAAGGAAAATATTTCAAATTTTTATGGTCTGTGTAGATATAACATTGCTCACCATACAGGTAGTATCGTCATATTTTCAATGTAAACACAATGGCTGATAGTTTCAGATCATGTGTCGGATAATTTCTCTCACGAGGCTTCAGTTGTCTGGAAGCATAAGCGATCACTTTGCCTTCTTGCATTAATACACAGCCCAAACCATTAAGGGAAGCATCACTGTACACCACAAAATCTTTTCCCGCAGTAGGTTGTGTCAACACTGGTGCCTCTGTCAACATTTTCTTCAACTTATCAAAGCTAGTCTGGCACTGGTCTGTCCACTCAAATTTGGTCTCCTTTCTAAGCAATTTTGCTAGTGGTGAGACTATCATTGAGAATCCTTTCACAAATCTCCGATAATAACCAGCTAAACCAAGAAAACTTCTCACCTCTGTCACATTCCGATGCGGTTTCTAGTTGAGGATTGCCTCTACCTTGCTAATGTCAACTCTGATCCCATCGGATGAGACAATATGCCCTAGAAAGGCCACTTCATCTAACCAGAATGCACATTTCGACAACTTCACATACAATTGATTCTCTCTTAAGGTATGGAAGACAATACGAAGATGTTGATTATGCTCTTCTCTGCTTCTAGAGTACACCAAGATATCATCTATGAACACCACCACAAACTGGTCCATATAAGGCCTAAAGATTATATTCATTAGACCTATAAATGTTGTTGGGGCATTTTTCAGGCCAAAAGGCATTACTAAGAACTCGTAATGACCATATCGAGTCCTAAATATTGTTTTTGAAATGTCTGATTCTCTAATTCTCATTTGGTGATAACCTGATCTGAGGTCAATTTTAGAAAATACCCATGCTCCTTTTAACTGATCAAACAAGTCATCTATTCTCGACAAGGGATATCTGTTCTTAATTGTCATTTTGTTCAAGTGGCGATAATCAATGCACAAACGAAAGGTGTCGTCCTTCTTTTTCACAAATAGAACCGGAGCACCCCAAGGTGAGACACTAGGCCTGATAAACCATTTCTCTAACAACTATTGCAACTGCACTTTTAATTCTTTTAGTTCAGCAGGTGCCATTCTGTAAGGAGTGATCGATATCGGGGTTGTGCCTAGCAAAACATCTATAGAAAACTCTATCTCCCTGAGAGGTGGTAACCCTAGCAAGTCTTCAGGGAAGATATTTGGATATTCACATACTGTAGGAAACTCCCTGAGATCTAGACTCTCTTTCTTGGTATCTATGATATGTGCCAAAAGTGCTTCACATCCCTTTATGATAAGCTTACTTGCCTTTGTCATAGAAATGACATTAGTCAAGTATGGTCGGTTCTCCCCTAGAACAATCATGCCATCCTGCCCTGAATTCTTGAAAGTCACTCTCCTATACTGACAATCCACCACTGCCTTATGCTGAGTTAACCAATCCATCCCCAATATTGCATCAAACTCACGGAATGACAACTCTATTAGGTCAGCTGGGAATTCTACATTCTAAGCTTTGATTGGACTGTTTTTATAGACTCGACTAACTTTCACTCCATGACCCAAAGGATTTGTCACTAATATATCACAATCTAATTCCTCTGCTACCATATTCCCCTGACTAGGTGGTGATGTGCATAAATATAAATGTGTAGAACCCGGATCTATCAATGCAAATAAATCAGTATCATAAAGAGAAATTTTACCGATAATGACATCCGGGGCATCCTGCTCCTCACGAGCTCTCATGGCATATGCTCGGGCTGGGGCTCGACTACCTTCTACTCTATTCACTGATTCTGATATACTCTGCCCAATCCTGTCGCTTCTAGACTGTCCATATCCCCTACCTCTACCTCAAGTGACATTCTGAACCTGTACTGATACTACACTACCTGTACCTCTTCCTCTGGGGTAATCTTTTTGTTTGTTCTCTATAGATCCACAACATAAGTATGCTCCAATAATCCACCAGCAATCACCTGCATGTGATCTCCCACAATGTTGACATAAGACAGATATGAATCTCTTGTTACCCGAAGCTGGTGCACTAGCTGTAAACCCCTCTGGCCTCAACTGTTGGCTTTGCCTAGCTAAAAGGTTGATCTAGCACCCCGTGACTGGAAAACTCTAGGCAATGTCCGTTCCCTTTTACTTGATGTCTGGGCCATGCTAATTGTCGACCTCCATGGTGGCTCTTCTATCCTCTTTCTCTTTGACCTCTTTTTCACACTGATGGCTGAGGATACTAGTGTAGCAAAATCCTCAAGCTGAAGGGCAGTCACCATATTCCCAATATCATCATTAAGCTCATCCTCAAATCTACGACATCTGTCTGCCTCATCTGCAATGATTCTAGTCACATATTTACTTAGTCGGGTGAACTTCATCTCATATTCAGCGATTGACATGCTTCCTTACTTCAAGTCTTAAAACCCCATTTTCTTTTCATTCACATAATCTCTAAGCACATACTTCTTACAAAATTCTGCCTTGAAAAAATTCCAGAAATGTGGTTTCGGTGTCTGGGGCTTTCATAAAATTGATTTCCACCAGTCATAGGCATGATCTTTTAAAAGGGACACTGCAGATCTGACCTTCTGTTCCTCTGGACACTCAAGTTCCTCAAACACCCTTTCTGTGGACTCCATCCAAAACTCTGAAGCTGCTAGGTCATCCTCCCTCCTTCCTATAAAATTTGTGGCCCCATATTTTCTCAGCTTATCAATCTGGGGTTTTGGCTGAGGTGGAGGAGGACGTGGAGTTGGTTGTGGAACTGCTTGTACTATCCATTGCAACAACTTTTGCTATCTATTCCATAAGAGGTTCCTTTCCTCAATTAGCCTGTCCCTCTGCTCTCAGTGGAGCTACTACACTCGACCCGGAATCTCTCACTGATGGAGGTTGTCTGAAATTGGCTGAGTTTGAAAGACTGTTACTTAGTTTGTCTTCCAAGAAATCTTGTTCCGATCCTGAATCCATATCTACTTATAAACCAGAAGAAGGGACCCAAGTCAGATAATTGCAGCATTTTATGCATATGCATGAGACACATATTCTATTTTACACCCACTGATTAAGAATCAATTAGCCTGGGCTCTGATACCACTAAATGTAACGCTCTCTTACCCTACTAAACGTTAATAGGATATGAAAGTGCTAATAAACTCATTTGTTTAACAACCAATGTTCAAATCATTGTAATAATTTTTTTTTCGAGTTTATTATTAGCCAAATATTTATTACTATTTTTTTCCATTTTAATATATAAGTAGTGATGGAAATAGTTTGATTTAAAAGAACAAATGCAATTAAACCATAATATTTAGAAATAATACTAGATTTATAAAATTACAAAATTCATTCCTTATAAATCCTACATGCCACAAATTTACATCAAAAAAAGATTCTTAGAATTTAATTTTTTACAACATAATTTTCAAAACATACAAAAAGAACTAGACTGCTGCAATCTGATCTTGGGGGTTCCCTCTTATTCGGTCGCCCTATCGGAACAACTACTTCTATTTATCTGCGTGTGAAACACACGCGCTAAGCTTTTAGCTTAGTGGTACGTTTGACAACTATCTAATAATTACATAAATAATTCTAAAATAAAATTTTTGAAACTACAATTAATTTATTAAGCATGCCAAATATTTAATTAATAATAAAACCATTTTCTTCATGCAAAAATATTTAATTCATCAATTATGACATTTCATTCATTAAACATGCTTGAAATTTCTTAACAATTCAAGATATAAAATTTACAATATCAATTTCATAATTCATATATATATATATATATATATATATATATATATATATATATATATATATATTATTTATTTAATAGCCCACGACATCTTAGACCGGAACTAAATACTAGATACAGGGTTTCTGCTCTCCGGCAGTATACTCAGTGCCTACATAATTATTTTATAACTCGGCGTTTAACGCCTACATTTCCAATAACAACTCAGCACCGTTTTGGTGCCTACGTAATTTCAAACTCAACACTATTTCTTAGTGCCTACGTGATTTCAACTCAGCACTATTTCTTAGTGCCTACTTAAATTAATTCTCAGCACTATTATTTTTAGTGCCTACATTTCTATCCTTTTATTGGCATGCCAACTTATCCTAATTTTTAGTTCTCGACTAGATATTATAAGGCTTAATTATATTTGTTATCTTTATTATTATTTACATAAATTATGTAGGTAACATTAATATAAATTCTACATAAATGCAATAATTTCATTAAATATTTTACAACCTCAAACTTGCTCATTTAATCATTATAACTATAAGAAAAGTCAATTAATATATTTTCTATCACAAAATTTCACAATCAATACATTTTTTTACAAGCTGGCCTATTATGGACAACATTTCTGCCTTACGTTACTCTGTATTTTTGTCTATTTTTAGATAGAAATTGGACACGTGATAAACTAATAAATGTAGTTACATATCTTATCTTTAATTTCCAACTGGAATCACATTAAAAAGCATTTTTTAGCAAAAGTTATGAAGCTTCTCTTAAGATACGTTCACTTTAATTTGTCAAGTATTTTACTGGACAAAATTCTGCATTATATTTATCTGTCTTTTTCATCCATTTTTAGATGGTCTTTGGACAAGTGATCAACTAGAACAATATAGGTACACATCTTATCTTTAATTTCCAACTGGAATCACATTAAAAAGAATTATGTAGCAAAAGGTATGAATTTTCTTCTAACCTATGCTCACTGCAATCTGCCCAGTTTTTTTTCTAAACAGATTTCTAGTTCAAAGTTTGAGTCCATTTTGCACCTAATTATAGGCATTGTCAGGTCTAATGGTCTGAATAACAATTAAAGTCCTTTGTCGTTACTTTCTAACCCAATAAGAATCATGCAAAAATGATTTCCAGAACTCAAGTTATGATCAAAACACTAGACATTCTTCATAAGACGAATTTTCCAGCACATCAATTAAATCATACAATTTCCATTTTCATGCATCAACCTCATATTCTAGTTTTTATTTTCATATTCATGGCATCATTTAATCACCACTTAATTTCTCAATAAAATATCTAGAATTTCATACACATCACAAAATTAAAATCAATATTTTTATACATTGAATTTTTGCCAAATGTACATACCTCAAAATTTTCACTTCTCTTCACTTTTATCTTCTTCTTAGATAGATTTCTCTTTGCCCTTACTTCCTCTTTGATTTTGTTCAAAGTTTATTCATTTCCTTTTCCTAACAACAAATTTTACACTAATCAAACACTAATCACCCTAATCCACCCTTAATCACCATTAACATCTTAATCACCCTAAATTACTAACTTTAATGGAAACTAACCCCAAAATCAAAGAAAAGAGAAGAAAAAAAGTGAGATGATGGAAAATCTAAACTCACCTTTGATGATCTTTAAAATAACCCAAGTATTCTTTCTCTTTTCTCTTCCTTTCTTCCTTCCTCTTTCTTGGTTTAGCTCACTTTGCTTCACTTCCTTGATAATTTTGCCTTAATCTCTTTTGTTTTCTATCTAATCTTAGCTTGAATTGAAGAAAGAAAAAGAAGAGTAAATGGGGGAGAAGAGGCTCACGGAAAAAGAGAGAAAAATGGAGAGAAATTGGGTGTGATTGAGGTGAGAAAAAGGAAGAATGGCCAAAAAGTGCAAGTTTGACTTTTTATAGATGGATTAGGTGGGTGGTTAGGATTAATTACTAATATTGCTTCCTATTATTCCATTAATTTAAATCACTCTTACTTTATTTTAATCAAAATAATATTCTTTTTTTTAGATAAAAAAATTCTATTTTTATGCTTTCTTAAAATATTTGTGCCAAAAATACTGCAATTTTCAATTTCGTTCAGTAAAAAAATATATATTTTTTAATTTTTCTTCCGAACTTCAAAATTCTAAATTAATAATATCCAAAATATTTTTCTCACATCTTATTATTATTTTAATTTATTTATTTTTTTATGTCTGAATTTAGACTCTGATCAGTTAGGCGTGCTGGATTTCGGTCAACCACGACCGTGGCTTAAATTATCGGGCATTACAAAGAAAATCCCTCATAAATTATATTAAGGCCAACATCTTCCATTAATATAGTATGAATCATAGTTCTTTTAAAGTTTGGATTGTTGGGCACACACAAACCCATTTTATAATAATATGTTCAAATCATCGAAATATAATTTTATAATTAATGGGTCAACTTTAACTAGTTATATCGGCTTGTTGGCTTGTTGGGCATGCCCAATGTCAATGCTTGTTGGGCATGCCCAATTTCAATGTAAATTAGAGGCAATATTGGGCCAATGCATATGAGATATGCATGCATCAAAAGTTGATAGTCCAAAGATTCAATAGTTGTATAAATGAATACAATTGATATGAGATACCTACCAATGGACCTAAGATGGCTTGTTGGGCATATCCAATATCATTCTTAGTGATATTGGATATTGACCCGCTAGGAGAGCTTCCAATGGGTTCTCTTAGATTTATAGTAAGGCCTATGGATTCGTAATAAAATAATGAGAATAATAATACATGTTTATAAAAAAACCTAATATTCATGCATGTAGTACATACTCTAACATGATATTTCTTTACATTTAGGTTGCTAGAATCATATCATCAAATGTGAACCTATGCTCAATTCTAAAATCCAATAAATTGATTGGCCCAGACTTCTTGGATTGGCTAAGAAACTTGAGAATTGTTCTTGAAGTGGAAAAGATAGTCTATGCCTTGGAAGAGTTGTTTCCCTCCCATCCTACTGATAATGCATCTATTGATGAACAATTGGCATACAAGAATCAAGTGGACGATAGTGAGTTAGCAGGTTGCATTATGCTTGCCACTTTGTCTCCCAAGCTTCAAAAACAATATGAGAATATGGATGCAAATACCATAGTATATCATTTAAGGGAGCTTTTTGATGAGCAAACTCGAATCGAAAGATATGAGATATATAAATTGCCTTTTCGCTCCAAGATGGTAAAGAAGACTTCTCCAGTGTAACATGCATTGAAGATGAATGAGTACATTGAGATGTTGGTCTCTTTAGGTTTCGTTATGAATAATAAGTTAAGTATAGACTTAATTCTCTAAAGTTTGCCTAATCATTATGCACACTTCGTGCTAAACTATCAGATGAATAAGATATCTCATTCAATCCCTAAATTGATCAACAAACTCAAGACAAATGATGTAATACTCTCTCATATAGTCAGAAATAATCCCAACTATATAGAAAAATATCACATGCCTATTACCTTAAAATCCAGTTTAATTTAAAAACATTTTCCATCTTAGTTATTACCTTATTATATTTTAACCTTTTTTTTTCTGATTTTCATATGATAGCAATATACCACCTAATTAATTAACTTATATTACATGTAGAATTGACAAACCATGTCTATATTACAAAATATAGGTTGAGGCTTCCATAAGTTCGGTGTTTACAAAATACATATAATCTAAATAAAATTACATGTTCCCATAATTAAAAAAAAACAAGTACAATTTTTGAAATCCATAATTATACTCATATCCCAAGACATGTAGACAAGAATAAAATGTATGTCATGTAAGCATTAACCTTTTGCTGCAGATTTACTTTATTTAACTCTGTATGGACTTGTTTCTTCTCCCATCAATTTCACTTTATAGGTTTTGAATCTGCATATGGAAAAACACTCATACGCTAAGAAACCAAATGCTTAGTGGTACATATGTGTATAAAAATTCATACATGCATTCATAAGATGTCGTAGAAATTTCATGTTCATAATTATCCAATTCATGCTCATGCTTTGATATACCTATACATTCATGTAATTCATACTTTGCTACTATGTTAACATGCACACTTGTACATTAAATCACAAAATAATATAAGTATATATATATATATATATATATATATATATATATATATATATATATATATATATATACATGATACCAAACCATATTCCTTTTTCAATATTTCCATATATTACAATAATTTTCATAGCAATATAAAAAATCAATTTGTTATATATATAGGGGATATTGCATACTAGTTTACTAGTTTAATATATATACATGTTATAATTTACAAGGTAAATTCATATATGCATAACCATATAACAACCATGACATATAATACCAAATTGTTTTTTTTCCATTCATTTGGTAACTGGTATTTCATATTTGTTTTTATATTTTATAGCCCAAATTCTAAACTCGGACTGTAACACTCGTAATTAGAGTTTATAAGTTATGTTCTTGGTTAATGAGAGTTAGAAATTAAGTGAAGTTTTAGAAGTTGAGTGTTGTTGAAATCTATTGTTTCACACCCATGACAATATGTGTCACAACCGTGAATATCGGATTTTAGTTAGCAGCTGTGATAGGATTCTTTATGGCGGTGAAGGAGAGGTTCATGCCCGTGAAAGTTTAGTCATGGCTGTGAAGCCTGGGCAGGCAAAGCAGGTGAAACAGTCATGTTTTCCTTCATGCCATATCATTTTAAATCTTCTCCTCACTCCCTGTTAACCAACCTAACTCGTATTTTTTTGCATCTTCTTCTTCCTTTAGACTCCATCTTCCTCCATTGTGGAAGCTTGGAAGATCAAGTTTCTTGAGGTTAAAGTGAGAGATAAGAGTCAAAGAGGGATCTTGTGAGCTTTAGGAGAAGAGTTCCATTTTTATGTTTATGGGTTTTGGTTAGAGTTCCATATGCTAAGAGGACATTTTTCATCTTGCTAGGATCTAGTAGAGGAGCTGGGAGTCCATCTCAAGGGAGAGGACAAGCTTAAAGAGCTCAAGCTTTAGTTAATCTCCATTATAGCTATAAGGTTTGTACATAGCAACACTTAAGGAAATTAATTAATATTTCTATCTTATTTGCTTTAAATACATGATGTAGATGATTAGTGAGTAGTTAAATGATAAAATGTGGGGTTGAAATATATAATGAAATTTTTTTATGAACATGGTTAGATTGAGATGTTTGATGAATTATTCTGGTTAATATTGATAGTTAAGAAGTATATGGTTGTAAAAGATGGCTTAAATGCATGCTAGAATATTGATAGGGTAGCTAACATTGGTCAACCATAGAAAATATTGCATGTGAGAATGGCATGAAGTTGTGATGCTATATTTTCTAGAAAATTTTCCAGATTCACGGCCATAAAAGGCGTGAAGGTTGTGAAAATAAATTTTGTTGCTGAAGCAGATCCATTCATGCGCAGCATCATGGTTGGGTTCACGCCCATGAAGGGGTGATCATGACCATGAGTGTGTGTTGAATCATGGCTTGATTCATGGGAAGATTACCCGTGAAGTAGTGTTTCACGACCATGAAGGGTTATTCACGGGCATGAAGTTGTTTATGTTTAAAAGCTTATATATTTGCATGTGAATCAAGATTTATTCATTGTGAGGCAGTAGGCACTCGATTTTATGCTTATAGCATGATATGAAAATACATATTGTGGAAATGATTGTGGGAATCAGGGTATATTTGTAAAATATGGAAAATAGATAATATGGAAACATATGTGGTACGTGTTGTGAAATTGTACGCTTAATACTCTGACTAGGACTAGAACTAGAGCTAGGATAGATGACATGCCATTAAGGGGGAGATCGGTACAGGGTGACATATATTGGTCACAATTGAGATATTTTGAAGATTAACGAGATGTTTTGAAGGCTCATGGCCTAGCTAGGTGGGATTCCTTCGTAGTTGTTATGTACTCTTATTTTCTTCAATTGATTTATGTTGATATATTAAAAGGCCCGGATTAAGCAATGAGGGATTCCTCGGTGGGTTATATTTGAAAGTCTAGAGGTAAACAAAGAGAGCTTCCTTGATGGGTTATTTTTGGCTTTAGTGAGAGTCGTAGAGTATCCATATCAATTTCAGTCTAGTTAAAGTAAGATGGACAAAAGTAAGATAATTAATTATTTTATCTGTGGTATACACTTGTATGGTACTAAGTGATTGTTTGATATACCATGTTTGTGATGTGCAATATATATATATATATATATATATATATATATATATATATGAGATTTTTGTAGTAAGTCATATAATATGTGAACTAGTGCATGTGCGAACTTCGAGGTAAGTCATTATAGTAGCTCGATGGGTATGTCATGCATATTATATTTTTATCATGTGGTGTGTTTGCGTTTTGTTATGTACCACTTGGTACGAGTTGCTTAGCGTATGGACTTTCTATGTGCAAGTTTGGAGCTTAGGGGATGATCAACAATGGAGGACGTCCAATGATCAGAGCCTTGGATTTACACTTAGGGTGGGTGATATACAATTGTACTTTTTAGTTGTATTGTTATGGGTTGGGTAGTTCTACTTTTATATGTTGTATTTTAGAGACATGCAATTTCATAACTACTCATTTTGTATAAACTTTTGGGTAGTGCTACCCATTTGATTTATGTATTTAACTTTATTTTTATCAAGTTTTAATTATATTTTATTTTATTTAAGTCATCATGGTCATGGTGTATGAAATTTTTAAATTTATGACATTTTAACTCATATGCATCATAACATCTTTTGATATAATTGTGATTATTCTTAATTATATCGAATGATGTTACGCAGACTATTTGGATGCGAGTTATGAAACAAAAACGCTTTTATCCGAGCTGAAGCCACACTGCTCATTATCTGTATATGTCTTATTTAAATGATCAACCAAACTTTTCAAGTCAAAAGCGTTATCACCCGAGCTTGAGCCATATTGATTGAATAAAATAAATAATTGCATGTAATTAGGATCAAAAGTGCTCTCACCTGAACTTAAGCCATCTTGTTTTTATAATAATAAATTTTATATCATCATAAAATTATACAGTACTATAAACCACTCAATGACATGTCATTTATCTTATGTCAAGTTATGGATTAGAGAAGAGTTTTCATCCTTTATTTTTTTATTATCTGCATAGCTCATCATATATAAATCCATATTATCAAAGTTATAACATTTTTTCAACTATATATTTTTATGACATCATACCTTATATATATAATGCAAATGTCATTTTCTTTGAATCAATAACATAGTATCTCATTAGATATATAATTATAATCATAATGTGATTTTATACATGTCCCATATGTATTTCAAAATATTATACCGAATCTTACCTTTTGAGACTTACGAATCATATATATTCATTAACTCATATACATGCCAAATCAATTTAGCTAATATACCACAAAAATTTTAAAGATAATTACTATCACATTATTCACAATTAAAACACATATATATGTCACAAAATATGTGGACAACTAAATTATTAAATTTTTATTTCTAGATAGATTCCTATCCTATCCTAATCTTATATTATATTTTTCATTTACTTCTGTTTCAAATTTGAGCTTATAGTCTCTTATGAATTTTTAGTGTCTTATCTTTCATATGAAAAAATAATTACATAAATATGAAATTTATAGCTAAAGTTATGGTCAAATAATTGTATAGCAGTCAGTGAAAATTATGTCCAATATTTTCTGGATACTTCTAAGTTCGATATTTTGTGGCCAATTTTAGATCTAATTTAAATAATAACTGATGTTAATACTCTTAATAAGAATTTTAGATTTATATGTTTATTTTTATTTCTAATTAATTTTATCTCAATCTAAATTTTAGAACTGAAGATATGACTAAATTACCATATGGTGTTCAATAAAAATCCGCCCAGTATTCTCTGGATATTTCTAGGTTTGAGATTTTGTAATTAATTTTAGGCAAACTTGTAGTGAGATATAGTATTTATACTCTTCATAAGAATTTTAGATCTATGCGTTCATTTCCAATTAGTTTCATCATGATCCAAATTTCAGAGCAAAAGATATGACTAAATATATCCAAACTGTTCTAGATAAATTTTAACAAAATCGCCAAATATATCTAAGCTATTTGTTTAATTAATCATTCAACATAAATCATTAATACAATGCAAATATAGTTATATGTACAAACTTTAACACAATGAACTCTTAACTACTTCAAAACTGAAGCTTTTTATGATTGTGTTTAAGGCTTTGGGAGAGAGAAAGAAGAAGATGAAGTACAAGAATGGTGGAGGAAGAAAGATTTTTATGTGTGGGAAAGGGAAATGATAACTAGGATTCTAAAAAATGGAAGAAGAAAAATGTAAAATAACTCTTTTATACTCATGACAAATATCATTTTAGGTCTCTCTTTTTGTTTTTGCCAAATATCACTTAAATCCTTGATTTTTACCTTCTTCTTATTAACTTACCCAATATTTCTATCTCTTTTATTAAACACACATAATTTAATAAATTTCGCTTATAAATTTTTTTATTATATTTTATTTCCAAATTTAAACTCTGATAATTTTAATCACAACAATTAGACACGCTAATTATTTAAGTCTAAATAAACGGGCGTTACAACTGAGCTTTCTGTAAAAAAAACAAAAGACTGTGATGCTAGTGGACACTTCTCGTTCTTTTAAGAAAAAGAAGGGCAGAAAGAAGGAGAAGAAGTCCACAAGAACCCAAGGAGGCATGGAGAAGGAGGGCAAATAGACTACTTCAAAAGGGATTTTCTTCCATTGTGGAAAGAATTGTAACACCCCCTCACTCCAGCAGTAGGTGCTTAGATAAGAATATGCTATGCTACCTTTTGTAAGAAATATGCTTGCAAATCATTAAAAAGCAAAACATATATTTTATTTTTTTAAAACTTCACACACACGATAATTGCGAAATAAAAGAAAACATATGCATTTTTATATACAAAGCATTTGTACTTATGGAAAACACAGAGTTTACTTTACAATTATTGTAAAAGGAAATACATAACAAAAAGAACACAATACGTGAAACTCATTGTTTGGAACTATAGCTGTTGAACTGGACAGATTTTCGTTAGCTTTTTCTACTGTTCTTTGTCTATTCTTGTTATATCTATATGAGAAAAACTCTCACGTTAAACAATAGACTTGGTGGGACATATAAATAAGGAAATATATTTTACATGCAATATACAACTATTTGTCATTTTACATACGTGTCATGTTATTATATGTTTTCTTATACTTGTATGCATCATACGATCATTTCATTTAAACACATCATCATATCATGTTCATATGTATATATGCGCAATTAATATTTATAACTCATAGAATACTTTTTATATCATTTTCAATGTAATTACGACCACAACACCTAGGAACCAATATTTAAGATAACGGAATTTATCACTTAGACATAATAAAATCGTCACACGAGCATAATATGTGTGCCATTATTAGTATAATTTGAGTATCATAACCATTATAGTTATCACTGATATATTATATTGTGCACATTAATTATAAAAGTATATAAATATATAATTTTATTAAGTATATGATTAATTATATATATTTTTTATTTATTAATATAATTTAGATTAGTACAAAAATTTAATATAATACAATTATTTTGATAAAAAAAATCATATAACAAGTGACTCATTTTTTTTCTAAATAATGGAAAAAATTGAAGTATGTCACTAAAAGACTCTATTAAGACAAAAATGAGTTGTCAAGAATATAAGATGGACAATTGGTCAAATCTAGGGGTATAAATGAGTCAAGCTACTCGAGCTCAACTCGTAAAATATTCAAATTTGACTCGGAATTAATCGAGTCGAGCTCAAGTAGTTTATCGAGTTGAGTTCGAGTATTATAATACCTAACTCGTAAAGCTTACAAACTTAATTGAATAGTTATTTTTGTATTATTTATTAAATTATTTTTATATCTCAGTATTTAAATATATTCGAGCTTAATCGAGTTAAATTAACTCGAGTTGATTTCGAGTTGAACCGAGTATACTATTTATTAAAATTTTTAGTTGATTCGAGATTTATCAAGTTAAGGTCGAGTAGCTCAAATCTTTTTCTAATCGAGTTTCGAACAAGTAAAAATAAGTTCGATCAAGTTCGAGCTTCGAGTTTTTTAATCAAGTCAAGTTCGAGTCTGACACTATATCGACTCGACTCGATTACACTCCTAGTCAGATCTAGTATAAATTGTACATGGACGATAGTTGGAGTCAACGACTCTCCTCTGATTCCCTCATCTGGGACCCTAAAGAAGAGAACCAGTTGGCGTTTGCAAACAGTTTGGTATGCATATAATTATAAAGGTATGTAAGTTTATGACTATTTAATTTTAATATATATATATATATATATATTATTTTCACTAATTATAAATTATATAAACATATAACTTTATTAAATATATCAATTATATATTTTTTATTTAATAATATAATATATATTAGTATTTAAATTTAAAATAATACAATTATTTTGACAAAAAATTATATAATATAATTAAAACAAATCATAATTTATATTGATTTATCATATAATTATAGTACGTTTATTATAAAGTAGGTTACTTTTATAATTGATTCACTTAAATTAATTTACCAAATAATTAATATAATATAAATTTATTATATAATACAGTTAAAATAAATTATAAATGCTAAAAAATATAATTAGTGATAAAAAATTTATAATAAAAATTGAAACTAGCAATATATTATAAATATTTTTTGATTTACATATTAATAACAAAAATAGTTGATTAGATTGATGATGAGCTTATCTTAAATTTACATAAAGGTTATGAATTCAATTTTCTATACAACCATTGTAAAACTTTTAGCATATAAAATTATTTTTAACATTTAAAATTTTCAATTATTTGAATTCCTTACTATTATAAATGTCATATAAATTTTATTATAATTTAATTTTATAAATTAAAGTATATTTAATTAAAAGTTAAAGCTATATTATATTTGTATAATAAAAATATATAAATTATAAATAATATTATATATAAATTATTTCATTCTTATAAATTATTATATATATTAAAATTATAAATATTTAAATGTCAGTTCTTTCAGTATAATTCAGTTATAGAACAATTCAGTACAGTTCTCAATGCAGATATCGCTAAAAGATTCAGATCCGTTAAAATTATAGTAATCGGTACAATCCAGTTCAGTTTTAATAAAAAAGTCAACAATATAATTTAATTCTGAATATTTTTTTTGATTTTTTAGTCCAATTTAAAAAAATTTAGGATCTATGTACAATTTTATTTCCAGCAATTTTGTTGGGAGCTAGTGACAATCATCATGCTCGCGGGACGAGCAACCCCATTCTTGTAGAGTTGTACAATATATACTAGGCCTGCTTACCATGAGTTACTGTCACGTGCATGACATTACCTTTACATACGTGACACTTATATATATATATATAATCTATTCTCTTTCTACCCAATCTCTTCTCCAATAGCTCAATTATATTTTTAATGCATGATTTACTAAATCCAATTTTAACGGTGAATGAAAAAAAAATGTATGTTTATTTGTGAATTATTCATTAATTTTACAAATTTTTTGAAGAGGATATATAATATACTCAAAGATAATGATAACAAAATATAAGCTCAAATGTGTCAATAAACAAAAATTTCTTACAAATTTATGTTAAAGCCAAGACCAATTACAATGGAGTTTATCATAATTGCAATACATTAATGTAATCTTAACCACTCATCCCCGAGGCCATTCTCTAAGTTTCTTTCCCTTTGTCATCTCTTTAAATTTTTTAGGAATAACTCAATATTTCACTTTATTTTCAATTAGAATCTTAACATTTTTTTTAATTGTATCCAATTTGTTTATCAATTTTTTTAATTAAAAATAGGTAAAAAAAAAAAAAGCAAATTACCCCGTTAAATATCCCAAATTACAATTCAAACTCTGAACTATAATTCATTACAATTAAACCATCTAAATTATACCTAGTACAAATAAAACCCCAAAATCCACGCTGCTATATGTGGAAGAGACACAAAAAAGAAAAAAAAAAAACTCAGTTGTATATGTATGCCAATGGAAATATGACACGTGTCTATGGACTTCACTGCAGACCATGCTCAATGAGACCCATTTCTCCAAGTCTTCTCCAGTGGTCCCCAGAGAACGAAGAGAACGAAAGCGAGCAAGCCAATCAAGAACAAAGAAGAAGTAGAGAGCCGACGCATGACCCACATTGTCGTCAGAACGCAACCGTCACCGCTAAATGAACGACCACTTCAACTCTCTCCGTGCACTCATGCCTCCTTCGTACGTTCAAAGGGTAATCACGTGGTTAAGCAAATAATCGACGATCTCTTTTCCTCCATTTAATTTTCATGTTGCTCCAACAATTTAATCTTAGCATAAAGAATTCAAAATCCCTTATTTCTTGGTGTGAAGACCCAGTATTTATTAATTTGAAAAAGTATTCACCTGTGTCATTTTTCATGGCTTAAAAGGGTGACCAAACATCGATTATAGGAGGTGCGATTGACTTCGCGAAGGAACTAGAGCAGCTTTTATAGTCTTTGAAAACACAACAGAGAATAAGAAAAACGGAAGAAGAAGCGGCAACTGTGATAGGCATTTCATCGAATGGGTTGTTTACGTTGGGTATTGCATATTTCGCATACTCTCTCTCCAATTATTTCCATCTCTTGGTGAGTTTTTCATCATTCTTCTCCACTAATTCACCCTTACAGGCGCCGTTTCTGGCTGCTCCGCCACCACATTTAGGTCGAGGGATAAATGATTAGTTTGCTGTAAATTAAAAAGTATTTTACAAATTTAGGGTAAAAATTTTAAAAATTCTAGATTTTGGGTATTCTTCAAAACTATTTCTAATTTTGGGTGGTTTTGGTGGTGTTAAACAGAGTTCTATGCATCACTTACAAATACTTAGTTTAATTGGAATTGAGATATTGAAAATTAAACCAAAACTGGAAATAAAAAGATTTAATGGGTACCTTGACAGTAGAGAGCAATTAAATGGATCACATACAGAAATTATTATAGAAAAAAAAAATAATATTAAAGAAATAAGGGAAACATTGTAGTAAAGAGAATGAATTAAAAATTTGAGAAATTTGACTTAAGACAATTAAGAAGATTTTTATCTCAATCACAATAATACTTATTTTTTTTCAATTTTTTTTAAATATTATGCATGTTAACACATGTGGTTCCAGCTGTTCATTTCTTTCTATACATGTTGTATGTATTGTGTGTTACTTGAACTGGTGCACAAATGTAATGTGCTAACCCAAGTGACGCACAAACTCTTCAAAATTCAGAATTTGTTTTTATAATTTTACCCTAAAATTTACACTAAACATCATTTACTCAGCTCACATGGTGGCTATTAATCTCACTGCAATATTTCAAGGCTCAATAATTGTGCTAATTTTCACACAGACAGGAGATTTCTTAGGGTATTTGAAATCTTATGTGAGGGAAGAAGTTGGAGAAGTGATACTGAAGTTGGCTGGTAAACTTGCTCTGTTGATTTTTTGCTTGGAATGGGGGCTTTGACTTTGGCATTTTTGCTTAGGTATTATGCTTTTGTTGAGGGTTATGGTAATGGTGAAGCCATAAGTCGTAATAATGTTCAAGGAGAGGAATTGAAGAACCGGTCTTGGTCTCTCCAAGCTGTTTAGAATTTTTAAATTTCTCTCTCTCCTTTTGTTGTATCTTAATTATAAAGAACTGGTAATGCACCGGTTCTTTTGTGCATTATAATATTTTTTGTGCTAAAATTTTCATGATTTAAAAATAAATAAGTATTTTTATTTTTTGGTATAAAATGTTTGATGAAATTATCCTTGTAAATCCATAATTAAGTTTTTTAACAAATAAAATTTAGATTTTTTTTAATCAGTAGCAAAGCTTGACTGAAATTTCATGATAATATATAATTTATAGCATGTTCATACTCATATAAATATGTATGTCAAAATTCATTATAATTTTGAATTAAAAAATTAATAATTTACTTGTAAGAATTTGTTTTTTTGAGCTATGGTTCCTTGCATCCAAGAAGCTTTGCCACTGCATTTAATAATTTGAGAAAGAAAAATTTTACCACTCCAAATCAAAACATACATGATACAATAGTTACACAATAAATTTTAAAAAACATACATGGCATTTAATTTTTTTTAATAATTTTTTCCTTAGAATGAAATTAAATTGAAAATGCATTCAAATATTAAGAACTTTTTTTTATATAATTTTCTTTATAAATTAATTAATTTACTAACTAGAACAATAGTTAGTATTAGTTTCTAATTAAATCTCACATACCAATTTAAAGATAATTTATCATTGATAAATATATATATATATATATATTGAAAAAAATTCACGTTTGAAATATGTCACGAATTTATATGTAACTATCAATATCAAACTTAAGACATTTAAAAAAAAGCAAATGAAAAATAATTAAACATGAATTGAAGAAAGCGTTTAATATATTATAATTATTTTGATAAAAAAATTATATAATATAATTAAAATACATAATAAATTAGATTAATTTATTATATAATTATAATACACTAATTCATCTTTATAATATATTTAAATCATATATTAATGTAATTTAAATTTATTGTGTAATATAATTATTATATATATATATATATGAGTTTATTAAGTAAGATTAATTACAAAAAAAAATACCTGGTCATATAACAATTTTATCACGTTCTATAAGAATTTATAAAATAACACCTCTATTAATTTTTTTGTTATATTTTACAAAAGTATGGCTGCACTTTTCTTATGCGGTAGTCAAATTCATATGTGGCAACTGAATAGTTTTTCGAAAAAAAAGAAATGTTAGCTCATCTCCCCTTTTGTCTCTTAAATTCATATCTATCCTCCCTCTTATTTCTCTCTCCCTAAAAATCTCTAAAAATTGAAATGTCAACTCATCTCCCACTCCGTCCCCCTCCCTTTCACTACTGAAATTTTTTAGGCATCCAAACAAAAGCAATTTTCTAGCGAACAAAAACACCCTTTTCCAGTCCCTTTTTTCTCCCACACCACAATCAAATTTCTCCTATATTTGCCATTGTTGCTCTAGACCTCAAGCCTTGGCAAATTCTTTTCCACTACTTTTCAATTTTTTCCAGAAACCAATTGCATATTAGAATCCCTAATCTTGCCCATGAAATAGTAACAGTACAAAATCTCATCCACCACACAGGCCTCGATGCCCAGCTCAAATGGAGAAGCCTAGCCTAATCTGAGAAGTGCTAATTCGATTTGGATAGATTTTATTCAAATAGTCACCACTCGGATAAGAAAACAAATGCTAAATTTCATATCGGTGAATAAATTACTCTAAAGTAAGTAGATTTATTGATTTCTCTGCTTTTTGTACCCCCGCGACTCTTGACTGTGGAATTCTTTCGATCTCTCTCTCCACTCTTTCAATGAGTCACTCGACGAAGTCAAAATCGAATCTATTTGTTGGCTTTCCCAATTCATTCATGACTAAGAATGAAAGGGATTAACCTTGCTTACTTTCCCTTTAAGAATCTTGTCTCAAACCATTGGTGCGAAGTGAAAATTATTTTGGATTCAAAATTTGTAAAAGAAGGACACCCAGAGAATTACAACCATCAAAAGGTCTAAGCCCATATAGCCTCGTGAATTGAGAAGGAGACAATGAAGATGGGATGAAGGGGTGAAGAGAGACAAATGGGAGGTGAGAGAAACCTTCTTTTTTTTTTTTTTATTCCCTATAATTGGTGCAAAACGCACCGCTTGATGATTTGGCAAAAATTTGCTAAGTCAATTTTTTTAATCAAAAACCATCAGTCATCCACGTATGATTTCAGCTGACACTTAGGAGGAGAGCAGTTGGATTTTTGTACTAGAAGCTATTATTGAAGATAAAAAATTTGGACCTGTAAGTTATTTTTGAAGATAAAAAATTTGTACCTGTATTATTTTGTAAATTCTAATCCTGAATATTCTATAAGTATATCAGTTATATATATATATAATTTTGATTAGTGTATAAGTTTAATATAATATAATTATTTTTGATAAAAAAACCATATAATATACATATTAAAGTATGCATATAATAATATTTAAAATTTGTTCATTTATAAATATATAATTTTGTGACTATTTATTTTTAATATATATATAATATAATTTAGATTTGTATTTAATTTTATAAAACAATCATATAATATAATTAGAACAAATAAAATTTAGATTGATTTATCATATAATTATAATACACTTATTATAAATTAGATTACTTTACAATAAATTACACTTAAATTGGTTTACCAAATAATATATTAATATGATTTCGATTTATTTTATAATACAATTACAATAAATTATAAATACTAAAAAAATAATTAGTGATAAAAAAAATTAGAGTAAAAAATGAAAACTAGCAATATATTATAAATATTTTTTTATTTGCATGTTAATAATAAAGATAATTAATTGGCTTGATGATGAAATTATTTTAGACTTACATGAAAGTTATGAGTTCAATTTTTTATACCATCATCATAAAAGTTTTAGCATATAAAATTATTTTAACGCATAAAATTTTCATTTATTTGAATCGATTTCTATTATAAATGTCATATTAATTTTTGTTAACTAATTAACAATTTTAATTTTAATTTTAATTAAATGAATTAAAGTGTATATAATTATAAGTTTAAGTTAAATTATATTTGTATAATAAAACTATAAATGTTGTAGATAATGTTAAATATAAATTATTTCATTTTTATTAGTTATTATATACAGTAAAATTATAAATATTTAAATATAAGTACAATTCGGTTAACAAAACAGTTCGATACAATTCAGCATAATTTTCAGTCCAAATATCAGTAAAAGATTCAGATTCATTAAAATTAAAGTAAACGATACAATTCAGTTTAGTTTTGGCAAAAAAATTCAACGGTTCAATTCAGTTCTTAATCTTTTTCTTCATTTTTTTGATATAATTTGGAAAGATTCAAGATTCATATATACTCCTATAAATAACATATTTTTTTTTTTTTGTGTCATTTGATTTATAAAAATTTTAAAGTGAAATTTTATGAATTTTTTATACCAAAATAGTACCTTATGATTTCAATTCATAATAGTGGTGTGGACTATTTAACTGCAAGAAATCATAGGGTGCTATTCTAAGAAAAAATAATAAATAAGCAAGTAAAATCACATCCTTTGTGTGTTAAAGGGTAGAACTCTCATGATATTTTCATGAATTTTTCATAAAATTAATTAATTATAAAATACCTTATATTTCAAATTAATTTTTATATCAATAAAATATTTTGTAATTATGAAAAATAACAGATATATTCAAAACGTAATATTTATCGTTTTTAAAGACTATAATAATATTATTTTTACACAATAAAAACATAAATATAAAAAAAGACTTATATTTTTCAAAAATAGATATTCAATTTCTTTAGATAGACCTAAGTGGCCGTATATGTCATCAAAAATATTATGAAGCCACGCAGATTAGGTTTATAAATTTTTGTCATTTATTAAACTAAACAAATCTTTAGTTCATAAACTTTCTTATCAACCACAAAAATTAAACTTATTTTTCATTTTTTTTAATAAATTACCATAAAGTTTGTACTAGAGAAACATATAACTTAAAATAAAATTATTTTGAAATAACTTCCATTCCATTTTTTTTTCATTTTATAAACAGAACAAAATGTGTAGCATTAGAGGCAATACTATTGTGATTTTGGGGTTGATAATATATTACTTATTCAGATGTTAGACAAAGTTCAAGCAGTATCTATTTGCAATATTCAATTTAATGATCTAATATCCCAATTCCGTGAAGCTGCTACAAGAACATCACCGCCACCTCCAAGCAAGCGATATTGTTCGGCTTGCTAATTTACCTCGTTTGTGTACATATAAATTTAGAGGGAGAGTAATTACATTCTCCATTTTTTTTTGATACTTTTCAATACTCATTTATTAATTGGTTGGTAATAAAAGGAAAATTTTTAAAAATAATTTTTTTAATTTTAATTTCTTTTTCATAATCAATCAATCAATCAAAAGGTAAATGTTGGAGAGTATCCAAAAATAGAAAATATCTTTAGCATTTCTTATAAATTTATGTTTCCTTTTGCTGGAACAGACTATGCACTTGCCACTGCTGTAGTTGGAAAGTGTAGTGTAAATATCAAATTGTTAATGGAATGGGAGAAATTTTTAACTACATTTAGTCTATTAGACTAATTCAATCATATGGTAATATATATAAATTTATTAATTTTTATATTTACATTAATCAATATAAATAAAATAATTAAATATGTATTTTTGAGCATGAATTAAAAAAAATTACAACTATTTATTCAATAGAAAGAATTCATCGCATGCAACACAGTGCAGTAAATAAAAATAAAAAGAAAATAATATTTATCAAGAACATTGTCCATAAAGAAGTACTTTTTTCAGAGATTTTTTTCATTAAAATGATAATTTTGGAGAATTAATATATAAAAATGATAATCCGAATGTCAAAAATATGTGAAATTAATATTTGACTTATGTTTGTAACATAATTTTAATTTTTCTATTCAGTTCTAATTTCCCAGAAATAAATTTTAAAAAAAAACATATAATTATTTGTTTAACAGAATAATTGACAATGGGGAAAGCAGCTTAGAGCATGAAAATGTTGCTTGTTTTATGACTTTGTGATTTCAAACACAATGAAACATAGGGTCAGAACTCAGATGGATAACAGTTACCCTTATTAAAACTTATTCTCTACCGTCACTATATACTCCCAAGGAGAGATGGGACGGTAGAGTCACAAATTACCAATAAATCCGATATATCCAACCAACCTGCATCTACCTCGCCCTACAAGTAGGGGTATAAACGAGTCAAGTTATTCGTGAAATATTCGAGATCGACTCGAAAAATACTCGAATTCAACTCGGAATTAATCGAATCGAGCTCGAGCTCGAGTAGTTAGTCGAGTCGAGTTCGAGTATCATAATACTCAGCTCGTAAGACTCGCAAGTTTAATCGAAGTTTACTATTTTTATTATTTATTAAATTACATTTATACCATTATATTCGAGCTTAATCGAGTCGAGTCAATTGCGAGTCGAGTATATTATTTATTAATTTTTTTATTGATTCGAGCTTTATCGTGTCGAATTCAAGTAGTTTGAATTTTTGTCGAGTAGAGTTTCGAACATTAAAAAAAACTCGATCGAGTTCGAGTTTCGAATATTTTAATCGAGTCGAGCTCGAGTCTGACACTGTATCGACTCAACTCTATTCGATTATACCCCTACCTACAAGGGTCGACACTCAGTGCCCTTCCACGTATATATCTAAATGCACCTTAGCACCAACAACTACTTAATGGGGAAAACAAATAAGAACTTTTGTTTAATCTCAATTAAGTGAAATTCTTACATAAACTTAATGTCATGCTATTTTTAGACTAATTCAATTGTATTTATATCGACTAATGTGAATAAAACAATAAAAAATACATATCATTAATAGATTGAGTTAGTTTATAAATAATACGATAGATTGAGTCTACTCGGAATTTCTTTTCAATTAAAGTCAATCCCAACTAAGCAACATGTTAAATTAACGCCTAGTTAAGAGCAAATTAACCCCATATCTTTGTCAATAGTATTACAGCTTAATTTCACAATGATTTGGGTTTATAGACTAGCGTGAGGCTACCTCATAATTTGACAAAACATCCTTAACTGTGGAATCCCCTTGAGCATTTGCTCTAAAAAAATAAGTTGTCGTAGGATAAGAGCGATTGAGAGACCATCGAGCACCTCTTGCGATAAAACAACCATGAAAAGTTGCGGGACTTAATATTGTATTTGACTTTAATTTAATAAATAATGTTTTACATTTTTCAAATTTCATCTCTAAATTGTAAAACTATTATGATGTTTCATAGTCAATTTATTGAAAAATACTCATGAAATTTCTATTAACTGTTCGATAATGGGATTACACAGTATCAAAGAGTAAATTCTAGCATAAGAAAAAGGTCCATATGGTGAAATTTAGAAAAGGTGGAAAAAATAAATACTCCCATAAAGAAGTACATAACATTAAAAATTTTGATTAATACAAATACCTATTAATTAAATTTAAAATTTTGTAAATCATAATTGTTGTTTTCTAAAAACTTTTGTAAAAGTCAAAATAATTTTAGAAACAACTCTAGACAAACTTTTGTTGTATTTATTTTTATTAGGCTTTTCCTACAATGCACCTAGTGTATAGATGAATCTGAGTTTTTACCTATGATAATAGGTAATTTATTAATCTGTTACCTAAGTTAATATTAACTAATATACACCTAATGGAAGCCACCTAACTCATTATTAGCATATTCCATTTTCTCATTCCCTATGGATTGGTGCCTCAAAAGTAATTGTTGCTATTCTAATGATAGAGCCTCAAAATTAAGGACATTGCTATTTGGCTAGAATCTAAAATATAGTTGATAGATTTAATGCATGCTAAAAATTTAATTAATAAAAATAGAGCAAATAAAATTACATTGCCGACCTCTCTATAAATTGATTTTAAGAGAAATGCTAGTTATCCTTACAATCACTATTCTTTTTTAACACTCTTTTTTATTGATTCACTATATTCACTATTTTTGATGAAATAATATATTATTTAGGTAAAATTAAATATAGTAATTTTTTTCCTTTTATAAAGACTAAAATATTATAAAATTTAATTTTTTATTTATCATTATCTCTGCTCACTCCTCTCATATCTCACACTACTTCTTTTGCACTTTTTTTTATTAAAATTTAAAAAATATATGTGGAAAAAATTTAAAAAAATTATTTTACAAATACATTATAAATTATACCAAAAACCCGTCATGATAAAATCCAAGATCTATACAATATTTTCCATAATTGCTATTCCCAAGACCAAAAGATAAGGACAACAATATCTAAACTTCAACCCTCAAATATGGTTTTAATCTTTGTTTGAGAAGAATGAAAATGGGTTATCATGGTGATAATCTCTCATGGTTACAAAATAATATAAAAAAAAACCCCGATTTAGTGGGTAGGCGTGGTTAGAAAACTTTTATAGATAAAATTAATCTTGTCCCGTCATTGCATATTTCTTATTTATTCTCACCCAGATGCAAAGTTAATTCACCAAAATATTTTTTATATTATTTTTATTTTAATAATTTGTTATTAATTTGCTATTTTTTTTAATGATATGTAATTTGATTATTATTTATATGAATTTATTAAAAGTTAAGTTTTCAAAGGAAAAATATAAAATATATAAAATAAAATAAATTTACATAGTATAGTTGGTGAACAAGAAAAAAAAAGAGTTTTGAATAATATTATTATTATTATTTTAATGAATAATTAGTCATAAAATATAACGATTATTTTATACATAGTACATATTTTATAGCCACGTTTATAATATTATGATATGTAAAAACTGTAACGAATTACGATCACGTAGGATTTATATTTTCAAGTAGTAATAATATAATACTCGTAATTAGGGCTTATAAATTATATTTTTAGTTAGTGAGAGTTGGAGATTAAGTGAAGTTTTGGAAGTTTGAGAGTCATTAAAATAAGTTGTTTAACGCCCGTGATAATATGTATCACGACCATGAATACAAGATTTTAGTTAGCAGTTGTGATGAGGTTCTTCACGATCTTAGAGAAGTGGTTCACACCTGTGAAAGATTACTCACGACTCATTCCTTTAAATCTGCTCCTCACTCCCTGTTAATAACCTAACATGCCATTTGCATCTTCTTCTTCCTCCAGAACCCTTCTTCATCCATTTTTGAAGCTTGGAGAGAATTTGTTTCAATAGAGAAAGTTAAAGAGAAAAGTGAGAGAAAGAGCTTGTCAGCTTTGAAGGAAGAGCTCGATTTTCATGTTTCTGAATTTTGGTTCAAGTTCCAGAGGCTAAAAGGACATTTTTCATTTTGCTAGGATATGGTAAATGAGCTGGAAAACCATTTTAAGGGAGAGAACAAGCTTGAAGAACTCAAGCTTTAGCTAATATCCATCATACGTATAAAGTTTATACATAACAACCTCTTAACCTTAATCTTGCATTTATATGTTGGTGTGACTTAAATGTATGTTAGTATGATCTTTGGTTAATGAAATCTATGATATTTCGGGTTGATATGCATGATGGGAGTTTTTATGTTAAATGACTATTTTGAGATGTTAGAGTAATTATTTTGGTTAATATAGATGATTATAAAGTATATGGTTATGATAAATGGCTGAAATACGTAATAGAGTGTTGATAGGGTGTCTGATATTGATCGACTGTAGAGAATATTGCATATGAGAGAAGTATGAAATATGATGCTCTGTTTTCTGGAAAAATTTATAGATTCATGATCGTGAACGTTGGGTTCACGGGCGTGAAGGTCATGAAAATAAACTTTGTTGCTGAAGCAAAACTGTTCATGGGGCAGCTTCATGGTTGGATTCACGCTTGTGAAAGGGTGATCATAGTCGTAAACGTGTGATGATTCACAGGTTGAATCACGGTTTGATTCACGGGTAAACTATATGTGAATTAGTATTTCACAGCCGTGAAATGTTGTTCATGGGCGTGAAGCTAATTAACATGAAAATCTTGTATGCTTGCTTATGAATCAAAGTTGATTCGTCGTGAGGTGGTACACATTTGTTGTAAGATTATAACATGCTATGCAAATGCGTGTTATGGCATAATGAATGTGAATTATTGTAAATGAGATAAATGTTTAAGCCCAATACTCTAACTAGGACTAGAGTTAGGATAGATAACATGTCATTGAGGGGAGTTTGTACTGACTGACCTAAGTTGGTCATGATCGAGATTCTTTAAAGGCCAAGAGGCAAGCAATGAGAGCTTTCTCAATTGATTTATATGCGGACTCTTTTCCTCAAACATGTATTTTGGAAAGCTTAGGCAGGTGTCGTAAGGGCTCCGGTGAGAGCTGTAGATTACCCATATCCATTTTAGTCTAGTTGTGAGTAAGGTGAATAACGGTAAAATAATTAACTATATTTTAGTGTGATATACACTTGTATGATTTTTGGTAATTGCGTGATATGTCATGTTCGATGTGAATATAGTGTATGAGATTATGATGATATGTCATGTAGTGGGCTAATGCATGTGCTGCTTCGAGGTAAGTCAATATGGCAGGGTTGGTAAGTATCTCATGCATATTTTTATTTGTCATATAGTGTGTTTGCATATTATATGTATCACGAGGCACGAGTTGCTTAGCGTATGAGCTTTTCATACTTAAGTTTGGAGCTTAGAAGAGGAGTGACAGAGGAGGAAGCCTAGTGATCTGAGCCAAATATATACACTTAAGGTGGGTGATACACTGTTGTAATTTTTGGTTGCTTTGTGGTCTTGGATAGTTATAAGTGTACATGCTTTGTATTTTTCTAAATGTCATATAATTTTATAACTATCTTTTTTGTATACACTTAGGGCTAGTAATTGCCCTTTGTTATTGTATTGAAATCTTCTAATGATGTTTTATATTTTTAATGACCATAATGCATTAAAGTTTTTAAATTATGGTGTTTTAAATCATGTGCATCATAACATCCTTTGGTATAATTGGATTTAATTATAATTATATTGAAGGGTGTTACATTTAGTAGTATTAGAGCTTAGGTTTAGGCAGTTCAAAACCTAGGTGGGATGGGTGTATCACTACGAGTGTTATCATGTATGACTCTGATGTGGGATATTCTCTATTGATGTGTAGGCTAAAGAGCAAGTATGGTGATCGAACCATATGTTGCGACTAAGAGTAATAGTCCTCAAGACATAGAGTGTCAGAATTAGCCGAGCCAAGCTAGTGTGCAAGGGCCAACTGACACACCTCCTTTACAGCAACTGATGGCTGGTCAGACGGATCAGACTCATGATCCTCTGATGTAGAATCTTGCTGTAGTAGTTGGTGCAGGCTATATCGCTGCCACCTCCTCCTTCACTGCCTAGGCATAAATCATAGATTGATAGGCTTCATAAGTATAGGGCCACCGATTTTACATGCAAGAGGGATGATGATCCCGAGGCTGCAGAGTACTAGTTGAAAAAGACTGAAAGGGTTTTTGAAGAGCTTGAGTGCACCAAAGAGCACAAAGTTAGGCATGCTATTTCACTTATCCATGAGCATACCTACGATTAGTGGAAGTCTATTTTTTAGAAGCAGCATACTTTAGAGCAACTTACATGGGTTTTTTATGTGGCTAAATTCAAGAAATAGTATGTTCTAAAAGTGTACATTGATAAGAAGAAGAAAGAGTTCTTGAACCTACAACAAGGGAGTATGATTGTGATAATGTATGAGAAATAGTTCATTAGACTGAATAGGTATGCATTTGGAAGTATAGGGGATGAAACAGATAAATGCCATCAATTTGAGGATGGTTTGAGAGACGAGATCGGGGTTCGTGTACTTTCATTCCAGTTGGAGGACTTTTTAAAGTTGGTGTTTACTGCCATCAGTATTGAAAAGAGGATTCAGTTGACGAGACTAGAGGATGCATCTAGGAAAGACTTCAAGGGGTCAGCTTATAATTCCACATAAACATCGAGCAAGAAAGCTTGCATCGGTTCTGGATCCTTCCAGTCTAGAGGATAATGTCAAGATCGAGAACATTCAGGGTATACTAGACAGACACCATCATTAGGAGTAGTTTCGGCAGCTACTAGTAGTCAGCCCTAGATGCGGAGAGAGGCAGCACATGAGTGTTCATCATGTGGTCAGAAATACCAAGGAGAGTGATGAGGACCCTGAGGAACCTGCTACATGTATGGGTCTCAAGACCATTATACGAGAGATTGTCCTTTACCGATGGTTGAGGCTCCCACTCAAACTTACTATTCGGTGTCGACACAAACTAGGGGATGAGAACATGCCAATTCAGATAAAAGTGGATCTAGATCGATCGTACCAAAGACAATGAACAAGTTAGGACTTGATCAAATTACCTTTCCATGAGTATAATGCTATCCTAGGTATGGATTGGTTATCTCGGCAGGGTGCAGTGGTAGACTGCATAAGGAAGATAATGGAGTTTAGAACTCCTAAAGGAGATATTATGGTAATTCAGGGTGAGAGATCCTTACAGCCGTCAAGGGTCATCTTTGTGATAAAGGCTCAGAAAATGATCAAAAAACAGTGTGAAGTCTACTTTGCTCATGTGGTTGACACTAGGAGGGGAAGACCAGACCTTATGGATGTTTCGATGGTAGAGGAATTCCCAGATGTGTTTATAGATGATTTGCTATGGTTACCTCCTAAAAGAGAGATAAAATTCTCAATTGAGCTTACTTTGGATGTAACTCCTATATTAGTGGCACCATATCATATGGCTCTATAAAAAATGAAAGAGTTAAGGGCATAGTTACATGAACTATTGGATAAGGGCTTCATCAGACCGAGTGTATCTTTATTGGGTGCACCAATGTTGTTCATTAAGAAGAAAGACTGGTCTATGAGGTTGTGCATATACTATATGCAATTGAATAGGGTGATCGTTAAGAACTGGTATTTGTTACCACATATTGATGATATCTTCAATTAGTTGAGAGGCACATTAGTATTCTCTAGGATTGATTTGAGATCAGAATACCATCAATTGAGAATCAAGGCGGGTGTGTAGAGAAGATAACTTTCTGAACTAGATATGGTCACTATGAGTTTTTGTTTATGCCTTTTGGGTTGACCAACGCTCTGCCAATTTTTATGAATTTGATGAATAGGATCTTAAGACCATATATGGATTAGTTTTTTGTGATTTTCATAGACAATGTCTTAGTGTATTCAATAAGCAAGAATGAACATGAGTAACACTTGAGAACAGTCTTGCAGACTCTTAGGGAGCAGAAGTTATATGCTAAGCTCTCTAAGTGTGAGTTTTGGTTAGATAAGGTTACCTTTCTCGGCCATTTGATATTGGCTGATGGGATTCTAGTGGATCCAGGCAAGATTGAAGAGATCTGGATTGGAAAACACCATGAAATGTTACCGAAATTAGAAGTTTTCTCGATTTAGTAGGATACTATATAAGGTTAGTTAAGGGATTTTCTATGGTAGCTTCTCTGTTGACTAGGTTATTGTGGCAAGATATCAAGTTCAAATGGATAGACAAGTGCCATAATAGTTTCAAACATCTTAAGAGTCTTTTAAAAGAAGCTTCAGTATTGACACATCCAATTCTAGACTGGGAATATATTGTTTAGAGTGATGCATCACACAACATATTGGTTTACGTGTTAATGCAGGAAGGAAAAGTTATCGCTTATGCATTTAGATAGTTGAAACCTCATGAGAAGAATTATCTAATGCTCGATTTAGAGTTGGTAGCGATTATCTTCACATTAAAGATTTAACTTCATTATCTATATGAAGAAGTGTTACATCCTCATATATCACAAGAGTGTAAACTATCTTTCTAGACAGTGGGATTTAAATTTGAGGAAGAGAAGATGGTTATAGTTGATAAAGGATTACAACTGTGTGATTGATTATCATTCAAAAAAGGCTAATGTGGTGGTTAATGCAGTTAGTAGAAAGACGTTGGCAGAGTTGCATATCCTATTGATCTTGGATCAAGAGATTAGAGAGGTACATAAGCTTGATGGCAAGATAGTAGAACTGGTTGAATTGGTCTCTAAGGGGGGAAAGACCAAGTTTTACGATTGGGTGAGATGACAGTTTGTGCTACCATAACAGAGTATGTGTGCCAGATAGTTCTGAGTTGAGATAGAAGATCTTGAGAAAGGCTCATGAGACAAAATTTGAAATGCACCCAGGAAGCAATAAAATATATCAGAATCTGAAATAGAAGTATTGGTGGATAGGAATGAAAAAGGACATTACAAAGTTCATAACTAGATATCTTACATGCTAGCAGGTGAAGGCCGAACATTAGGTACCTTCAGGGTTGTTGCAGCAGATTACAATTCCGGAGTAGAAATGGGAGAGAATCACTATGGATTTTGTGATTAGTCTGCCTTTAACATTGAGGAAGTACAATATCGTTTTGGTGATAATGGATAGGTTAACAAAGTCAGCTCACTTCTTACCTATTTGAAGAGACTATATGTTGAAAAGGTTGGCAGAGTTATATTTGAATGAGATAATGTGTCTTCATAGAGTTCCAGTCTCCATCATTTCCGATCGAGATCTGCAGTTCATATCTCAATTTTGAGGTAGTTTACAACGAGCTTTGGGTACCAAACTCAATTTCAACATGGCTTTCTATTCTCAGACAGATGGTCAGTCAAAGAGAGTTATTCAAATCTTGGAAGACATGATGAGAAGTTGTGTGATTGAGTTTGAGGGAAGTTAGGATAGATATCTATCGTTAATGGAGTTCGCCTACAACAACAATTATCAGTCCAATATCCAGATGACACCTTATGAGGTACTTTATGGTAAAAAGTATCAAACACTATTATGTTTGACCAAGCTTAGAGAGAAAGCTAATAGAGCTAGATCTGGTACAAGAGACAAAATAGAAAGTGAAGATCATTAGAGATCAACTAAAAGCAGCTTCCGACATATTGAAATCTTATGCAGACCTTAAGAGAAAGGATGTGGAGTACTTAGTGAGAGACAAGGTGTTTCTCAAAGTATCTCTGTAGATGAAGGTTCTCAGATTTGAGAAAAAAGACAAGTTGAGCCCTAAGTTCATTAGACCTAATAAGACATTGAGAGGATCAGACCAATTGCATACAAACTCGTTTTACTATTAGAGTTGAGTAGGATATACAATATCTTCCATGTATCCATGTTGAGAAGGTATTAGTCAAATCCTTCTCACATCATCCTAGCTGAGAGCATATAGTTGAGACCATATTTGACTTACAAAGAAGAATAAGTTGAGATCTTAGCTCAAGAAGTTAAGGAGCTCAGAAACAAATGAGTACTGTTAGTGAAAATTTTATGGAAGGGCCATACTATTGAAGAAGCAACTTAAAAAAATGAGAAAGTATTGAGGGCACAATATCCTCAATTGTTCTGAGACATCATGATAGGTAATTTCGAGGATGAAATATCCTAAGGGGAAGAGAAATGTAATGCCCGTAATTAGTTCCCATAAATTATGTTCTTGGTTAGTAAGAGTTGGGGATTAAGTGAAGTTTTGTAAGTTTGAGAGTTACTGAAATTAGTTATTTCACATATGTGACAATGGGTGTCATAATCATGAATATCAGATTTTAGTTAGCACCTACGATGAGGTTCTTCACAACCGTAAAGAAATGGTTCACGCTCGTGAAAGATGAGTCATGATCATGAAACCTGGACAGTATGGGCAGGTGAGGCAGCCATATTTTCCTTTCTGTCATTCCTTTAAATCAACTCTCCACTCTTTGTTAACTAACCTAACACGCCATTTGCATTTTTTTCTTCTTCTAAAACCCTTATTCCTTCATTGTTAAAGCTTGGAGAGACCTTGTTTCAATAGAGAAAGTGAGAGAGAAGAGTGAGAGAGGGAGCTTGTGAGCTTTGAGGGAAGAGTTTGATTTTTATATTTCTGAATTATGGTTCAAGTTCCAAAGGCAAAAATGACATTTTTCATCTTACTAGGATCTCATAGAGGAGCTAGGAGTCCATTTCAAGGGAGAGGACAAACATAAAAAGCTCAAGTTTTAGCTAATCTCTATCTTAGGTGTAAGGTTTGTACATAACAACCTCTCAAGCTTAATATTGCATTTGTATATTGGTCTGATTTTAATGCATATCAGTATAATCTTTGATTAATAAAATCTATGATATTTTGGATTGATATGCATGATAGGAGTTTTGATGTTAAATGATTGTTTTTAGATGTTAGAGTAATTATTTTAGTTAATATAAATGATTAGAAAGTATATGGTTGTGATAAATGCCTAAAATGCATACTGGAATGTTGATAGGGTGGCTGACATTGGTCAACCGTAGAGAATATTGCATGTGAGAGAGGTATAAAATATGGTGCTATATTTTCTAGAAAACTTTTCAGATTCTCGTCCGTGAACTGTGGGTTCTAGGCATAAATATCGTGAAAATGAACTTTGTTGCTGAAGCAGAACTGTTCATGAGTAGCTTCACAGTTGAGTTTACGGTGTGAAGGGTGAATGTGTAATGATTCACAGGTTGAATCATGGTTTGGTTCATGGGTAAACGACTTGCGAAGTAGTGTTTCATGGGCGTGAAATGTTGTTCATGGGTATGAAGTTGCTTAACTTGAAAATCTTATATGCTTGCTTGTGAATCAAAATTGATTACTCGTAAGGTGGTACACCTTTGTCGTAAGATTATAGTATGCTATGAGAATGGATGTTATGGCATGATGAATGTGAATTATGGTAAGTGAGATAAATATTTAAGCCCAATACTCTGACTAGGACTAGAGTTAGGATAGATGATATATCATTAAAGGGAGTTTTGTACCAAGTGACCTAGGTTGGTCATGATCGAGATTTTTTGAAGGCTAAGAGGTAAGCAATGAGAGCTTCCTCAGTTGGTTTATATGTAGACTCATGTTCTTAGATAGGTATTCTGAAAAGCTCAGGAAGATGTCTTGAGAGCTCTAATAAGAGTCGTAGATTACCTGTATCCATTTTACTCTAATTATGAGTAAGGTGGACAAATGTAAGATAATTAACTCTATTTAAGTGTGATATACACTTGTATGATTTCTTGTAATTGCTTGATATATCATGTTTGATATAAATATCGTGTATGAGATTATGATGGCATGTCATGTAGTGGGCTATTGCATATGCGGCTTCGAGGTAAATTGTTATGGTAGGGTTGTTAAGTATCTCATGGATATTTTTATTTGTCATATGGTGTCTTTGCATGTTATTATGTACCACTGGACAAGAGGTTTTTAGTGTATAGATTTTTCATATGTAGGTTTGGAGCTTAGAAGAGGAATGACTGAGGAGGACACCCAGTGATCAGAGCCAATGATATACAATTGGGGTGAGTGATACACTATTGTGCTTTTTAGTTATTTTGTGGGCTTGGGTAGTTATAAGTGTACATGTTTTGTATTTTCTAAAGGTCATGTAACTTTATAATTATCCGTTTTGTATACGCTTAGGGCTAGTAATTGCCCATTTGTTATTATATTGAAATCTTCTAATAATATTTTATGTTTTTAAAAATTCGTTATGGTCATAATGTATCAAAGTTTTTAAATTATAGTAATTTGAATCATGTGTATCGTAGCATCTTTTGCTGTAATTGAGTTTAATTTTAAATATATCGAATAGTGTTACAATTAATAATAATAATAATAATAATAATAATAATAATAATAATAATAATAATAATAATAATAATAATAATAATAATAATAATAATAATAATTTCTCCTAAGGTCTGACCTATTATATTAGCATCCCCATTAGGGTCAAAAATTATACGACTGACCCCTTTTTTGATTTATCTTTGTTAAACAATGTAGTTTTTTTACTAAATTTTTAGACATTTACTGTTAGTCAAAAAAATATCATCTTTTGCTTAAAAAAGTACTATTACAATATGTCAAATATTAGAAAGTAAATAATAATTTTATTTTTGTCATTTTACTACAACCTGATGTCTTAATAATAAAAAAATCTAACAGAAATACATATTAGTATAATATAATAAAATAAATGGGCCGATCATAAAAATTTTGAAATAATACTAGTATAATAAGTTAAATCTTAGCAGATAAAGAATAATTTTATTCAACAACGACAACAATAATAAATTCATAAATAAATACATAACAAAGATAATGTTAATAATTCAAATGATTAATAGTAACATAAAAAAATTAAACTATCAGAGGTGGAGCTTCATGAGGGCATAACCCCCCCCCCCCCCAAAATTTTAAAACTTTCTTATATATAATATAATTAATATTTCTCATATAATTTAAATATTTAACCCTAAAAATTTGGACTTAAGCTTCATCACTATATACTATATAATCAGTATATATATATACTAAATAAAAGAATGAAAAGGTTGTAAATATCCTATGGTTTACTTTTTCTTAATAGGATCTCTATCTTTTTAAGAAGATGTTGAACCTTGAAAGGTATTTCCATCATTTTGATGCTAACAAATAAAATAGTAATATTGTATTTAACATGTTTTCTAAGTCTATTGAACAGGGTATGGAATATGATAGCAAGAATGGAGAATGGAAGATTAATCTTAAAAAGATAATATTGAAGAAATGGCAAGTTCATGCCCGTGACCTTATGTGTCACACTCGTGATGAAGTCTAGCGCCAACAAACCAACATTTAAAGTTCATGACCATGAAAAAAGATAGCAACCGTGAATGAACATTTCAGTCACGCTCCTGAAGAAATGTCACGGCCATGAAAAGACATGACAAATTCTTCTAGAGAGTTTCACGACCAAAGTCACAATTTGGACCATGGCTTGGAAGGATGTCATGCCTGTGAAGATAAAATATCACGCCTGTGAACAAACATTTCAAAACCTTCCAGAATGCTTCATGGCCAAGGTCACCACTCAAGTCATGACTTGGAAGAACAGTCACGACCGTGACACACATAGTCACGACCGTGAAACATGAAAGAGAAACATGTTAGACGCGATTATTAGGGTTAGTACAATGACTAGTTTCATAGTAAATGCATTCTAACGGCTATAATTTGCTATGGAAGTATAAATACAGGTCATTTATGCATCCAGAATAACAAGGGAATAATGGAGAACAAGAGAACAATAGAACAAAATAATAGCAAATATTTTGAATCAAATCTTGTTGTAGGACATTTTGTGCATTTGATATTTTCAAAACAAACATTTATTCTCTGTGAAAATCTTTTTGCTCATCATTTATTGAGCAATAAAGATTTGTAAGTGTTTCTCTTTGTAATCATCTACTCAAGTGAGTTTTGGGTATTTTGGGGTTAAGAGGAGAACACTTGTAAGGGTTAGTTGTGTGAGCCTCTAAAACACAAAGAAAGGTTATTTGTGTGAGCCTGTAAAATACAAGGTAAAAGTTATTTGTGTGAGCATGTAAAATACAAGGAATTGGTTATTGTGTGAGCCATCAAAACACAAGGGATTTCTGGGTTAGGTGTGATCCATTGTTAGAAACACCATAGTTGGGAGTGAGATTGTAAAACTCTATTGTAACCCTTAGTGTATTAGTGAAACTCCCAATCGAGATTGGGGAGAGGAGTATGGTTTGTTAACACCCGAACCTCTATAAAACTTTTTGTGTCATATTCTTCTATCTCTACTAAACTTAATTTTTATTTATGCACTTAAAAGTTAAATTTTTAATCTCCAATTCAACCCCCCTTCTTGGCTCAATATCTGGGCAACAATTGGTATCAGAGCTAAGTCTAGCATCAAAGCCTAAATAGCACCAGTAAAGATCAAGATATGGCCAATGAAGGATTCCAAAGTCTCAAGCCTTACTTTGATGGAGCAAATTATGCTCATTGGAAGTTTCGGATGGAGACATATCTGGATAATGAAGGAATTGAAGTCTGGGATAGTATTCGGAAAGAATGGACACCACCAACTAGAAGAGGAGTTGATGGTGAAGAAGAAATCATGTCAAGAGATGATTGAATAGAGCCTTAAAGAAGAGCCAATTTAAAAAACAAGAAGGCAATGACAATTCTCTCAAGCTCATTATCTATTGAAGAATGTGGCAGGATACAACACTGTTCAACTGCATATAACATGTGGAAAACTATCATGAAGGCAACAAAGCCACATGGGATGACGAAAGCTCTTGAAGTGAAAAAGATGACAATGAAAGTGAAGAGGTCAACCCATGCTTCATGGATATAGAGGATCATGTCTCAGATAAGGTAAGATCACTACACTCATACTCTTTCAATAATGATAGTTGTGATAATGATAGTAATAGTGATGATGATGATGATGATGAGCAAAGCCTAATAGAATCTTTCAATAATGATAGTTGTGATAATGATAGTAATAGTGATGATGATGATGATGATGATGAGCAAAACCTAATAGAAGAATTGAATCTAGAATTAGAGAAATATAGGAGTAAATTCAGTACTATAAAAATAACATTTCTAATTTAAAAATCAAAATGGATGCTTTAGAAAAGGAGAACTTTAAGCTTAAATCTTCTAATGAATCTCTTCAAAAGTCATTAGAAGAATACTCATCAAGACCCTCAACTAAATCCTTGCTTTAAACAAATAATACTTTGAAAAATGAAGTTGAGGAACTTAGAAACTCCATTTCAAAATTTCATAAAGGAAAAGAGAGCTGAGATACTCTCATTGTATCCTAAAGACCACCTTTAATTAGACACGGTCTAGGATTTAAGGACACATCATCATCTTCTCACAAAACTATTTTTGTTAAGTCAAGTGAACCTCACATCTCCACACTTGCTGGAACAACACGAAGGAATAAGTACACTAGACCTTCTATACATAAAAGGAATAATCAAGGATTGGTAAGCCTAAGAAAGAAACCTCAAAAGACTAATCATGCCTTTATGTATAAGAAGCATGTATCTAGAAAAGCACTAATCAATCATGATTGTGCATGCCATTATTCTCAAACTCAGTCTAATAAAATTATGGCATTCAAATACATTGTAAGACCAAAACGCAATTTTAGACCTAAACAGTGTAATTATTGTATGAAAATCGGTCACATAAATAAACATTGTTGGATAAGGAAGGCTCATTGGGAACCTTCATGTGCTAACCCCCAAAGACCCAAGCTCATTTGGGTACCTAAAAATCATACTTGAATTGTGATTCTATAGGTATGACTCAAGTCCACAGTAAACAAAAATTTTTGGCTAGTAGACAGTGGATGCTCAAGGCATATGACAGGAGACAAAGAACTCTTCAATGAAATCAAAAGTATTGATGAAGGTAAACTTACCTTTGGAAACAATGCTAAGGGTAAGGTAATTGACATTGGCTCTATTGGTATTAAAGGTACTACTTTTATTAAAGATGTCTTACTTGTTGATGGCTTGAAACATAACTTATTGAGTGTTAGTCAATTATTTGATAAAGGAAACAAAGTGACCTTTACTTCCAACGAATGTCTTGTAACCTCTAATGATGGTCAAGAGATATTTAAAGGAAATAGAGATGTCAACACTTACATAATAGATTTACACGAAATGTCTAACCATTCTTCTAAGTGTCTTGTGTCTACTAGTGATGAATCTTGGCTGTGGCATAGAAGGCTTGGTCATGCGAACATAGACTTAATTCAAAGCCTCAGCACAGGAGAACTAGTAAAGGGACTGCCAAAAGTCAAATTTGAAAAAGACAAGACATGTGAACCTTGCCAAAGAGGGAAGAAACACAAGTCATCCTTCAAATCCAAAAACATAGTAAGTACCTCAAAACCTCTACAACTCCTGCATCTAGATTTATTTGGACCTACTAGAATTGCAAGCTTAGGAGGTAAACATTATGCCTTTTTCATCGTGGATGATTACTTTAGATTTACTTGGGTAATTTTCTTAGCTCAAAAGAGTGATGCTTTTGAAAATTTCAAAAACTTTGCTAAAAGAGTTCAAAATGAAAAAAAGATATTGCATTTCAAAAATAAGAAGTGAGAATGGAAAAGAATTTGAAAATGAAAACTTTGAAAGTTTATGTCTTGAACATGACATTTCGCAGAATATTTCATCTCCTAGGACACCTCAACAAAATGGGGTAGTTGAAAGAACAAATCGAACTTTAATTGAAATGGCTTGAATAATGCTTAATGAGTATGGTTTACTAACTAACTTTTAGGCAGAAGCCACAAATACTGCTTGTTATATTTCAAATCTAGTTTTCAAAAGACCTCTACTAAACAAAACCTCATTTAAGCTATGGAATGGAAGAAAAGCCCTTGATATCATACTTTAGAGTATTTGGATGCAAGTGCTTCATATTGAATGCCAAGGACAACCTTGGAAAATTTTCCTCTAAATCTGATGAAGATATCTTTTTAGGATATTTTATAACTAGCAAAATATATAGAGTATTTAACAAAAAGTCATTAATTGTTGAAGAATCTATGCATGTTGTTTTTAATGAATCTAGTAGACTTGATCTTGTGAAAGGTAATGTTCTTGATGATGTTGTAGGAACCATGGAAAGACTTGATCTTTAAAATAGAAAAGAAGAAAATGATCAAGAAAATTCACATCAAGATGATTCTCTATCTCAAGCTTAAGAAGAAAACAGGCAAGAGCTCCCAAAGGAATGGAGATTGACAAAAGATCATCCCAAGGAGCAAATCATTGGTGATCGTTCAAGGGGAGTAAGTACTAGATCTCATTTCAAACATTTAGCTTCTGACCTTGCTTTTATTTCTCAAATTAAGCCTAAAAATATTGATGAGGCTCTTAATGATGAAAGTTGGGTGATTGCAATGCAAGAGAAACTCAACCAATTTGAGAGAAGTAAGGTATGGACCTTAGTACCTAGACCCAAGGATCATCAAATTATAGGTAGCAAATGGGTATTTAGAAATAAATTAGATGAACAAGGTTCAATAACTAGGAATTAGACTAGATTAGTTGTAAAAGGGTATAATCAGGAAGAAGGAATAGATTATGATGAGACTTATGCTCCTGTAGCTAGATTATAAGCCATAAGAATACTTTTAGCATATGCATGCCACATGAATTTCAAACTCTTTCAAATGGATGTAAAAAGTGCATTTTTAAATGGTTATATAGAAGAAAAAGTTTATGTAGAACAACCACCAGGTTTTGAACCTATGATTTGCCAAATCATGTTTTTAAACTTTCAAAAGCTTTATATGGTTTGAAACAAGCCCCAAGAGCTTGGTATGAAAGACTAAGTTCTTTTCTTTTAGAAAATAACTTTACAAAGGGGAATGTTGACACTACATTATTCATTAAAAAGTATAAGTATGATATTCTAATTGTTCAAATTTATGTTGATGATATCATATGTGGGTCTACTAATGAATTGCTTTGTCAAGAATTTGCTAAGTGTATGACTAGGTAATTCGAAATGAGCATGATGGGTGAGCTTAAATATTTCCTTGGTCTACAAATAAAACAAGGCAATGAGGGCATATTCATCAACAAATCCAAATATGCTAAAGACTTACTTAAGAAATTTGGAATGGAAGGATGCAAGAATGCCAAGACTCCAATGAGCACATGAACAAAATTGAACAAGGATGAAAAGGGTAAGAGCATTAATGAAAATCTCTGTAGATGTATGATCATATCACTTTTATATCTTATTGCTTCTAGACCCGACATAATGTATAGTGTATGCTTATGTGCACGATTTCAATCATGTCCAAAATAGTCTCATTTAAATGCAGTAAAAAGAATTCTAAAATATTTACATGGCTCATTGCATCTAGGTTTGTGGTATCCTAGAAATTAATCCTTTTACATTATAGGATATTCAGATGCTAATTATGTTGGTAGTATTTTAGATATAAAAAGTACTTCAGGTACTTGTCACTTTATTGGAGAGTGCTTAGTTTCTTGGTTTAGCAAGAAACAAGTTTCAGTTGCTCTTTCTACCGCTGAAGCGGAGTATGTAGCAGCAGGATGTTGTTGTATATAAATCATTTGGATGAAACAACAACTTAAGGATTATGGTCATAGTATGAACCATATACCTATTAGATGTGACAGTACAAGTGCTATAAATCTCTCTAAGAATCTTATTCAATATTCTAGAAGTAAGCATATTGACATTAGACACAATTTTATTAGAGATCATATTCAATATGGAGATGTTATATTGGAATTTATAAGCATAAATAATCAATTGGCAGATATCTTCACTAAGTCTCTAAATGAGGAAAGATTTAATTTCATAAGAAGAGAGCTTGGTATGATTGATGGATTAACTTTGTGATTGCCAAATTGCCTAACCTTGATTGATAACTTTGATTTTTGTCTCATCTTACTAAGGTAGCTAATTTGATGGAAATATGTGTTATAAGGGATAGAATCTTCCTAGAAATGCTTTAGTCTTGTTTTAGACTTAATTTTATTTATTGAGAATTTTAGGCAATTCACGCCCGTGACATATGTTCACGACCGTGAACTAAATCGCCAAAAGAACCAGTAGCTTTCACGACTTGCTTCACGACATAATTCATGGCTTAAAGTAGTGAAAACTATGTTTCACGACTACAACCTTTTTCAATCACCCACATGAAACCCTTTGTTGATGCCCGTGATGCTTTTTCGTGACCGTGAACATTTCCACCAAAAACTTACAGAAGCATTTATGCTTTGTGTCACGTTTTGGTTCACGATCACAAGTAGTGAAGTTTAACACTTCACGCCCATGACTCATTTTTCACCATCGTGATAGTTCATCATTCACGCTTGTGACCTTTAAATGTCATGATCGTGATCAATTTCACGCCTTTCTTCACGGGTAGAGTATCTTTTCAGCAAACCGTGAACACGACACTTCACGCCAGTGAAGATGTTGGCTATATAACAATCCTGCTGTTATTTTTCACATTCCAACTCTCCAACTTCTCTCAACTGCCCTCATTTATCAACATTAGTGTCATATTGATGATTCCGGCCCCCTAGCCACTAATTGCATCTATAAATATCCTCAAAAACCTCTTACGTCATCAGAAATCATATCTCCTTAGGGTTTACTCAAAATTTCTGTCAAACTTTTCCACTCTTCAAAAGTTTCATTCTTTCAATCAAGATGGAAACCGGTTCATCCAAGGGTACTAGGAAGAAATCTCATACTCCAAAAAGGTACACGGATTACCTTATGAACATCATTCCAGAGCATTGCCATCCTAGATACTCTGTACTCAAGAAAAGGCCACTCTTTTCCTCAAGATCATTTGAGTGGTAAACCATTCATTCTCTCAGCCTCGAGACAACTATGACAGAACAACTTTAGGCCTGTCATCTGAAGGAATTTGTTGATATCCATCAACCAACTCTGAGGGAGCCAACCTTAGAGTTTCTGAGGACTTTGCAAGTATCTCCCATTGGCATGGTGAAGTTCCAATTATACAAGCATCTGAACACCCTCTCTTCCACAGATTTTGGAGATTTATTTAACCTTCCCTCTGATGGCATCCTGAATGACAGTGAAGTGGAGTTTGATGCTACTCAGGCATGGACTCACTTTGGTCTTGATTGCAGCTGGGATGTCAAAAAGACGAAGAGCACTCACCTTCAATCCCCAGTGCACAAGTATTTGCATAGGTTTATGACCTATATCATCTTTTCCAGAGGAGACAGCAATGGCACAATCCGAAAGTCAGAGCTTTTTTCCTGGAGATGGCACGAAGAGGCCTTATAGTGGCATTATCTCGATGGTTTGCGAACCATCTCTTGTCAATTTCCACCAAGCATTCCAGAGACATTATGATTGGTGGGTACGTGACCCACATTGCCTTGAAGCTTGGATACTTAAAGCTGGATGAACATCACTTCAATCTCATCCCAGGGCATCCTCAAGACCGACTGGATGTCGAGTCCTTCATCAAGATGGGAGCGGCTATTCGAATAGTGTTTGAGAACAACATCTACTACCGCTTCACCAACACTACTGGAGAAAGCATTTGGGAAGATAATGACTCGGAGGACTTCAAAGCTGGCCTCCAAGGAATCCAGCAGAGGAAGAGGGCTCCAGTTGAGGTGGCACCTCCAGAGGTTGAGCAGGACATCAAAAAATCCTCTGCCTCCACACCAAGTGGTTGACCTCTTGGCACCACGGTTTGAGCAGTTGCAGGCTTCGATGGATGAGAGGTTAGATAACCTCAAGGACTTCATGGAGTCTCGGATGGACAGCTTCGAGGCGGAAGTTGCTCATCTTAGAGATAGGATGTCTGGCTAGATGTTAGGCTAAATGTTTATGTTAGCCTTGTTATGCTTATTTGTTGTAGGAAATTCTATTTTCCTTTTAGACTTTTTAATCTCTTTTTTACTTGTCTTTTAAAATTAATATATTTGTTTTTGTTTTCCATTGTGTTTTATTTTTTTTTATATTCTTTTTATTGATGACAAAAGGGGGAAAACCTAGCAATATATTGTTTAAAGATAAGTGCAATACTTAATTTTGAATCAAAATGGAGAACCTAGCAATATATTGTTTAAAGTTAAGTGCAATACTTAAATTTTGATTCAAAATGAATATGCAAGTATGCAAATGAGCTTTATACACCTTAAAATATATCTTAAGTATACTTTGCATATACCTTGATGCAAGTTACATGAATGAATATGCACTTGATATACTCTGAATATAACTTAAATATACTTCATGCTTTAAAGAAAATTTTGGTATACATTGGATATACTTTACATATAACTTGCATATACTTAAGACTAGGAAGTATATTATGATGCTACACTTCATCATTCTTTACAATTCTTGCACTTCAGCATTCTTTATCCTAAGCATCTTTTGAGGGGGAGACTTCTCAAAAGCACATATTGCTAGATTATTTGTCACCATAAAAAGGGGGAGATTATTGAACCTTGAGGGGTATTTCCATCATTTTGATGCTAACAAATAAAATAGCAATATTGTATTTAACATACTTGTTTTCTAAGTCTATTGAACAGGGTATGGAAAATGATAGCAAGAATGGAGAATGGAAGATTAATCTTAAAAAGATAATATTGAAGAAATAGCAAGTTCACGCCCATGACCTTATGTGTCACACCCGTGATGAAGCCTAGCACCAACAAACCAACATTTAAAGTTCACGGCCATGAAAAAAGATACAACAATTAATGAATATTTCAGTCACACTTGTGAAAAAATGCCATGCCTGTGAAACGACATGAAAAATTCTTCCAAAGAGTTTCACGACCAAAGTCACCACTTGGACTATAGCTTGGAATGATGTCACGCTCGTAAAGATAAAATGTCACGCCCGTGAACAAACATTTCAAAACCTTCCAAAATACTTCACAGCTAAGGTCACCACTCAAGTCACGGCTTGGAAGAACAGTCACGACCGTGACACACATAGTCATGACCGTGAAACATGAAAGAGAAACATGTCAGACGCAATTATTAGGGTTGGTGCAATGACTAGTTTCATATTAAATGCATTCTAACGGCTATAATTTGCTATGGAAGTATAAATGCAAGTCATTTATGCATCCAGAATAACAAGGGAATAAAGGAGAACAAGAGAACAAGATAATAGCAAATATTTTGAATCAAATTTTGTTGTAAGCCATTTTGTGCATTTGATATTTTCAAAACAAACATTTATTCTTTGTGAAAATATTTTTGCTCATCATTTATTGAGTAATAAAGATTTGTAAGTGTTTCTCTCTGTAATCATCTACTCAAGTGAGTTTTGGGTATTTTAGGGTTAAGAGTAGAACACTTGTAAGGGTTAGTTGTGTGAGCCTATAAATCACAAAGAAAGGTTATTTGTGTGAGCCTATAAAATACAAGGAAAAGGTTGTTTGTGTGAGCCTTTAAAACACAAGGTAAAGGTTATTTGTCTGAGCCTGTAAAATATAAGGAATTGGTAATTGTGTGAACCATCAAAATACAAGGGATTTCTGGGTTAGGTGTGATCCATTGTTAGAAACACCATAGTTGGGAGTGAGCTTGTAAAACTCCATTGTAACACTTAGTGTATTAGTGAAACTCCCAATCAAGATTAGGGAGAGGAGTAGAGTTTGTTAACACCCGAATCTCTATAAAAATTCTTGTGTCATATTCTTCTATCCGTAATAAACTTAATTTTTATTTCTGCACTTAAAAGTTAAATTTTTAATCTCCAATTCAACCCCCCCTTCTTGGCTTAATATCTGGTATCAAGCTAAGTCTAGCATCGAAGCCTAAACAGCGCTAGTAAAGATCAAGATATGGCCAATGCAGGATTCCAAAGACTCAAGCCTTACTTTGATAGAGCACATTATGCTCATTCGAAGTTTCAGATGAGACATATCTGGATAATGAAGGAATTGAGAAGTTTGGGATAGTATTCGGAAAGAATGGACACCACCAACTAGAAGAGGAGTTGATGGTGAAGAAGAAATCCTGTCAAGAGATGATTGGACAGAGCCTCAAAGAATTGTAAATTTCAAAAACAAGAAGACAATGACAATTTTCTCAAGCTCATTACCCATTGAAGAATGTCACAGGATAGAACACTGTTCAACTGCATACAACATGTGGGAAACATTGGAAAACTATCATGATGGCCACAAAGCCACATGGGATGACGAAAGCTCTTCAAGTGAAAAAGATGATAATGAAAGTGAAGAGGTCAACCTATGCTTCATGGCTATAGAGGATCATGTCTCGGATAAGGTAAGATCACTACACTCATACTCTTTCAATAATGATAGTGTGAGCCATCAAAACACAAGGGATTTCTGAGTTAGGCGTGATCCATTATTAGAAACACCATTATTGGGAGTGAGCTTGTAAAACTTCATTGTAACACTTAGTGTTTTAGTGAAACTCCTAATCGAGTTTCGGGAGAGGAGTAGGGTTTGTTAACACTCGAACCTCTATAACATTTCTTGTGTCATATTCTTCTATCCCTACTAAACTTAATTTTTATTTCCGCACTTAAAAGTTAAATTTTTATCTCCAATTCAATCCCCCTTCTTTTTGCTCATCATTTATTGAGCAGTAAAGATTTGTAAGTGTTTCTCTCTATAATCATTTATTACTCAAGTGAGTTTTGGGTATTTCTGGGTTAAGAGTAGAACACTTGTAAGGGTTAGTTGTATAAGCCTTTAAAACACAAAGAAATGTTGTTTGTGTGAGCCTGTAAAACACAAGATAAAGGTTGTTTGTGTGAGCCTGTAAAATACAAGGAATTGGTTACTGTGTGAGCCATCAAAACACAAGGGATTTCTGGGTTAGGCGTGATCCATTATTAGAAACACCATAGTTGGGAGTGAGCTTGTAAAACTCCATTGTAACACTTAGTGTGTTAGTTAAACTTCCAATCGAGTTTGGGGAGAGGAGTAGGGTTTATTAACACTCGAACCACTATAACAATTCTTGTGTCATATTCTTCTATCCATACTAAACTTAATTTTTATTTCCGCACTTAAAAGTTAAATTTTTAATCCCCAATTCAACCCCCTTCTTGGCTCAATATCTGGGCAACAGAAGAAAATAGAAAAATTAAAAATTAAACAAATCAAAGTAGGTTGTACAAAAACCAAAAACCGAATCAAATCAAATTGAATTCAGTCTAGTCAGTTTAGTTAGTTAGGTTTTTAGTTTAATTTGTTTAGTCTGTTATGAATATTTGTATTTAATCAATTCAGTTCGGTATTAATGTTGAAAAACCAATTAAATTGAACCAACTGAAATTATATATATTATAAATTTTATAGCAACTGATTCTAATTTTTAGACTAAAGAAAATATATTTTATTTTATGGTAATGTATTTTTATTAATGGAAGTTGATAAAGTTATAGGTTATGGAAATTTATCATAATTTATGTCATTATATTTTAATTTATAGTAAATTATAAAGTTATATTAATTGATTATAATTTATATATGATAATTGATAAAGTTACTTACATATAATTTATAATAATTAATAAAGCTAACATCGATGGATTCTAATTTATTCTAATATATATAAAATATAGAAATAATTAGAATTTATTTAAATTAATTAATTTTTAAAACCGAATTGAATCAAATCAAAATATTTAGATTCAGTTATTTCAAATATAAATCAATTCTGATTGATTTATGTTAATTCGGTTCAATTTTAAACCAATTTGTTAAACCTTGAGGGGTATTTCTATCATTTTGATGATAACAAATAATATAGCAATATTGTATTTAACATACTTGTTTTTATAACTATATTATACAAGACATGGATTAAAATAGCAAGAATGGAGAATTGGAAGAATAATGCTTGAGAGACAAAATTCAAGTAGTAGCATGTTCACTGTCGTGACTATATGAGTCACTCCTGTGAAGGAAGCTAACCGTTACCAAAACCAACATTTGAAGTTCACAGCAATGAAGAAAAAACAAACCGTGAAGTGGGCATTTGAGTCACCCTTGTGTAGATTTATGCAATTTCATCCAGAGAGCTTCACGACCAGAGTCACCACTTGGATCACGGCTGGGAAGCTTGTCACGCCCGTGAATGGGTATGTCACTCCCGTGACTCTATATGTCAAAACATTCCAGAGAGTTTCACGACCAAGGTCACCACTTCAGTCATGGCTTGGGAAGAAATGTCACCCCCGTGACAAGCATAGTCACGCCGGTGAATAATGAAAGAGAAAATTGTCAGGCGCGATTTTTTGGTTGGTACAACGGCTAGTTTCATATTTAATGCACCCCAACGGCTATATTTAGCCATGAGAATATAAATGGAAGTCATTTATGCGTTAAGGAAAAAGAGAATGAAGAGAAAAACAATAGAATAACATATACTTCGAATTTAATCCTTATTACAAGCTATTTGTACTTTCATACTTTGAGAACAAATCTATTCTCTATAAAAATCTTTTTGCTCCTTATATTTGAGCAATTAAGATTTATAAGTGGTCATCTCTGTAATCTTTACTCAACTGAGCTTTGGGTATTTCTGGGTTAAAAGTAGAACACTTGTAAGGGTTAGTCATGTGAGCCTCCAAAACATAAATTAAAAGGTTGTTTGTGTGATCCTGTAAAAACACAAAGTGAAGATTGTTTGTGTGATCCTGTAAAAACACAAAGTGAAGGTTGTTTGTGTGATCCTGTAAAATACAAGGAATTGGTTATTGTGTGAGCCATTAAAACACAAGGGATTTCTGGGTTAGGTGTGAGCCATTGTGAGAAACACCATAGTTGAGAGTAAGCTTGTAAAACTTCATTGTAACACTTAGTGTGTTAGTGAAACTCCCAATTGCGATTGGGGAGAGGAGTAGGGTTTGTTAACACCCGAACCTCTATAAATCTTTGTGTCTGATTTTATCTATCCCTCATAAGACTAATTATTTATTTCCGCACTTTAAAATTTAATTTATTTTGAAACTCCAATTCAAGCCCCCTTCTTGGTCTAATATCTGGGCAACAATTGGTATCAGAGCCTTGTCTAGCATCGACGCCTAAAAAGCGCTAGTAAAGAGTAAGATATGGCCAGTGAAGGATTCTAAAGTCTCAAACCTTACTTTTATGGAGCAAATTATGCCCATTGGAAGTTTAGGATGGAGACATACTTGGATTAGTGAAGGAATTGAAGTCTGGGATAGTGTACGAAAAGAATGGACACCACCAACCAGAAGAGGAGCTGATGGTGAAGAACAAATCCTATCAAGAGATGATTGGACAGAGCCTCAAAGAAGAGCAAATTTCAAAAACAAGAAGGCAATGACAATCCTATCAAGCTCATTATCTATTGAAGAATGTGGGAGAATACAACACTGCTCAACAACATATAGCATGTGGAAGACATTGGAGAACTATCATGAGGGAACTTAGCAAGTCAAATCCAAGAAGATTTAACTTCTAACCTCAGAATATGAGCTCTTCAAGATGAAATCCAATGAGTCAATCACTGACATGACCAACCGACTTCTATCCATTATAAATAGAATGAGGAAACTTGAGAAGCATCTGAGTTTGGAAGATGTAAACAATAAAATCCTGAGAAGTCTTCCTCTTAAAGACTATGGTTCAAGAGTTACTGGCATAGAAGAAGCAAATGAAGATATGAGCATCATGATTACTGATGTGCTGATTGGCAAACTTCTCACACATGAGATGACAGTGAAGAGAGATAGAGAGCTTGAAGCAGAACCAGAGAAAAAAAAAACCCTTAGCATTCAAAGCCTCTACTTCAAAATCTCAAGAAGAAAGTGAAGATGATGAAGAAAGGAGTGATGATGAAGAAATGAGTGATGATGAAAATGAGGACATCGCTATGCTTTCAAGGAGATTAAAAAGAATCATTGAGAAGAAAATGAGCAATTCTAGAAAGTTTAGGCAAAGAAACCTCAAACAAACTTCTAATGACACACATAGAAGTAAGGAAGAGGTAAAATGCTATGAATGTGGAAAGAAATGACATATCAAACCAGAATGTCCAAGGCTCAAGAAGCATAAGAGCAAATACGAAAGAGCCAATGGGGAGAAAGGTCATAAAGCCATATGGGATGACGAAAGCTCTTCAAGTGAAAAGGATGATAATGAAAGTGAAGAGGTCAACCTATGCTTCATGGCTATTGAGGATCACGTCTCGGACAAAGTAAGATCACTACACTCATACTCTTTCAATAATGATAGTAGTGATAATGATAGTAATAGTGATAATGATGATGATGATGATGAGCAAAGCCTAATAGAAGAATTAAATATACAATTGGAGAAATATAGAACTAAATTTAGTACCTATAGAAATAATATCTCTAATTTGAAAAATAAGATAGATGGTTTAGAAAAATAGAACATAAAGCTTAAATCATCTAATGAATCTCTTCAAAAGTCATTAGATGAATATTCATCAAGACCCTCAACAGCTTCATTGTTAAAAGAAAATAATACTTTGAAAAATGAAGTTGAGGAACTTAGAAATTCCATTTCTAAATTTCACAAAGGTAAAGAGAGCTTAGATACTCACATTGTGTCTCAAAGATCACCCTTAATTAGACATGGTCTAGGATTTAAAGACACATCATCATCTTCGCACAAAACTATATTTGTTAAATCTAAAGAATCTCACATCTCCACACCTATTAGAACTACACCAAGAAATAAGAATGTTAAACCCTCTATACAGAAAAAGAATAATCATGTCTTTATGTATAGGAAGCATGCATCTAGAAAAATGCAAATTAATCATGATTGTGCATGCCATTGTTCTCAAAATAAGTCTAAGAGAATCATGGCTTTCAAATACATTGCAAGACCAAAAAGCAAGTTTAGACCGAAACAATGTAATTATTGTATGAAAATTGATCACATAAATAAACATTGCTGGATAAGGAAGGCTCATTGGGAACCTTGATGTGCTAACCCTCAAGGACCCAAACTCATTTGGGTACCTAAAAATCATACTTGATTTGTGATTCTATAGGTGTGCCTCAAGTCCACAATAAACAAAAATGCTTGGCTAGTAGACAGTGGATGCTCAAGGCATATGACAGGAGACAAAGAACTTTTCAATGAAATCAAAAGTATTGATGGAGGTAAAGTTACCTTTGGAAACAATGCAAAGGGTAAGGTAATTGGCATTGGTTCTATTGCTGTTAATGATACTACTTTTATTAAGGATGTCTTACTTGTTGATGGCTTGAAACATAACTTGTTAAGTATAAGTCAATTATGTGAGAAAGGAAACGAAGTAATCTTTACTTCAAATGAATGTCTTGTAATCTCTATCGATGGTCAAGAAATATTTAAAGGAAATAGAGATATCAATACGTACATAATAAACTTACATGAACTATTTAACCATTCCTCTAAGTGTCTTGTGACTACTAGTGATGAATTTTGGCTGTGACATAGAAGACTTGGTCATGCTAACATGGACTTAATACAAAGTCTCAGTACATGAGAGCTAGTAAAAGGATTACCAAGAGTTAAATATGAAATAGGCAAGACATGTGATCCTTGTCAGAGAGGAAAGCAACACGAGTCATCTTTCAAAGCCAAAAACATAGTAAGTACTTCAAAACCTCTTCAACTCCTGCATTTAGACTTGTTTGGACCTACTAGAATTGCTAGTTTAGGAGAAAAACATTATGCATTTGTCATCGTAGATGATTACTCTAGATTTAATTGGGTAATTTTATTAGCTCAAAAGAGTGATGCTTTTGAAAACTTCAAAAACTTTGCTAAAAGAGTTCAAAATGAAAAGGGTACTGCATTTCAAAAATAAGGAGTGATCATGGGAAAGAATTTGAAAATGAAAACTTTGAAAGCTTTTGTCTTGAATATGGCATTTCACATAATTTCTCATCTCCTAGGACACCTCAACAAAATGGGGTAGTTGAAATGAAAAATTGAACTTTAATTGAAATGGCTAGAACAATGCTTAATGGATATGAATTACCAACTTATTTTTGGGCAGAAGCCACAAACACTGCATGTTCTATTTCAAATCAAGTTTTCAAAAGACCTCTTTTAAACAAAACCTGATTTGAGCTATGGAATGGAAGAAAGCCTTTGATATCATACTTTAAAGTATTTGGATGCAAGTGTTTTACATTGAACACCAAGGACAATTTGGAAAATTTTCCTCTAAGTCTGATGAAGGTATCTTTTTAGGATACTCTAAAACCAGCAAAGCATATAGAGTATTTAATAAAAGATCATTAACAGTTGAAGAATCCATGCATGTTGTTTTTAATGAATCTAGTAGACTTGATCTTGTGAAAGGTAGTGTTCTTGATGATGTTAGAGGTAATATGGAAAAACTTGATATTGGAAATGGAAAAGAAGAAAATGATCAAGAAAATTTATTGCAAAATGACACTCCACCTCAAAATCAAGAATAAATTGATCAAGAACTTCCAAAAGAATGGAGAATGATGAAAGATCATCCAAAAGAGTAAATAATTGGTGATCTATCAAGGGGAGTAAGTACTAGATCTCATTTCAAGCATTTAGTCACTGACATTGCTTTTATTTCACAAATTGAGCCTAAAAATATTGATGAGGCTCTTAATGATGAAAGTTGGGTAATTGCCATGCAAGAGGAACTCAACCAATTTGAGAGAAATAAGGTATGACACCTAGTACCTAGACCCAAGGATCATCAAAGCATATGTAGCAAATGGGTATTTAGAAACAAATTAGATGAACAAGGGTATAACCAGGAATAAGGCAAGACTTGTCGCAAAAGGATATAATCAGGAAGAAGGTATAGATTATGATGAAACATATGCACCTGAAGCTATAAGAATACTCTTATCATATGCATGTCGCATGAATTTCAAACATTTTCAAATGGATGTGAAAAGTGCATTTCTCAATGGTTATATAGATGAAGAAGTGTATGTAGAACAACCACCAGGTTTTGAAAGCTATGATTTGCCAAATCATAATTTTAAACTTTCAAAAGATTTGTATGGTTTAAAACAGGCTCCAAGAGCTTGGTATGAGAGACTAAGTTCTTTTTTATTAGAAAATAGTTTTACAAAGGGATATGTTGACACTACACTATTCATCAAAAAGCATAAGAATGATATACTAATTGTTCAAATTTATGTTGATGATATAATATTTGGTTCTACTAATGAGATGCTTTGTCAAGAATTGGTCAAGTGCATGACTAGGGAATTTGAAATGAGCATGATGGGAGAACTTAAGTATTTCCTTGGTCTACAAATAAAGCAAAGCAATGAGGGCATTTTCATCAACCAATCCAAATATGCCAAAGATTTAATCAAGAAATTTGGTATGGAAGGATGCAAAAATGCCAAGACTCCTATATGCACATCAACAAAATTGGACAAAGATGAAAAAGGTAAGAGCATTAATGAAAAGCTTTATAGAGGTATGATCAGATCACTTTTATATCTTACTGCTTCTAGACCTGATATTATGTATAGTATTTGCTTATGTGCACGATTTCAATCATGTCCTAAAGAATCTCATTTAAATGCTGTAAAAATAATTTTAAGATATTTACATGGATCATTGCATCTAGGTTTATGGTATCCTAGGAATTCATCTTTTTATATTATAGGATATTCAGATGCAGACTATGCTGGTAGTCTTTTGGATGGGAAAGTACTTCAGGTACTTGTCACTTCATTGGAGAATGTTTAGTTTATTGGTTTAGCAAGAAACAAGTTTCAGTTGCTCTCTCAACTGCTGAAGCTGAATATCTAGCGGTTGGATGCTGTTGTACACAAATTCTTTGGATGAAACAACAACTTAAGGACTATGGTCATGAGATGAACCATATACCTATAAAATGTGACAACACAAGTGCTATAAATCTTTCAAAGAATCCTATTCAACACTCTAGAAGCAAACATATTGACATTAGACGCCACTTTATTAGAGATAATGTTCAATAAAGAGACGTTGCATTAGAATTTATAAGCACAGAAAATCAATTAGCAGATATTTTCACTAAGTCTCTAAATGAGGAAAGATTTAATTTCATTAGAAGAGAACTTGGTATGATTGATGGATTAACCTTGTGATTGCAAAAATATGAAATTTTGATTATTGATCTTAAATCATATCGCAAGTTATAAGATAGAAATTTTGATGAGAATTCATGTTTTAAGGAGTAGAATCTTTGTTGAATTGATTTAGTCTCGTTGTAGGACTTAATTTTAATTTGATGAAAATTTTAGGGGAGTCACGCCCATGACGATGTTCACGCCCGTGACTTAAATGGCCCAAAGAGGCAGTGTCATTCACGACATGGTTCACGGCTTCAAGTGGTGAAACTTATTTTCACGGCTTGAGTCACGCCCGTGAAAAGAGACTTTCACGCCCGTGACGAATTTTCACTCCCGTGAACAATTACACCCCAAAACTCACAGAAGCTTTCACGCCTTGAGTCACGGCTTGCTTCATGGGCATAAGTGGTGAAATTCAATAGTTCACGTCTGTGACCATTGGTTCACCCCCGTGACTGATTATCATGCACGCCCGTGATATTCAAAGATCACGCCCGTGAACTTATTCACCCCTTTATTCATAGGTGGAACACTCCTTCAGCAAACCGTGAACACAACCATTCACATCCGTGAAGACTTACTTCACGCCCGTGAATGTATCGAATATATAAGAGAACAGCCGGTTACAACTTTCATTTCAACTCTCCATCTCCCAAAACTGCTCTCATTTACTCTCATTCATTGAGACATTAAAGATTCCTGCCCCAAAGACTTAAACTTTGCCTATAAATACCACCAAAAGTTCGAATCTTCAGCAAATATCATACATTTTAGGGTTTTCCATAAATTTTCTGTCAAAAATCTTTCCAATTTCATCTTCAATAAATCTCTTCAAAAATGGAGTCTGCTTCATCCAAGGGTAAGAGAAAGAAGTCCCATGCTCTTAAGAGGTATGCAGATTACCTCATGAACCGCATTCCGGAGAATTGTCATCCTCGGTATGCAACTTTGAAGAAGAGACCTCTTTTGTCATCAAGGTCCTTCGATTGGCAGACAGTCTGAAGTCTCGGGCTGGAGACGGCTATGACAGAGCAACTACAAGCCTGTCATCTCAAAGATTTCGTTGAAATTGATCAGCTGACTCTGAGGGAGCCAACACTGGAATTCCTCAGCACCTTGCAGGTTTCACCTACTGGAGTGGTAAAATTCCAACTCTGCAACAATCCCAACACCCTCAGTGCCATCAAATTTGGGGAATTGTTCAGCCTACCATCTGAGGGCATCCTAAATGATACTGAGGTAGAATTCTTTTCCCCTTCAGCCTGGACACATTTTGGCACCGATTGCAACTGGGATGTCAAGAAAACAAAGAGCACACATCTCAAGGCCCAGTGCAGAGGTATTTGCATAGGTTCCTGACCTATAACATATTTGCTAGGGGAGAAAGCAACGGGACTATCAGGAAGTCAGAACTCTTCCTCTTTGAGATGGCTCAGAGAGGACTTATAGTGGCACTTTTTAGATGGTTTGCTAACCATCTTCTCTCCATTGCCACCAAGCCCATAAGAGATATTTTGATTGGGGCATATGTCACCCATATCGCAGTGAAGCTCAATTATTTGAAGCTGGATGCACATCACTTCAACATCATCCCTGCACATCCTAGAGATCGATTGGATGTCGAGACGTTCATCAAGATGGGAGTGGTTGTCAGAATCGTTTTCCAGAATGATATCTTCTACTGCTTCACTGACACTGCTGGGGAGATTATCTGGGAAGATAATGACACGGAGGATTTTAAAGCAGTCCTCCAGGGAGTCTAGCAGAAGAAGAGGGCTTGGGTTGAGGAAGCACCTCCAGCAGCCGAGCGGGACATCGTACAGTCCTCAGCTTCCACACCGTCCTTAACGCAGCAGGTGGTTGACCTCTTGGCACCACATTTTGAGTAATTTCAGACTTCAATGGATGAGAGGTTGGAGAACCTCAAAGACTTCATGAAGTCTCAGATGGACAGCCTTGAGGCTAAAGTAGCTAGGCTTCGTGATAGGATATCTGGCTAGGAGATAGGCTAGAGTGTAGCCTAAATTTGATTGTTTTTAGCTTGTTTGTTATATTTATGTTTGCTTGTGTAGGAAATTTTTAAATTTCCTTTCTGAATATTTTAACTTAGTTTGTATCCTTTCCTTTATGCTATATATATTTGCTTTTGTTTACTTCAATCTTCATATCTTTTTTGATTGATGACAAAAGGGGGAGAAAACTAGCAATATATGATAGGAAATATATGATAGGGAGAATGGTATCAAACTAGCAACATAAGATCAAACTAGCAATATATATTAAGATAAATAAATTTTGAATCAAATAAGGTAAATGAATTTTGAATCAAATAATTAAAATTGAATTGACTTTGAAATGGATTAAAAATCTTCATTCAACATTTCATATGCAAAGTATATAATTGGAAAATTGAGTTTTATATACCTTAGATATACCTTAAGTATACCTTGCAGCAAGTTATAAATATAAATATGCCATGATATACCTTAAATATACCTTACATATACTTCATGACTTAAAAATGAATTATGGTATATATTGGATATACTTCTCATATAACTTGCATATACTTAAAATCTAGTTTAATGCTACATAATTATTTACTATTCTTGCACATTATAATTTTTATCCTAAGTATATTTTGAGGGGGAGACTTCTCAAAATCAAATATTGCTATATTATTTGTCACCATAAAAAAAGGGAGAGATTGTTAAACCTTAAGGGGTATTTCCATCATTTTGATGATAACAAAAAATATAGCAATATTGTATTTAACATACTTGTTTTTGTAAGTATATTATACAAGACATGGATTAAAATAGCAAGAATGGGGAATTGGAAGAATAATCTTTGAGAGACAAAATTCAAGTAGTAGCATGTATACTGTCGTGACTCTATGAGTCACTCCCATGAAGGAAGCTAACCGTTACTAAAACCAACATTTGAAGTTCACGGCCATGAAGGAAAAAAAAACCGTGAAGTGGGCATTCCAGTCACCCCCGTGAAGATTCATGCAATTTCATCCAGAGAGCTTCACAACCAGAGTCACCACTTGGATCACGGCTGGGAAGCTTGTCACGCCCGTGAATGAGTATGCCACGCTTGTGACTCTATATGTCAAAACATTCCAGAGAGCTTCACAACCAAGGTCACCACTTCAGTCACGGCTTGGGAAGAAATGTCACTCCCGTGACAAGCATAGTCACGCCTGTGAATAATGAAAGAGAAAAATGTGTTTTGGTTGGTAAAACGGCTAGTTTCATATTTAATGCACCCTAACGGCTATATTCAGCCATGAGAGTATAAATAGAAAAACATTTCGCAATGGATTTGCCCAGTTTTTTTTCTTTTGAGAAATTTCGAAGTCATTTATGCATTAAGGAAAAAGAGAATGAAGAGAAAAACAATATAATATCATATACTTCGAATTTAATCCTTATTACAAGCTATTTGTACATTCATACTTTGAGAACAAATCTATTCTCTGTAAAAATCTTTTTGCTCCGCATATTCGAGAAATTAAGATTTATAAGTGGTTCTCTCTGTAATCTTTACTCAAGTGAGATTTGGGTATTTCTGGGTTAAGAGTAGAACACTTGTAAGGGTTAGTTGTGTGAGCCTCCAAAATACAAATTAAAAGGTTGTTTGTGTGATCCTGTAAAAACACAAAGTGAAGGTTGTTTGTGTGATCCTGTAAAAACACAAAGTGAAGGTTGTTTGTGTGATCATGTAAAGACACAAAGTGAAGGTTGTTTGTGTGAGCCTGTAAAACACAAGGAATTGATTATTGTGTGAGCCATTAAAACACAAGAGATTTCTGGGTTAGGTGTGAGCCATTGTGAGAAACACCATAGTTGGGAGTAAGCTTGTAAAACTCCATTGTAACACTTAGTGTGTTAGTGAAACTCCCAATTGCGATTGGAGAGAGGAGTAGAGTTTGTTAACACCCGAACCTCTATAAATCTTTGTGTCATATTTTCTCTATCACTCCTAAGATTAATTATTTATTTCCGCACTTTAAAATTTAATTTTTTTTGAAACTCCAATTCAACCCCCCTTCTTGGTCTAATATCTGGGCAACACAACTGTTGACCCCTAAATCAAAGCCATTACACTAAATGCAATTTAATTTAATTTTTAATTTCAGTTAGATTTAAATAACCCTAGTGCTGGGTACAACGGGTAAAATAAAATAAATAAATGTGAAATATAATAATCAGTAAAAATAACACCGACAATTTAATATGGTTCACCCTTTAATTTTGGCTACATTCATGGAAAACACTCCGAATATTTTTCTTACACTAATAAAAGTTAATGGGTACAAAGAGAGAGTCTTCCCTATACACAAGCTAGAGGTAATACAATAATTTTGAGATAAACCCAAAAATAGTGGCACATAAGTGTTTCCCAAAAATATTTATGTATGGATCTTCTCAAGTTGTAGTAGCTTTTTCTCTATCACATCTCTGATCCATTGATATCTCACATCAATATGCTTTGATATTGAGTGAAATGAGGCATTCTTTCCAAGATGGATAACACTCTGACTATCACAAAACAATTGATATTTGTCTTGCTGCAACCCAAGTTCTTTCAAGAACTTTTTCATCCACAACAACTCTTTACATGCTTCTGTTGCTGCAATAAACTCTGCTTTAATTGTAGATAGTGCAACGCACTTCTGTAACTTCAATTGCCATGACACAACTCCCCGTGCAAAAGTGATCAAGTAACCTGACGTTGACTTTTTGGAGCCAACATCGTTAGCCATATCCGCATCTGTGTATCCAACCGACATAGGTTTGGTATCTCCAAAACAAAAACATATTTTTGAAGTACCCCGAAGATACCTGAAAATCCATTTTACTGCAGTCAAATGTTCCTTTCCAGGATTTGAAAAGAATCAGCTCACTACTCTAACTGCATGAGTTATATCAGGTCGTGTGCACACCATGACATACATCAAATTTCCAATCGCTGAAGCATATGGAATCTTACCCATCTTATCCTTATTTTCATTTGTAAATGTACTTTGTTTAGAACGCAACTTAAAGTGGTTAGCAAGATGACAACTAACCATTTTAGGTTGGTCCATTTGAAATTTCTGAAGTACTTTCTCAATGTACTTCTCTTGTGACAACCATAATTTCTTGGTGCCCCTGTCTTTGATAATCTTCATGCCAAGAATCTGCTTTGCTAGCCCCAAGTTTTTCATAGCAAAAGACTTGCTCAACTTTTTTTTCAAGTTGTTAATTCTGGAAACATTCCGGCAAATAATCAGCATATCATCCACATAGAGCAGAAGAATGATGAAATCTTCATCAGAGAATTTTTGTACAAAAACACAATGGTCTGAAGTAGTCTTATGGTATCCTTGCTCCCCTATAACAGACTCAAACTTCTTGTACCATTATCTCAATATCTGCCTCAAGCTGTAGAGGCTTTTCTTCAATTTGCAAACATATTTCTCTTTCCCCTTATATTCAAAACCCTCTGGTTGCTTCATGTATATCTCATCTTCCAAATCACCATGAAGGAATACAGTTTTGACATCCATTTGCTCAACCTCCAGGTTAAAACTTATTGTTAATCCCAGCACTGTATGAATAGATGTCATTTTCATAACTGGTGAGAAACTTTCATCAAAGTCAATTCTGTTTCTTTGATTGAACCCTTTGCCGACCAATTTGGATCTCAAATGGGAACTGTTCTCTTCATGCTTAATTCTGAACACCCATTTATTTTTCAAAGCTCTTTTGCCTTTTGGCTGCTTCACTAGTTCAAAAGTATTGTTCTCATGAAAGGATTTCATTTCATCTTGCGTGGCTACAATCCATTTCTATCTGTGCTCATCAGTCATTGCTTTTTCAAAGCTTTCTGGTTCTCTCCCATCAATGAGTAACACATACTTATTTTCTAGATATCTCATAGACGGTCGTCTTGCTCTATTGCTCCTACTCACAGGAACTGGGGAGTGCACAGGTGATGGTTGATGATGATATCATCTTCAACATCATATTCTGAATTATCAATGGGAGTATTATTTTCTTCAGGTAGATCAACATGATCTTCATCCCCAACTTGTATCGACACCGGTGTTGGAGGAATCAATTCGAAATTTGTTGAGTCACCATCGGAATCAGGAACATATTTCTTTGTCCTGACAATATCTTCAATGGTCTCCTTCTCAATGAAAACAACATCACAACGTCTGACAAGTTTCTTCTTCACTAGATCATAATATTTGTAGCCAAGTTGATCTTTGTCATAGCCAATAAAAACACAATGTCGTTTTTTGACATCAAGCTTGGACCTCTCATCTTTTGGAATATGCACCAAATACCTGTAGATGATCATAGGAAACATCATTTCATGACCATGTTTTCTCTTGAACATATAGCATTAGAGGGATACAAGGTGAAAGATTTAACACATACACATCTGTGAGTAAAGCTTTACCCCAAAATGTTTTAGGTAACTTTGCACATAAGAGCAAACATCTGACTCTCTCCATCAAAGTTCTATTCATCCTCTTAGCCAGATCATTCAACTGCGGTGTTTTTAGAGGCATTTTCTGATGCCGAATACTGTATTCTTTGCAATAGACATTAAATGGTCCAATGTATTTTCCACCCTTGTATGTCCGGATGAATTTCAATTTCTTCCCAGTTTTTCTCTCAATTGAGGCATGAAATTCTTTAAAGACATTTAGTACCTGATCTTTTATCTTTAAAGTATATAACCATGTCTTCCTCGAATGGTCATCAAAGAAAGTCATGAAGTACTGAGCACCACCTAGTGACTTTGGCATTGGCCCACATAAATCTAAATGAACTAGATCTAACACATTCTTCATTTTGGAAGGAGGGAAACTCTTGAAAGCAACTATGTTTTGCTTTCTTGCTAAACAATCAGTACATTTCTCCAAATGCACTTCTTCCATTTTGGGCAACATCTTCCTTTTAACAAGGGTAGTCATCTATTTCTCACTCATGTGGCTGAGTCGTTTGTGTTATAATTCAGTAGCACTGTCATTCTCCACAGCACTCACAGTGTTGTTGGAGAGCTTCACATGCATCACATATAAGGTAATATGCCTTATGCCTCTAGCCACCACCAATGAACCTTTAGTGAGCTTCCACTGGTTATTTGAGAAGGTACTGTAGAAATCTGCATCAACGAGTCTTCCTGTAGATATCAGATTCAGATGAATATCTAGAATATGTCTGACATCTCTCATGACTAATCTGGTACCATTCACAGTTTCCAGATAAACATCTCATATGCCAACAACTTTTGACAGATTATCATTTTCCATCTTCACAGCGCCAAAATCTCTTGTTGTATAGGATGACAAGAATTCATTTCTAAACATGACATGAATGGTAACGCCATTATCAATTACCCAACTGGCCTCGTGGGATGTGAAATTGAGAGTATCATCACAGATAGGAGATCTTTCATTTTGCTTCTCCATATGTGGTAATTTGTGTCATTTAAGTTGATCATCTTGGTGTCATTTGTCTCCATTTTTTTAAAAAAAATGAGACTCTTTTAACTGACAGTAAACTAATAAAATATTTTTCTGATTTGGAATATCAGTCAATACTGCAACCACATAGCATATTAAGAATTTTATAAGACTGACAGGCTAGCTCTGATACCACTTGTTGGGTACAGCGGGTAAAATAACACAAATAAATGTAAAATATAATAATCAGCAAAAAATAACACTCACAATTTAACGTGGTTCACCCTTTAATTTGGGCTACGTTCACGGACAACACTCTAAATATTTTTCTTTCACTAATAAAAATTAATGGGTACAAAAAGAGAGTCTTCCCTAGACACAAGCTAGAGGTAATACAATAATTTTGAGATAAACTTAAAAATAGTGGCACAAGTGTTTTCCAAAAACACTCACAAAATATTTTCCTGACTATTTTTATCACTCTCTAATTTTTAGAAATATTCCAAAAGTCTAACTTTCTCTCAAATGAATTGAGATTGTTGTAATTCAAGTGAAAGGAAATCTGCTTATTTATAGACAAAATATTCAGTGTAAATACAAATAACAAAAGTCAAAAATATTGACTGGAAGAATTCAATTCAAAATTGAATTTCTATAACTTTTGATTTTTTTATGTATTGGGACTCACATGTCGTGGGACCCACACCAATTTATTTTTCAAAAATTTTATCTGCATAACTATAAGGCTGCATTTCGATTCACTTATTTTTTTATTTCATAAAAATTAGTAGTTCATCCAAGTTTCATTTATTTAAATTTTTAATCTTTATTCATTTAGATTAAGCTTTTTAATTATCATTTGTTAAAATTAATCTCTTGCAAATATTTTACTCATTAAACAACTTCAAAATTAGAAATTTTAATGTGGACAAAAAGAATATATAAAATTCTCAATTTAAGATTTTAATAAATAAAACAAAAGTTAGAAAATTTAACAAACAAAATATATATAGCTGGAGACTCATGAGTCGAAATATATATTTTTTCAATTAATGTGTAACATTAGTTTGAATAACATTCAATTAGTTTATATAAATAATATATTTTGGTATATGAAATTTATAAATTTGTGCAATTAGCATAATTAATTAAAAATAAGTGTTAATTACTTTATTTGTTATCGGTTATTTTATTGTTTTTCGATTTTATGGGTAACATATATCTCTAACTTTTTATATTAGTTCCATACTATTAAAAAAATGAAGGTACATATCATTCAAAAGATGAATAAAAAAATAAAAAAATAATGTGAAAAAGATATTTAACATTACCTATTAACAAATTGTTCGTTTTGAACTATCTAATTTGTTTTGTTGATTCTCTTAATTATAAATTTTAAATTAATTTAATTATTTATTTAAGAAATATTTAGCATTCAATTAGTGAAATTTAAAAATATTATTTTGACAATCTTTATATTAGCTTATATTAATAAAAAAAATTTATATAAATAATAATTAAAAATAAAATTTTAATTTTCATAATAAAAATAATTTAAATTTACAAATTAAATGATTTGATTGACTAAATTTTGAGTTGAAAAATCTAATTGCACAAATTTATAAAGTTGAAGAGAGAGAAGATAGAATGATAAATAAAAAAATTACTATAATTAACTTTAGCTATAAAAGATATTACTTTTTTTTATTAAAAATAGTAGATATAATAGACCATTGAAAAACAAAATGTTAAGTGAGAATATTGATGGCAAGTGTGAATAATATTTCTCAATAAAAAAAGATTCATTGATATATTAGTCATTAAAATTGTCTAATTATTTGATTGTCCTGAATTATTAATGAGAAATGACTAAAATATACATTCTAACTAGCTAAATTCTAATCAACTATCTTTATTGCAAAATTAATTGTTGATAATAGGTAATTGTTTTGACATAATAGATTTGAACCATGAAATTCAATAAATTGCAACATTTATTTACACCAAAATACAACATTACGGCCTAATCTATAATTTATTTTTACAGTTTTTTTGTTGTTTTTAAAATTTTATATTTCTCTATATTCAATGCAGAAATTGGTAGCATGAGGATACCACCTAATCTATAATTTGGAAAGCAAGGTACAATACAAATATATTTTTGATTTTTAAACCCATCTTTAAGTTATAATTTTGTTTTCAAAATTTTTAAGCCTTAACTTAATTATTGATAGTTCTTTTATTTAATGTTTTTTTAATATTTTCTCTTTTGTTATTATTTTGAATATTACTTCACACACTAACACCATATTAATTTTTGAGATAAATTACATGTATAGTTTATTGATCTCATGTTTAGATTTTAATTTAGTTTTAGTTTTTTATATTTTTTATTAACAAATTAAGTTATTTTTCATAAATTTATACATATCAATTTACTTTCACTACAAATGATCAATTTATTTAAAGTGGTTGATTTATTTTTTTATATTTTTCTATATATATATATATAATATTCTCAATAGCCATTTACGTAAAAAAAAATCAAATTTCAAATTATGATAATAAGTATCAATTACCGTTATTATTAGTTGTTCAATATTATTCTGATACTTAAAAAAAATGACTCTATTTATAGATAGAGTCCTTTTTAGCATCTAATTTTTTTATAATTGGATAATTATTATGCATCCTTTTAAATTTTTTTTTTTACATTTTTATATTTAATGATAAAATAACTAATAACTAATGAATCTGCACAAAATGCAGGATTAGATCTAGTATATAATGTACGAAGGCTTCATTTACTAGAATTTTTAATTTTTTAACCAATTTAAATAGAACTTAAAGAGAAAAAGACTTATTAATTTAATTCCATGTAGTTAATGTTTCTTTTTGAAAACTTTCTTCTTTTAGAAACTTGGAGTCTTTAAATTAATTAAACAAAAACAAACGGAATAATAAATGATAGTTCTTATTCCTTTATTTAAATTTTGAAATAATTTAAGAAATATTATGATCAAAATTCAATGAAAATTATTATTCTTTTCTTATGTGTTACTTTTTAATTTATTTTAAAATTATGGATGTGATGTGACACTTATGTGAATTCAATAAATAAAGAAGTAGTAGAGGAAAAAACCTTTTTGATTAATTGAAATCGATTAAACCATTTTGTTCGTGTTAATGGTTAAACTTTTTGTGCTTATTTCATTTTGGTTTATCAAATTTCGGTACCAGTAGAGAAGCTTTAAAATTTCTGGTTCCATGGCTTCCCTCTTCTCCTCCGAAGGCTAGCTATGCTTCTTCTTTCTCTAATTATGCTTTGGAAATTGTAATATATATATATATATATATATATATATATATATATATATATATATATATATATATAAGAGTGGGCGGATAAAACAAATTGTAGGTGAAATTGATTGAATTAATTAATATGTTTAGTAGGCCACTAATCACTTAATCTAATGGTTTCAATTAAAAATAAGTTACTAACGGTTATAAATACTATGGTTCATCTATACACTAGGTATATTATTAACAATAAATAATTAATGATAAACCACTATGCTAGTTGCAACAAAAAAGAGACAGAGAGAGAAGAAGAAATATTTCAGACGGTTAAAGAAAAAATCAGTACAATTTAGTTTAAATAAGTATTTAGACAAATTTTTGAGAACTTTCAAAGTATTCTTTTTGAATGTCATATTTTGTTAATTATTTTAGAATCTATATATTATAAGCTAATTACAAACCTAAATTCTCAAGAAAAAAAAGGTTGTTCATAACAAATCTATATTTCATAAACTTTATTATCAACCACAAAATTAAAATAAACTTAGCTTCCCAAAATTTTTTCTATAAATTGGCCATAAAGTTTTTACTAGAGAAACATAGAACTTAAAATAAAATTATTTTGAAATACCTTTCATTTCATTTTTTTTATAGAGAGAACAAAATGGCTACCATTAGATGGAATACTATTGTGATTTTGGGGTTGACAATATTTTGTTTTAAACCATAGGTATTCTCATCATTTTTACAGCCTAAAACTGATTCTGCTCGAAACTTAATGACAATTAAGACAAAGTTCAAGAAATATTTATTAGCAATATTTAATCTGATGATTTAAATATCCCAATGTCGTGAAGCTGCTACATGCTTCCAAGGAGTTAGTGTTGCAATATTGTTCACGATGCTAATTTACTTTGTTTGTGGACATATAAATCTATGCTTCCTTTCCTTGGAATTGATTATGCATGATGATCATAAGAGATAACTATTTTTGGAATCTAAAAGAATGTTGATCTCCATTCTCCTTCCCTTTTGTATACATTGTCCACTCTATATATATACAATAAAAAAACTATTCATAGAAAGAAAAATACAAAAAATAGAAAAGTTACATGATTGTGGGGATTATTAAAATGCTATAATCGAGGCAAAAACAAGGCTCAAAATCAAGGCTATAATTATAGCCTATTGCAGCTGTATATTACAGCTAATATAGTTTACATCTCCCCTCAAATTGATGTCAGGTGTCAACAAACATTAATTTGTCAACTAGATACTTGTGTCGAGCAGATGCCATGGACTTGGTGAACAAATCTGCAATTTGATCTTGAGAAGGAACATGATGAAGATGGAGAATCTGATCTTGAACAAGTCACAAATGTAATGGCAAACAACCTCAATATATTTTGTACGTTCATGGCATTTAATTGAATAGGTAGAACATTTGATTGAAAAATATTTTTGAGTTTATTTGCATGAGGGTGTCCAAGGCATCGATGCCAAAGGTACCACTTTTTATTAGCAAGCAAAACATTATTTGGAGAAGAAACAGAACAACAAAATGGAAGAGAAGACTAATGATCCTTATGATTAGGAGATGTTGAATTATTCATGTTCAAGTAAAATAGTTGTCCTTGCTTATGCCCTTTTCCGATCACCTTCCCAGTTTGAAGGTCCTGTATAGAACAACTAGAAGAAGAAAAATTAACTGAACAATTTTGATCAACTAATTGACCAACAAAAATTAAATTTGCAGTTAAGTTTGGGACATAGAGAGAATGAGAAAGAGGAAGAGATTTGCTTAAAAAAATTGTTCCAACACCTTTAATAGGTAGTTTTTCCCCATTTGCAGCAATAACAAAATTATTTGGTGGATATGACTGATGTTTTAAAAAATGACGTGTATGGTTGGACATGTGATTAAAGGTTGCAGAGTCAAAGAACCAAGGAGAGATTTGGTTTGTTTTACCTGATAAGCCAGCAACAGAGAAAGCATATGAAATAGTACCTAGTAGAACAATTTCCATGGTAGTTTGAATCATATGTTGTACGGTCACTTGTGTGAGAGATGGAGAAACACTATTTGACCCGCCAATATTATGTCCTTGATGTGAGCTAGTAGTAAGAAATGCAGGTTGGTTTTGCTTATTTTTTTGCAACAGTCGACATTCAAGGATCACATGCCCTTTTTTTTTACAATAATTGCATTCATTTCTCTTCTTGCAATGGGACTATATATGTCCAATGCTATTGAAAATTCGGCATTGGATTTTACTGTAATCTCCATTTGATTGTTTCATTTGGGGCCTGCCATGAGAAGCTAAAAGAACAACATCAAAATAATTAGTTTTAGCATCCAAATTAGCCTAAGTGCGTAGTCAAGTTTTCTCTCATAAGAGTTCTCCTAAAACTGAATTAATATCATTTAATCCTTGATTAATTATATTGGCTCTAGCATTTTCAAATTTAGGCCTGAGTTTTATCAGAAATTGAAGTACTCTACTTATATCTCTTTCTTTCTTTCTTTAGCTCTTGAAAAGCTGAATCCTCAACAACACTTAAAGATATCATATCTAAATTTAGTCCATAAACCCAACAATTCAGAGTAAAAGGTCCTTATGTCCCTATCATCTTGATTGAGTTTAACAATCATATATTCAATTTCAAATTGTCTGGCTTGGTTTGTTTGAGAATACACTTTCTTAAGGTGAGCCCAAATTGTTTTTTAAACTTAGACTATGAAAGTTGTTCTCTTGTAAAAGTTGCAAAATTACCTTTTGCTCTTTGTTCTTCTAATGTAGGCACACCTTTTGATTTAATACATGTTGATTTATAGGGCCCATCACCATCTATGTCTAGATTAGGATATAGATATTTTACTTTATTCATTGATCATTACACTCAGTTTACTTTGATATTTTTCTTGTGAGCTAAATCTGAGCTTATCAATATTGCACAAGCCTTTATCAAAATGATTAAGACACAATTTGGCAAAACCATTAAGATTTTTCACTCCAATTCTGGTGGAGAATTTTTTTCTTCTCAACTCACCAATTTCTTTCAAGATAAAGGAATTTTGCATCAATTATCATGTCCTCAAACCCTAGAGTAAAACAGAGTTGTTGAAAGAAAAAATCATCATGTTGTTGAAATTTCACGTTACTCTCTTACTTGAATCCCATTTTCCAGATAGTTTTTGGACAAAAGTTATTCATACAACTGTTTTTCTAATCAATCAACAATATACACTTGTGCTTAAAAATAAAACACCATGATTTTGTCTATACAAGAAACTTCCTAGGTACTCCCATTTTAGAGTAAATGGATTTGTACTGTTAAACTCAAATATGATGGTTCTCTTGATAGGTATAAAGCTAGATTAGTGGCTCAAGGATATACACAAGAGTATGACATTGATTATGAAGAGACATTTTCTCTTGTTACAAAAATGACTACAGTTAGAACTCTATTAGTTGTTGCATTTGCCAAAATGTGGCCTTTGTATCAAATGGATGTTAAGAATGCATTCTTACATGGTGACTTAAAAGAAACTATGTACGTGAAACCTCCACCGGGGTATCAACTATCAAATCCAAATTTGGTATGTAAACTTTGTAAGTTTCTTTATGGGTTTAAATAGGCTCCTCATGCATGGTTTGAGAAATTCTCTTCTACTATTAAACAAGTTCATTTTCGACAAAGCACTAATGACCACTCGTTATTCATTTCTCATTCTTATAATGGTATCATTGCTTTGCTAGTCTATGTTTATGATATGGTTATAACAAGTGATGATCGTCAAGGTATTGACAGGTTAAAATAATTTCTTCAATCCTCTTTCCGTATGAAAGATCTTGGGAAATTGACTTATTTTTTGGGTTTGGAAGTTTCTCAATTAGAAGATAGGTTATATCTCAGGCAACGGAAGTGTACTACAAACTTGATCAAATTGGCCAATCTTATTGATAATCAAACTTATGCTACACCAATGGAGCTTAATTTGAAATTAACTTAGGATGCTGGTTCCCTATTGTTTGATCCTACTCTATACAGACGTCTTGTTGGCAACCTCATATATCTTAAAATCACTCATCAGATATTTCATCGTCCAAGCAATGAATCAATTTGTTTCTACACCTTGTAAGTCACATCTCTCTACTCTTCATCGAATCATTAGATATCTTAAAATACCATAGGACGAGGTATATTTTTTTCCTTCCATTTCTTCTCTAGAACTAGTGGCCTTTGCTAATGTTAATTATGCTGGGTGTATTGATACACGACATTCTACTACTGGTTGGTGTGTTTTCATGGGATCAACTCCTATTACATAGAAGTGCAAAAAGCAGGATAGTGTTGCAAAATCTTCTACTGAAGCTGAATATCATTCCAAGTCATCCGTTAATTCATAAATTGTTTGGCTTTGTCGACTTCTTTTGGATTTTGATGTTTCCTCTAATCAACCTACATCTCTTTATGCTGATAACATCAGTGCCATTCGCATAGCCACCAATCCTGGGCATGACATATAGTTACTGCCCAGCTCTACAATGAGTCATGAGCTCATGAAAAACAACACATGCATGACAGAGAGTTAGCTCTTCATTCCTCTATTTTGCTCATGATGCTCCTTATTTGCATATGACGCCCACCTTTTCAAGCACTGTCAACCATCTTCAATTTCTCATTTGAACTCCAAATCAACTCCGCTAATCATTTCTACTCCAAAACCACATTCTTTCACTTTTAAATTTGTTCGTGACCTACAAACACAAAAACAAGACCTAAATACCAAAATCAAACCGAGAAGCAATATAAAACACACAATTGAAATACCAAAATATCACACAAAAACATCACAAATATCAATACATTAAAAGATAAAAGGTGATTCATGGATGCAATTCATCACAAATGCTTGGTGAAGAGGTTTCTCAACTCACTTTCATTTATACTTTTTAATTGGTATATATGGTTAATAACATATACACATAAGTTGGATTTATTTTTTGTACAACAAGCTAAAATCCACATTGTTAATTAGTAATCAAGAATCTGTTAATTAATTATCACTACTAGAAGATTGTCATGCATCTAGCTCATTGGGTTCAGTTATGTCGCCATGGAATTATGGCTGGTAGATTCTATGATGCCAATTTATCAAATTAAATCTTAATTCGATGTGTAATTTTAAAATTGTATCAGTACCAAAAACCTTAAACTCAAAGCAATTTCCTTTTCAATAGAGTTCAAAATCCAAGTAATAATTTTAGCATTATTTGCTTTCCATTTAGCCTTTTCTTTGTCATCAGTTGGTTCATGCAATGACCCATTTAAAATTCTAAACAATTCTTTTCCTTCTATAAAAATACTAAAATGAAATTCCCAAATGGGATAATTCTTCCCATTGAACCTAACAGATATGGAGACAAAATTTTCACAATCCATAGAGTTATATGAAGTATAGATTACACTTAGAAATTATTGAGTGATGAGGACAAGGTCTGTTGATTACAAACAGCAGTGCCAAATTGCTTGTGATAGTTGAAAAGACAAAAACAAAATAATCTCTAAAGCAACAGAGAATTTTGATTTATCATAGCTCTGATACCATGATGATCATAAGAGATAACTATTTTTGGAATCTAAAAGAATGTTGATCTCCATTTTCCTTCCTTTTCGTATAGATTGTTCACTCTATGTATATATACAACAAGAAACTATTCATAGAAAGCAAAGTACAAAAAATATGAAAGTTACATGATTGTGGAGATTATTAAAATGCTATAATCGAGGCAAAAACAAGGCTCAAAATCAAGGCTATATTATAGCCTATTACAACTGTATATTACAGCTAATATAGTTTACAATGCATGTGTCACTACTATAGTTGGAAAATATGGCGCAAATCCTCCAAATTGTCGGTGGAAGTAATTGAAGAGAAAATCATTTAAAGCATTTCTTGACATTTTATATTAAATATGTTTATCAAAATCTATTGTTATTGAGAGAGATGATTTAGTATATGAGTATAATGAATTTTTATAAGAGTTTCACACTTAATTATTAATGAAATCTATTTAACAAATAGTATTTAATTTTATGCTTTTGGTATTGGTTTAGGAAAAAAATCCTTATTTAATTAATAATAAAAATTGTATAAGAAATAGTGAAGAGAGACGCATGGAGAGAGGAGAGAAAATAGTGATATGGAGGGAGATTGAACTAATTCATATCGTGTCAAGTGATAAAAATACACCTATTTGATTTGAATTTTATGATTTTTGTGAATTTTTGAAATTAAGTTTTTGAAAGTTAGAATTAACAAAGTCAATGATATGAAAAGTTAAGTTTAAAAAACACAATAGAACCAACTAAATATATTGAATAAAAAAGTGAAAGTTCGAGGACCCGTTGCAAATTTCAATTAGTTATTTAGTCATGAAGAGCATGCTTAATTTAATTTAAGAAAAAAATAGAGAAATTAAAAATAAATTTAATGTATAGGGTACGTACTTTTAATTTAAATCTTAATAATTTTATAGGATTTAACGAAAAATATTCTATTTATTAAAGAAATTCCAATTGGGGTTCAAATCAAAACCTTACATATTTGGTTAATTGAAGCAAAACTCAAATCCTAATATTATGTTTAATTCAGCGAGTATTTCAATAGTACTTCTTCCAATTGCTCATATAAGAAATCTTCTGCAAATACTGGTCATTCCATTAGGAGTGTTCCTGTAAGATGGAATCAATAGCAATTGCCAAAGTAGTTGATTGCTCTCTCCTACTTTAACTATGCAGTAGTGAGTGAGAAAGTGAACTGAGTGTTGGAAATTATGGTTAATGGACCATTTTGAGAGCAAAATTCAGGTAGGTCCCACAACTTGGTTTGGAATGATGATTCGAATGTATATTTTTTGATATGAGGACTATGAATTATAATAGTCATATACTCAAAATTATGTATGTGAATAAAAAATTGAAACTCAAATTAAGCTCCTTGCTAAGGAGAAAAAAATAAAAATAGGTAATCTTACATAGGAAAAATGTTAAGTTGAGAAAAAGGTTTATATAGAAGGCTCATCCTTTCAATATTAAGTAGGTAGCATAAAAGATTTTCTCTCATACACATAGGCCCAGGGATGTAAATTTATGGTCCAAACTAAAGCCAATGCATAGGTGCACGACATGTGCATACGGATGTTCAGTTGAAATGTCATATTTAGTCCAATTTTTACAATTGTTTTTTGGAAATTGAATTGCTTTGAGCTTTCTACAATTATATGAGTTACATAAATGAAGAGACCGTTGTTACATATTTAATTTTAATTAAATTGCAGTCATAATGAAGATTTAATCACAATTATTTTCTTCTTTCCTCCCACTAGTATAAATAGGTGTGTTAAACTCTTTTATATACATTTTTTACACACCATAATCTAGAAATTCTTCTTCCCCATTTCTTTCTTTCAATGATAGAGAGACAATTATCTCAGTTCAATGTGGGCAAAGTTGTAGTGTTCAACGTTTATTCTTAATTTATTGTATCTTGGAAGACAAATGTCATTGAACCTAAACACCTGTGGTAAGGAGCAAATTTATTTTAAAGACACTATATACAATACAGACCTTATATTGTTTTCTTGTTTTGACCAATTTCCTATACTAGATTAAAAACATCATATTACTTTCTTAACAATCTTAAGATAAATTCAAAACTTATTAATCACAATATTTGGGTATTCTAAAATTAATATTTTTTTTTTGTTTTGTTTCAAAAATGGAGAGCACAGTAATTGCAACCAATATTCAAGATGGTTCTCAAGGACCATGAACTTTTACTACTCAGATTTGTCTATTCTATCGTACCTATCATGGTGTCTATGAATCATGAAGAGAAGCCAAAAAAGTTCAATGGTTTGAACTTTAAGAGGTGGTAAAAAAATGTTATTTTACCTGATCACTTTGAATCTAGCACGATTCTTGACAGAGGATGCTCATACTCTGAAGGATGATGAGCAAGATATCTAAGTGAGGATGACTTATGATAGTTAGCATCATTCCGATTTTTTATGCAGAAATTAAATCAGGAATGGGTTGCATGATTCGCTATACAATGTGTATAGTGAAATTAAGGTTGTGAAATAGTTATGAGAATCTTTAGACCCAAAATATAAATCTGAGATATTTTATTTTGGAATATTTTTTTGATTATAAAATTGTGGATTCAAAAATTATGGTGAGTCAAGTACAAGAGCTTCAAGTTATTCTTCATAAAGGAATGAACTTGAGTGAAACTTTCCAAATGGCTACAATTATTGAAAAATTACTCCCTGACTAGAAAGATTTCAAAAATCACCTTTAACATAAACGTAAGGAGATGACTATTAAAGAACTTATTGTTAGATTTCAAATTGAGAAAGACAATAAAAACTCAGAAAAAGAAAGGAGAGGGCTAAATCATTCTGAGGCTAAAGTGAACATTGTCGAACATGGACAAAGTTCTAAGAAAAAGAAAAATAATGGGTCTAAGATGGGACCCGAAGGTAGAGTTTTTAAGAAGAAATTCTAAAGCAAGTACTTCAGTTATGACAAGATGGATCATAAGGCTTCTAATTGCAGGATCCTAAAGAAAAAAAAAAGCAATAAAGCCAGTCTCTTGCAAAATGTTACTCAAGAGGTATCTAATATCAATCTTTTTATTGGTATTCAGAGGTAAACTTGGTTAGGTCTACCCAAAGAAATGGTAGATCTAGTGCTACAAGAAACATATGCTCATAATGTGATATGTTCTTTACCTTCAAACTAAATAATGGAGAAAAGCTATACATGGGTAATTATGCCACTTCTGAAATTCTTGGTAAAGGGCAAGTGGTGTTGAAAATAACTTCTGGAAAGGAGCTGACTCTAAACAATGTCTTGTTTGTGCCTAATATTTGCAAGAATTTGGTGTTAGGTTCATTGTTAAACAAACACTTTTTTTGTATTGTTTTGTCTAAGGGTGAAATGTATATGGGCAGAGAGTATGCTCTTGATGAGCTTTTTAAGTTGAATATAACTATTATCAAACGTATGAAAGAAAATATGAATTCTACTTATTTTCTTGAGTTTTCTAATTTATAGCATAGTAGACTAGAACATGTTAATTATAATGCCTTGAGAAGACTAAATAACTTACATTACATATTTAATTTCCATATAAATTCAAAACATAAATGTAAAATATGTATTGAGGTAAAATTAATCAGGTTATCCTTCTATACGGTTGAAAGAAAAATTGAACCACCTAATTTAATACACGATGATATATGTGATTTAAAATTTATTCAAACAAGAGATGGTAACAAATATTTGATCACATTTGTTGATGATTGCATAAAATATTATTATGCGTATTTGCTTAAAAGCAAGAATGAAGCTATAGAGAAATTTAAACTCTATAAAATTAAAGTTGAAAATCAACTCAAGAGAAAAATTAAAGTATTAAGAAGTGATCATGCTGGTGAATATGAAGCCCCATTTGGAGAACAATATGCACAATATGGAATTATACATGAAACCACAATACCTTATTCTTTTTAGTCAAAAGGTGTGGTTGAAAGAAAAAAAATTGTATCTTGAAAGAAATGATGAACGCAATGCTGATAAGTTTTGGAATGTCTCAGAACATGTTGGAGGAATCCATTTTGTAGGATAATTACTTTTTAAATAAGGTGCCCTATAGTAAGTAAGATAAAACTCTTTATGAATTTTTTAAAGGGAGAAAACCTTTCAATAAATATTTGCAAGTGTAGAGGTGTTTTGCTAAAGTGGTTGTTCCGAGTCCAAATAAAGTAAGAATATGCCCAAAATTAGTTGATTGTGTTTTATTGGTTATACAAATAGCAGTAGTGTTTATCAGTTTCTTGTATAAAATTGAAAATTCTTGAAATATACAAGAACACGATAGAGAAATCAAGGAATGTCTCATTCTTTGAATATATATTTCCTTCCAAAATTTAAGAAGAGGAAGAATCATCCAAATGAGCTTTTGAGGCTATTACTAAAGATAGTCAAAATCAAGATTAGGTTCAGAGAGGAGAACTTGGGTTTGAAGATGAGCCAATTGAAATAGAGCTTCGGCTTAGTAAAAGAGCAAGGATAGAAAAAAATTGTGGACTAGATTTGTTTACTTAAATGCTACAGGCTGAATCTCAAACTTACACAGATATTGTAAACTTTTTATAATGTCTTCTTTAGAAAGAGGCTATCAAAAGTGAGGTAGATTCTATTATACAAAATCATACTTGGAAATTAGTGGATTTATCTCTAGGATATAAACCGCTAGAATCCAAATGGATCTTTAAAAAGAAGATGGAGACAGATGATTCAATTGATAAATATAAAGCTAAAATTGTGATTAAAGGTTACAGATAAAAGAAAAGCCTAGATTTCTTTGATACATATTCTCTTCTAACTAGAATAAATTTTATTAGAATGATTATTGCGATTGTTGCATTGTGCAATCTTGAATGCATCAAATAAATGTAAAAATCATTTTTCTGAATGGAGATTTTGATGAAAAAATATACATGATACAACCTAAAGATTTTATTGTCCTAGAACAAGAAAAGAAAGTTTATTTATTGGTTAAATCTTTATATGGATTGAAACAAGCGCCAACATAATGACAAAAAATTTGAAAGTGCAATGCTATCTAACGGTTTTAAAATCAATGAGTGTGATAAATGGGTTATGTAAAAAAAACTTGGTGATTATTATATCATATTGTGTCTATATATTGATAACATGCTCATTGTTGGTAGTAATAATATGATGGTCAAATCTACCAAGGATATATTAAACTTAAAGTTTGACATGAAATATATGGTATTTCAGATGTGATTTTTGGAATAAAAATCTCAAAAAGATCATATGAACTTACATTAAGTCAAACGCATTATGTGGATAAAATATTTGACAAATTCAATAAGAATGATACAAGTATTACTATAACCCATTGGATTTGAGTCTTCATCTATATAAGAATATAAGAGAAAGTATGTTTGAAGCAGAATATATGCATGAAATTGACAGTCTCATGTCTTTAATGAGTTATACAAGACTAGATATTGCTTACGTAGTAAGCAAATTGAGTATATATACAAGTAATCTATAAACTGATCACTAGAAAGGAATTGTAAAAATACTTAGATACTTGAGATATACTTGTAAGTTTGGATTGCATCATACCAGATATCCCGCTTTTCTATAAGGTTATAGTAATGCAAACTATATTTCTGATATAAAAGATTTGAAATCTACTAGTAGTTATGTGTTTAGACTAGCACGTGTAGCTGTGGCTTGGAAATCTTCTAAACAAATAGCTATAGTTAGATTTATAATGGAACCTGAGTTTATTGCATTAGATAAATGTGTTGAAAAAGCTAAGTGGCTACGCTATTTCTTAAAAGATATTATGAAATGGGAAAGTCTCATGTCAGCAATTTGGATACATTGTGATAGTCAATCTATAATTGAAAGGGCACAAAGTAACATATGTAATGGTAAGTCTAGACATATTCATCATAGACATAATACTAAAAGGCAACTGCTCTTAACTGAGGTTATCGTTTTAGATTATGAGAATAATATTACAAGTCTGCTAACCAAAGGCTTAAATGGAGAGCTGGTTGATAAGTTATAAAAAGAAATGAAACTTAAATCCGTAAGATAGTAATAAGTCAATACAAAAGAAAACCCAACCTATACTACTAGAAATGAATAGAATAGCGACAAAATTTAGCGATGGATTGACATCCATAGCAGTTAGCTTCGGATCAGCGACGGATCAACGAGTGAAATTAAAAAAAATTAATAAAAATAGCTTCACAAATAGCGACAGATTAGCGAGAATTTGCGACAACCAATTAGCAACGGATAGAAACTATCGCAAAATTGATAGAATAGCAACAAAATTACATTTATCGCAAAGGTTGCTACAAAAATATCGTCGCTAAATCAAAACCCTAATAGGCTTTCTATCGCTAATATAGCGACAGAAAATAGTCGTCGCTAATATAGCGACGAAACATAGCCGTCGCTGAAGGTTAAAAAGAATAAATCCACCGTCCAAAATATTAGCGACGTAATTGTTTTGTCGCTGATATTTAGTGATGGAAAGTAACCTTACGTTGGTGACGATTTTTAGCGATGAAATTTTCCGTCGCTAAAAATTAAAGAAACGGCATCGTTTATTTCTCGTGAAACGGCATCGTTTTGTCTGGGTTGGTTATAACCCTGAAACCAAAAAAATCCCCCCCCCCCTTTGTGTTTTTTCCCCTCCTTCCCAGCCGGCAGTCGATCCTCTCACCCAAACTCCCACTCGATCTGGTCGCACATCGTCTTCCTCTGCTTCGACCCTCTCTCTCCTCTACTCTGGTCCCCTACTGTCTCCCTCTCTATCCGGTCAACTGCTGCTACTTCTTAGCTCCGATCTTCTCCCAACAGTTGCTGCCTCCCAGTCCCGATAGGCTCAATCTCCAGTCCTCTCCCTCCTCTGCTCCCGGTCTCGGTCACCTCCTAGGTAGCTAATTGGATTTTTGAATGTTAATTGAAATATAATAAAATTTTGTTTGGTTTTGATTTTTAAAAAAATAGTATTTTATGAAAATGTAGAAATTGGATCAAATAAATTGGGAAAAGAGACATTAGATTTTTGTTTTGTGCAATGCCCAATAACAACAATAAGAGACATTGTAAATGGTTCCATCTATTTTGAAGAAAATGAAAAAGCTAAAACAAAGAATAATCTCCTCATCTTCTTATGTCTATGATTTTATTCATTCTTATTGTAAATCTTTTTTGTTTTTGCTATTTTATTATCTTTTTAAGAATAATTTCAATTGAAATTAAAAAAAAAAAGTTAATCATATTTTATGAAATTGTGGTTTTATTATACAATACACTGACCAATTATTAAAATTATATATTTAATTCTAATAAGTGATAAATGACAGTATATATGGGATTTTAGATTGACTAGTTTACGATCAATACCAATTTTATAAATTCTAATTAGGAGCTTAGAATGTTAAATAATAGCTTCGTATGTGTTACGAGCTAATATGTATTTATATAATATTAGTACATTCATGATTTTATCGTTCAGTTGAAAGAATAGCTAAGTTGCTCTAAAGCTAGATTAGTATAACTTGAAATCTTTATGAAAGTTAAAAGCAATAGTTATAATATTAAACTATTTTATAGTTTTATTTCATTATGATTTATCAATTACAATTCAAACTTCAAATTGATTTGAATGTTTTCCTTGATTTAATAGAGGTAATAAAAAATGAGACCAGATCGTGAATGGATGTATAAACGGTTGAAAGATGGACTTTTGAACCCAGAGTTCATGATTGGTATGAGACAATTCATAGAATTTGCATGCAGTCACCCGAAAATGATGGACAATGATAGGATAAGATGTCTATGTTTTCATCGCAAGTGTCAGAATCGTATGTTTCATAACGTGGATACAATTAAGTTGAATTTGTATAGAAATGGTTTTGTACCGAATTATTATTATTGGACTTTGCACGGGGAACAAGCAGTTGTAAGTAACTTAAATAGCAAAGTCACAAATATAAGCGAAGGTTTTGCTGCATTTGATTATGCAGAATCATCCAGTCGATACCATTCCATGGTTATGGATGCTGTTGGTTAAGCATTCAACGAAACTTACATGGAAGAAACACCAAATCCAAATTCCCAAAAGTGTTATGATATACTTAGGGCTGCAGAAGAGGACTTGTACCCTGGATGTAGAAGTCATTCACAGTTATCATTAGTTGCTCAATTAATGCACATGAAGTCAGAACACCATATGTCTGAACATAATTTTGATGACATGGTTCGATTAATGAAAGCGATTACTCCTGAAGGAAGTCTGGTACCTGAAAACTTATATAGAACAAAGCAGTTAGTACAAGGAATGGGTCTTCCAGTTGAAAAAATTGACTGTTGTAAAAATGGCTGCATGATATACTGGAGTGAAGATAATATTTTGACTAGTTGTAAGTTTTGTGGTCATCCTCGATACAAAAGGAAACGTCATGGTAGTAGAACAGTTACTCCTGAAAATAAGATGTATTACTTTCCCCTCACTTCTAGATTACAAAGATTATTTGCATCCAATGTCACAGTAGCAAAAATGAAATGGCATGCTGAGCATGAAATTGAAGATGGGGTTATGATCCATCAATCTGATTCCCCTGGATGGCAATATTTTAATGATACCCATCTAGAATTCACATCAGAGACTCGAAATGTTCGATTAGATCTTTCCACTGATGGTTTTCAAGCATTTGGACAATCTGGACAACAATATTCTTCTTGGTCAGTCATTGTGACTCCGTACAATTTGCCACCTTGGTTGTGTATGAAGGACGCTTACATGTTCTTAACGATATTGATTCATGGGCCAACTAACCCTAATGATAAGTTGGATGTTTACTTTCAACCATTGATATCAGAACTTAATCATCTATGGTTCGATGGTGTGCAGACTTATGATGCTCTTATGTGGACAATTAGTGACTTTCCTGCATATGCAATGCTGTCTGGGTAGAGTACTGCTGAAAGGTTAGCTTGTCCTTATTGTATGAATCATACTGATACTTTTACTATTTCAGAGAGCAGAAAACAGTCTTGGTTTGACAACCACCGTAAATTCTTACCTGAAGACCATCCATTCCGACGAAACAAAACATCATTCATGAAGAATAAAATAGTGACTAAAAAAGCACCCCATATTAGATCTGGAAGTGAAATATTATTTGAAATTGATCAGTTGGGTTTGAAGAAGGTAACAGAACAAGATGTCGAGATAACTAATGGCCCTATTTGCAAGCAATGTGGTTGGCAGAAAAAACGTATCTTTTGGGATTTGCCTTATTGGAGTACCCTTCTCATTCGAAATAACTTAGATGTTATGCATATTGAGAAAAATGAATTTTCCAATATTTTTAACACTGTAATGAATGTTGTTAGGAAAACAAAAGATACATCCAAATCTCGAAAGGAATTGAATGCATACTGTTGCCAGCCAGAATTGGAACGAGATTCTGTAAGGGGAAAATATCCTAAAGCTTGTTACACCCTAGATAATCAATCAAAATCAGTCATGTGTGAATGGCTAAGAAAGTTGAGATTTTCCGATGGTTATGTGTCAAATATGGCTAGATGTGTTGATATGAGGAAACTTAAGTTGTTTGGGATGAAAAGCTATGATTGTCATGTGTTTATGCAGCGTTTAATACCTATTGCATTTCGTGAACTACTTTCAAATAATGTTTGGAAGGCATTAACAGAATTAAGCTTGTTCTTTAAGGATTTAATATCTGTTGTTATAACCAATGATGACATGGCACAGATTGAAAAAGAGATTCATATTATTCTCTATAAGCTTGAACGTATATTCCCTCCAAGCTTATTGGATTAAATGGAACATCTACCAGTGCACTTACCATATGAAGCAAGAATAGTAGGTCCAGTGCAATACCGATGGATGTATCCTTTCGATAGGTAATATAAAAGAACTTAATAATAATGCATATCAAATTTAATGGTGTTAGATTTACCATACTTGTATATTTAATATCTTAGGTACCTTCGACGATTGAAAAACAATGTCCGAAATAAAGCTAGAGTTGAAGGTTCAATATCTAATGCTTATTTGGTGGAAGAAGCTTCATTGTTTTGTTCTTACTATTTTGAGGATCATGTGAATACAAGGCACCGAAAAGTGTCATGCAATGATGACGGTGGTCAATATAGGGTACAAGAATATGAAGGCAACGTATCCATATTCACCCAGTCAGGCCGAGCCTTTGGAAAGAGTAAATCTCGATTTTTTATAGAGGAAGAATATGTTGCTGCACAATCATACATTCTTCTTAATTGCACTGAAGTTGCACCCTTTATTAAGTAAGTCATAAACTCCTAATAAATTTAATCTTTTCATTTGAGCATTGGGTAAATTATAAAATTTAATTATTATTATTCTTTTTGTTATATCTTGAAGAATTTATATTGAGGAGCTGAAGCAAATTCTAGTGAATATTTCTATCAAGAAATTGATGTTAAACTTGAAAAAGAATTCCCAATTTGGTTTAATAAACATGTGAGTACTGATTTGCTTTCAAACATGTTTTTTATTGACAATTAACAAGAATTCTACTTAGCTATGTTAGCTTATACAATTGATGACATTTTTTTTAGGCACACAATCCATCGAACAACATATCCAATCAGTTTATAAAGGACTTAGCAAAAGGTCCATTACCTAAAATTATGTCTTACTCGGGCTATTATGTGAATGGATATAAATTTCACACTGAAGTGCATGGATCTTAAATCTACAATGAACAGTGGTGTATGCATAGAAGGCTCAAATTATAGTGCAAATGAATGTGACTATTATGGTCGTTTGATTGAAGTTGTTCAGTTGGAGTACCCTGCATTACCAATTAAGAGAAATGTGTTATTTAAGTGTGAGTGGTTTGATCCAATGCCAAATTTGGGTACAAAAGTGCATCCACATTATAAGTTGGTCGAAGTGAATCAAAAATGTAGATTTAACAAGTATGAGTCATTTGTTATGGCGGTTCAAGCTTGTCAAGTGCATTATATCACATATCCAACTATCAAACGTGAAAGAAGTGAGTGGTTGGTTGTTTACAAAATTAAAGCAATGGCTAAATTTGAAATTCCACAAGCAACATCAAGCAGTCAACTTTCCAATGTATCAACAACATTCCAAGAAGATGACATTGATATTCATTTTATAGATATTGAAAATGATGAAAGTGATAATTTAGTTCGTTCAACAGGTGCATTTATTGATATCGGAGAGGATAACGAAGAAAAAGAAGAGTCTAATCTTGAAAATGAATCACATGATGATGACGAAGAAACTGATGTGGATGAGTGGGATTCTAACAATCATGATAGTGATTAGGTGTAATTGCTAAATGAAAGATGTTCTTATCTTTTTGGTATTATGTACTATTCATAAATATTTAATCATTAGATATGTGTTTGTAAATTGTTACATTTGTATTGCTTTTATTATTATTATTCTTTTTAAGTAGCAATTGATATTTGTGTTCATTGTTGCTTTTGATATTGTTTACTGTTATGGAGTGACTAATATGCATATGGGTCGCACATCATCTGAAGATATATTATATGGTAGAGGCAGAGGGCCTACAAAATGAGGAGAGAGATCGAAAGAGAAGAGTAATTTCTCAAATCGACCACTAGTTCCACCACTACGTGTATCATCTACACCATCGCAACCATCGCCATATTCATCGCAACCATCGCCATCAGTGCTACAGTCATTGGCACAACCACAACAATCAACACCACCGCTACAACCATTATCCTCAGTTCATCCATCAGCAACTATGTCCATCTTAGAAGGTTCTACATCAGTATCTCCTATACACAACCTACTACATCATCTCCTCCAGCTGCTTCAGCCTTACATTTACAATCTGAAACATCAGTTGCTGAGTCAACCAATAGTAGACGACAACTCAATCTCGATCCTATAAGGTAATATTACTATTATTATTTCTTGAAATCTTTTCATTCATGCATAATTGTTTGTTTTTTATGGATAGTTTGTTTGTAATTTTCGCATAGTGGGAGTTTTCTTCAGTTTCATATAGTTTCTGCAACTATCACCCGTAATTTTTTACTCCATTTGAGTGATAGAGGATATGTATGGAAAACTATGCCTGATGATGTCAGAGACTTCTATTGGCTTGAGTTTCATGTAAAAAACATTTCTTTAAGTAAATAATGTGATTACGTGAATGACTTTGTTAAAAATGTATTTCTTGTGATTGATTGGTTGTTAGAGACTTTGGACTTCAAGTCAAGTTACTTATGATATAGGCAAAACTCTGCCAAAATTTCAGTTTGAACTTGAATATTTAATGTCTTTTGTGCTTAATTGGTTGCTTGAGACATTTACTTCAGGTCAGGTTGCTTATGTTATAGACGAAACTCTGCCAAAATTTTATTTAATCTCTTTTGTTCTTAAAGAATATGTTAGAGGTCATGTAATTTAGGTCAGGTTACTTGTGTTATAGGCAAAACTCTGCCAAAATTTCAGTTTGAACTTGAATATTTAATGTCTTTTGTGCTTAATTGGTTGCTTGAGACATTTACTTCAGGTCAGGTTGCTTATGTTATAGACGAAAATCTGCCAAAATTTTATTTAATCTCTTTTGTTCTTAAAGAATATGTTAGAGGTCATGTAATTTAGGTCAGGTTACTTGTGTTATAGGCAAAACTCTGCCAAAATTTCAGTTTGAACTTGAATATTTAATGTCTTTTGTGCTTAATTGGTTGCTTGAGACATTTACTTCAGGTCAGGTTGCTTATGTTATAGACGAAATTCTGCCAAAATTTTATTTAATCTCTTTTGTGCTTCATCGGTTGTTAGAGGTCATGTAATTTAGGTCAGGTTACTTGTGTTTTAGATGAAACTCTGTCAAAATTTCAATTAGGAATTGAATATTTAATGTCTTTTGTGCTTAATTGGTTGCTTGAGACATTGTACTTCAGGTCAGGTCACTTATGTTATAAACGAAACTCTACCAAAATTTTATTTTGATATATATATATATATATATATATATATATATATATATATATATATATATATATATATATCATCTTAATTGGTTGTTGCAAGACAAAAATTTGTCTTATATGTTATTTTTTTTATTTATATTTTAGAAGGAATTTACTTGGGATCAAGAACTTGAGATGGTAGTCAAGTGTAAATGGTTACAACAGGCTGCTAGTGATACTTTGAGCAAGTAGAGATCTTCTGGCAGTAAACCACCACGTGTTCCATAGCAAGTTTGGAATACTTGGCAGAAAGAATGGTCCACTCCTGAGTTCAAGAAAAAATCTACCATTGCCTCTAAAACCAGACTTACTAAGACAGACGGCTTAGGTTTAGGTCCCTCACGACATACTGAGAGTTCTATATCTATGGTTGAGCGTAGCATGCATATGGTAAATTGATAATGATAACTTAATTTGAATTTATTATTCATTTATATATTTAGGTTGTAAAATATTTCTTAATGTCTTTGTTTTTATTTGCTTATGTATTATACTTGTAATTTTGTAGTTAATGTGTTTTTAATTTTATTTTATTCTTATGATCAGGCAAAAGAGTTAGGACGTGAACCAAATCCTATAGAACTCTTTGAGGCAACACACACTAGAAAGACTTCATCAGGAATTCAGTATGTGGATTAACGGTCTAAAGTTGTTGCAGTATGTATTTACCAAACTCATTAATTGTGCATATTTAAAATTTTATTTGCTTATTTTTCTATTAATCTCATGGAATTTATATTTTTTCTTTTAAAAATTTATATTAAAGAATAAGGTACAAGCCCTTAAAGAGACTGTTTCTCAACCAATTAAGGGATCTAATGAGCCATGTGAACCAGATTTGAGGCAGTTATTCTTAGAGGCTGTTGGTGGCCAAAAAAACGGCGTGTATATGGAATGGGCACAAAGGCAGCACATTTTTACACTAGTAACTCCTCATTTCACTCTACTGCCACATCACGAGATATTAATACAGAGCAGCTTCGTGCTAGTATTATGCAAGATATGCAGCAGGAGGTTCAGACTATGTTGGAGTCACAAAAGCAGCAAATGCGAAAATATATGCGCGAAGAACTTCGAATTGAGCTTTGAGACGAGATGCGCACAGAGATGCGACAGTTGATAGCATAAATGACTAATTCTATCCACATTTCATCAACTTCATATAGCGATCCACCACAATCTGACAGGATGTATGACTACATATATATTGTAGTATTTTCAATTATTGAATATTTTTCATGTTGGACTACAAAATTTCAATATTTATTTAATGAATCCAGTTAAAAAAAATTCGATTTTCATTTAATTGAATTTTTAAATTGCAAAAATATTTAAATTAAAAAATTTAATATATAAAAAATGAATCTGCTACAAAATGTTGTCGTCACTAAAAGTTTGTTATAATTAGCGACGATCGAAAATTAGTCTCAAATTGTGTGGAGTAAATGCCCAACAAACCTTAGCGACGGACGTTGTCCGTAGCAAAATAGCAACGGAAGTTTTTCGTAGCAACATAGCGACAGACGCTGTCCGTAGCAACTAGCGACAGACGCTGTCCGTAGCAAAATAGCGACAGACATTAGCGAGGTATTTTCCATCGCCAAATCCCTCATTACTTTTGTCGTTATTACAATTTCTACAACAGAATTAGTGACAAGTATTTTGTTACTAATTCCGTCGCTAAAGTTGGACTTGCGAGGAAGTTTTCTGAGACGGATTAAATTTGTCGCAATGCTGCCGCTAAATTAGATTAGCGACGAAATTCTTAATTTTAGTGACGGGTTTGTTCGTCGCTAAAACATATTTTTCTTGTAGTGCTAGTTGACTGAAGATTCCAAAATCTAAATTCAAATGGACAACCTAATTGTAAAGACATGATGAGATCAATATGGAGGTTAAACAAGTAATATTCTTATGGCAATGTTAAACTATGTTTTTAATAATTTTTATGAGTAAGATACCACCTATGTGACAGAGAAATGGATCCACTTCAAAAGAGAATTATGTGGAGCTCAATTCTTTCAAACTCTCACAGAACCAGACCGATGTTCAAGGCCATAATGGACATGACAATGAGAACTAAATTGTGTCAAGAGAGATTAATGTGTGGAGTATATGATTATTTATTTAAGTAACTGAACAGAGCATTGACATTGTGTGAACTGGTTAATGGGTAAATTAATTATACTTTCATAAGGGAAGGTTCAAAGGGTAACCTACCTATCCTATGTAGGTTTCGATTGTTAAACTCTACTACATAGTAAGTCTTTATTTTCCTTTTCGTTCAATTTTATTTATTTGGGGGATTGTTGGAAATTATGGTTAATGGACCATTTTGAAAGCAAAATTTGGGTGGATCTCACAATTCGGTTTGGGATGATGACCCAAATGTGTATCTTTTAATATGAGGACTATAAATTATAATATTCATATGCTCAAAATGGTGTATGTATGAATAAAAAATTGAAATTCACAGTAAGCTCATTGCTAAGGAGAAAGAAAGTGAAAGTGGGTAATCCCATGTAGGAAAAATGCTAAGTTATTAGAAGAGTTTATATAGAAAGGCTCATCCTTTCAAAATTAAGTAAGTAGAAAGGAAGACTCTTTCTCGCATGAACAAAAGCAGGGAGGGTGCAAATCTATATTCCAAACTAAGGCCAATGCATGGGTGTCCAGCCTCTACACACCAATGCTAAGTTGAAATACCATGATCCATGCCTAGCCCAACTTTTACATTTTTTATTTCTGAAAGTTGAAATTTGTCCCATCCCGTATGCGTCAAATGCATCGCTCACGTGTCATCTGCCTTAGAGGTTCGTGGGCTGACATGCCCATGATGCCTTTGTCACGCTCATGATAAAGGGTTATGTACCTCTATCACGATCGTGATGTTGTGACACCCTTGTGACAGTAAGAATATCAGCGTGTATGAGCTATGAAGAATTGTCACACGCATAACGTTTTGTCACACGAACAATGTTTTATCACGCACTTGATATTTTGTCATATGCGCAACTATGAAGGAACCAACACAGATCGTGATGCTATGTCACACGCAAAATAGGTATTTTCAGAAATCAATTTTTGAGCTTCTGTAGTTACATGAGTTATAAAAATGAAGAGACTGGTATTATATACTTATTTTGATTAAATTGCAGTCATAATAAAAATTTAATTACAATTATTTTCCTTTCTCCTCCCACTATTATAAATTGGTGTGTTAAACTCCTTTATATACACTTTTTACACACCATGATCTAGACATTCTTCTTCTCCATTTTTTCTTTACGTGATAGTGAGACACTCATCTCAGTTCGTTGTAGGAAATGCTGTAGTGTTCAACTTTTATCCTTAATTTGTTGTATCCAGGGAGACAATACTGTTGAATCTAAAAATTTATGGTAAGAGGTGAATTTATCTTAAGGACACTGTGTGTGATAGAGACATCAAATTGCTTCCTTGTTTTGACCAATTCTCTATATTGGATTAACAACATCATCACATTATTTTCCTAACACTAAGTAGCAGTGCAAGAAATTTTGGAGGGGGGGGAGAATGGGATTCTCCGATATGATGATTAAAGAAAAATACTCCCAACCAACCATGCACATTAACCTTTAAAGAATAATTAATCTATCGTAATTAGTTTAGTTCAGAATAGTTGACTGTAATAAGTTTCATTAGGTAGTTTTCAATTTTGCACTATTTGTAACATCTTTGACTTTTCTCATATGCATTTCTACAACATCTCATTTGCACATATACATTTTGCATATATATCACTTGAACACATGCATAATATGCATTTTTATTTAAATATATTCATGATATACAATTAGTTTATTTTCAAATATTTTACAATTGTATAGAAATGCACATATTTGTTTTATAATATAGATGAAAATGACATGAAATTAATAAATAAGTGAATAAAGAGATTAGATTGAATTAATAAAAATTTGACATGATTAATTTAATTAAATTAAAATAAGTGATTAAATTATATATATATATATATATATTTATTTATTTATTTATTTATTGGTTAGTAAAATTGGGTAAATGTTTATATGTATACATGAATGTATGTATATGTATGTATGTATGTATAATGATAATAAAAATAAAAATAATAATAACAATTAAAAAAAGCATACAGCAAAAGAAAAAGAAAACAAAAAGTAAAAAAAAAAGGTACGGATGGAAAAGGGAAAAACAAATGGTGGTAGGTGGCTTTTAACCTATTAGGTTGTCATTATATTCCTTTAATTTCCTCATCTTTTTCTTCTTCTTTACTTCATTTCTGCAACCTATTTGACATGATTAATTAAATTAAATTAAATTAAGTGATTAAATTATATATATATATATATATATATATATATATATTTTATTGGTTAGTAAAATTGGATAAATGTTTATATGTATACATGAATGTATGTATATGTATATATGTATGTATGATGATAATAAAAATAATAATAATAAAAAAGAAAAAGGGAAAAGCAAATGGTAGTAGGTGGTTTTTAACCTATTAGGCTGTCATTATCTTCCTTTTCTTTCCTTATCTTCTTCTTCTTCTTTGCTTCATTTCTTCAACTTATTTTCTCTCACATTCAAGCCACCAATTCTTCCTTGTTTTACTTGGTTTTTGAGGCAAATTGATCCCTTGCAAGTTTGTTCTTGGTAAGTAATCAATTCTTATTGCTATAAGGTTGATTTGAGTTGTAATGGTACATTATTACGCACTGATTTGCACTTCGCTTTTGATATCAATAGAAATTGATACTGGAAACGATTAAAACACAAACATTGTTCCTTTATGTCTTAGATTTATGGATACGTAAATTGTTTTGCAATATGTGGTGTATAGAATGAGATATCCTCTTCGTACTGAAACTAGTCTGGATGTGAATCCTAAGTGAGTTAGCTACTATGTTTGTTAGTTTTGGATATATTAAAATCAATATCTAAAGTATCTCATAACCTCAAAGTTGTAGATATATGTGTTATGTATCTTTATACCAAATTTTAGGTTCATAGGTCTTGTACATTGTGCGTTATAATGAATGGAACCATGACTGTTCCATGGTTTGAACTGCCTACGGGGTACCCTGGGCAGATCCAGAAACTTATTTGGCTCATTTGAGCTTGTTAGAGCTAGATTATGTAAATGATCAAAACTGGAAGGTTATATTTATACGTCTTATCTAAATATTGGTACTAATTTCAGTATATTATCTTATGTATAGACTAAGTTATGGCATTTGAAAGTCATACTGGTCCGGAAGCCAATTCTATTCTGGACTAGAAAAATGTTTGTTATAATTATAAGACCTTAGAGACATAATTGATAAAATTTGTAAACATGAAAAATGTTCCATATGAACCCATATAGGTTTTTGTAAATTTTAATTAAAATAGTACGTATAGATTATAAGTTATGATGAACCCAAATGAATACCCTGAAACTGCCTAAGGGCAGAAAATAGGGCAGAAATCAGAACACGTTTAGAAATTCCACCAAAACTTGTACCGTGATCCAATTAGTCTGAAATTTAAATATGTTATATATAAATATTTTAATTTTAATTAGGAACAAGAATTAGATTAATTGGTTAAGTACAGAAAACTTTATAGTCAAACCAGTCCCATAAGGTCACACTGCCTCATAGGAAAAATTTTAATTATTGATATGAATAATGTATATTAATTTGTTTAAGCCACATTAAGTTTCTCTAGTCATAAATTAACCAATTATATTTCAATATTAGACTCAAGACAAATTGGAGATATACAAGAAGTGGGTAGACAATAAGTTAAGGGTTGGAATCAAAGGAAAAAGGTGAGTCTAATTATCAATTGAATTCTTTAGTGCATATGAATGTTGCTTGCTATGTGATTCATATGATTGTGGTTATTTTTCCTTGATAATATGATGAGGAATAATTTGTGACATTTGTGGTACATATAAGCTTGTGTACTTGTGGTATATTTGATGTATATGTTTGACATATGATATATATACATGGTATATGGATAGTATATGCAAGGTATATGTGTTGACATATGAGGTATATATGTGGTATATATTTGGTATATGTGATAGGATACAATGGTTGATGAATATGTAACTACAAGTGCATATGCATAATGACTTAAAAGGTGTTGTGACTAGTTAATCAACATTACAAAGCAAAAGAAGAGGCCTATGGCCCAACAAATGTGCAAACGATTAAGCTAGCTAGCAAATGCAAATGCGAATGTTCACATGACAAATGTTCACATGGAAACTCGGGGCAATGCTCGTTTAACCTGATCACAACAAAATAAAATGTATAAGCATAAGCATAAGTAAAGAACAATTATTGAATACTTGATTTTATCTATATTTATATGTTATTGACTGATGAAATGGAGTATAAAGTATGTATTAATTATACTTGTTATTTGCTATTATGAAATGTTTGGTGCTTTAGAACTCATTTGATGGTTATTCTCACTGAGTCGCAACTCACAAAATTGCATCATTTTTCAGGTAGAGAAGATTAGTAGTTCATATTGACGTGCATATAAAAGTCATGGATCAAAGGTCACCAGCCGAGCCTCATCACTCTCTGTCCTTGAATTCCACATAAGCATAAGAACATATCATTTATATTTGGGGATTGAATACTTGAAAATTTACTAACTTTTAAACGTAATGTTTAAGTTATTAATATATGTGATTTTTATAGGCTATAATTAAAGCTTCCGTATTGATTGTGAAATTATTGTTGATAATATGAGATGAGTTTAAAAAAATTACAAGATACAGTGGATAAAATCAAGGTTGTCAAGATTAAGCTAAAGGCAGCACAGGATAGACAGAAAAGTTATACTGATCAACATAGAAGGGAGATGGAATATGAGTTTGGTGAGAAGGTATTTCTATGAGTATCTCCATGGAAAGGAGTAATCTGATTTGGCAAGAAAGGTAAATTGAGCCCAAGATACATAGGACCTTACGAAATTCTTGAGAAGGTTGGTCCACTGGCATACAGATTGTCTTTACCACCAGAGATGACTCGGATTCATAATGTGTTTCATGTGAGCATGCTTAGAAGATACAGGTCAGATCCTACACATGTACTCAAAGATCAAGCCATTGAGATTGCAAATGACATGAGTTATGTTGAAGAACCAGTGGAAATCATCAGATACAAGACTAAACAGTTGAGAAACCGAGAAATACCTTTAGTTAAGGTATTATGGAGAAATCAGTCATGAGAAAAAGCAACATGGGAAACATAAGAAAATATGAAAAAGCAATATCCACACCTATTTCTAGGTATTAAATTTTGAGGACGAAATTTTTAAAAAGAGGGGAGAATTGTAACATCCTTGACTTTTCCCATATGCATTTCTACAGCATCTCATTTGCACATATACATTTTGTATATATATCACTTGAACACATGCATAATATGCATTTTTATTTAAATATATTCATGATATACAATTAGTTTATTTTTAAATATTTTACAATTGTATAGAAATGCACATGTCTGTTTTATAATATAGATGAAACTGACATGAAATTAATATATAAGTGAATAAAGAGACTAGATTGAATTAATAAAAATTTGACATGATTAATTTAATTAAATTAAAATAAGTGATTAAATTATATTTTTTTTATTGGTTAGTAAAATTGGGTAAATGTTTATATGTATACATGAATGTATGTATATGTATGTATGTATGTATAATGATAATAAAAATTAAAATAATAATAAAAATTAAAAAAATCATACATTAAAATAAAAAGAAAAATAAAGTAAAAAGAAAAAAGAAAAAGGGATGGATGGAAAAGGGAAAAGCAAATGGTGGTCGGTGGCTTTTAACCTATTAGGCTATCATTATCTTCCTTTTTTTTCTTATCTTCTTCTTCTTCTTTACTTCATTTCTTAAACCTATTTTCTCTCAAGTTTCAGCCACCAATTCTTCCTTGTTTCACTTGGTTTTTAAGGCAAATTGATCCCTTGCAAGTTTGTTCTTGGTAAGTAATCAATTCTTATTGCTATAAGGTTGATTTGAGTTGCTAAGGTTTATTATTAGGCACTTATTTGCACCTCAATTTTGATATCAATAGAAATTGCTTCTTGAAAAGCTTAAAACACAAACATTGTTCCTTTATGTCTTATATATATGGATATGTAAATATTTGTGCAAGATGTGGTGTATAGAATGAGATATCCTCTTTGTACTAAAACTGGTCCGGAAGTGAATCCTAAGTAAGTTAGCTACTATGTTTGTTAGTTTTGGATATATTACAATCAATATTTAAAGTATCTCAAAACCTCAAAGTTGTAGATATATGTGTTATGTATTTTTATACCAAATTTTTGATTCATAGGTCTTGTAAATTTTGGGTTATAGTGAATGGAACCATGACTGTTCCATGGTTTGAACTGCCTATGGGGTGCCCTGGGCAGATCAAGATATTGGTTTGGCTCATTTGAGCTTGTTAGAGCTAGATTATATATATTATCAAAACATAAAACTTATAGTTATATGTCTTAGATAAATTTTAGTACTAATTTCATCTTAATATGTTATGTATAGACTAAGTTATGGCCTTTGGAAGTCATATTGGTCTGGAAGCCAATTCTATTCTGGACCAATAAAACATTTGTTATAATTTTAAGACTTTAGAGATATAATTGATAAACGTTTTAAACATAACAAATGTTTCATATGAACCCGTATAAGTTTCTGTAAATTTTCATTAAAATAGGATGTATAAATTATAAGTTATGATGAACCCAAATGAATATCCTGAAATTGCCTAAGGGCAGAAAACATGGCAGAAATCAGAACATGTTTAGAAATTCCACCAAAAATTGTACAATAATCCAATTGGTCTAAAATTTTAATATGTTATATATAAATATGTTAATTATAATTAGGAATAAGAATTAGATTAATTGGTTATGTACAGAAACAGTTATAGTCAAACCAGTCCCATAAGGTCACACTGCCTCATAGGAAAATTTTTAATTATTGATATGAATAATGTATATTAATTTGTTTAAGTCATATTAAGTTTCTCTAGTCATAATTTAACCAATTATATTTCAATATTAGGCTCAAGAAAAATTGAAGATATACAAAAAGGGGGTAGACAATAAGTTAAGGGTTGGAATCAAAGGAAAAATGTGAGTCTAATTATCAATTGAATTCTTTAATGCATATGAATGTTGCTTGCTATGTGATTCATATGATTGTGATGATTTTTCCTTGATAATATGATGAGGAATAATTTGTGACATTTATAGTACATATAAGCTTATGTACTTGTGGTATATTTGAGGTATATGTTTAACATATGATATATATATATAGCGTATATGGATAGTATATGCAAGGTATATGTGTTGACATATGAGGTATATATGTGGTATATGTTTGGTATATGTGATAGGATACAATGGTTGATGAATATGTAAGTACAAGTGCATATGCATAATGACTTAAAAGGCGTTGTGACTAGTTAATCGACATTGCAAAGCAAAAGAAGAGGCATGTGGCCCAACAAATGTGCAAATGAAATAAATGATCAAGCTAGCTAGCAAATGCAAATGCAAATGTTCACATGACAAATGTTCACATGGAAATCCGAGGCAATGCTCGTTTAACCTGGTCACAACAAAATAAAATGTATAATCATAAGTATAAGTAAAGAGCAATTATTGAATACTTGATTTTATCTATATTTATATGTTATTGACTGATGAAATGGAGTATAAAGTATGTATTAATTATACTTGTTATTTGCTATTGTGAAATGCTTTGTGCTTTAGAACTCATTTGATAGTTATTCTCACTGAGTCACAACTCACCAAATTGCATCATTTTTCAGGTAGAGAATTAGTAGTTCATATTGAGGTGCATATAAAAGTCATGGATCAAATGTCACCGACCGAGTCTAATTACTCTCTCTCCTTGCATTCCACATAAGTATAAGAACACATCATTTATATTTGGCATTGAATACTTATAAATTTACTAACTTTTAAACGTAATATTTAAGTTATTAATATATGTGATGTTATAGGCTATAATTAAAGTTTCTGTATTGATTGTGAAATTATTGTTGATAATATGATATGAGTTTTAAAAAAAATTACTCTTACTGTAAACATGAATTTTATTTTATTTTTGTTTCATACGTGATAATTTAATATAAAAACAACATGTGCAATATATAAATATATAAGGTGTTAGGTGTTACATTCTTGGCCCGAAATTCAGTTATAACAACTATGTTGATTTGGCATCTCACTTATGCCTTCCATGTGTTTTATAATATATATAGTTTATAAATTACTGCTTTCTTTTTCTAATGAGAGCCGCAATTTATTATCTTTATACTTGCTTATGTTAATTAGTATAGGTTAGTAGTTAGTGATAAAGAAAATGGATTAGGAACCTCTCATGTTCAATAAACATGATAAGGTCATGTTACGATAATTTTAGCCACTAATTTATAAATGGTTAAGATTAAAACTCATAAAAATTTAAAAAGAGAGTAGTTGATGAGAGTTAATCTTAACTATTAATTTATGAATAATAATTAAGATTATTCTGGTATGATCTATTATGTTTGAGTATACAAAGGGAGATCCTAATCTAAAGAAGTGAAGAAGTAAGAGAGTTCATAATATTCTCTTATATATTTTAACATAATTTGGTGGTGAAAAAATAGAAACTTCCATTTGCATGCTACGAGAATTTCCACGGTGGTGAAAACACATCCAAATTTTGAAGAGACTGGAAGCTTTCAAGTAGATTGCAAAAATTTCCACAATTATGGAACTAGGTGCTAGCAGTCATTTGAAGAGGCAGAATGCAGAATTGTTCACATGATTACGGAACTGGGTGCTGGCAGGTTGCGGAAATTTCCATGATTACGGAATTGGGTGTTGGCAGTCTCTTAAGGAAGTAGAAATTTCTATGGACTGACCACTGAAATTTCCACAATTTTTAATGACTGTATTTTTGAAAATACCAAAAGTTGTTTAATTATAAACAAATTTTCAAAGTATTTTAAATAGTTAGCTCCATCAACATTTTTATCTTCTTTCTTCTTCATCTTCTTCTTTTTTATTTTCTGCAACTAAAATTCTTTATATGTTAAAGTGGTGTTTACTAAAATCAGTTATGAGTAGAAATATCTTACTAAACACCACTTTAATCTACAATTAGTCTCCCTTTGCGGCTTATATAGGAGAGTTTGTTTAGATAAATCCCACCAGCATGACCAGGTCGCTTCATATAGTCATATCCTTATCGCGACAGTGAAAACTTTGGATTTCATATAAGCAGATTTTCGAGGTTTCATTTTTATAGTTTCTTATAAATTAAAGCAAATATATGCTCTCTCTCTCTACCTGAGTAAAGAAAATAAATTAAATTAAATTTGTAATTTAAACTCAGTATGAAACTTAATATATATAAATTTTTTCAGTACTTGGAAAGATTCTCGAGCCCAACTCAACAAAGTCATTAGTAAAGGCCACCGTAATCATGGGAGATGCATTCGTCTAGCTATCGCATAGAAAACTTTTGTTAGAGAAAATTGTGCACAATAGTGGTGAGTATTTTCAGACATTCATATTTTTTTTAAAAAATACTAAACTTCTTTTTTTTACTGCAGACCGCAATCCCAAACACTTTTAATAAAATTCTATAACTGCTATATCAATTGCTTTAACCATTTTTTATGCAAAAATATCTTACGGTACGTACTGGATTTGTTCAAAAAAACTAACTACAAAATCTTCGCTCAAATGTTAACCTAATCCGTAGAGTAATTATCACCCAAAGGTAATTAGCTAGCTTGGTTGGGACGAAACTCCAAGCCAAGCCAAGCCTAGCATTTTTGTCGTTTGCCAGGAATTTAAACTAGCAGACACAGCTCTAAACAAACTAGTTCCGCCGAGCTAGAGCTCATGGGTCACAGAAAGTTACAGAAACCAGATAATATCGAATGAAAATATGAAATCAGAAACATACACACATCACAATCAGTGTAAATAATACCAAGAATCCAATTGGTGTGGTGATTCTAACATATTTCAGATTCATGATTATCAGCAGGAGAAGAGGCCTTTGGATGGACCTTATTATACAACAATGTTTGATACATCACAGCAAACCCAACTCCAGGTGCAACTTAGTCATTAGAACAAACTAAAATCCATGTAAAAAGGAATATGAAAATTAATGAGACATCAGAAACGAGGTAGCTTCCTATTGCAACTGAACTGAGGAACTAGATTGACATTTTCTTATCATGATGTATTTCCTATTTTTTTGAGACTATTGTTTATTGAGCTTTGCCTACATACCTCCATAGACATTTTTTTTTTTTGCCTTTGGAAGTCTCAGTAACACTGGTTAAAACAGAAAAAGAAACCTCTTGGTTTGTCCTGTATAGGGACCTTCGGTGTTTCCCCCGAGTCATCTCTCACAGCCATTAAAGAACTTGTACCAGGAGATTCTGGTGGAAATACAGCATTCTCTGAAGTGAATATTCGGGCAGGGATGACAGGCTCTAGTGAAACAGTGGAAAGATAGCGCAGAAGCATCTGTATTATCTGGCTGAAATTCGGTCGAGCATTTGGATCTTCTTGCCAGCACGAGGTCACTATCATTGCCAAATCCTCTGGAAGGTCGTCCGCGCTGGGTCTTACATTCTGCAACATGTAAACATCTTAAATCATGTTATCCAGAATGCTACTAGGCTCTAAAAAATTATAACTGATATTTGAAGTTTGAAAAGACCAATGATCGACCCTATTCTCTCATTTCATATCAAATTATACAGGAAACCCCTAAAGAATAAGCGTCTTCCTATTGAAGCATAGCGAGCATAGATGGGTCAATTTTCATGTTTAGATGCTTGGCCTTGAAAAGCCGTATGCATATTCCTTGTACTAGAATTCTAAAATAAATTTAAAAGAAAAATACATTGGAAAAATGCTTTTTTTTGTCCCATGAACTTGTCTAAATTGTTCTATTGAGCCCATGGACTTCTAATTTTTTTGTCTATTAAACATCTAAACTTCTAATTTTTGTTCTACAGAGGACTTAAATGATGAAAACATCAGCATGTATTGCATATGAGTGAAGCTTGGGAACATGAATATTTTCAAGGGTTCTATAGAACAATACTTGAAAATTCAGGGAATCAACAGAACAAAAATTGAAACTTCATGGGCAAAATAGAACAAACTGAAATATGTTTACTTTTAAAAAAAAATTGAGTTTTTTATTTATCGACATTTGCTAAAAAATTGTTAATTCATTTTTTTTAACAAATAAGTTTTTAATATAATCAAAATTGAAAGCTAGAGGGCATAATAGAATAAAAATACAAGTCTGGACTCAATAGAACAATTTCGACAAGTTCAGGAGCCAAAAATTAATAGATTGTTGTTTGTCCACGAGGAAGATGGAATTCTCATTGACAATTAGTGGCCAAGTGAATTATGACTCTTTCTTGTGCAGGTCCTATACAGTGCGACTTCCTACATTGGAACAATTGCAAAAATGCATGAACTTGTATCCACCTAGTCTGCAATCCCTATAACTGCATTTGTGGACTAACTCACCCAGTTCTCTTTAAGAGTTCTCCAAGGAGAGCAATATTTCATCAACACAAAAACTAGCATTGTGGTTAAACAGTGTCAATGCTATAGTGCATAACTATAAATTTCTCACATCAAGTTTCAAGCCTTTCAACTGGTGATTTATTACGTAATCTCTGATTGGGCACTACCACTGACTAGACATAATTATGGTTGTAATTTAAGTTCCTTCAAGCAAAAAATAAATAAATAAAAAATAAAAACTCCTAGGAAACAATTTCAGCAAAAAATGTATTCTGGGAACAACATTGCTCACCTTAAAAGCAGCTGCGTATGCTGCCTGTAAATTCGACATGCCTTCAAAAGGCAATTTATTGTGAATAAGCTCCCATAAGACAATTGCAAAGCTGTAAGCATCCACCTTGTGATTGTAATGCTTTTTCTCCCCATGTCTTAACGTGACAGTGCTGTAAAGCTGACACCAAATAGAAAGGTCGATAATGACTGGTGTATAAAAATGTAAAACACAGCTAAAACGGGAAAAAACATCTGTTCTAAAACTTTCCAATGATACCTCTGGAGCCATCCAACGATATGTTCCTGTTTCAGCAGTCATCATCTCTGTTAATGACTCTTCCCTAGCCAGACCAAAATCAGCAAGTTTAACTGTTTTATGGTCGGCAGTCAAGATCAAATTCTCTGTGAAAGGAACAGGAAACAAATTAGTCAGGGTCAAGCCATGTGCATAATTCCAACAAGAAGTCAGCTTAGAATCTTTAAGCCAATCCATCATGTCAAAGTTTTAAGCAAAATCATGATTCAGATCTTTGGAAAAATATTAACTTACTCCTGAATTATATCAACATAACCTAAAAGAAGGAAACCATTGATTGATTTAATATCAGTAGTGACTTTTCTGACTATCACTATATATATCAATGCATCGTGTCATATTGTATCAGAAGGAAAGATGTAAAACTGAATTTCAAATGTTTGATTCTCAACTTCAACCCTTAGCTAAATCTTAATCTCAAATTAATTAGAGTAGGCTTTATGAATCATTTTCTCCACTCATTTAGGTCTAGACTTGGAAAAATCTGATGTCTGGCACTCACTATCCATCTAAAACCAGTATTTTCTAATATGTTAGGTACTAAGCCTTTTTTTTTTTCAGGAAAAAAAACATAATTCTTCCTTTATGGGAAGGCTTTAAATATTTCCCAAAGCTATCTGTTCATTTTGGCATCAGTAGACAGAACCATTGTGATGTAACCACTGAACATCTCAACAAAAGATATCCAGAAACAAAAAGGCAGAAACACAGCAATCTCTTGAATGCTTTTAAATCTACTTCTAGTTTCCATCATCTCTAATTCTTGACTGCATTCCAAAGCAAATGAAATAGGACAAAATCTCATGCACAATGTAAACATTTCCCTCAAATAAATTGAATTCTATTCTGAATTAGTGAAATTGGCTTATAAACATAAGATATGCAATTAAATTTATTGAACTGATTTTTCATGAAGTAGAACAAAATTTTGTTGAGTTACTATTTCTCAATCATGCATAAGAGATAACTTAACTAGGTAGATTATGTGATCTGTTGGTATTTAATATATATAAATAGATGTGCATAGATAATACTAATACTATGGAGTTTCTTTTCTCATAGATGAACAGAGGAAAAAAATGAGGTAAATGAAAAAATCTATCGATAAATGTTACCCTCAGGATAAGGGAATAATTATAGCAGAAAACAACTTAGATGTAGATAGCTAGAATAAAAATCTTATGCTCTATTCAAATTTGTGATGATTTGGGTTTTTGAATGAACAAGCGTATTTAGAATCTGCAACTCAGAATTCATGTCAAATCCAGCTCAAGACAAATCAGTGCATGAAGAGATCTTATAAATGGTGCAAATGAAGAACATGCCAAAACTAAACTTTGAGCAGGAAACCATTCTCAGCATGCATTGATTGTATCACTGTCTCAAACCTAATTATTGGGAAAATTTCTGAATCCGAGATGTTGAGAATAAAATAATATATGAAACTGGAAAATTATAGGAGAGTTGATTACGCGTATAATTACATGCTTTTCTCAACAATTTTTTTCAACATGTACTTGCATACAAATTATAATAGGATACATATTCTATTAAGCTTTTGGTGAGGTGATACTCCCATTCTTCTATTCAATGAGTCACTCCCACATTTGCAATGAATGTATGAAAACAAGAGAATCCAAGTCCAAATAATGACAATGTCCATCAAATTATAGTTGAACTGTTAAGTTAGTTAAGAACCTCTAGCCAAACAAATCAAACTTAATATTATTAAAAAAATTCAATATCCTACCAGGTTTTAAGTCGCGATGAATGATTCCATGGGAATGTAAGCATTCCATTGCACGAGCTATATCAAGAGCAAAACCAATTGCCACAGGCATTTCTAGGCACCTTGGTCGCATGTTCAGCAGGTATTTACGCATTGTCCCACCCAATAAAAGCTCAGTTACTATAACCATGACAGGTTCCTTGCAAGCACCAATGAACTGATAACAAAAAGCAACCCAATTTTTGTTATATGATCATTTCAATAATTAAACAAGAAGTGCTCAAAAACAAGCAAAGATGAAAAGGCATTTTAATTGTTTTTAAATGAAAATTTGTTGCTTATATGCTAACCTTCACTAGATTTTTGTGTTGAACTCTAGACAACATAGCGACCTCTCTGGCAAACCTTGCTTCTCTCCTGGCAATTTCTTCTGGGGTTTCTCCTTTATGAACAACTTTAATAGCAACAATTTGATTCTTATACCTATTAAAAGAAAAATAACCTATAAATTACAGGATGAGATAAATGAAGAAAGCAATCCGCCATCAATCAAATGATCTTAACAAGAACAAAATTAAATTTGTATGCTTCAGAACAACAATTACAGCACTGCCAAATTCTTTCAAATGATTTGATCAGCAGACATGTAAGCCACGCCTTTTTCACGATTGACCAGGAAAAAAGAAAAAAGAAAAAGTTCCCTCAGACCAAAACTGGGTTCAGTCTATAAATCTGAGGAAGTTCTGCTACAAGTGAATCAAAGCTCAAGAATTGCAATACATAAATGAAAGGAGAAAACAGAAGCAAAAAGTTTGACTTACTTTCCCTCATATACTTTGGCATGAGCACCTTCACCAATCTTGGGTCCAACAAAGAGAAGCTTAGGATCAATCAGCCACTTATCATCCAAAATGAACTCTCCAGAGTAAAACCCATTACTAGATCCCATTTCTACCTTATACTGAATATCAGCTAGGAAAGTACCATTTATTGACTGGAAAAAAGCAAAACCCTTTCTTCTATATCCCCATTTGAAGTAAACTAAAAACTTAAAAGCAGAGTCGAGTTAAAAAAAATGGAAAAAGGAAAGATGAAACTATAAATAGACATGCCACATATTATACCCCAAAATCACGCCCGGCAGATCCAGAAAGATTAACATTTGCCTTTATGTAGGAAGCAAAGAATAAAACCCCACATGTTTTAGAGAAGGTCACCAGCAGAAGAAGAATAAAAAATGGAGGGAGGAATCATTAAAACGAGAACAAGCACTGCCAGCTAACATAGTAATGGATAGAAGTATATGGGGAACTGAAGAAAGTGGCAGAATTTTATGAATGGGAGATTGGAGTAAGAGGCCAAAAAGGCAAAGACCCAGATTGAGATTTGGTGTTATTTTGAGGTTGAAACTTAAAAGATTTGTTTTTAAGTTCTCTCTCTCTCTCTCTCTGCGCGTATGAAAGCGCTCTCTTCCTTCGAACTGCAGATAAAGCCGCGGCAGGATATAAAGTGCCTGTCAGAAAACAGTAATGGGCTTTTATTATATTTTGTTTTCTACATAAAGCCGGGAAATAAAATAGGACACACAAATAATGAAAGATTGAGGGAGACATTTTTAAGATTTGTTTTCTATATATATAGCAGTTTTTATAGCTAAGATTTATATTTTAATTCGTGCATTTTATAAATTTATGTAATTAAAATTTTTAATCATAATTAACTAAATATTTAGTAAATAGTTATTGTTTTAGCTCAAATTAACAATTAAGACAAATTGAATGAATTAAATACCCGAAAGATTAAAATATTTTTAAATTAATAATTTAAAATTTTTAGTTAGACAAATTTTTAAATTTCATGAACCAAGTATTTGTTTTATTTCCTTATTTTGCTCATTATCGTTGGAATTTTGATATACTTTCAAATAGAATTAAAATTATAAAATGAAGAAGAAAGCTTTGTGTCTATTTGAGAAATTGTATGAAGGGAACAGTTGGTTTGAGTTAAATCCTGCCGAAATTTTATCTGAAATTCAGCAATATTGTTGAATTAAGTCCATCAAAAATCTTTATTCGAAAATTATAATTCAAAGATATTAAAATCTTTTAAAATTTTGTAGATAATTTGTGTTTTAATGCTATTAAAATACTAAGTAAAAAAAATTTATAACTCATTTTTCATTTAAAGGATAAACACGACTTGACATATAAAATCTCACCGTTAAATTAAATTTTGAGGTAGATTATCATGTTCTTTTGCATTCTCTGCCAAAATTTTATAATTGGCTCATATATGATTTTTGTAGTATTATCTTTTAAGGAAAATAAGGATTGAATAGAGCAGAATCATAGTTAATAATTTGAAAAAATTAGAAATAAAATGAAACATAAAAATTTTACAAAGAAAACCTTCAAACAAATCAAGGTAAAAACTATAGACAATAATAGAATAATTCAGATTAAAATAAATATAAAATTACAATTTCTCTTTAAAATTTAAGGAAATAACAAATACACTATCTCTTAAAATTAGAAAAATAATTAATATTTTTATTTTTCTATTTTATTTTTCTCTCGGATTGGGAGCTCCCACTTTACTTCCAAATTTTGTTGTAAAATTGGAGTGCATTCTTCCTAGTTTTGCAGTGCCTTTTTATAGGCACTAATGGTGCTCAATTTGTCAATAAAATTGGCAATATCAATGCCTTATTTTTCAAACACGCGTGGTAGGCTTTTCAAAAACTGTCGCCCACCTTGACTTTTAACAAATCTTCCACTTGAAGATTTAATTGCATCAATCATATTTTCATACCATTTTTTTTCCTTATTATTTTATATCACTTATGTTTCTATTAGTCCACTAGATGATCAACACTAAATATACTTGTCAATACTAACTGCTTTAGTCATAAAATCTGCTAGATTATCCTTTATATAAATTTTATGCATATCGACTGTTTTTTCTCCAAATCCTCACAAATGAAATGATATTATACTCGAATGTATTTTTATCATTGAATGAAAGACTTGATTTTTTGCAAGATACAAAATACTTTAACTGTCACAAAATAAAAAAATTTTATCTTGTTCATATTTGAGTTCCTCCAATACTATTTTCAACTAAATTATTTATTTATTAGCTTATATAACTATTACATATTTTACTTTTGTCGTTAATGTAGTTACATCCGGTTGCAGTTTTGAAACCTAACTTATAGTTCAGCTAGTAAGTACAAACGCATATCTTGTAGTTGATTTATTTTTGTTAAAATTACCTGCATAATTTGAATCAATATATTATCAGACATTAAAGTCTGATCTCCTATAATACAAAACAACATCTATGATATCTTTAATGTATTTTAAGACATTTTTTTATTGTATTTCAATACTCTTTACTAGGATTTATCATATATCAACTAACAATTAGCACTACTTATGCAATGTCTGATTTTATACAAATAATAACAAACATTAAAATTCTCATTGCTAATATATACGGTACTTGAGACATCTTCATCCTCTCTACTTCAGTGCTATGACTTAATTTGGAGGATAATTTAAAATTAACAGGAAGTGATATATAAATTGGTTTACAATTTTACATATTGAAGAATCGTAAAATCTTTTTCAAATAATTCTTTTGAGAAAGTCGAATCTTCCTATTATTTTATATATCGATGAATTAACATCCCTAGAATTTTGTTTGCTAATCTTATATCATTCATTTTAAACTCCCTAACCAACCGTACCTTCAATTATATAATATCATATTTGTTGGATTTGCTACCAATATATTGTCTATTTATAGCAACAGAATGATGAAATTGTTACCAAACCTCTTGAAATATATACAAGGTTCTGCATTAAGTTTGATATATCTAAAACACATGATGAAAGAATCAAATCTCTTATACTAACACCTCGGTGTCTGTTTAATATCGTACAATGATTTGTTCAACCAGCAAACCAAGTTCTCTTTTCATTTTTCTTCAAATCCCTTTGGTTGAAACATGTAATTTTTTTTCAAGATCTCCATGAAAAAAACAGTTTTCATATTTAACTGTTCTAGAAGTAAGTCAAATATAGCACACATTGCTAAAACTACTTTAATTATAGTTAGTTGTACCACTGGAGAAAATATTTCTTTGAAATTAATGCATTTTTTTAAACATATAATTTCACCACCAATCTTGTACAATATTGCTCTACTTGATCTTTGTCATTGCGTTTGATCTTATACACTTATTTGTTTCTAATAGATTTTCTTCGTTGTAGTAACGAAATAAATTCCTAAATTTTATTCTTATGAATAGCTTTCATTTTCTCTTACATTACTGTCATCCACTGAGATGCATCTGAATTATTCATTGATTCTTAGAGAGTTGATGACTTTCATCCTCTACTATAAGGCAGTATGTAACATCGCTCTCTATAACATACTTTGAATGTAAACCTTATTATTTTTTAGATCGATCAAACTATTGAGGTTTTATGTCTCAAAAATAATTAGTTCTTATTCATCATGCTCTAGTACTATTTCAGAATAATTCTTTTGCTCAACTTCATTTTCTATGTATACTATTGCAGTCTTTGTATTTTTTTCACTGTGATATCATTATTTTCTTCTTTCTGCAGTTTATCTTCTAAAAAGATAATGTCTCTGCTGATTACAACCTTTTGGTAGTGGGATTCCAGAAGCGATACATATTTTTACTCCATCAGTATATCCTAAAAATAGACATTTCTTAAATTTTGGATTTAACTTTGTTATTTTTTAGGCATTGTACATCACGTACACAAGACTTTCAAATATATGGAGATTTGAATAATCAACCTTCTTTTCAATCTATATCTTCTTCAGAATCTTCAACCCAATTGTTGTTGATGAGACCCAATTTATTAAATAATAAAGCAATATTTACTGCTTTTATCCAAAAAATTTTTTTTTAAACCTGCAACATCCAGCATTGCTCTTATTCTTTATAACAAGATTTTGTTCATCCATTTTACCACTTTATTTTATTGAGAAACGTATGCCGTAGTGAACTGTCTTTTGATACCTTATTGATTGCAAAATTTAGCAAACTAATGATTGATATATTCTCCTCTATTATTTGTCCTCAAATACTTGATATTATTTCCAGAATTGATTGCAAAATATAGTTCTCGAGTCAATGAACCACACATCAACGAATGTCCTTTTGCCTTCATTAGTTATTGCTGCTTCACAATACAAAGCATACCCTCATTGGATGTGCTTTTAACATTTTCTTGAGAATCAAAGTTTTTCTTGTTTAAACTCCAACAATCTTTCTTCAAATGACCATTTTTGTCACAATGGTAGCATTTCAAGTTTTTCTTGCTTATTGACTTTCATCTATCTTGAACTTAGATTCCAATTGAGCCACATTTCGTAGGGCCTCCGCTTATTTGTGAACTTACCAATATGTCCTCCTTATTTTGATGTCGATTTTTCTCTTCGAGAATAACAACTACAATATCATCAAAGTTTAGATGATCTATGAGGACATTATTTGTTAAATTAATGATGCATTGATTATATGAATCAGGTAGACTTTGAAGTAGAAGTTCAATACATTCAGTTAACTTTATTTTATAGTCCAGTAATAAGAGTTGAGAAAATAGAGTATTCAATACATTGATGTGCTCTTTCACTGAAGTAGATTTTGACATCTGTAGAGTGTACAATTTCATTTTAAGAATTTTGTTATTGTTAAGTAACTTGATTTTGTACAACTTCGTGAGATGATCATAGATCTCCTTTGTTGTTTTTTTTTTTTATTTTTTATGCTTGACAATACTTCATTCGCTAATGTAAGAAAAAGATTTGCAATAACATTTCAATTCATCTCGTTCCACTTGCATCATTTTTGACTTTCGTCAGCCTTTTATTGATAGCCGCTAGACAATTATCTTTTTCTAAGATAGTTTTCATTTTTAATTTTCACAATGAGAAATTACTTTCATTGAATTTATCGATATCAAATTTTGCCTCAATTGCTTCTATAACAGTATTTAAGTGTAAATAATATTCTAACTTATTTTCTGATGTAGAATGTCCACTTATTTGTGACAAAATTACAAAATATACGATAAGTAGATATTAATACTCAAGTCAGACTCTAATACCACTTGTTAAGGAAAATAAAGATTAGATGGAGTAGAGTTGCAACTAATAATTTGAAAAAATTAGAGATAAAATGGAACAATCGATTTAACATAAAAATCCCGAATAAATCAGGATAAAAATTACAAATAATGATATAAGAATTTCACTATTAAACAAATAGAAGATTATAATTTATCTTTAAAATTTAAAGAGATAATAAATACACTCTATTTTAAAATTAGGAGAATTACAAATATTTTTATCATTTTATTTTATTTTTTTCATTCTATTTGGAGTTCTCAAAATTTGTTGTAAAATTGGAGTTCATTCTTTTTAGTTTTGCTGAGCCTTTTATAGGCACTGATGATGCTCAATTTGTCAATAAAAATCGGCACGATGGGTGCCTTCTTTTTTAAACACCCTTGATGGGCTTTTCAAAAGCTTTCATCCACCTTGACTTTTAATATTGTCTATGTTTTCTAGTTGTATTTCTTTCTGAGTTTTGTTTACCTTCATCTGTAAATATATATATATATATATATATATATATATATATATATATATATATATATATATATATATATATATATAATCAAAATTTTGATTGAGACATAGAATAAATTCCAACTTTTCTTTTCTTTTTTTAAAAAATAACACATATATTCAACATCTCTTTAGAAATTATCTACTCCATTTGTTTCACAAATATGGTCTTACTCCTATTTGTATTAAAAATTTAATTCATATTAATTCATATAATTGAAATTATATATTTTGTGCTCTAGAAAAATAAATTATATATTTTGTTAGATTTTTTTTCTAATATATCCTTACAATAATTAGGGGTAAATTAAGAATTTAAAGAATAATAATTTATATTTATTGATAGCATGACATATTAAATAAAAACATATTAGATAGGAGTAATTAATAAATTAATTATATCATTAAAAAGAGAAGTGTCATGTAATTTAAGACAAATTAATGCTTTTGTGCCTATTTATTAGTATTGTCATTTATTAGCATGAAAGTTAGATTAGATGGATTTTGTGGCTATTTAAGGTGTGATAATTAGTTATTGTTGTTATTCATTCTTCTTTTTGATAAGTATCAAGTAATTTTAGTTATAGTCTTGTCCTATGAATGAGTCTAAGTTAATAATTTCAGTGGACAATGGTAGTTAGATTATATATATAGTCTTTGTTTTCTTTAATATATATTTTTTTCTTTTCACATCACCAATAATTGAAGACCATCTAATTAATAATACTTCTCATGAACTTAATATTATTTTGTGATTATTTATGCAAATTTTATAAGTCAAAATTTAAAATATTGTGTGCTTAATTAGAGAGAGAGAGAGACAGAGGGGGGGGGGGGGGGGTGAGTATTGAAATTTGAGATTTATCTTTAAATTAATAATAAATTTGTAAATTTAACATCCAAATCTTTGGGAAAAAGAAAGAAAAAAAGGAAAAAAAAAGTTATAATAATAGTGGCAATTATATCCACAATTATTAAAAAAACAAAATCTATAAACCCAAAGTTCATTTTATGGATCAATTATAAGTTAAGATTTTTTTATTTAATTTAATATTTAAGTGAAATCAATAATTTTTTGAAGGGGAGAGATAAATAATAATGCTAAACTTTATTGTCCGTTGACATTTATAGGAAAGGAAAAAAGTTTGACATTAGAACACCGACACCGTTTAACTTTGAGCCAGTCAGTGAATGTAAGACAGAGCATGGAGGTGCCACGTCACGTCCTGGTCCGAACTTCGGGGCTATTAATATAATTTGACGCGAACATTATCAAACCAAATCTAGGGTTGACGTGTCAAGATCATATGGCTCCATAAAATTTTTCTGGTCCCACTTTAGTCGAAGTTTAATTAGTATCGACTCCATGGATGATGGTAAGCTTTTCTCTTTTTAGGTTTAATTAGTGATTAGTTAAAACGCTTTAATTGTAAACAAAAAAAAAAAAAGAAGAGAAAATTGCAAGATTAGAGCATAGGCTTATTTATTTAATTAATTACTTAGATTCTTACATTTGCTATAATCAACTGAACCAAATGTTAAAATTAACTTGAAGCCCTGCTATTTTGATGTCGATAGATTTCAACCATAATATTTCTTAATTAATCTTTAAGTATGAGTCTCTTAATTTTGTCATTAATTATATATTTTGATGATTATGTAAGAATTTTCTACTCTCATTCTTATTCCTAATATATTTGAAAGAAAGTGTCACATCACTTGTTATATATAAAAGATATTTGAAATTACGCTGGGTATTAAAAATATAAATATAAATTTTTTCATTTAATAAATTGATTTTTTAATTTGTTTTAAAAAAATATTTATCTATCATATTTTTTTTTAAAACTTAAAAAAATATAAAAGTTAATATTTTTTTTTTCTAAATGCAATGCTAAACCTAACTCAGAGGGAGAGGAAGAGAAAGAACAGGGGGCTTTTTGAATTATGAATATGACAGTTGGTCAAAGGCGAAGAAGAAACAGCAATTCGCAACAGTGGACAGAAAAAAGAGACAGCAACTTGAAGTTAAAATAATTTGATCAAAATGTTGATGTAGGGAGATGAAAGAATTGGTTGAAAACTGAAATTCAAACATCTACAGCTTTTTTTTTTTTTTAAAGTTCATTTTGATCTCTGATAAAAAAAAAAATTACAACTAAGATCACAAAAGTGCTTATATATATTATTTTTAACTAATGAGATATTTAATATTTTTCTTATTCCTATCAGTGGAGGTAAGTAATAATTAAGAGAAATAGTTTTTTTTTTAGTTTCCTAATTCTCACATTTCATTTGGTAATTACATTTCAACTTGAAATGCCCATTAACTAATCTATATTTATGAGGCGCATCCTCACTAATCTAAATTAGATTTAGAATAATAAATTATCTACTCTCTTTTTTATTGGAAGAAAATAGATTATCTAATCTTTGAAAACAGTAATGTATAGTTTTTAATTGGATTGAATGATTGGACTTTCTTTTTATTTTATTTTTTTGAAATAAAAAGATTAGAACTTAATACGGTGAATGAAATGAACATATTGGTTGGTATGATAAGATATATTGAAATTAAAGTTGACAAGACATCAGAGTATTTAATTTTACTACAACTCTATATAATGAATTTAGCTTGAACAGGTCAAAAGTAATTTTTTTTTTGATGTAAAATTAATGTTATTTTGTACTTCAAAAACAACCAACTTCTCACTTTATGGTGTAGACAAATTTTATCTATATATTAAACAAATGTCATTGACTGGTTTACTTAAAACAATATATAATATATAATAGAATTTATTAGACCAAGACTTTTTATAAGATTGAAATTTACAAAAGACAATCATAAAGTGTTTTATTAAAATAAAGAAAACATAAATGTTTAATTGGAGGATGGAAAATTTTGACTAATGGATCAATGATTAATGGTTGGCTTGACTTTAAATTAATTTGGGTTATATTATATAATAAATTAGGTTAAAAATCATGTCGGTGATGAGTTGAAATGGTAGTAAAGATGGCCATTAAATCAATTTTGAAAGCCTCCAGCTTCAAAATTTGTACTTTCCCGTAAATCCAAATTGAAATGAAAAAGGCCTTGTTCCTGTTGTGTTGCGAGTTTTTTAGACTTTTTGGCAATCCAATCGTGGAGTCGGTGACCAAGAAGCCCCTCCTTTCCTTGACTTGCTTTCATTTTCTCAAATTAATTAGGAGTAATTCTTATCGTATTAAATTTTTTAATTATTATAAATTAATACCAAGTCTTCCAAAAATATTACAATATGACAATATGATAGCAATGTAACGTTTGTCGAAATAATTGATATCAATTTATAATAATTAAAAATTTGATACAAATTTAAATTTGGTCCCAATTTGCAATATAATATAATGATAATGATTAATATCATTTATGTTATTAACCTCTGAATTATTAGAGACTGCATTGCTAAATTATTAATTTGTCAATATCTTAAGTATCCCTTCAAGCACAATGAAATGAGTTGTGAATTAGTTTGTTGCATGTATGATTAGCTAGGTTTTGAAGTCCATTGCAATATCAAAACGCAGATTTTTCATTGTTAAAGACACCAAAAATAATTGTAAATGATTTATTGTTTGAAGAAACTAACAGGTGATAACATGATGGTGATAGGTGAAGACCGATCGATACATTTAATATTGGAAAATTTCTTTAATCATTTATTACTGAAGAAAAAGAAATCAAATAACACGTTGTCAAATAGTCATAGATTTGGTACTACCAACATTTAAAAAGAAAAAAAAAATTAATATTCTCTAATCATCTTATGACAAGTGTCAAAAAAATGAAATGGTCTTATCTTACAAATGGTAGAATTTTCAATTGTCTTCAAAATGTTATTTTGGCATTTTTTACATTGAGCAAGGAATCAATTCATTAGTGTCTTTTTTTTTTTTTAAAAAGAAAGCTAACAGTGAAATTCAATGTCTGATAGATAGCAATCAGCTGGCACTGAACAAGTGCTACCATCTCATGGTCATAACATCTAAACAAAAAGATATAAAGAAAATCCTCTTTCAAATGCTGTAAGAGTGCCTAAATTCAAAAATACATACATACATATATATATATATATATATATATATATATATATATATATATATATAATAAATTTCATCTGCGCTTGTACAAACAAGGTTTCAGCTCAGGCCATTCAATTGCTTTTCTCTTTGAACTTTGCTTTTCCTGCAAAAAAGGAATGAACAGATTATTCACACACCAGAATTCCTACCCAGCTTTCAAAGCAGATGAATAATATGCTAAATTTATCAGAAAGCAACTCACCTTTTTTTGGAAGTATAATAAAATAAACATTTTATTTGAGAAATCCTGCACATAATTTGTATCAGTAGCAACACAAGGACATAATTTTATTGAGGCAAGTGGGAGAAGAATATTCAATTATTTATAACCTTGAGCATTGAAGCAAATCCAAGATCAGTTATGCCTTTAGAAAACTTATCTGTGTCTGCTCCTCCAGTTTTTGGATCAAATCTGCTCTTCACCTCTGCTATCAATAGCCAACCACTGAAAAGAAGCAAGAAAGTTAGACAATGCGTAAAAATTTAATGGCAAAAGGTAATCCATGAGCTTTGAAAAAGCAAGCAAACCTTGACTTGAGAACTCTGTAAGCTTCTTCCAGGTAAGTCGCAAAGTTAGTACCCATCAACGAAAGGCAAAAGACAGCAACATCTACAGATGAATCATGAAGGGGTGTCTGCCAACAAGCACCAATACGTGATTAAAATTGAATCCTGTCATAACAGTAGTATATAAATTCCAAAATTACAAAAAAAACAAGTTCTTGATTAAAAGCATCTTTTCGGATCCTATGTTAAAAAATTTAGTTATTTGCATGTCAAAGATCCATGCTATAGTAAATCCATTAAATGCAACTTAAGTGAGGCACATACATTTGACATATCACAAGCAATTACTGAAGGATCCCTGGACACAAGATCAAAAGAGAAGACTTTATTCTTCACATTTTTTGCAAGTTGAGCATCTCCTGTAACACATGAAGCCAGAAGACAATGACAAAACAACCATAGCATTAATAAGAACATATACACACACCTGAGTCACGGATACAAGTTCAGTAATTTCTCTAAAACCTAAACAGAAACAGGAATCCAACAAAATCTCACCACAGCCAAAATCAGCTACGACTAAAGAAGAACTGCGATCTTTTAGCCATTTAACGATTATATTTACAGGCTGCTCAGGCCAATGTGACATTTGTTCTTGATAACCTGCATGATACTGGCCATGCAAGTAAAAGTTAAAGTCAAGATAGAGATTCCCAAATAGAAATGAATGTTCAACAATACAAATGTATTCAACTATTATACACAAAAATAAAACGAAAGAATATATAAGAATATTCTCAAATGAAACTGAAAAGATAGTATATTTCAAAAAACAAGACAACAAATAAACAACCACTCACATGGCAAGACACCTAAGCTGACTAGCTGAGACATTAATACATGGTCTTAACCACAATATCTTTGATTAATAACTTTATCAAATTATCAGTGTTTTTTAGGAAAGCAGTAGTGGAATAACAGTGTTGACACTTCAATTAGAGGGAAAATCAACGAGACATTGGAAAATAGGTGATTTGATACTCTCTATGTACCCAAGTGGAACTTGTCACTGAGTTGATGTAATGTAGTAAAAACCTGTAGGAAATTAGGCTCCCTTTAATTGCATATTGGACTGGTAGATTACTTATCCATTGCTGAAGATTATTTTTTTGGCATACTATCAAGTATCAACTATGATTATAACTCAATATAATACTGTATGCCTAAAACGTACATGTAAAGATGGTAGCAAAAATCTTCTATCTGGCTATCATTTTCACAGATAGACTAAACAGATGACAAAGGAAAAGAAACGGAAAGAAAAAATTTTCTTCTGCTATATTTTTACTAAACATTTGATGAATGGGTTCTTTTATAAAGGAAACAACCACATTGCTTTTTACCATGCTTGCTAATCCATTGAATATAAACATTATTTTCAGCTAATTCCTTAATTTGTGGTCTCTAAGGCTTGGTAAATTAGGGCCTACTGAGCACCATGGACCTCAAATTTCCATGTAATACCAACTACATATTTTGTCTAATTACCACAAAAAGAATAACCATGCATGGCTAATTTGCAACAAAATTTATCATTGTGAGAATTTAAATAAGGCTTGGAGAACTTCGTTATATTATAATACTATACCTTTTTAGAATGGATATATGGTAGTAGTTGGATAATTGGGGAATTCGTAGTCTATAAAGTGCAGTGTGTATCATCAATTCAAGTAAAGTGATCACAGATATAATGTGACTTCAATAAAACACCAAGTAAAATAAACTCACTGCAAAATTTAACTGAAAAAATTCAATCCAATACTCAATTTTTGATTTGCACAGCCAGAGTAAGCATAAACTTATCATGCATTAGTGGATAAACAAAGAGATTACAGTTACTTTAAAGATTATGGTGGTGGTTTGGATCAAAAGATACCATATCAAACAAGGATGGGTCTTCCTTGAAATAGTTAAGGGCCTCTTCTCCACTGAAAAAAGAGAAGGAAAAATGAAAATTAAATCGCTTCCGAACAGAAAGTTATAGCATCCTTAACATTTTGATGACTTAAATCATCAGCTTCACCAGGCAAATTAAACCCATGAAGTTCTAATAGCAGAGAACATTATAAACACACAAGGGAAAATAAGAAACGAAACCTTTGAGCTTTATATTTTTCAAGCAAACCCAATTGAGGAAACAATTGTTAGGTTTGGGTTTAGGTGAAATAATCTAGAAAAGAAGAGAATTACGTGCAAGTATATAGCTTTTCATTAAGCATACGGAAATGCCCTGCTGATAATCTCGCTCGCATCTGCACATATACTCAACCATATCAATTCATTACAGAATCTCAATTTCCATCTACTTTAAATTTACAGTTACTAAAACTAATACATCAACACAGAGAAAGAGCATGACCTTGTCGAGGAAAGATGATGGCTTTGGTCGCTTTGAAGAAGAAGGATTTCTGGGTTCAGCTTCTTCAACTCTACAGATTTGGTGGGTGGGTTCGTCAGATGGAAGAAGATTATGTTGAATTCGTGGTTTGCCATGCTTGGTTCTCTTACGTTTTTTGCTCTTACCTTCCTTCATAGCTTCTCTTTCTTCTTCTTTAGTTTGCATAAAACCTAAACCCTAAACCCTAAACGCTCTTTCACTTTCGAGTTTCAGCAGCTTCAGATTTGATCTATTAGTTGTATTTTGGATTTACAAGGATCAACAGCAAGGAGAGATGAACTCACAAATCACAAACAGATATTTCAGTAGAACTGGGCTTCAACATAGAACTTTTGGGATATCAATTCGGCCCGTTAGGAGTAGGATGCAATGATCCACTTATTATTATTATTATTATTATTATTATTATTATTGTTATTATTATTATTATTGATTAGGGCAGAGAGTGTCATACGGAACCCAAAAATAAAATTCGATTCGGTTATTTCAAACCATTTTAGTAGAATTTTCAATAAATACATTCAAAATTTATATTAATTCCATATAATTGATTTATATTTTATTGATCCAAATTGAATATTTCAGGTTTTTTTAATAATTCGATTTGATTAATTGCCTTTTTCTTAAATTTTTGGTATTAAAGTCAATTTGAATATTAATCTGAATTGACCGGTTCAACCGTGTTACCATTATTGCTATTATTATTATTTTTTCTTGTTATTGCTGTTTTTTTTTTCGTATTGGGCCTTTATTTCTGTACTGGGTTGGGCCTCAGCATATAGTTTTTCTTATGGTATAAGAAAATGTTGATAATATTTTGAAGCCTATTTTTTCAAGCATTTGCACCCATTCTCACAGTCACAGGTTAATCTTTCAGTAAATAATATTTTCGAGTTTATTTGAAAATTATCCAGCGATTGAGGTTTAGTCAAAAGAAAAAGGAAAATATTAATTCCAAAAGGAATAATGGAGTGGGTGCTATCCCACCCAATTTAAACCTTATTTTAATCAAGTATTTATCCTTACTTAACAATTTAAACCTTAATTTAATTAAGTATTTATTCCTTATCGATTTAAACCTTATTTTAATTAAGTATTTATTCCTTACTTATCAAGCCTATATTGAAAGATCTGAATAATCCCACAACAAATTATTCTCTCATATTTCCTATCAATATCTGAATAATCCCACAACAAATTATTCTCTCATATTTCCTATCAATATCTGAATAATCCCACAGCAAATTATTCTCTCATATTTCCTATCCTTGTGTTTTGCTTCTGTTTTTTTGTATTGGAAAGTCAAGCCCCCTTTTCATATATAATTAAAATAAGAAAGAATTTGCTGAATTTATATCTTCTTACTGTTTGACTATCTTGTGCATCAATTTAAACCAGCTACATAGGAGAAAAATATCATCCTATGAAAATTGAGCAGTTCAAAGCATATCATCCTATGCTTTTCATTTTCAGACAACCAGGATTACACAAAGGTGAGATCTTGATTGTGTGAAATCCATGTATAGTTGAAATTTTGAAATTTTCTGTCTAATCTAATCCAGCAAAATCAATTCACAAGCAAAATATTTGATGCCTCAAAAAAGGAGCATTTCTTTCATCATTGGCTTCACTTAACATGGCAATGAGATAGAATGCCTCTTAATGCCAATTAAATGCTCTCCTTTTTTCCCTACATATACACCCTTGTATTCCTTTCCAATTTCCATCTAACCCCACATACTAATTTTCCTCTTCATTCTTTGGTTAAAATACATATACTTCAAGAATGGCAACTGCTGCTGAGAATATTGTTGCCAAGGACCACACACGGCAGAGGAGAAGCTGGACAGCACTGCTGAAGAGAAGGCTGCCAACGGGGTGAAATGTGAGAATGGTGCAAAGGCTCCTTCAGAACCAATCATGGAGAAAGTTGAAGAAGAGATGAAAACAAAAGAAAAAGAAGCTGAATGTGAGGCACCCAAAGAAGAGGCCAACAAAAAGAGGTATCTGTTGAGGTTGAACCCTAGACTGGAGTTTCCTTTCCAGTTAAGTTAGATGATGGAAAGCAACTGTCAAAGTATAGGTTTGAGGAAGAAGTTCATGCTTGGCATGGGCATCAAGATCTATGCCTTTGGTAATATTCCATCAGAAAATGGGATTTCACAAGTCGTACTCAGTTCATATTAATAAGTATCATCTGATTCAACAAAGGCAAAGCAGATCACCATTTTTCAATTTTGCAGCGATGTATACAGACAATGACAAACTGAAAGATCAGCTCAAGTCAAAGATTGGAAAAGCACCACTAAAACCAGCAAAGGAAATGTATCAGGCAGTAATCGACGGTGATGTGCCAATAGTGGTGAGATTGGTTATTGTGTTTTCTGGACTCACCAAATGGTAAAAAAAAAAAAAAAAAAAAAAAAAAAAAAATTCGATGAACGTCTTGGAGCATCCATAAAAAAACTTACCGCTGGAAAGAAGAAAGATGAGCTTGCAAATAAGCACCCTTTCTACTTCTGTACTAAGATGTTATAATTCTTCTGTTGTGTGGTCAAATGATAGGGTCATGGATCAAGCCTCGTATGAAATTAAGCTAACAAGTGGCTCGGTAATCGAGATTTCTCGCTTTCCTGGATAAAAACTATATAATCACATGATATGCAATCACAAGATACCAAAATCTAATGGAAGATTTACTTTTGATGTATGCAGTTATGGATGAAATGGTCAGCAAAGTTGAGAGTGAATTTCTCTGCAGGGCATACATCCACCTGTATCTTGGGGATGATCCATTTGACAAGGATGCCAAAGAAAAATTTGGAATGACCTTGCTTTCTCTCTTCTAACCATGCATCGAAACAATTTCCGGGCAGGAAAGAAAAGGTCTAGGTCCATTTCCTAGTGACTGAGCAATTGCTCAATAAGGAGGATTATGGCGAGATTGTAGCTGGTTCAACTACACAATCTCCGTTTTGTCAATCCCCATTCCTCTATGCTGTTTGTAGAACTTCATAAGTTATTGACTCCCCTTTTAAGGTTTACACAAAATCCAAAATTAGTGTAGAAATAGCTGTAATATCATCAAACTGCCTTAGTCAACTATATCTTGATATCAAAGAGGCATATCATACCATCACAAAGAGGCAACATAAATAAAAACCATGTTGCGTGACAATGTGACGGTATCACCTGAATAGTCAACTGATACAAGCCACTGGTTAAATCCCACTCTACGAATCCTAAAGGCCATAACAAAATAGACAAAGCATATTTTACATTAAATAAGACAGTTCTTGCATCTTACAAGAAAACCTCCGTGCATTTCAAGTTCAGGATCATTGAAAGCCATAAAGAACCTTTCTAGGATCCAACTGCCCACTGCAATAACTTGATGATACAGTAGAGAGCTCTTGGTGTCCCCTCCATTCTTCAAAAGGTTTCAAGATAACAGGGGTCTCAATGGCAGCAGAATCCACACATAACATGGTTTTGTAGTCCTCATCCCCCAAATCTTGAAGAGCCTTGGCTCTTTTGTCCCAAGGATTCCACACAACTGCATAACGATTGATATAAAAGGTATAAAAGAAAGAACAATCAGAATCAACATAACAAGTAGAATATAATCACATTCAACATCAATGTAATATTTTAGAACCTGCATCAGGCATGCCATCCTTCCGCAGCACAAAGGTTCTCTTCTTCTCATGGTCTATAATAGCAATCTTTGAAGGTGTGCTCAAATATACTCGATCAATCTGAAATTATAATATAAATTAGAAATATCAAAGTGGATATACTTCAGCACACGCAAATAGAAATGAAACAAAACAGTGAGAAATTTCATGAAACCATAAACAACTAGAAATAGGAGCAACTAAGTTCCAGTGTTCCTCTTCCTTCAAGAAATTCGCTAAAATGTTTAACACCTAAAAAGAATAAAGTGTAGTAGTACCTCAGTGTCAAATGTGATTGCATCTGCCTGCTCAGTGAATCTTTGTCTATGAATTAGATTATCAAAGTAATCAAGTGTCTCCAAGCCCTCAACACGCACTTCACTGCAAATTAAATAGCATCACGACACTTCTGAAAAGGACAGCAATGAAATATCTTCCAAATTTGCTTGCAAAACAAAAACACAGCATACACACTGATAGCAAAATTGTGGAAACATATGCAAAATTCTCAGAAAATGGAACATTGTCATCCAGAGAGAACAATGGTAGTGAAAAACCGTAGTCTATGTCAATACAAACAGAGCAAGTACACAAACCTGATATCTGATACAGATAAGTAGTTGCACAATGCGAAAGTAAAAGAGAAAGCCCTGTTATCTGTATTTCTCACTCGAGGGATCAAAGTGAGCTTGCCGGGACTAAGAGATATACGTAGCCGCAACTCGAAGCTGCAGAAACTGTACGGTTAAGATACATATGTACAAAAAGATTACAGCCTCAATCTAGTCTTATGTGGTTTGCACAATGGAAAAGCATACCTACGTGGCCAGGTCTTCAAATCCTCTTCTGTGGACTTCAAGATTAGATCCACTGATGATTGACTATCCATTGGAGGCAAAGGTGATGGATCACAATCCCATGACCACAATCTATTCCTTGCAAAACCATGTAGCTCCAGAGAACCAAGATTTCCAAACTGAAATAGCAAAAGTGAATCAGAACTCATAATCCTTCTAAGAATAAAAGTCAAATTTATTATTATGTTCAACTCCTCACACAAACCTGTGGAAAGCAGACAGGTATACCCCCTCTGATGGGCTTAGGTGCTTTCATGACAGCCTACAAAAAATAATAAAAAAAATAAAATAACGGTCTAGAATAAGTTCTTGATATAACTGTTGACTTGGTAAACAGAAAACAACATAACTGAATTTGAGGCAAACTAGAAGACTGCTTTTTGAACAATATAAGAAATACTGTAGTGACTATCAGTAACAGATACGTGTCGCTTGCATGTATAAAGAGAGAATAAAAAATTAATGTAATAAAATAGGCTCAGCATCTAACTCAGTCATTTTTATTTCTCATGCTTCTACATTTCATTAGGCCAGCTAATTTGTTACCATATCATTAAGAGGGTTGCTAAATGAATATTAAGCTGTTGGTCTGAAACTTTTGGAAGGAAGTGGCTTTCCCATCTCCGAAATTCTCAAGACCAAATTACTTCAGACTTGCGACAGGCGAAAGTGAAAGTGAAGGTCAACATCCAATCTAGTAACTATTACCCCTTATTGACAAAGAATCATAAATGAACTCTTGAAATAGCAATTTTTCACTTCTAGAATGTAAAGAAGATTGACACGACGCTTAAAACCATTATAGGCTCCAAAGAACTCCTCCAAAACAACTAAGAAGAATTCACCTTGCTGCTCATAAAAAGTAATTCTTCTCTGCGTTCATTCTTCCAGGAAACAACTTGCCCACCATACAGAAGCACCTGAAACCATTTGGATGAGAAGTTAGTGAATGAAAAATTTGAGGAACCCCTTTTTCCTTTTTCTTTTTAAATTTTTCATTTTTGTAAAATATAACTCTTTGCCTGTTGTAAAAGAGAGAGTTGAGAGTTGATGATCCGCATCTAATTTTTGCAAGAAAAAAGATGTGGTTTGAGCTCAAAAATTATAAGGGGTTGTTAAAGTGGTGGCAATCAACCCGGATTAGACACATACCCTCCATTAACAATTTCCATAATAAAATATTTGCAAAAGCTTTTAAAACTGTAGCCTACGATAAAGCTAGGTATCGTAACAGTGGAAAAATATGATCACAATCAATTTCATTGAATCATGCTCCTCTATACTCCCCCTTCTATTCTGAAAAATCTGTAAGTTGAAATCATTAAAAATTTGTTTCAAATTTTACTCAACATTATTTATTAGCAACTTCTGTATGCTGAAATCACGCTGTGTTCCACCATAAATTTTTTGGCCTGTCAATCTACACCAGTTCCAATTTTTCCCTCAAATTTCAAAATCATCAAGTAAAACAGACCTAACTTGTCCTAGTGGTATCATGTTTATATTTAAAAGAAAAAAAAGAAAATTGTGTCTCGCATTAAATCAACAAAAAAGAATTCATAAGCATGAACGAAAAAGAAGAAAGGGGTTAGAATCACCTCAGCTGATGAACCGGCAGGCTCAGTCAAGATAATCCTGGGCAAGCCATCAGCGTCATGAAGTATATTCAAAGGCATGGATTTGAGTTTCAACCTCGCCCTTAGGCTACTCACTATTGGGCTCACTTTCCCTTTCTTCCGCTCCAGCTGAAAACCCAAAACACAATTTCTCAACCAAATTAAAAATAAAAAACATAAACCAATAAACTAAAACTACCAAACCCACATCATCAAATACATCATCCGATATAAATACAAATTTTTTTAGAAAAAAAAAAATAAGACAAATAAACAAATAAAAATGAATATGGGCAAGCTCACTTTCTTGCCGTTGTTATGGCTTGCTTAAAATAAAAAATTTGATTTTAATTGTTAATCGGCTTCGAGTATGAGGAACAAGAACAACCCACCAACTCTAAGTTCATGACAAGTGCATCTGTTAGTATATATATTATATATTAGAGAGAGCGAACGAGGGAAAGCGAGGGGCTTGATGAAGACGACACTAAGACAAGGATATCCATAGGAAACCAGCCATACTTTTTGTCATCGGATGCTCTTGCGGGTTCCCCACTCTTCCCTGCGAACGTGTGTTTGCTTTTCTTAACTTTTTCTTGATTATTCTCCGATTCTCTTAATATTTCACGCTAAAAATTTATGGCTCCTTACACTCTCGCCAGTGAATTTTGAGTTTACTGCTGGTAAACTCGATATAAATGTTAAGAAATAGAAGTTAACATCCATGTATAGAAAATAAATGATCTTGAAAGTGTGAACAATGATAATAGAAGTAAAGGATAAACGAAGTTATACTACTTTTACTACTCGTAAGGATAAAGGGAAAGAGAGAACGAAAAAAAAAAAAAATAAAACCATAAACTTGTTTGTTGTGTGTAAAATTCTCCCTTAAATAAAAGCCTATTTATAGCCAGCATTAAGAAAAACAATTCTAAAAATATGAGATTTTCATCCATATATCGCTTATTTTATTATTTTAGGAGATTTTTATGCAGTATTATATTTTCCTCCATGATCCTTTGATTAATTGACCGAATGACATTAAACTTTAGTAAAAATCTCCTCAACTTTAAAAATATTCGATCGAAATTTCAAAATAAGTCAATTTACTTGGGTATTTTGATAAAGCAAAATATAAGATAAAACCAAATTCTAAGCATCTAATATAGATGAGTGCCCATGTAAAATTATACCCATCATACGATATTTGTTCCAACTCATTCAAGGCTGCATATAATTTCATTGGCCAATTATCAAAGTCAAGCCTTTCATGCTAGCCATCCATTAGCCAAGTGACATGTTTCTTTCTCAACTTGTCACATGCAGTACTCAGCATTATGAATTTGTAATTTTGTATTTTGAAGCGTCCACCATGCAAACAAGCCAATTAAATCATATGTCAAGTGTCTTTGATATTTTTTCAAATGTTGGAAGCTCTCTGTCTTTTTCTCATGACCATTTTGATGGAATCCTTCATATATAAAACCTTGGTATAAAATGGACTCCAGGGAAATTAAATTTTCGTATTGCTGAACTTAGTGGTTGATCGTTTCTATAAGCATCTATATGTTATGGTCATCATGGATTTTTCATATTCGACCTCCAGATTTTATCATATTTGACCTACTTCTAATTTTTGGGCAATGTTTATTCTGGTCCATCTTCTTATTACAGTGAAAGATAGATGGTCAATATTTATTGCAGTCGACCTTTTTACTTGCAATGGTCGCTTGTAGTAGTCAATACCCAAATGAAATATCATTTATATTCCAAAAATGCTTACAACCAGTACCTGTAGCGATTAATTCCCAAGCTAAATACCTTCAACAGCCTCACAATTTTTAAAGTCGACGCTTGTGATTGTTTTGCATATTTCTCAATCAACCCAACTCTGCAATTCTCCCCATTGATCCAATATTGATACTAAGTCACTATAAGAAAATCAAGATTTACCAACGGACAAATTCCGTTGGTAAATAGAAAAATCTGTTGGTAAATCAATTTATCAACGGAGTACCAATATAATTTTTCCATTGGTAAAGTGCTCGTCGGTAAATTTACTAATACAAAAAAATTCCGTTGGTAAATATACCAACGGATTACCAATAAAAATATCCATTGGTAAATTAATTCAGTTGGTAATAAAAGTTTAATTTTGGCAAAATATTAATTGGTAATTTTCCAACAGAAAAAATTTGTTAATAAATTGCCAATGGATTACCAACGGACAAATTTCGTTGGGAATTTACCAACAGATTGCCAATGGAATAAAATCCGTTGGTAAATTACCAATAGACAGAATTCCGTTAGTAATTCAATTAACTATTAAAAATTTTGAATTATAATTATATAAAGAATCTATTTGAGTAATCTGCTAATTAAGTATTAAACATAACATATATTATGTATAATTTATCATATGTGAAATATCAAATATTAACACCATTAATTTAAAATTGTATTTATCAAATGTAATACCATACGTATTATGTATTAAATATAATCAATATTAATAAAGTTTAAAGATAATAGTTAATTAGTATTATATTGATTTAGACCTAGTCAAGATTCTCAGTATCTTCATCATCATTTGTAGGAGGATGCAATTGTGCTTGTAACACCACTCAAAAGTCTTTGTATCATAGCCTACATCTCCTTCTACTTCTTCTTCAACCCCTGCTCCATCTACTCATGTTTTTGTCTCATTTGTCGCTCTATCTCCACCTCCCTCAGACTCATCTCCTTTCGAAGCTTGTCTCAGACTGCATCTCAAATCTCCTCATAAATCTCAATTCGCAGTTGTTGAGAATTTGTTGTTGTAGATGTTGAAGAACTAATAGCAGTTGCAAAAGGTTTATTTCCAAGCTTGTAACACCGCTTCTTTTTTAATGGTCCAATAACTTCAAAATAAAATTTGGACATATCAACACTATCCAAAAAAGTTCCATCAGACTGATTTTTACTAGCGATATTATAGTGTTCTATCACCTTATCCTACAAGTAAATAAATATACAAATTTGTACAACATTAAACATACAAAATTCTCACATTATTTAAACCCTATTTATTCATTATTTTTCTTTAAATTTCTCAAAAACATCCACAGGAGAAAACTATTATGAAAAATAAAGACAAATAATGGTATTATAGTGTTCCATCACTTTAGACATTTATAAATGATACAATTATTGACTTATATATGAAATAAGTTTTCATACGCATAATGATTTCTTTCAACTATGACTTGTACATTTCCATTTCAACTATGACTTGTCCATTTCCATTTCATTGATAATCTTTTTTAAATTGTTTCCTAAAGTTAAGTTCCCACCATTAAATTAAGAAAAAACTGCATTATTTTATAGATAGTTACGTTTCCATTTCTTGTGCTGTACATAATATGGTTATTAACTCAAAGTTTTAGTTACCTATTGTCAGAAATTTGATGGCGATATGATAACTCTATTATGCAGTAAAGCATTGGCTTTGATTGAATTTTTTTTATTTTATTAGTTATGATTCATGAGGGAAGATATGAATCAAGTGGGTTGTGTGTATGTCAGTCATAATAATGCTATACAGGATGTAGATTGCTCAGGCGCTAGAACCAAATCTATCTTCACTATATTTGTTCTGAGCTCAGTCTCTTCTTAATGATGTGAGAGTGGATAATCCAGAAGGATAAATACAAACTATTACTCATGACTTATCCTATGAAATGCAAATATGCTAGGTGAAGTTTTTCTTAGGACAAGGAATAACAAATTGGAATTTAACTGTTGGTATTTTTATTGATATTAAATTCAGCCTTATGTGTACAAGCTTCATTCATGCAACCTGTCCTCAAATGCATTCTTATGTGCATAATGCAATCAACAAAAACCTTGCATACATTTAGTTAATAAGAGACAAGAATAGGAGAATCTAAACAAGTGAAGTTGAAAGCTGCATACCAAGTGCAAAGGTCTAACTAGACTCCATGTTGGCATAATCAAAAAAAGATCCAAAATATGTGATAGTACCTGTCTACTCCTCTCTTTGCCTTCTTTTAGGTTTTAGTATATGCTCATATGGCTTTATATTTGTCTCTGTCCTTCCCAATCTACAATTATTTACCATATCATGTGAGTCAGATTTGTAACTCAATGGCTAAAATATGGGATTTCATTAACTTGAATATAAGTGTACATCCATATATAAATGTACAGTATGAAAGATTACAATAACAACTTAAACGAGAATATTGCTATATGATGTTATGTACAAATAAGGATTGATAATGTGTAACAAGCATTAACTAATACTGCATTCTATATTCATCTTAAAACCCATAAATATGATCAATATGTTTTATTTGGGATAAGATTCATGCATTTATTTAATCATATATCAAGTTAATAATATATTTGTATGTAATACAGATAAGAAAAGCATAATTGAATCACATAGCTTTTATACTTTTAAAATATAGGTAAATATTTTGAATAAATATAACAGAAGCAATACATATTTCTTTGCAATACATCAGTCCCACAGTTTCAACATATATTTCAACATCATCACAAACATCAATCTCAAGACATGAGTTATTGAATTCAGAAATTTTACCAGCAAATAAATTGTTCTCCACTAAGACATTTTTGTTTAGCAAAAAGCTGGCTATCCTCACAAGATACAAGAAAAGGAAAACCAAGTTTCTATAAACAAGAAAAATTTAAGATTGCGCCACTAGTAATTCAACAATCAACATAACCTAAGTTCAGGTGTGGTGAACTAAGAGTTGTAGTACAAGTTAGCCGAAATTTAAGAACACTGTTTTTTAGAGTAAACTCTAATTCTTGGAAAAAAATCCCCTCCACAAAATAGCAATTATATAGTTTTCCAAATATCCTTCATATCTTAACAGAGATTAACTCCCAAGAGGAATACAAACAAATTAAAACCAAAAGGGATTGTGGGATTAAAAGATGTAAGAAGAGAGAGAATACTGGGTAGTGACATTACATCTTAAAATTCGAAAGTCAAACCAGCAACTGAAGAGGATACAAAGCCTTTTGCGAGGAAGGAGAAGAATTCTTGAATTCCTAAACGCCACCGGTAGTCGTGTGCGGTAAGAAGCGAAGAACATTTTGTTTTCAATTTGGATAGGTTTTCATACGAGAGAATTTTCAATTTGGTGGGAGAAAGGAGTATTTTGGGAATTTTTAGCATATAAGAATATCACCAAAAACAGCTCATTTCATGGACTTAATTTGTCCTCTCCATTTTAATTAAGAGTATAAAAATATTTATTTAAATTAAAACATGTGAAGTTTTATTCCTATTTTTTAATAACTTAAATAATATTTTTCAATTCATATTATAATTAAATTTTTTTATTACTATTATTTTAATTTTTTCTCTATAAAATATTTTGGATAAAATTTAGAGTTAATTATAAATAATATTATTAATAAATGATTGAAGTACTAATAAATTGTGATTCAAGCATTCAATTTGATTTAATTTATTACATTGGGATAATAGTCTTAAAATGATTAATTTAAATTGAAATTGATTAATTAAAGTAAAATTGATTAAATTGAGTAATTTAGAGATTAATTGATTAATTAAACTAAATTGGGATAATAGTCTTAAATTGGGGTTCAATTGATTAAATTATGATTTCATTTATTAATGAATTTAAATCGATTAAATTGAGCAAAAATTTTCAATTGATTACTTGAACTAAAATTGATGAACCCATTTTTAAAATTTAATCTCAATTGAACACTAATTTTATTTATTTATTAAATTGACTTAAATTGATTACTCAATTGAACACTAATTTTATTTATTTAACTTTAATTAATCAATTTCAATTCAAGTAATCTTAGTTATTTAATTCAAAATTTTAATCAATTTAAAAAATATTTTATTATCAAATAAATAAATAAAAATTATTTCAAATAATTACCAACAAATATTTCTCTTGGTATTTATCAACTGACTTTACTAATGGAATAATTCTGTTGGTAATTACCAAAGAAATTTTCTGTTGGTAAATACAAAATTAACATCGGATTACCAACGGACTATAGTCCATTGCTATTATCTGTTAGCAATCCGTTTGTAAAATTACTGCCAATTTGGCGCCAAATATTTACCGACGGATATAAATTCGTTGATAAATTTCTATTGGTAATCCGTCAGTAATTCATTGGTAATATTCTACAATTTTTTTCATTCATTTTCCGTTGTTAATTCGTTATTAATCTGTTGGTAATTACCAACGGATTATTTCTATTGGTAAAATCCGTTGTTAAATTTAATTTTTCTTGTAGTGAGTTTAGCACCATTTATAGCTAAAAACATAGTTTTATGCTTCTACAAGATCTCCAATAGTCGATCACCATAGGTAGACTGAATTTGAATTAAGCAAGAAAATGGTTCGCAACCATATCCCTTTTTTGCCAAGCTTAACAATTGATTTTCATCTCTTTATGCATGCTTCAATTTGAACTTGATTTTCATCAATTTTCTCATTGTTTTCTATGGAGAATGTTTGTTATACACTTGACCATCAATTCAAGATATTGAAAAATCTTAACCCTGTAAGATATTGTCCTAAGGTAATTCCATTTGACGCAAGGATTTTATTTAAAACAAAATATCAATCTTCCTAAATGGCGATCAAGTACTTATGAACATCGAATTCATTATTTAGAACTTTATCCTTTTGGATCAAAATCCTTTAAAGCTCGATCAATATAATAATTTCGTTGCAAATCGTGGACAGAATTTAGCCGTTTGAATTCATTCTTTCGTATCAAAATTATTTGAAGCTCAATCAGTATAATAATCTTAATATGAAGCTCAAGCTCGATAAGTATAATAATCTCAATTTGAAGCTGAATCTAAAGCTCGATCAATATAATAATCTCATAGAAAATTCCAGCCAAAATATGGTTGTTTATGACAAACCTTAGTTGACTTCACTAGCCAAATTAAATCAGACGGGTTGATTTAAATCTTCTAATAATTGCAAATTAAATCATTATTTGCACCATTATGTTGTATACAATTAATCAAAACCCAATGCTCCACTTATCATGCTAGGTCGAATGTACGTGCCATCATTTTTAACTTTGCATTTTAGTAGATTTTCTTCTAAAACTTTCAAAAATTACTCTTCAAATGTGGCTCCATTACTTTAAAAAGACAAAGGACACTTGTCTACATGCACATATTCTTTCTCATGCAAATCTCATAAGTAAACCAAGTGTCCACATCTATTAAATCAATAAATTATTACCGCTGCTATAATCAACTAAAATGACAACTAAATCACTTGACATATGGTCATACACGTGCACTCCTTTCATACTACATTTGCTAGCAAACTTGCCACTTCTCACGTAATGAATAAGGCTTCACTATCCATTCAGTCTAAATGCACATATAAATAGTGGTCAATAAAACCAAACACCTTTTGTAAACAGCCGATTACTCAAAGTTGTTGCTAGAAAAATGAATGATGAGGAACAAAAGTACACAATCAACACAGACTTTGATAGGCTGAATGCATTGTTGCCTATAATTTTTAAAAAATGACAAGTCCCATATCTCTTTCTTGAAATTTTGCATTGATAAATCTTATAAGTAATTCCACTATTGTCGTGTAATGCTTGATAATTAGGGATTATAAGTTTTGTTAGTATAAAGAGAGGATGAATAGATGGAGTTTTAAAAAAGATTAAGTTTTATGATGAAATAGCTTTTACACATCACGTCCCATGAATGGGTATTCATACCTCTTGAAAGTCGTGTTAGATTTCAAATGACAGAGTTTAAATACGATAAATTTTTTTAGAGTGAAAAGAAAATTCAAATATGTGAATGGTTTAGTCACGATTGTGAATGGCGGTTCACACCTGTGAACGCAAGTCGATTTTGCATATAGACAGTCATACTTTTCTCTCTCTTTTTCTTCTTTTCTCTGTCATAAATTGCTTTCCACTACCTTAAAACCCTATATAACACACCAAATACTTCTTCTTTACCTTCTTAATCTCCATTGAAGCAAACCTCCATTGTCAAGCTTGGAGAAAAATTTGGAAATCAAAGGGTTTTGAAAGAGTTCCTGAAAGGTGGTGATGAAACTTGGTTTTTAGGTTGGTTTTAGTTTGTTTTCTATTATAAGGGTCTTATGAGGAATTGTTTGTGATGTTTGGTGTTGCTAGTGAGCAAGGAAATATATTACAAAGGGAAAGACAAGCTTAAAAATTTGAAGATTAATTAAGGCTCCATTGTACTTACAAGTATGTACATATTGACATATTAATTCATTTTTCTTGTATTCTGGCATGTGTTATATATTGTAAATGACGATGATGATGATATAAAGGCATGTTATCAACGAAAATGACATGGTTATTGTGAGATTGTGTTAAAATGCCATGGATATTAACTATGAGAGTTAATAAATTTAAAGTTGGTATTTTGACATGATTTATGGTTTAAATGTGCTTTAATGTTGTTAAGTTATGTTTATGAAATGATATATACACTGAAATATTGATAAAAATGATTGACATTAGTCAATCTTAGAGCCTTTGAGTGTGTTGCATGAATACTCTATTTTTAACTCCGTTTCTACCCTTAAAATCCTAGAATTCACGTTTGTGACACACGATTCACAATTGTGAATGCATGCACAAAACCATGTTTCATGTCCGTGAAATGCTTACCTAGAAAAATGTCCAAAATGGACAATAGCTTTTCATGCCTTGTTTCATAGCTAGGGAAACTATGAATACATGACTTCACACTCGTAAATAATTAATCAGTCCCATGAACATCAATACCCAAATTTTTATATTCAAACCTAGAATTTTACGGTTTATTTCATTGTTAGGAAGCCATAAATTATGGTTTCATGCCCATAAAGTATATTTTATAGTCATGAATAATATGTATTTGTATGCAGTAGCTTTCATGTTTTGGTTTATTGTAAGGCAACTATGAAAGACATTTTCACAGTCGTGAGTATTCATACCCATGAAATACAATGTATTATCAATATGCAATTTTTTGTTTTGATGATATATGATGGGGTTGTTTAATTGCATGCTATGCTATTATGTGTAGATATGAATACCCATATGTGATTGTAATGCGGTAATATACTGGTGTTAATGCTTTGAGCATGTAATGTGATAATGACTATTAAAAGGATAAGAAATATGTTTTTAAATGCCCAATTCCCTATTCTACGACTTGATATAGGATAGATGATATGTCATTGAGGGGGTTCTAATACTGTAGGATATATTGATATTGATAAAAAGACAAGGTGGATTAAACTCAGGTTGTGAACGCCTTTGATCCTAGATGTTAACGATGATTATTATTACTCAGTCAAGGTGACTTAAGCATGAAGGTGGATTAAACTCAGGTTGTGAACGCCTTTGATCCTAGATGTTAACGATGGTTATTATTACTCAGTCAAGGTGACTTAAGCATGAGTTGTGAGCACTCTTAATTTGAGGGGCTTAGATAAGCATATAAAGTTAGTGAATAGGATGACTTAAGCTCAAGTTGTGAGTGCTCCTATTTCACAACCTGCATTCAGACAGTCAGACTTAGAGTTTGGGCGGAATAAACTAAAAAGGATACAATAAATCTTATATGTGGTTGTTGTTTTAAGTCAAGAATAGAAAAATAAAAATTATATAGTAAACTAGAAATACATAAATGGTTGAATTCCTGTATTGTTACCTATGGTTTGTTACATATGGCTTCTACATATGGTATACGAAAATGAATATAGATGCATGTTATATCTTTTTTGTCTATGATACAAGTGAATATGTTAATATGGTAAAAGGGAATGAAACACCTAGAATGTATATTCCTATACATGATCACATGTAAATAATATGAACATGTATGATATGATATGATATTATATAGAATTTTTATAGATATATGTACCACTAAACATTAGATTGCTTAGTGTATGAATGTTTTTTCTAGACACAGATTTGGAGTTGGTAGACTAAAGTCGATAGGTCGAGAAGAAATACCCATACAAACAATGATCATAGTAGACCTAGTTTAGATTGGTTTTACATGACATTCATGGATTCTTTTTGTATATGTCATGGGATATGGGTTATGGTTTTATATATGTCTTTTTACTACAAAATCATGTATTTGATATTATGATGTACTTTTATAAACATAGGGCTAGTGTAATCCCAATATGATTTTTGTTATATGATATCAATCATTTGGATCAAATTTTATGATGCATGTTTGTATATGTTTTAATCAAGTTTGGTATAAAAAGCATTTTAATTGAGCTTATGTTTTAATAGGATAAAAAACTTTTTAATTTAGCTGAATTTTCATTAAACATTTTATGTAGTATTCTCTTATATAGTTAAGGTTTTCTTGACTATATTGGCAGGTGTTACAAGTCGTCATTTAATGTTAACCTTTAAAAATTGGATCCACATATATATATATATATATATATATATATATATATATTAAGAACAATAGTACAACATCCATACATAGAGAATAAAAGAGTTTGTTGGTCGATTTACATAAGATTTTAAGAAAATAAAAGATAAATACCGAAGCAATGTTGTAAAACACCACAAAGTATCAAACTGGATTATGATTGATATCATGATGAATACTTCAGATATCCTCACTTTGATGGACCGAACATGCAGGTCTGACTTAGGCTTTGTCTAAATCTGAAGGTAAGCAAAGTCAGTCCAACTGGGTTATGAATGACTACCTAGCAAGTAAGCAGAGGCACTATAGGGATCACTATTGTTAGCGTAACAAGTCACGTTCATCGTCCTTACACGAAGCTGAGATATTGGTCCAATACGATGGTCTTAGAGGTGTGCACAAAGATAATGCACTAAGTCACTCATACTCTTAATGATAAGGAAATAAAAGATAAACTAAGTTATACTACTCTTAAGAATAAAATGATAGGATAAAGAGATAAATTTGTTTTTGTTTGATGTGTGTAGAATCTCTTTAAAATGGAAATAAAAGCCTATTCATAAGCTCTTCAAGAGCATAAGGAATGTAGAAATGTGAAATTTTCATCCATGTAAGAAAAATATTGCCTATTTTATAATTTTCAAATATTTTTACACAGTGTTAACAACTATTGTATTATGCTTTATGTTCAATTTCTTAACATGTTTGTTTATTTTCATCACCACTCTTGGTAGGTTCTTGTCTTCTTGATGTATTGAAATTTTAAAAAATAAAAGAATAAAAACATTTTAAAAATTAGAAGATTATACTTTCTTTAATTCTTTATTAAAAGATAAAAAAAGTTTATGATTTCTGTTAATTTACATAATGTGTGTAATACTTTCTTATCCCACTGAATACCACCCGAGTAAGGTGATGCTATGAGTCCACCTCTCTCTATAAACCTCTCTATTTTCTTATCGGTGCACTATCACAGTCACTTCAGGGAAGGTACGATCACGATTTACATGTCACATACAAAAAAAAATCTATAACTAAGCCATGATATATCAACTTAAGTTATGGGTTTGAGACACATGCCAATAAACACTAAGTAAGAACAAAGAACAAATTTTGAAAAGTAGTGAACAAGAATACTTAGAATATCTAAGGAACCTTTATGTGGTTACAAAAGTAATTTTAGAATTCGTAGACCCAAATGACAAAGGAATAAACTTTGACTCGAATCCTAACAAAAATTGGAAAATTTTTTATATCAGATTAAGAATTATTAAGTTAAGCATTGGCATTAAATTTTAAATTATGAGGCATGTGACTCGAAGGGATGAATTAACTTTAAGCTAAATATAACAGTTGAGCTATAATTTTATTATCTTAGGACATTGATTAATATAAGTTAAATTCTCAAATGTGATAGATTAATTAATAAATAATCCATGTCACTCATGTTGATGACAAAGAAGAAGGTCGGCACATATAGGGGCAAGGGCCAAATCGGTATTAGGAAAGCGTAATTAGGTTTATGCAAAATTCTTATCCTAATGGTCATGAAAATAAATATTTAAATATCAATATTAAATATATTTTAGTGGTGAACAAATATATATATATATATATATATATATATATATATATATATATATTCAAATTTAATGTTTAATTATTTTCGTTTAAAATATGGATTATATACTCTTTTTATTTTTTTTTATATCAAACACTTATTAAAATGAAATCCTCTTTTGAATTTCAATAACTTATAATACTAGTCATAGAGATATTTTAATCAATTTTTATATAAAATTATATGGAAATGAATTATTAAAGGATTTTTAAATAGAATTTGCTATATTCCTTTTAGAAAATTCAATATTGCTATGATTTGAGATTTTGCTTATGAATAGTGAAATATTGTTTGGCTTGAAAAATGATATTGAATATATTTTTATGTAATTTACGGTTTTTAGCCCATATAAAAATATAGACAATGATTTAGAGATTGTTAACATGCAAATATGGTAGAAATTTTATGGTTTGTAGCTATCTTGGTCATGAGAGATAATATATAAGTCGTGGTTATTTTGAACCATACATATTATTTATTTACATATATTGTAGTTATCTTGGATCAAAATTGATCACGTAATTATCTTGGATCAGATGATATTATTTTGGGTAATGTGATTATCTTTGACTTTGGTGTAGATATATATATATATATATATATATATATATATATATATATACATAAAATTTATTTTTACTTTCATTTTTTAAAAAAGGAAAAAGTGATAGCATGAGGGTCATGTGAACCCTACCAAAATTCTCCCAAAATTCATCTTTTCCATACCTTCCCATATCTTAACAAATCTAAACCATACTTTAATGATTTTTAAATGATGAATAAAGAAATTGACATAAAAGAAGCCATACATGGGGGAGAAAAGGAGAAAAAAAAGAGGGGACAGGGCTGGCAAAAAAAAGAAAGGAAAAGAAAGAAAGAGAGAAAAAGAAAAAAAAAAAAGAGAAGAGAAGAAGAGTAAAGTTTGCTTTGCAAGGAATTTGAGAATTGTTTTGAGGATTATTATTACAAATTACAAGAATTATAATTTGTGATTTGAGTTGTCCATTTAAAAAAAAATGAAAAAAGTGGCAGCATGAGGTTCACGTGAACCCTACCAAAATCTCCCCAAAATCTTTCGCATACCTCCTCATATCTTAACAAATCTAAATCATACTTTAATAATTTTTAAATGATAAATAAAAAAATTGACCGAATGATGAAAACTAATTTTTTTCCTATAAAAGAAGCCATACACAGGGGAGAAAAGGAGAAAAAAGGAGGGGAGAGGGCTGGCAGAAAAGAGAAAGGAAAAGAAAGAAAGAGAGAAAAGAAAGAAAAAGAAGAGAAGATTAAAGGAAAAGAAAGAAAGAGAGAAAAAGAAAGAAAAAGAAGAGAAGATTAAAGTTTGTTTTGCAAGAAATTTGAGTTTGTGTGTTTTGAGCTGTCCATTTATTATAAAAAGGTAATTTTTTCCTACATAGTTATTCATTTGCTTATTTATTTATTTGTATATCTTTTATTATTATTATTATTATTATTATTATTATTATTATTATTATTATTATTATTATTATTATTATTATTATCATCATCTTCATCATATATTTGTGATTTATGCATTTTAGTTGTTATTTTATTGTAATATGATGGAAATGTGTTGATATTAAGTTTTATGAAATATTATTATAAAAAATAGTGGATTAGTATGTCCCTCATTTATAAGATGCATTGATGGATTATATGACTAAAAATACCTCTTAAAAAATATATAAAAAAATTTAGAAAAAAATTTAGAAATTTCTAATAACTTTTTTTTTTTAAAAAAAACTTAAGGACTAATACATGATATTGCATGTTAAATAGATATTTATGAAAATATCAAAGTAAATATTAGCATGAACCAAACTAATAATAAAAATAAAAGCAATATTACAATTAATAATTTAGCCAAGTAAAAAGGATAATGTTAAAATAGAAAATGTTAAAATGTAAAATGTTAAAATGGAAGTTTTTTTAGAGCCTTTTGTAGTACATCCGTAGATATATATATATATATATATATATATATATATATATATATATATATATATATTATTGAAGTCACAAAAAGAAAGCATGATCATTATGTGCTAATGAAAAGTATAGATTTGACGTGAGTATTACAAAACTAATTGTTAAACCTTAAGGAGTATTTCCGTCATTTTAATGATAACAAATAAAATAGCAATATTGTATTTAACATACTTTTTTTTAAGTCTATTAAACATGGTATGAAATAAAATATCAAAAATGGAGAATGGAAGATTAATCCTTGAAAGATAAAATTAAGGAAGTAGCATATTCACGCCCGTGACCCTTTGTGTCACGACCGTGACAAAGCTAACCGTCATCAAAATCAACATTTAAAGATCACAGCCATGAAGGAAGACAACAAACCGTGAAATGCATATTTACGTCACGCCCGTGAATTACATGTCACGCTCGTGAACCTCCATGACTATTTCATCCAGAGAGCTTCATTACCAAACTCACCACATGGATCACGGCTAGGAAGCTTGTCACGCCCGTGCCAATGTTTCAAAACCTTCCAGAGAGCTTCACGACCAAGGTCACCACTTCAGTCACGACTTGGAAGAACAGTCACGCCCTTGACAAACATAGTCACGCCCGTGAAAAATGAAAGAGAAAAATGTCAGGCGCGATTATTTGGGTTGGTACAACGGCTAATTTCGTATTAAATGTCCTCTAATAGCTATAATTAGCCATGAGAGTATAAATGCAAGTAATTTATGCATTTAGTACAAGAGGATAGCAAATACTTTGAATCCAAATCTTATTACAAGCTATTTGTACATTTAATACTTTCGTAACCAATATCTATTCTCTGTGAAAATCTTTTTGCTCATCATTTATTGGGCAATAAATATTTGTAAGTGTTTCTCTTTGTAATCATTTATTACTCAAGTGAGTTTTGGGTATTTCTGGGTTAAGAGTAGAACACTTGTAAGGGTTAGTTGTGTGAGCCTTTAAAACACAAGATAAAGGTTGTTTGTGTTAGCCTGTAAAACACAAGATAAAGGTTGTTTGTGTGAGACTGTAAAACATAAGAAATTGGTTATTGCGTGAGCCATTAAAACATAAGGGATTTCTCGGTTAGGTGTGAGCCATTAAAACACAAGGGATTTTTGGGTTAGGTGTGAGCCATTGTGTGAAACACCATAGTTGGGAGTGAGCTTGTAAAACTCCATTGTAACACTTAGTGTGTTAGTGAAACTCTCAATTGCGATTGGGGAGAGGAGTAGGGTTTGTTAACACCCGAACCTCTATAAAAATCCTTGTGTCAACTTTCTTTATCCCTTTTAAAATTAATTTTTATTTCAGCACTTTAAAGTTAAATTTTTAAAACTCCAATTCAACCCCCCTTATTGGCTTAATATATGGACAACAATTGGTATCAGAGCCTTGTCTAGCATCGAAGCCTAAAAAGAGCTAGTAAAGATTATGATATGGCCAGTGAAGGATTCCAAAGTCTCAAACCTTACTTTGATGGAGCAAATTATGCCCATTGGAAGTTTCAGATGGAGACATACCTGGATAGTGAATGAATTGAAGTTTGGGATAGTGTACGAAAAGAATGGACATCACCAACCAGAAGAGGAGCTGAGGGTGAAGAATGTGGAAGACTATCCTATCGAGCTCATAATGGAACTAAGCAAGTCAAATCTAAGAAGATTCAACTTCTTACCTCATAATATGAGCTCTTCAAGATGAAATCCAATGAGTCAATCACTAACATGACCAACTGTCTTCTAGCTATTATAAATGGAATGAAGAAACTTGGGAAGCATCTGAGTCTAGAAGATGTAAACAACAAAATCCTGAGAAGTCTTCCTCTCAAAGACTATGTCTCAAGAGTTGCTGGTATAGAAGAAGCAAATGAAGACATAAGCATCATGAATACTGATGTGCTGATAGGCAAACTTCTCACAGATGAAATGGCAGTGAAAAAAGATAGAGAGCTTGAAGCAGAACCAGAGAAAAGAAAGCCCTTAGCACTCAAATCCTCTACTTGAAAATCTCAAGAAGTAAGTGAAGATGATGAAGAAATGAGTGATGATGAAAATGAGGACATTGCTATGATTTCAAGAAGACTAAAAAGAATCATTGAGAAAAAAATGAGCAACTCCAGAAAATTCAGGTAAAGAAACCTCAAACAAACTTCTAATGATGCACAAAGAAGTAAGGAAGAGGTAAAGTGCTATGAGTGTGGAAAGAAAGGACATATCAAACCAGAATGTCCAAGGCTGAAGAAGCATAAGAGCAAATACCAAAGAGACAATGGGGATAAAGGTCACAAAGCCACATGGTATGACGAAAGCTCTTCAAGTGAAAGAGATGATAATGAAAGCGAAGAGGTCAACCTATGTTTCATGGCTATTAAGGATCACGTCTCGAATAAGGTAAGATCACTACACTCATACTCTTTAAACAATGATAGTAGTGATAATGATGATGATAATGATGATGATGATGATGAGCAAAGCCTTATAGAAGAATTAAATTTAGAATTAGAGAAATATAAAAGTAAATTAGTACTTATAGAAATAACATATCTAATTTAAAAAATAAAATAGATGTTTTAGAAAAGGAGAACGTAAAGCTTAAATCATCTAATGAATCTCTCCAAAAGTCATTAGATGAATATTCATCAAGACCCTCAACTACTTCTTTGCTTAAAGAAAATAATACTTTGAAAAATGAAGTTGAGGAACTTAGAAATTCCATTTCTAAATTTCACAAAGGTAAAGAGAGTTTAGATACTCTCATTGTGTCTCAAAGATCACCTTTAATTAGACATGATCTAGGTTTTAAGGACACATCATCATCTTCTCACAAAACCATATTTGTTACGTCTAGTGAACCTCACATCTCCACACTTGTTGGAACAGCACCAAGGAATAAGCATATTAAACCTTCTATACATAAAAAGAATAATAATGCATTTATGTATAAGAAGCATGCATCTAGAAAAGCATCAATTAATCATGACAGTGCATGCCATTATTCTCAAAATCCGTTTGATAAGAATATGACATTCCAAAATATTGTAAGACCAAAAAGCAAGTTTAGACCGAAACAATGTAATTATTATATGAAAATGGGTCACATAAATAAACATTGTTGGATAAGGAAGGCTCATTAAAAACCTTCATGTGCTAACCCCCAAGGACCCAAGCTCATTTGGGTACCTAAAAATCATACTTGAACTGTGATTCTATAGGTATGACTCAAGTCCACAATAAACAAAAATGCTTGGCTAGTAGATAGTGGATGCTCAAGGCATATGACAGGAGACAAAGAACTTTTCAATGAAATCAAAAGTATTGATGGAGGTAAAGTTACCTTTGGAAATAATGCTAAGGGTAAGGTAATTGGCATTGGATCTATTGGTATTAATAGTACTACTTTTATTAAAGATATCTTACTTTTTGATGGCTTGAAACATAACTTGTTGAGTCTTAGTCAATTATGTGATAAAGGAAACAAAGTAATCTTTACTTAAAATGAATGTCTTGTGATCTCTATCGATGGTCAAGAGATATTTAAAGGAAATAGAGATGTCAATACATACATAATAAACTTACATGAATTATCTAACCATTCCTCTAAGTGTCTTGTGATCACTAGTGATGAATCTTGGCTGTGACATAGAAGGTTTGGTCATGCTAACATGGAATTAATACAAAGCCTCAGCATATAAGAACAAGTAAAAGGACTGCCAAGAGTCAAATATGAAAAAGGCAAGACATGTGAACCTTGCCAAAGAGGAAAGCAACACAAGTCATCCTTCAAAGCCAAAAACATAGTAAGTACCTCAAAACCTCTTCAACTCCTGCATTTGGACCTACTAAAATTGCTAGCTTAGGAGGTAAATATTATGCCTTTGTCATCGTAGATGATTACTCTAGATTTACTTGGGTAATTTTCTTAGCTCAAAAGAGTGATGCATTTGAAAATTTCAAAAACTTTGCTAAAAGAGTTCAAAATGAAAAAGGGTATTGTATTTCAAAGATAAGAATTGATTATGACAAAGAATTTAAAAATGAAAACTTTGAAAGCTTTTTTCTTGAACATGACATTTCACAGAATTTCTCATCTCCTAGGACACCTCAACAAAATGGGGTAGTTGAAAGGAAAGATCGAACTTTAATTGAAATGGCTAGAACAATGCTCAATGAGTATGGTTTACCAACTTACTTTTGGGCAGAAGCCATAAACACTGCTTGTTATATTTCAAATCGAGTTTTCAAAAGACTTATTTTAAACAAAACTTCATTTGAGCTATGGAATGGAAGAAAGCCCTTGATATCATACTTTAGAGTATTTGGATGCAAGTGTTTTATATTGAATACCAAGGACAATATTGGAAAATTTGCCTCTAAATTCGATGAAGGTATCTTTTTAGGATACTCTACAACCAGCAAAGCATATAGAGTATTTAATAAAAAGTCATTAACTGTAGAAGAATCCATGCATGTTGTCTTAAATGAATCTAGTAGACTTAATCTTGTGAAAGGTAGTGTTCTTGATGATGCTGTAGGTAATATGGAAAGACTTGATCTTGGAAATGGGAAAGAAGAAAATGATCAAGAAGATTTACATCAAAATGATTCTCTTCCTACTCAAGAAGAAAACGGACAAGAACTCCCAAAAGAATGGAGAATGACAAAAGATAATCCAAAAGAGCAAATCATTGGTGATCTCTTGAGGGGAGTAAGTAATAGATCTCATTTCAAACATTTAGCCACTGACCTTGCTTTTATTTCTCAAATTGAGCCTAAAAATGTTGATGAGACTCTTAATGATGAAAGTTGGGTAATTTCCATGCAAGAGGAACTCAACCAATTCGAGAGAAGTAAGGTATGAACCTTAGTACCTAGACCCAAAGATCATCAAATTATAGATAGCATGGGTATTTAGAAATAAATTTGATGAACAAGGTTCAATAACTAGGAATAAGGATAAATTAGTTGCAAAAGGATATAATCAGGAAGAAGATATAAATTATGATGAAACCTATGCACCTGTAGCTAGATTAGAAACTATAAGAATACTTTTAGCATATGCATGTTACATGAATTTCAAACTATTTCAAATGGACGTGAAAAGTGCATTTCTAAATGGTTATATAGAAGAAGAAGTTTATGTAGAATAACCCCCAGGCTTTGAAAGCTATGATTTACCAAATCATGTTTTTAAACTTTCAAAAGCTTTATATGGTTTGAAACAAGCCCCAATAGTTTGGTATGAAAGACTAAGTTCTTTTATATTAGAAAATAACTTTACAAAGGAAAATGCCGACACCACATTATTCATTAAAAAGCATAAGCATGATACACTAATTGTTTAAATTTATGTTGATGATATAATATTTGGTTCTACTAATGAGCTGCTTTGTCAAGAATTTGCTAAGTGTATGACTAGGAAATTTGAAATGAGCATGATGGGAGAGCTTAAGTATTTCCTTGGTTTACAAATAAAGCAAAGCAATGAAAACATATTCATCAACCAATCCAAATATGCCAAAGATTTAATTAAAAAATTTGGAATGGAAGGATGCAAGAATGCCAAGACTCATATGAGCACATCAACAAAATTGGACAAGGATGAAAAGGGTAAGAGCATTAATGAAAAGCTTTATAGAGGTATGATCGGATCACTTTTATATCTTACTGCTTCTAGACCCGACATAATGTATAGTATTTGCTTGTGTGCACGATTTCAATCATGTCCAAAAGAATGTCATTTAAATTCAGTAAAAAGAATTCTAAGATATTTACATGGAACATTGCATCTAGATTTATGGTGTCCTAGAAATTCATCCTTTTATATTATAGGATATTTAGATGCAGACTATGCTGGTAGTCTTTTAGATAGAAAAAGTACTTCCGGTACTTGTCACTTTATTAGAGAATGCTTAGTTTCTTGGTTTAGTAAGAAACAAGTTTCAGTTGCTCTTTCAAATGCTAAAGCAGAGTATGTAGCAGCAGGATGTTGTTGTACTCAAATTCTTTAGATGAAACAACAACTTAAGGACTATAGGAATGATATGAACCATATACCTGTTAAATGTGACAATAAAAGTGCTATAAATATTTCAAAGAATCCCATTCAACACTCTAGAAGTAAGCATATTGATATTAGACACCACTTTATTAGAGATCATGTTCAATATGAAGATGTTGCATTAGAATTTATAAGCACATAAAATCAATTGGCAGATATTTTTACTAAGTCTATAAATGAGGAAAGATTTAATTTCATTAGAAGAGAACTTGGTATGATTGATGGATCAACCTTGTGATTGCTAAATTATCAAATCTTATGTGATAATCTTGATTTTGTATCATATCACTAAATATAAAGAAGTAAATTTGATAAAAGTTTATGTTATAAGGGATAAAATCTTCATAGAAATGATTTATTCTTGTTTTAGGACTTAATTTTATTTGATGGAAATTTTAGGGAATTCACACCCGTGACATATGTTCACGCTCATGACTTAAATAGCCAAAAGAGGCAGTGTCGTTCACGACTTGATTCACGACATCGTTCATGGCTTCAAGTAGTGAAGCTTATATTCACGACTTCATTCACTCCCGTGAAAAGCCTTGTTCACGCCCGTGACGTATTTTCACGCCCATGAACATTTTCACCTAAAACTCACAGAGACATTCACGCTTTGAGTCACGCCTTGGTTCATGGGCATAAGTAGTGAAATTCAACATTTTACGCCCGTGACGATGGTTTCACCCCCGTGACAGTTCATCATTCACGATCGTGACATTCAAAGGTCGCGACCGTGAACATTTTCACGCCTTTATTCACGGGTAGAGTACCTCTTTAGCAAACCGCGAACACGACTGTTCACGGCCGTGAATGCATCGGATATATAAGAAAACAGTCGGTTATTTTTCACACACATTCAATGAGATATTGAAGATTCTGGCCCCCAAGTCACAAAATTTTTCTATAAATACCATCAAAAGTCCATTCCTTCATCAAAAATCTTACTTCTTTAGGGTTTCCTCAAATTTTCTGTCAAACTTTTCCAAACTCCACAAAGTTTATTTCTTCAATCCAAATGGAAATCGGCTCATCAAAAGGAACTAGGAAGAAGTCTCATGCTCCCAGGAGGTACTCAGACTACCTATTGAACAAAATCCCGGAGCATTGCCATCCTCGGTACTCAACCTTGAAGCAAAGGCCTCTCATTTCATCGAGGGCCTTTGAATGGAAAACCGTCTGCACTTTCGGGCTTGGAACGACAATGACAGAGCAACTTCAAGCTTGTCATTTGAAGGAATTCGTGGACATTCATCAGCCCACATTGAGGGAGCCAACCCTGAAATTTTTGAGCACTTTGCAAGTGTCTCCTACTGGAGTGGTGAAATTCCAACTCTGCAGCAATCCGAACACGCTTAGTGCCATTGAATTCGGGGAATTATTTAATCTACCCTAAGAAGGCATCCTCAATGACAGCAAAGTGGAATTCTTCACGACTCGAGTATGGACTCATTTTGGCACAAATTGCAGCTGGGATGTCAAGAAGACCAATAGCACTCATCTCTGATCCCCAGTGCACAAATATTTGCATAGGTTTCTAACCTATAGCATATTTGCTTAGGGAGAAAGCAATGGGACCATTCAAAAATCTGAGCTCTTCCTGTTTGAGATGGCCAGAAGAGGTCTCACCGTGGCACTTTCTAGATGGTTTGCAAACCATCTTTTGTCCATTGACACCAAGCCTACAAGAGATATACTCATTGGTGGATATGTGACCCATATGGCCTTGAAGCTTGGCTATTTGAAGCTGGATGACCATCATTTCAATCTCATCCCAGGGCATCCTCGAGATTGATTGGATGTCGAGTCCTTCATTAAGATAAGAGCGGCAATCAAATTATTCATGAGAACAATATTTACTACCGCTTCACAGACACTGCTGGGGAGATAATTTGGGAAGATAATGATTCGGAAGACTTCAAAGCCGGCCTCCAAGGGATCCAGCAAAAGAAAAGGGCTCGGGTTGAGGACGCACCTCTAGCGGCTGAGCAGGACATTGGAAAATCCTCGGCTTCCACACCGAATTTGGCGTAGCAGGTGGTTGACCTCTTGGCACCACGATTTGAGCAGCTGCAGGCTTAGATGGACGAGAGGTTGGAGAACCTCAAAGACTTTATGGAGTCTCAGATGGACAGCCTTGAGGCAGAGGTTGCTCAACTTAGGGATAGGATGTCCGACTAGGTGTTAGGCTAGATGGTAGTCTTAATATGTTTGTTTGCTTGTTTTTTGTTTATTTTCAGAAAATTGTAAATTTCCTTTCTGACTTTTATTTACTTTGGTTTGTACTTCTCTTTTAAACATTAATATATTTGCTTTGTTTTTCTTTTGGTATCTTTATATTTTTTTTTTGTTGATGACAAAAGGGGAGAACCTAGCAATATATTAAGATAAATGAATTTTGAATAAAAAAATACATTGAGTTAAGTAGGGAGAAATTAGCAATACTTAAAATTTGATTCAAAATAAATATGCAAAGTATGAAATTGAGCTTTATACACATTAGATATATCTTAAGTATACTTTGCATATACCTTAATGCAAGTTACATAAATGAATATGCCTTGATATATTCTAAATATACCTTACATATACTTCATGCCTTAAAAAATAATTTTGGTATATATTGATATACTTTACATATAACTTGCATATACTTAAAAACTAGAAAACTTATTTCAATGGTACATCATTCTTTACAATTCTTTTATTTCATCAATTTTTATCCTAAGTATCTTTTGAGGAGGGGGAGACTTCTCAAAAGCACATATTACTAGATTATTTTTCACCATCAAAAAGGGGGAGATTGTTAAATCTTGAGGGTAATTTCTGTCATTTTGATGATAACAAATAAAATAGCAATTTTTATTTAACATACTTTTTTTAAGTCTATTAAACAAGGTATGAAATAAAATAGCAAGAATGGAGAATGAAAGATTAATCCTTGAAAGATAAAATTAAGGAAGTAGCATGTTCATGCCCGTGACCTTTTGTGTCACGACCGTGACAAAGCTAACCGTCACCAAAACCAACATTTGAAGATCACGGCCATGAAGGAAGACAACAAACCATGAAATGCACATTTACGTCACGCCCGTGAATTACATGTCACGCCCGTGAATCTTCATGACTATTTAATCCAGAGAGCTTCACGACTAAAGTCACCACATGGATCACGGGTGGGAAGCTTGACATGCTCGTGAAGATATTTGTCACGCCCGTGACCCAATGTTTCAAAACCTTCCAGAGAGCTTCACGACCAAGGTCACCATTTCAGTCACAGCTTGGAAGAACAGTCACGCCTGTGACAAACATAGTCACGCCCGTGAAAGATGAAAGAGAAAAATGTTAGGAACGATTATTTATATTGGTACAACGGCTAGTTTCATATTAAATGCCCTTTAACGGCTATAATTAGCCATGGGAGTATAAATGCAAGTCATTTATACATTTAGTACAAGAGGATAGCAAATACTTTGAATAAAATCTTATTATAAGCTATTTGTACATTTAATACTTTCATAACCAAAATCTATTCTCTGTGAAAATCGTTTTGCTCATCATTTATTGAGCAATAAAGATTTGTAAGTTTTTCTCTCTGTAATCATTTATTACTCAAGTGAGTTTTGGGTATTTCTAGGTTAAGAGTAGAATACTTGTAAGGGTTAGTTGTGTGAATCTTTAAAACACAAGATAAAAGTTGTTTGTGTGAGCCTGTAAAACACAAGATAAATGTTGTTTGTGTGAGCCTGTAAAACACAAGGAATTGGTTATTGTGTGAGCCATTAAAACATAAGGGAATTCTGGGTTAGGTATGAGCCATTGTGAGAAATACCATAGTTGGGAGTGAGCTTGTAAAACTCCATTGTAACACTTAGTGTGTTAATGAAACTCCCAATTGCGATTGGGGAGAGGAGTAGGGTTTGTTAACACCCGAACCTCTATAAAAATCCTTGTGTCAAATATCTCTATCCCTCCTAAAATTAATTTTTATTTCCGCACTTTAAAATTAAATTTTAAAACTCCAATTCAACCTCCGTTCTTGACATAATATCTGGACAACACTAATGATGTAAATTAGGGGTGTTCATAAACCACCCAACCCATCTTAACTACATCAATATGAATTAACCCGTAATCAAATCGCGGTTTAACAATGATAGTGGATTGGATTATATTTTTTTAAATTACATTTTGTGGATTAGATTGAATTTTTAATATTTCAATCCACAAACCAACCTGCAATCTGCATAACCCGCATATATATATATATGGTTCTTGGACCCACATCTGAAACAAGCACTTGTGACCATCCAACATTCTCCTCTATGGCTCTTGTGGCAGGTACCACAAATTGGAGCGCTCTCTCGGGTAGCCTGTGTATGTATGCTACCGGCCGCAGATGTTGCCCTGGAGGGCTGCCCCCTACTGTGTAGTCCACTCGGTGTATAACTCCTATTATGTCCCTAACTTCTTTCATGAGATTGCCCTGGGTAGTATCGACATTTCTTGCCCATAGATTGAGCCACTAGAGTTACTGTCTGCTTAACAACTTCATATGTTCTCTTTCTCTTTCTCTTTCAACACTAACTGCGGATACAATTAGTTGAGTAAAGTTGACTAGCTGAAGTGCAGTCACAAAATCCCCAATCTCTGTATTAACGCCATCCTCAAATCTTCTACACTTATCTCTCTCACTCATGATAATTTCTGAGGCATACTTACTCAATTGAGTTAACTCTCTCTGATACTCTGTCACTGTCATCTTGACTTGCTTAAGGTTTAGAAACTCTTTCTTTTTCTCATCTATGTAAAATGGAGGAACATACTCTTCCTTAAACTCAATGATAAAGAATTCCCATGTCATAGGCTTTGGAGCCTCTGGTTTCAAAAGTACTGACTTCCACCAATCATAAGCATCTTCCTGGAGTAGAGATATGACATATCTTGCCTTTTGGTCAGTAGGAACCTCAGGCTCATCAAGGACTCTTTCGGTATTTTCTAACCAATATTCTGCTACAGTAGGATCATCATCTTTTGTACCTAGAAAATTTGTGGCTGCATACTTACGAAGCTTGTCCATATGTACTTTCGGTAGTGGAGGTGGAGGAACTAAAGCAGGTTGTGGTACCACTCTTGCAATCTGTTGCAGCAAACCAGCCACAGCTGCATCAAAGGGTTTTGGTCCTGCTCAGTATGTCCAGGAACCTGTTGGGTTATGGGTGGTATAGCATTCAGACCCTGAACACTAGTTATACTGGGCTGGTTCGGTGCTCCAGTATTAGGAGAGCTATTGCTTTCAGTAACTTCATGCACCTGGATTTCCATACTCTCTTCTAATCCTATAAGTCGACAGAGAAGTGGCCCATGTCGGAGTCATATGAGATATACAATGCATGCATGATAAACCTTTAGCCCACTTAGGTCTAGGATTGCCTAAACCTGGGCTCTGATACCACTAAATGTAACACCCTCTCATATAGTTAGGAATAATCCCAACTATATAAGAGAATGCCACCTGCCTATTACCTTAAAATTCGATTGAATTAAAATTTCTTCCATTTTAGTTATTATATTTTCATATGTTAATTAAATTTTTTTTCATGATAGCAATATGTCATACAATTAATGAATCTATTTTTTTTATGCGGAATTAACAAACCATGACCATATTTTCAAACGTCAGTTTGGACTTTCATTATCCCGACGTTTACAAAATACTTATGATTCAAATAAAATTACATGTTCCCAACATAAAAAGATATGTAAAACTTTTGAAAACCATAATTATACTCATCACCCATGACATGTGGACAGGAACAAAATGCATGTCATGTAAAACATCAACCCTCTTATGTGAATTTACTTTATTTAACTCTGTATGGGCTTGCTTCTCTTTCTGTCAACTTCTCTCTATAGGCTCCGAACCTGCGTTTGGGAAAGCACCCACACACTAAGCAACCTAATGCTTAGTGGCACATATGTGCATAAATATTCATACATACACTTATGATATATTGTAAAAATTTCATATTCATATTATCGAATTTTGCATATAAATAATCATAAATAATAATCCATATATCACAATCTTTTTATAGCAATATAAAAAAAATAAATCAATTTATCATATATCAATATGGAATATTGCATACCTGGTTTACTGGTTTAACACATATACATATCATAATTTACAAAGGTAAATTCATATTCATACCTCATTTATGAATTCTATTTCCTTATTTCATTTACCTGATAACTAATATTTTTTCTTATTTCTTTTTTTAAAATATTTTATATTTTATATTTTATAGACCCAAAACTCTAAATCCGGACTATTTGGATGCGGGTTGTGAAACAGGAGCGCTCTCACCTGAGCTTAAGTCACCCTGCTGACTATCTGTATCTGTTTGTATAAGTGCTCAACCGAGCTTCTCAAGTCAAGAGCGCTCTCACCTGAGCTTAAGCCATCTTGACTGAGTAAAATAAATAATTGCATGCATTTAGGATTAAGGGCGCTCTCATCCGAGCTTATGCCACCTTGTCCATATAATGAAATTTTTCATATCATCATAATTTCTACTGTACCGTAAACCCCTGAATGACATGCCATCTATCCTATTTCTAGTCCTAAATTAGAGAATTGGACTTAATTGATGTTATCATCTTATTTTTTACATAAATCATCAAAATTCACATATTCATAATAATGTTCAGTTTAGATGCCATATACATATAACAATTTTTCAATCTCATTTGAAATCTCAAATCTCAAATCACAACACATCATATTAATTTAGTCAATACACAATAATAATTTTAAATATAACTATTATCATATTATTTAAAATTAATATATATATATATATATATATATATATATATATGTCACCCATTATTTAAAATACTAAATTACTAATTTTGTTTTATTTCTGGACAGATTCCTGCCCTGATTTTGGATTGCACCTTTCACCTATTTTGGATTCGAATTTGACCTTATGGAATTCTATGAATTTTTAGAATAATGTCTTATATTTCATATACAAAATTAATAAGATAAAGCTGAATTTTCTAACTAAAGTTATATTCAAATAACTATATAGTGTTCAGTAAAAATATGTCAAGTATTTTTCATAATATTCTTAGGTCCGAGATTTTGTATCAAATATTAGGTCCAATATAAATCCTAACTAGAATTTATACACTTCATAACGTTTTTGTATCTATGTGTCTAATTTAATTTTCAACTAGTTGCATCTCGATCTAAGTTCTAGAACAAAAGATATAACCAAAATACCATAGAATGTTCAGCAAATAATTACCCAGAATTTTCTGGGTACTTTCAAATTCGAGATCTTGTAGAAATTTGTAGACTATCTTAGAATCAGATATAACATTTACAATTTTTATAAAAGTTTTAGGTCTATGTGTCTAGTTTCCTTGTCAACAGATTTCATCCCGATCCAAGTTCCAGAACAAAAGATATAATCAAGATACCATAGAATGTTCAGAAAATAACTACCCAGAATTTTTTGGGTACTTTTAAATCTAAGAATTTGTAGAAATTTGTAGACCAACATAGAGTCAGATATAACATTTATACTCTGTTTAAAAGTTTTATATCTATGTGTCTAGTTTCAAGTTCAACTGAGTTCATCCCGATCCAAGTTTCATAACAAAAGATATAATTAAAATACCATAGAATGTTCAGAAAATAACTACCCAGAATTTTCTGGGTACTTTTAAATCCGTGAATTTGAAAAAATTTGTAAACCAACATAGAGTCCGATATAGCATTTATACTATGTATAACATTTTTATGTCTATGTGTCTAGTTTCCTTTCCAACTGATTTCACTCCAATCCAAATTCCAAACCAAAAGATATAATTAAAATACCATAGAATGTTCAGAAAATAACTACCCAGAATTTTCTGGGTACTTTTAAATCCGAGAATTTGTAGAACTTTTTAGACCAACTTAGAATCCGATATAGTACTTACACTCTTCATAAACGTTTTAGGTCTATGTGTCTAATTTCATTTCTAACTAATTTCATCCCGATCCAAGTTCCAAAACAAAAGACATGGTCAAATACATCAAGACTGTTTCAGACGAATTTTAACAAAACTAACAAACACAAGTTTTTTGTTCACTATTCATTTAACATCAAACATCATTGTAATGCAAATAAAATGCACAAAGGAATAAATATGCTCATATGTACAAACCTTGACACAATGAAGTCTAAACCTTGGCATAATGAAGTCTTAACCTCTTCAAACCTTAAGCTATTATAGTCGTTTTAAGTTTTTGAAGAGAGGAAGAGGAAGGAGATGAAAAAGAAAATGAGTGAAAAAGAGAGAATTTGTGTATGGAAGAGTGGGAGGGAGGCTAGGGTTCTGAATTTTGGAAGAAGAAGAAGAAAATAACATTTTTATACTCATGGTAAATACCCTATTAGGTCCTCCTTTGTTTTTGCCAAATATCCACTTAAATCCTTGGTTTTTATCTTATTATTATTAACTTACCCAACCTTTATATTTATTTTATTGAACACACATAACTTAATAAAAATTCACTTATAAATATTTTTATTATATTTTATTTCCAAATTTAGTCGCAAATAAATTTAATTATGATCATTAAATATGTTAATTATCCAAACCTAAATTGATGGGTGTTACATTTCTCTCCCCCTTAATAAATTTCGTCCTAGAAATTTACCTGATTGTTTATGTTGAAAACAACTGGGGATATTATGCCTTCAACACTTCCTCGCTTTCCCATGTCGCTTCTGATAAACTTTGAGGTGTATTTCCATCATTTTGATGATAACAAATAAAATAACAATATTTTATTTAACATACTTATTTTCTAAGTCTATTAAATAGGTTACGGAATAAAATAGCAAGAATGGAGATTGGAAGAATAATCCTTGAAAGACAAAATTAAGGAAGTAGCATGTTCACGCCCGTGACCCTATGTGTGACGCCCGTGAAAGAGCTAACCATTACCAAAACCAACATTTGAAGTTCACAACCATGAAAGAAGAACAAATTGTGAAATGGATATTTAAGTCACGCCCGTGAATTAAAGTCCGTGAATGTTCATGGCATTTTCATCTAGAGAGCTTCACGACCAAAGTCACCACTTGGATCATGGCTGGGAAGTGTGTCACACCAGTGAATATGTATGTCACGCCCGTGACCCAATGTTTCAAAACATTCCAGAGAGGTTCATGACCAAGGTCACCACTTCAGTCACGTCTTGGGAAGAAATGTCACGCCCGTGACAAACATAGTCACGCCCATGAATGATGAAAGAGAAAAATGTTAGGCACGATTATTTGGTTGGTACAACAGCTAGTTTCATATTTAATGCACCCCAACGGCTATAATCAACCATAGGAGTATAAATGAATGTCATTTATGCATTCAGTACAAGAGGATAACATATACTTTGAATTAAAATCTTATTACAAGCTATTTGTACATTCAATACTTTGATAACCAAAATCTGTTCTCTGTAAAAATCTTTTTGCTCTTATTTTATTGAGCAATTAAGATTTGTGAGTGTTTCTCTCTGTAATCATTCATTACTCAAGTGAGTTTTGGGTATTTCTGGGTTAAGAGTAGAACACTTGTAAGGGTTAGTTGTGTGAGCTTGTAAAACACAAATTAAAGGTTGTTTGTGTGAGCCTGTAAAAACACAAAGTAAAGGTTATTTGTGTGAGCCTATAAAACACAAGAAATTGGTTATTGTGTGAGCCATTAAAACAGAAGGGATTTATGGGTTAGGTGTGAGCCATTGTGAGAAACACCATAGTTGGGAGTGAGCTTGTAAAACTCCATTGTAACACTTATTGTGTTAGTGAAACTCCCAATTGTGATTGGGGCGAGGAGTAGGGTTTGTTAACACCCGAACCTCTATAAAATCCTTGTGTCAAATTTCTCTATCCCTTATATAGTTAACTTTTTATTTCTGCACCTTAAAGTTTAATTTTTGAAACTCCAATTCAACCCCTTTTCGTGGTTTAATATCTAGGCAACAATTGGTATCAGAGCTTTGTCTAGCATTGAAGCCTAAAAAGCACTAGTAAAGATTAAGATATGGCCAATGAAGGATTCCAAAGTCTCAAACCTTACTTTGATGGAGCAAATTATGCATATTGGAAGTTTCGCATGGAGACATATCTAGATAGTGAAGGAATTGAAGTCTGGGATAGTGTACGAAAAGAATGGACACCAGCAACCAGAAGAGGAGCTGATGGTGAAGAAGAAATCCTATCAAGAGATGATTGGATAGAGCCTCAAAGAAGAGCAAATTTCAAAAACAAGATGGCAATGACAATCCTATCAAGCTCATTATCTATTGAAGAATGTGGAAGAATACAACATTGCCCAACAGCATACAACATGTGGAAGACATTGGAAAACTATCATGAAGAAACTAAGCAAGTCAAATCAAAGAAGATTCAACTTCTTACATCAAAATATGAACTTTTCAAGATGAAATCCAGTAAGTCAATCACTGACATGACCAACCGTCTTCTAGCCATTATAAATGGAATGAGGAAACTTGGGAAGCTTCTGAGTTTGGAGGATGTAAACAACAAAATCTTGAGAAGTCTTCCTCTTAAAGACTATGGCTCAAGAGTTGCTGGCATATAAGAAGCAAATGAAGATATGAGCATCATGAATACTGATGTGCTGATTGACAAACTTCTCACACATGAAATGGCAGTGAAAAGAGATAGAGAGCTTGAAGTAGAGCCAGAGAAAAGAAAGCCCTTAGCACTCAAAGCCTCTACTTCAAAATCGCAAGAAGAAAGTGAAGATGATGAAGAAATAAGTGATGCTAAAAATGAGGACATTGTTATGCTTTCAAGAAAATTAAAAAGAATCATTGAGAAGAAAATGAGTAACTCCAGAAAATTCAGGCATAGAAACCTCAAACAAACTTCTAATGATGCACAAAGAAGTAAGGAAGAGGTAAAGTGTTATAAGTGTGAAAAGAAAGGACATATCAAACCAGAATGTCCAAGGCTCAAGAAGCATAAGAGCAGATACCAAAGAGATAATGGGAAAAAAGGTCACAAAGCCACATGGGATGACGAAAGCTTTTCAAGTGAAAAAAATGATAATGAAAGCGAAGAGGTCAACCTATGCTTCATGGCTATTGAAGATCATGTCTTGAATAAGGTAAAATCACTACACTCATACTCTTTGAACAATGATAGTAGTGATAATGATGATGAACAAAGCCTAATAGAAGAATTAAATATAGAATTAGAGAAATACAAAAGTAAATTTAGTACTTATAGAAAAAACATCTCTAATTTAAAAAATAAGATAAATGGTTTAGAAAAGGAAAACATAAAGTTTAAATCATCTAATGAAACTCTCCAAAAGTCATTAGATGAATACTCATCAAGACCCTCAACTGTTTCCTTACTAAAAGAAAATAATACTTTGAAAAATGAAGTTGAGGAACTTAGAAATTCCATTTCTAAATTTCACAAAGGTAAAGAGAGCTTAGATACTCTCATTGTGTCTCAAAGATCACCCTTAATTAGACATGGTCTAGGATTTAAGGACACATCATCATTTTCTCACAAAACCATCTTTGTTAACTCTAGTGAACCTCACATCTCCACACCTGTTAGAACAACCCCTAGAAATAAGCATATTAAAACTTCTATACATAAACAGAATAATCATGTCTTTATATATAAGAAGCATGCATCTAGAAAATCTACAATTAATCGTAACTGTGAATGTCATCATTCTCAAAATAAATTTGATAGAAAAGTGGAATTGAAAAATATTGTAAGACCAAAAAGCAAGTTTAGACCGAAATAATGTAATTACTGTATGAAAATGGGTCACATACATAAATATTGCTGGATAAGGAAGGCTCATTGGAAACCTTCATGTGCTAACCCCTAAGGACCCAAACTCATTTGGGTACCTAAAAATCATACTTGAATTGTGATTCTATAGGTATGCCTCAAGTCCACAATAAACAAAAATTCTTGGCTAGTAGATAGTGGATGCTCAAGACATATGACAAGAGACAAAGAACTTTTCAATGAAATCAAAAGTATTGATGGAGGTAAAGTTACCTTTGAAAACAATGCAAAGGGTAAGGTAATTGGCATTGGTTCTATTGGTATTAATGGTATTACTTTTATTAAAGATGTCTTACTTGTTGATGGCTTGAAACATAACTTGTTAAGTGAATGTCTTGTGATAAAGGAAACAAAGTAATCTTTACTTAAAATGAATGTCTTGTGATCTCCATCGATGGTTAGGAGATATTTAAAGGAAATAGATATATAAATACATACATAATAAACTTACATGAACTATCTAATCATTCCACTATGTGTCTTGTGACTACTAGTGATGAATCTTGGCTGTGGTATACAAGGCTTGGTCATGCTAACATGGACTTAATACAAAATCTCAGCACAGGAGAACTAGTAAAAGGACTGCCAAGAGTTAAATATGAAAAAGGGAAGACATGTGAACCGTGCCAAAGAGAAAAGCAACACAAGTCATCCTTCAAATCCAAAAACATAGTAAGTAAATCAAAACCTCTTCAACTCATGCATTTAAACTTATTTGGACCTACTAGAATTGCTAGCTTAGGAGGAAAACATTATGCATTTGTCATCGTAGATGATTACTCTAGATTTACTTGGGTAATTTTCTTAGCTCAAAGTGATGCTTTTGAAAATTTTAAAAACTTTGCTAAAAGAGTTCAAAATGAAAAAGTCAAATTCAAAATGCTAAGTCAAATGAACGTCACATATCTGCACTTGTTAGAACAACACTAAGAAATAAGCATATTAAACCTTTTATACATAAAAAGAATAATCATGCCTTTATATACAGGAAGCACACATCAAAAAAATCAACAATTAATCATAATTGTGCATGTCATTATTCTCAAAATCAATTTGATAGAAATATGGTATTAAAAAATCTTGTAAGACCAAAAAACAAGTTTAGACCAAAACTGTGTAATTACTGCATGACATTTGGTCACATAAATAAATATTGTTGGATAAGGAAGGTTCATTGGGAACCTTCATATGCTAACCCCTAAGGACCCAAGCTCATTTGGGTACCTAAAAATCATACTTAATTGTGATTCTATAGGTATGCCTCAAGTCCACAATAAATAAAAATGCTTGGTTAGTAGATAGTGGATGCTCAAGGCATATGACAAGAGATAAAGAACTTTTCAATGAAATCAAAAGTATTGATGGAGGCAAAGTTACCTTTGGAATTAATGCTAAGGGTAAGGTAATTAGCATTGGTTCTATTGGTATTAATGGTACTTCTTTTATTAAAGATGTCTTACTTGTTGATGGCTTAAAACATAACTTGTTAAGTGTAAGTCAATTATGTGATAAAGGAAACAAAGTAACCTTTACTTCCAGCAAATGTCTTGTAACCTCTATTGATGGTCAATAGATATTTAAAGGACATAGAGATGTCAACACATACATAATAGATTTACATGAATTATCTAACCATTCCTCTAAGTGTGTCTTGTGACTACTAGTGATGAATCTTGGTTGTGGCATAGAAGGCTTGGTCATGCTAACATGGACTTAATACAAAGCCTCAGCACAGGAGAAGTAGTAACAGGACTGCCAAGACATGTGAACCTTGCCAAAGAGGGAAGCAAGACAAGTCATCCTTCAAAGTCAAAAACATAGTAAGTAACTCAAAACCTCTTCAACTCCTGCATTTAGACTTATTCGGACCTACTAGAATTGCTAGCTTAGGAGGAAAACATTATGCATTTGTCATCGTAGATGATTACTCTAGATTTACTTGGGTAATTTTCTTAGCTCAAAAGAGTGATGCTTTTGAAAATTTCAAAAACTTTGCTAAAAGAGTCCAAAATGAAAAAGTGTACTGTATTTCAAAAATAAGAAGTGGTCATGGGAAAGAATTTGAAAATAAAAACTTTGAAAGCTTTTGTCTTGATATGACATTTCACATAATTTCTCATCTCCTAGGACACCTCAACAAAATGGGGTATTTGAAAGGAAAAATCGAACTTTAATTGAAATGGCTAGAACAATGCTCAATGAATATGATTTACCAACTTATTTTTGGGCAGAAGCCATAAACACTGCATGTTATATTTCAAATCGAGTTTTCAAAAGACCTATTTTAAACAAAACTTCATTTGAGCTATGGAATGGAAGAAATCCCTTGATATCATACTTTAGAGTATTTGGATGCAAGTGTTTTATATTGAATACCAAGGACAATCTTGGAAAGTTTCCTCTAAATCCGATGAATGTATCTTTTAAGGATACTCTACAACCAGCAAATCATATAGAGTATTTAATAAAAAATCATTAACTGTTGAAAAATCCATGCATGTTGTATTTAATGAATATAGTAGACTTGATCTTGTGAAAGGTAGTGTTCTTGATGATGTTGTAGGTAATATGGAAAGACTTGATTTTGGAAATGGGAAAGAAGAAAATGATCAAGAAGATTTACATCAAAATGATTCTCTACCTCAAAATCAAGAAGAAAACGAACAAGAACTCCCAAAAGAATGGAGAATGACGAAAGATCATCCAAAAAAGCAAATCATTGGTGATAAGCATGATATACTAATTGTTGACACAACATTATTTATTAAAAAGCATAAGCATGATATACTAATTGTTCAAATTTATGTTGATGATATAATATTTGGTTCTACTAATGAGTTGCTTTGTCAAGAATTTGCTAAGCGTATGACTAAGGAATTTGAAATGAGCATGCTTGGAGAACTTAAGTATTTCCTTGGTCTACAAATAAAGCAAAGCAATGAGGGCATATTCATCAACCAATCCAAATATGCCAAAGATTTAATTAAGAAATTTGGTATGGAAGGATGCAAGAATGCCAAGACTCCCATGAGCACATCAACAAAATTGGACAAGGATGAAAAGGGTAAGAGCATTAATGAAAAGCTTTATAGAGGTATGATCGGATCTCTTTTATATCTTACTGCATCTAGACCTGATATAATGTATAGTGTTTGCTTGTGTGCATGATCTCATTTAAATGCAGTAAAAAGAATTCTAAGATATTTACACGGATCATTGCATCTAGGTTTATGGTATCCTAGAAATTCATCCTTTTATATTATAGGATATTCAGATGCAGACTATGCTGGTAGTCTTTTAGATAAAAAAAGTACTTCAGGTACTTATCACTTTATTGGAGAATGCTTAGTTTCTTGGTTTAGCAAGAAACAAGTTTTAGTTGCTCTTTCAACTGCTGAAGCAGAGTATGTAGCAGCTGGATGTTGTTGTACTCAAATTCTTTGGATGAAATAACAACTTAAGGACTATGATCATGAGATGAACCATATACCTATTAAATGTGACAATACAAGTGCTATAAATCTTTCAAAAAATCCAATTCAACACTCAAGAAGTAAGCATATTGACATTAGACACAACTTTATCAGAGGTCATGTTCAATATGGAGATGTTGCATTAGAATTTATAAGCATGGAAAATCAATTGGCAGATATTTTTACTAAATCTATAAATGAGAAAAGATTTAATTTCATTAGAAGAGAACTTGGAATGATTGATGGATTAACCTTGTGATTACTAAATTATGAAATCTTAATTGATGATCTTAATTTTGTATCATATCACTAGATATAAGGTAGTAATTTTGATCAAAACTTTATGTTATAAGGAATAGAATCTTTATTGAAATGATTGAGTCTTGTTTTTAGGACTTAATTTTATTTGATGAAAATTTTAGGGACATCACGCCCATGACATATGTTCACGCCCGTGACTTAAATAGCTAAAAGAGGCAGTGTCGTTCACGACATGGTTCACTGCTTCAAGTGGTGAAGTTTATTTTCACGGCTTCATTCACTCCCGTGAAAATATATGTTCATGCCCGTGACAAATTTTCATGCCCGTGAACCTTTACACCCCAAAACTCACAGAAGCATTCATGCCTTGAGTCACGCCTTGCTTCACGGGCATAAGTAGTGAAATTCAACCTTTCACGCCCGTGACTATGTTCTCACCCCCATGATAGTTCATCATTCACGCCCGTGACATAGATGTCATGATCGTGAACATATTCACGCCTTCATTCAAGGGTGGAACACTCCTTCAGAAAACCGTGAACACGACCATTCACGTCCGTGAATACACGTTTCACGCCCGTGAATGTATCGAGTATATAAGAGAACAACCGGTTATTTTTCTCATTTCAGCTCTTCAACTCTTTGAAACCGCTCTCATTTACACACATTCAATGAAACATTGAAGATTCCGGCCCCCAAGTCACAAACCTTTCCTATAAATACCATCAAAAGTTCAATGCTTCATAAAAAATCATACATTCTTAGGGTTTCCTTAAAATTTTTTTGTAAAAAAAAAATTCTCAATCCCTCATAAATTTACTTCTTCAACTCAAATGGAGACTGCCTCATCAAAGGGAAAGAGAAAGAAGTCTCATGCTCCTAGGAGGTATGCAGATTACCTCATGAACCGAATTCCGGAGCAATGTCATCCCTGGTACTCCACTTTGAAGAAAAGGCCTCTATTGTCATCGAGGTCCTTCGAATGGCAAACAGTCCGAACTTTCGAGCTCGAAACGGTTATGACAGAGCAACTCTAGGCCTGTCATTTGAAAGAATTTATGGAGATTCACCTGCCTATATTGAGGAAGCCAACACTGGAATTCCTTAGCACTCTGCAAGTGTCACCTACTGGAGTGGTAAAATTCCAACTCTGCAACAATCCCAACACCCTCAATGCCACAGAATTCGGGGAATTATTCAATCTACCATCAGATGGCATCCTAAATGACAGTGAAGTAGAATTCTCTACCCCTCGAGCTTGGACTCATTTTGGCTATGATTGTAGCTGGGATGTTAAGATGACAAAGAGCACTCATCTCCTATCCCCAGTGCACAAATATTTGCATAGGTTCCTAACCTATAGCATATTCGCTAGGGGAGAAAGCAATGGGACCATCAGGAAATCAAAACTCTTCCTATTTGAGATGGCTAGAAGAGGACTCAACGTGACACTCTCTAGATGGTTTACAAACCATCTTCTGTCCATTGCCACCAAACCCACATGAGATATACTAATCGGTGGTTATGTCACCCATATAGCCTTAAAGCTTGAGCATCATTTCAACCTCATCCCTGGGCATCCTCGAGATCGCTTGGATGTCGAGTCCTTTATAAAGATGGGAATCATTTAGGAGAATGATATTTTCTACCACTTCACAGACACTGCTGGGGAGATCATTTGGGAAGACAATGACACGGAGGACTTTAAAGCCGGCCTCCAAGGAATCCACCCAAAGAAAAGGGCTCGGGTTGAGGAAGCACCTCTAGTGGCTGAGTAGGACATCGGACAATCCTCGGCTTCCACACCGAATTTAGCGCAGCAGATGGTTGACCTCTTGACACCACATTTTGAGCAGCTGCAGGCTTGGATGGACGAGTGGTTGCAGAACCTCAAAGACTTCATGGAGTCTCAGATGGACAACCTTGAGGCAGAGGTTGCTAGGCTTCGAGATAGGATGTCCGACTAGGTGTTAAGCTAGATGATAGTCTAAAATTGCTTGTTTGCTTCTTTATTTACTTTTTTTTGTTGTGTGTAGGAAATTTTAAATTTCCTTTCTGAACTTTAATTAATTTTGTTTGTATTTCCCTTTATTTAATATATTTGCTTTGTTTATCTTTTTGATTGATGACAAAAGGGGGAGAAACTAGTAATATAAGAGAAACTAGCAACATATTATAGGGGAGAACCTAGCCATATATTAAGATAATGAATTTTGAATCAAAAATTAGAAATGAATTATGAGTTGACATTGAAATAGGTTAAAAGGGATTAAAAATACTCAAACTTTGATTCAAAATTAATATGCAAGTATGAAATTGAGAAATTGAGCTTTATACACATAAGATATACCTTAAGTATACTTTGCATATACCTTAATGAAAATGAATATGCCATGAAATACTCAAAGTATACTTTACATATACTTCATGCTTTAAAAGGAGTTATGGTATATATTTGATATACTTCACATACAACTTGCATATACTTAAGAAACTAGTAGATTTATTTCAATGCTACATCATTCTTTAAAAATCTTGCATTTTATCAATTATTTATCCTAAGCATCTTTTGAGGGGGAGGCTTCTCAAAAGCACATATTGCTAGATTATTTGTCACCATCAAAAGGGGGAGATTGATAAATCTTGAGGGGTATTTCCATCATTTTGATGATAACAAATAAAATAGCAATATTGTATTTAACATACTTGTTTTCTAAGTAGCATGGAATAACATAGCAAGAATGGAGATTGGAAGAATAATCCTTGAAAGAAAAAATTAAGGAAGTAGCATGTTCACGTCCGTGACCCTATGTGTCATGCCCGTGAAAGAGCTAACCGTTATCAAAACCAACTTTTGAAGTTCACGACCATGAAGGAAGAACAAACCGTGAAATGGACATTTAAGTCACACCCGTGAATTAAATTGTCACACCCGTGAATGTTCACGGCATTTTCATCTAGAGAGCTTCATGACCAAAGTCACCACTTGGATCACGGCTGGGAAGTGTGTCACGCCGGTGAATATATATGTCACGCCCGTGACCCAATGTTTCAAAATATTCCAGAGAGCTTCACGACCAAGGTCACCACTTCAGTCACGGCTTGGGAAGAAATGTCACGCTTGTGACAAACATAGTCATGCCTATGAATGATGAAAGAGAAAAATGTCAGGCGTGATTATTTGGTTGGTACAATGGCTAGTTTCATATTTAATGCACCCCAACGGCTAGAATCAACCATATGAGTATAAATGGAAGTCATTTATGCATTCAGTACAAGAGGATAGCATATACTTTGAATGAAAATCTTATTACAAGCTATTAGTACATTCAATACTTTGAGAACCAAAATCTATTCTCTGTAAATTTTTTTTGCTCTTCATTTATTTAGCAATTAAAATTTGTGAGCGTTTCTCTCTGTAATCATTTATTACTCAAGTGAGTTTTGGGTATTTCTGGGTTAAGAGTAGAACACTTGTAAGGGTTAGTTGTGTGAGCCTCTAAAACACAAATTAAAGGTTGTTTGTGTGAGCCTGTAAAAACACAAAGTAAAGGTTATTTGTGTGAGCCTGTAAAAACACAAAGTAAAGGTTGTTTATGTGAGCCTGTAAAACACAAGGAATTGGTTATTGTGTGAGCCATTAAAACACAAGGAATTTCTGGGTTAGGTGTGAGCCATTGTGAGAAACACCATAGTTGGGAGTGAGCTTGTAAAACTCCATTGTAACACTTAGTGTGTTAGTGAAACTCCCAATTGCGATTGGGGAGAGGAGTAGGGTTTGTTAACACCCGAACCTCTATAAATTCCTTGTGTCAAATTTCTCTATCCCTCCTATAATTAACTTTTTATTTCTGCACCTTAAAGTTTAATTTTTGAAACTCCAATTCAACCCCCCTTCTTGGCTTAATATCTGGGCAACAACTTCTTCAGTTGAATGATTCCTCCATAACACTTTGACTAATATGACTCGTTTATTCCTTAACTCTTTCACTTCACGAGACAAGATCTCCATTGGTTCTTCATCGTATGTTAAATCTGGCCTTACTTTGATGCTGTTGGTTGGAATAGTATGAGAAGGATATGATCGGTACCTCCTCAGCATGGAAATATGAAAGACATTGTGGATCTTGCTCAACTCTGGTGGTAAAGCAAGTCTATAGGCCATTGGTCCAATTCTATCTAAGATCTCATAAGTTCCAATAAACTTAGGGCTTAACTTGCCCTTCTTTCCAAATCTAAGGACCTTTTTCCAAGGGAAAAACTTGAGAAACACCTTGTCTCCCACTTCGTACTCTATGTCTCTCCTTTTGAGATATGCATATGATTTTTGCCTATCTGAAGCCGTCTTCAACCTTTCTTGTATAATCTTCACATTTTCTTCTGTTTTTTGGACTAACTCTGGTCCCACTAGCTTATTCTCACTGAGTTCTGTCCAACACAATGGTGTTCGACACCTTCTACCATAAAATACCTCATAAGGAGCCATTTCAATGCTTGATTGATAGCTGTTGTTGTAGACAAACTCCATTAATGGTAGGTATTTGTCCCAAATTCCCTCAAACTCTATTACACAATCCCTCATCATGTCTTCTAAAATCTGGATCACCCTTTCTGATTGTCCATCAGTTTGAGGATGAAAAGCTGTGCTGAAACTAAGCTTGGTACCCAAAGCTCTTTGCAGACTACCCCAAAACTGAGAAGTGAACCTAGGGTCCCTATCTGAAGCAATAGAGACTGGCACTCGATGAAGCCGTACTATTTCATTTACATATAACTCCGCTAACCTGTTTAATGGGTAGTCCCTCCTGATGGGCAAGAAGTGAGTTGACTTTGTTAATCTATCCACGATCACCCACACAACATCATATTCTTTTGGTGTCAAAGGCAACCCAATCACAAAATCCATAGTTATTCGTTCCCATTTCCATTTTGGAATTGTGATTGGCTGTAACAACCCTGAAGGTATTTGATGTTCTGCCTTGACTTGCTGACATGTCAAGCACCTGGTGGTGAATTCTGTGATCTCATTTTTCATACCTGACCACCAATACTTATTCTTCAAGTCATGATACATCTTGTTACTTCCTGGGTGCATAGAATATTTTGTCTCATATGCTTCCTTTAAGATCCTCTGTCTCAAATCTTCCATATTAGGTACGCATAATCGACCTTGGTAGTATAAACTGTTATCTGAACTAATTGTATAATCAGGTCTCTCCCCCTTACAGACTGACTCAGCTATCTCAACTAACTTGTTATCTTGTTTTTGTGCATCTTTGATTTCTTGGTTAAGAGTCGGACGAATGTGTAATTATGCCAAAGTCTTTCGGCTTAATGCATCGGCCACAACATTGACCTTACCTGGATGGTAGTCGATCACATAATTGTAATCCTTGATCAACTCTAGCCATCTTCTTTGTCTTAAGTTCAATTCCTTATGGGTAGGAAGATACTTTAAGCTCTTGTGGTCGGTGTAAATAAAACACTTTTCCTCTTACAAGTAATGACGCCATATCTTTAAAGCACAAACAATGGCAGCCAGTTCAAGGTCATGTGTGGGGTAATTCTTCTCATGTGTCTTCAACTATCTAGAAGCGTAAGCTACTACCTTGCCTTCTTGCATCAGTACGCACCCCAGTCCATTGTGAGAAGCATCGCTATAGATGACATATTCCTTATCAGGGACTGGTTGTGTCAAAATGGGAGCCTCAGTCAACATCTTCTTAAGTCTCTCAAACCTATCTTGACATTTCTCTGTCCACTCAAATTTCACATCTTTCCTTAGTAATCTAGTCAAAGGAGAAGCAATCATTGAAAATCCCTTAACAAACCTCCTGTAATAACCGGCCAAATAGAGGAAACTCCTGATTTCTGTCATATTACAGGGAGGCTTCCAACTAATAACTGCCTCTACTTTGTTGGGATTAACTTTGATGCCATCTGCTGACACAATGTGTCCAAGGAAAGCCACATCATCGAGCCAAAACTCACATTTTGAGAGCTTGACATAAAGCTTATGTTATTTGAGGGTCTGCAAAACTATCTTCAAATGTTGACCATGTTCTTCCTTATTCTTGGAATACACTAAGATATCATCAATAAAAACCACCATAAAACATATCCAAATATAATCTAAAGATTCAGTTCATCAAGTCCATAAAGGCTGCTGGAGCATTTGTCAAACTGAAAGGCATCACCAAAAACTCATAATGCCCATATCTGGTTCTAAATGTTGTCTTAGCTATGTCCTCTGTCTTAATTTTTAATTGGTGGTACCCTGATCTCAAATCAATCTTAGAGAAAACTCCTGTACCCTTCAGCTGATTAAAAAGATCATCAATTCGTGGTAACAGATATCTGTTCTTAATAGTCACCTTGTTCAACTATCTATAATCTATGCACAACCTCATAGACCCATATTTCTTCTTTACAAATAATACCGGTGCACCCCATGGAGACACACTTGGTCTGATAAAACCTTTATCTAATAACTCTTGTTGCTATGCCTTTAATTCCTTCAACTCTATCGGTGCCATTCTATAAGGTGCAACTGATATTGGTGCTGTACCTGGAGTGAGCTCTATAGAGAATTCAATCTCTCTATCGGGAGGTAGCCCTGGTAGGTCATCTGGGAACACTTTTGGGAATTCATTCACTATAGGGATATCCTTAAGATCTGGACCTCCCTTCTTAGTATCAATCACGTGAGCTAAGTAGGTCTCACATCTCTTTCCGATCATTTTTTGAGCCTTCATCATAGATATCACTTGAGCAAGTGGTAGAAACCTTTCGTCTTCCACTACTACCTCTTCTAGTTCTAGAGTTTTAAGAACAGCTGTCTTAGATCGATAGTCCACTACTGCCTCATGTTTAGAAAGCCAATCCATGCCTAAGATAACATCAAACTCGTAGAATGGCAATTCAATCAAATTTGTTAAAAATTCTTTTCCATGCACTATGAAAGGGCAACTTTTGTATACCCGGTTAACAATTACACTGTGTCTTAGGGGATTTGTGACCTCAATCTCATATTCTAGATTTTCCCTCGTCATACTATTTTGACTAGGTGTGTTTGTGCATAGATAGGAATGTGTAGAACTAGGATCTATTAAAGCACATAAAACAGAGTCATATAAAGAATACATACCCACAATCACATCAGTGGCTTTTTGGTCCTCTCTGGACTTCATAGCATATACCCTAGCTGGAGTCCTGCTGGGTCCCGACCTGTTGATTGTTTCTGATATGGTCTGATTAGGCCCTGCTCGACCTCCTCTAGTCTGAGTCTGATTCTGAACCCAAATTGATCCTGCAGTCTGTGTAGGTGCACTAGTAGTCATCAGAGGGCAATCTCTTTTCATATGGTTCTTGGACTCACATATGAAACAAGCACATGTGAACATCCAACATTCTCCTCTATGGCTATTGTGGTAGGTACCACAAATTGGAGCGCTCTCTCGGGTAGCCTGTTTATGTATGCTACCGGCTGCATATGTAGCCCTGAAGGGCTACCCCCTCCTGTGTAGTCCACCTGGTGCATAACTCCTATTATGTCCCTGACTTCTTCCATGAGATTTTCCTGGGTAGTATCGACCTTTCTTGCCTATAGATTGAGCCACTGGAGTTACTGTCTGCTTAAAAGCTTCATCTGCTCTCTTTCTCTTTCTCTTTTCAACACTAATTGCGGATACAATTAGTTGAGTAAAGTTGACATGCTGAAGTGCAGTCACAAAATCCTCAATCTCTGTATTAAGGCCATCCTCAAATCTTCTACACTTATCTCTCTCACTCATGATAATCTCTGAAGCACACTTACTCAATCGAGTAAACTCTCTCTGATACTCTGTCACTGTCATCTTGCCTTGCTTAAGGTTTAGAAACTCTTTCTTTTTCTCATCTATGTAAAATGGAGGAACATATTCTTCCTTGAACTCAGTGATAAAGAATTCCCATGTCATAGGCTTTGGAGCCTCTGGTTTCAAAGAATTGACTTCCATCAATCATAAGCATCTTCCTGGAGTAGAGATATGGCATATCTTGCCTTTGGGTCAGTAGGAACCTCAAGCTCATCAAGGACTATTTCGGTCTTTTCTAACCAATATTCTGCTGCAGCAAGATCATTATCTTTTGTACCTAGAAAATTTGTAGATGCATACTTACAAAGCTTGTCCATCTGTACTTTCGGTAATAGAGGTGGAAGAACTAAAGCAGGTTGAGGTACCACTCTTGCAATCTATTGCAGCAAACCAGCCATCAGCAGCATCAAAAGGTTTTGGTCCTGCTCGGCATGTCCAGGAACCTGTTGGGCTACGGGTGGTATAGTATTCGGACCCTGAACACTAGCTACACTAGGCTGGTTCGGTGCTCCAGTATTAGGAGAGCTATTGCTTTCAGTAACTTCATGCGCCTGGATTTTGATACTCTCTTCTAATCCTATAAGTCGACAGAGAAATGGCCCATGTCGGAGTCATATGAGATATACAATGCATGCATGATAAACCTTTAGCCCACTTAGGTCTAGGATTACCTAAACCTGGACTCTGATACCACTAAATGTAACACCCTCTCATATAGTTAGGAATAATCCCAACTATATAAAAGAATGCCACCTGCCTATTACCTTAAAATTCGATTGAATTAAAATTTCTTCCATTTTAGTTATTATATTTTCATATGTTAATTAATTTTTTTTCTCATGATAGCAATATGTCATACAATTAATGAATCTATTTTTTTATGCCGAATTAACAAACCATGACCATATTTTCAAACATCAGTTTGGACTTTCATTATCTCGACGTTTACAAAATACATATGATCCAAATAAAATTACATGTTCCCAATATAAAAAGATATGTAAAACTTTTGAAAACCATAATTATACTCATCACTCATGACATGTGAACAGGAACAAAATGCATGTCATGTAAAACATCAACCCTCTTATGTGAATTTACTTTGTTTGACTTTGTATGGGCTTGCTTCTCTTTCTGTCCACTTCTCTCTATATGCTCTGAACCTACGTATGGGAAAACATCCACACGCTAAGCAACCTAATATTTAGTGGTACATATGTGCATAAATATTCATACATACACTTATGATATATCATAAAAATTCCATGTTCATATTATCCAATTTTGCATATAAATAATCATAAATAATAATCCATATATCACAATATTTTATAGCAATATAAAAAAAATCAATTTATCATATATCAATATGGAATATTGCATACCTTTTTTACTGGTTCAACACATATACATGTCATAATTTACAATGGTAAATTCATATTCATACCTCATTTATGAATTCTATTTCTTTGTTTCATTTACTTGATAACTAATTTTTTTTCCATATTTCTTTTTTTAAAAAATATTTTATATTTTATAGCCCCAAAACTCTAAATCCGGACTATCTGGGTGCGGGTTGTAAAACAGGAGTGCTCTCACCCGAGCTTAAGTCACCCTGCTCACTATCTGTATCTGTCTGTATAAGTGCTCAACCGAGCTTCTCAAGTTAAGAGCGCTCTCACCCGAGCTTAATCCATCTTGACTGAGTAAAATAAATAATTGCATGCATGTAGGATCAAGGGCACTCTCACCCGAGCTTAAGCCACCTTGTCCATATAATGAAAATTTTCATATCATCATAATTTCTACGGTACCGTAAACCCTTCAATGACATGTCATCTATCCTATTTCTAGTCCTAAATTAGAGAATTGGACTTAATTGATGTTATCATCTTATTGTTTACATAAATAATCAAAATTCACATATTCATAATAATTTTCAGTTTAGATGCCCTATACATTAAAATATTTTCAATCTCAAATCACAACACATCATATTAATTTAGTCAATACACAATAAGAATTTTAAATATAACTATTATCATATTATTTAAAATTAATATATATATATATATATATATATATATATGTCACCCATTATTTAAAATATCAAATTACTACATTTTTTATTTCTGGACAGATTCTTACCCTGATTTTGGATTGCACATTTCACCTATTTTGGATTCGAATTTAACCTTATGGTATTCTATGAATATTTAGATTAATGTCTTATCTTTCATATACAAAATGAATCATATAAATATGAATTTACTAGCTAAAGTTATGTCCAAATAACCATATAGTGCTCAGTAAATATATGTCAAGTATTTTTCAGAATATTCTTAGGTCCGAGATTTTGTATCAAATATTAGATCCAATATAAATCATAACTAACATTTATACTCTTCATAAAGTTTTTTTTATCTATTTGACTAATTTAATTTCCAACTAGTTTCATCCTGATCTAAGTTCCAGAACAAAAGATATAACCAAAATATCATAAAATGTTCAAAAAAGAATCACCCAGAATTTTCTGGGTACTTTGAAATCCGACATTTTGTAGAAATTTGTAGATCAACTTAGAATCAGATATAACATTTACACTCTTTATAACAGTTTTAGGTCTATGTGTCTAGTTCTTTGCCAATAGAATTTATAATTAAAATACCATAGAATGTTCAAAAAATAATTATCCAGAATTTTTTGGGTACTTTTAAATCCGAGAATTTTTAGAAATTTTTAGACCAACTTAGAATTAGATATAGTATTTACACTTTTCATAAAAAGTTTTTTTTTATCTATATGACTAATTTAATTTCCAACTAGTTTCATCCCGATCTAAGTTCCAAAACAAAAGATATTACCAAAATATCATAAAATATCCAAAAAAGAATCACCCAGAATTTTCTGGATACTTTCAAATCCGACATTTTGTAGAAATTTGTAGACCAACTTAGAATCAGATATAACATTTATACTCTTTATAACAGTTTTAGGTCTATGTGTCTAGTTCTTTGCCAATAGAATTTATAATTAAAATACCATAGAATGTTCAGAAAATAACTATCCAGAATTTTCTGGGTACTTTTAAATCCGAGAATTTTTAGAAATTTTTAGACCAACTTAGAATCAGATATAGTATTTACACTCTTCATAAAAGTTTTAGTTCTATGTGTCTATTTTCATTTTTAACTAATTTCATCCTGATCCAAGTTCCAGAATAAAAAATATGGTCAAATACATCAAGACTGTTCCAGACGAATTTTAACAAAATCAACAAACACAACAAGTTATTTGTTCACTTTTCCTTCAATATCAAACATCATTGTAATGCAAATGAAATGCACAAAGTAATAAATATGCTCATATGTACAAATCTTGACACAATGAAGTCTAAACCTTGGCACAATGAAGTCTTAACCTCTTCAAACCTTAAGCTATTATAGTTGTTTTAAGTTTTTGAAGAGAGGAAGAGGAAGGAGAGGAAGAAAAAAATGGGTGAAAGAAGAGAGAATTTGTGTGTGGAAGAGTGGGAGGGAGGCTAGGGTTCTGAATTTTGGAAGAAGAAGAAGAAAATAACATTTTTATACTCATGGTAAATACTCTATTAGGTTCCCTCTTGTTTTTTCCAAATATCCACTTAAATCCTTGCTTTTTATTTTATTATTATTAACTTACCCAACTTTTCTATTTATTTTATTTAACACACATAACTTAATAAAAATTCACCTATAAATATTTTTATTATATTTTATTTCTAAATTTAGTCTCAAATAATTTTAATTACGATAATTAAATATGTTAATTATTCAAGCCTAAATTGACGGGCGTTACATGGACTATCTCTTTTGACTTTTAAAGAAACGTTGGATGATGTAGAAAAAATTTGAAAAAATTGCATAAGGTAATGAGTTTTTCATTTTTTTTATAAAATTGTAAAATTATCTCTTTGATGCACATATTCTAATTAATAAAGTTCATTGGATAAAGTTGAAGATGATGATGAACAATAAAAGAGATAAACGATTTTTTTTTCGAATCAAATTGAATTTACGCATATTGCAATAGTGAAAGTTATTTTTACTATTTTTTTTATGTTTAATTCAACTTTAAAAATCTGCATTTCTTGTGCTTATTTTTATTGTAGGCTCTACTACTGTAATCTTATTTGTGGTGTTGAATTATTGGTGTTGTAGATTTTTGATTTTGAATAAAATATTTTAATAATTTATTGTTGCATTTTTTTAGAAAATTTCTACTGTAATTTTTATACTATAACTTGTTATTATGTAATTTATGGAGTAGACTAAAAATTTTTGAGATATTATGAATATTTGTGATATATTATTATTATTATTATTATTATTATTATTATTAAATAAAAAATATAAAGTATATAAAATTAAATTGCAAACCGATTTGATCCAACCTGCAATTGTGGTTTAGATTGAATTGTTTTTTTTATATTCGTGGATTAGATTAGATTGATAAATTTTTAATTCACAAATTGTGGATTGGATTGAATATTAACAAAGTAAAGTAAAACTGATTTTTTTGTTTTGTTTTTTGTTTTACTTTTCTCACGTGAAGAGATCAAGAAGGTGCAAACAAATTATTTATTTGGGTTTATTATTATTATTATTATTACAAAAACATAACATGGTGTTTTACTTTCCCCAGTTACTAATGAAAAGTTGTGATTTGAGCAACTAAATATATTTAAAAATTTTATGTACTAAACATTACCTCATTTCTATATTTATTTTACATCATTTTTTTTTATAAATAACACATCTTTTATTTTTTTTTCATTATCTTCAATAATACTGCCTCATTCTACCTATGTTAGTATTAAATGTTGCTATAATTTTTTTGTTTGAAAATTAGTAATTAGAATTTTTAAAAATTTATTTAAAAAAATCACAAATTTTAACCTTTTGTAATGGAAGCTCAAACTTTCTTTGTGTCAATGAGAGAAACAAGGAAATAAAAAATAAAATGACGTGCAAGGTTGTTGAGTTAACGAGAGAGAGAGAGAGAGAAAAAAAAAATAAAAGGAAAGAAAAAACAATTCAATGAAACCGTGCAAGCTTGGTATGTGAACGAGAGAAGGGAAGAAGGGAGTGCTAAGGGGAGTGTTGGGCAAAGGAGAGTGCTTATTTATTTCAATTTGCTCATTAAAACAAAGAAAGAAAAAACAAACGGAGTGCTGCATGTACACGAGAAAGCTACACTGCAAGGGAAAGGCTGCATTAAAATCACGGGAAAGCAACTAGAGGGCTGCATCACGGGAAAGCTGGTGGGCTGGAAGGGAATCTTCAGTAAGTGAAAAGTTAGGGCCCCAGTTTAACTGGCGCACATAAACTCTGCGAAAGTTGAACTGATGCGTATACAAAGCTAATTGAATACACATAAACTGAGCTATTTGATTAAAAAATTATTATAAAATTAGAATTCTGTAAAACAGTGCACTTAATTGGTAATATATTTTTTCCTATTTGCCATAAACTGAGAAATATCCTTAGATTTTTTTCTTGTAGCAAAACTCCTCTTATTCTTAAATCATAATTTCAAAACAATATACAGTCTTGTTTTGGAATCGTAGGATAAAAAATTGAATGTATATAAGCGAAAGAAAGAAAAAAGATCATTACTTTTTTTTATTGATTAGGAAGCCTAGCGAGAAAATTCAAATACACTATTACAAAAACAATTTTAAATTAAACATTATACATATTTGTTGACGTTTAATATATATGCGGTGACATTTTTGTAAATATGTCATAAAGTTGTTAAGTATATATTTCTGTTAATATAAATAACAGACATGTAAAATGCAAGTTATACTTTTAGGCGTATGTCTTTAGAAATAACAGACATATATTATGGAGAATAAATGTCTGACAAGAATAAAGAGTAGACACCTATTGTTTATATATAAATATCATTAATAATTTTAAAATTATTCATTTGTGTCCAAATTAATTTGGAGAGTGTTAATTAACAAATTTAATTAAAATAAGACAAATTAATGTTTAATCAAATAATATTTAAATTAATTAAATGTCAGGGTTGGTTAGCTAATAATGTATACATATATATTTGTAGCAAATTATAAAAGCTATAGGCAAATATTTATAGCAATTAATTAATTAATATTTCAATCAAATTTAACTAATTAAGGCAAACTTGAATTTAGTTTTTTATTTTTAGTTTTATATATATAACAAATATTAAAGGCTGCCTATTATAATATATGTGTGTATGTGTATGAAATTAAATTAGAATGATAATTTGTTATGCTATTTCTATGCGGTAGATAACCATATTTACTAATTAATTAATTGATAATAACCCGGTCCATGCATGCACATATATAATTATATATTAATTACCTTGATAATGATCCATACATATAATAATTATAATAATTAAAAAGATAATGATCCGGATAATTAAGTTTAATTTATATGATACATTAAATATTAAATAAAAATATCATTATGCATCTGTCTTTATATATGACAGATGCATAAAATAATTTTAGGTGTCTAACTTTATCTAATACAAGACGCATATGCTATACAATAGATGTCTGTTATATTTTAAGACATATGACTATAAGTTTTTTTTTAAAACAAAAGAACATGCGTTAATTTTGTCTGTCATATCTAACAGTTAATATATATACATTTCGTCTGCAGTAAAACTCGCGCTACTCTTTCTATGAAATATATGCAGCAAATGGGTCTTTACCATTGGTTGATAATGAAGTTGTGCTCGATCACCATTTCTCCCACGCTAGAGACCTGCTTGCTGATGCACAATGCTAACTATTTCTCATTTTGTGGTGTTTAAAGAGCTGCCCTCATCCGCTAACAAAACACTCTCGCTCCATCAGCCGCTAGAGCTCTCTCATTTCAAGATTTTTGATTTATTATTTTTTTAAATTTTTCAATGGGTATGATTTTTTTTCCACCAAATGCTGCCTTGTGTTAATGGGTATGATTTATTTTATTTTTTTTCATTGTTGCCATTTTTATAATTATTTTAGAGATATGAAAAATGCATTTTAAAAACAAAAGTTGAGTACGAATGGCTAAAATTTATTTATTTAAAATTATTATTTATATATTAAGTATTTTATAAATAAAAATAAATTAAAAAATTATTTAATTTAAGTTGATGAAATATTTTAATTATATATTTGTACCAAGTATATGAACCTACACTCAATATATTATTATTATTATTATTATTATTATTATTATTATTATTATTATTATTATTATTATTATTATTATTATTATTAACTCTGAAATATATTCATCCTTTATCATATTTTGAAATAAATTATCACTTACAATTTTTTTTCAATTTATTCCTATTTTGACTAGAAAGTTATAGAGAATTGAAAATGTTCACTAAAAGATTTACATACGACCTAGTTGATTAAAAAATATAATTATATCATATTAGCATTATATCATATACGGCCTAGTCGATTATGTTCATTCAATTTATGTTATATTATTGCATTATATCATATTAATGAAATTAATTAAATTATAAAATCAATAATTAGAAATCATTGATTTTTTGATATAGTATTTGTTTTCAACTTAAATTTAATTGAACCCTTTGCATTGAGAAGATAAAAATATGAAAATTTTAATCAGCCTAGATACCTATTCAAGATTTACTCATTAGGAGTAAGTCTTGAATAGTCCCCGGTTTGAAACTATTCTTAAACATCAAATCTCACTTAGGATGTGAATGCATATATAGTTTTTGGTTCTAATAAAAATTTTGATGTCATTTTTATAATGGTCTCTATGTACATGTATGTAAATGAATCATTCTAGTTGCATTGTGTACTTGCAGAAGTGAAGAGAAATGCTATCGAATTTTTTTGGGATCCAAAAACTAGATATGCATTCATTAGTGAGATTAGATGGTTAAGGATGGCTTAGGTTGGAGCGATAAGGACCTTATATATATTGTTTCTCTTGATTAAAATCAATGAGATTTATATATATTGAACCTTTTATGTGTCGTTAGATATGGATCGAAGTTGGATGTATGGTAAACGCACTACATTTGAATTTTTGAATGGAATTGGGAATTTTGTTAAAATTGCAGAGGAAAAGAAAATAAGGGAAAGAGAAGAAATGATATTATGTCCTTGTGTTGATTATAAGAACATGAAAAAATTTCGTGATGTTCAAATAGTGAAATATAAGGCATGGTTTTAAGGAAGGTTACACACGATGGATATGACATGGTGAGAGTATTTTTACTGGGACACATTCCAATAATAATGAATTTGAAAATCAATGAGAAAGTAACATTAATAATGAAGAGAATGATCGTATAGACAAGATGATAGATGATATAGAATATTTTGTGGAAAGGCCGAAATACCTTCAAAGATTGTTAAATGACGTTGATAAACTTTTGTATCTCGGTTGCACTAATTTTACAAAATTGTCCATCATTTTTAAACTCTGTAACATAAAAGCAAAAAATGGGTAGAGTGATAAGAGTTTCATGTCGCTATTAGAACTGTTGCAAGACATGCTTTTGGAGGGAAACGAGCTTCCCATATCTACATATGAGGCTAATAAAATGCTGTGTCTCATGGGTATGGAATATAAGAAGTTACATGCATGTCCAAATGATTGTGTATTTTACCAAAATGAATATGAGAACTTGCATGAGTTTCCAAAGTGTGGGGTGTCATGCTACAAACGTTGGAACATTTCTTCTGAGGATAAAAAATGGCCTCCAGCTAAAGTATTATGGTATTTAACTATAATACCAAGATATTTACGCATGTTTGCAAATGGAAAAGATGGAAAAAACTTGAGGTGGCATGCAAAAGGTAAAAAACATGATGGAAAACAGAGACATCATGTAGATTCTCCTCAGTGGAGAACAATTGATAGAATGTTCCCTAAATTTGGTGGTGAAGTTAGGAATCTGAGGCTTGGACTCTGTACGGATGAAATAAACTCATATGGCACACTCAATAGTAAACATAGCACGTGACTAGTTCTTCTTGTGGTTTACAATTTGCCTCCTTTGCTGACTATGAAGCGTAAGTATATTATGTTGTCTTTGCTGATATCAGAGCCTAAACAACCGAGAAATGATATTAATGTTTACCTTGCACCACTTATTGATGATCTGAAATTGTTGTGGGATGAAGGTGAGCCAGTGTATGATGCATATAATGAAATAATGAAAGCATGTTTACCTTACGTGTCATAGTATTTTGCACTATAAATGATTTTTTGGCTTATAGTAACTTATCTAGGTACACCGTGGAAGGAAAAAAAGTGTGTCCAATTTGTGAAGACAACATAATGGACCAACGTTTAAATCATAGCCAGAAAAATATGTATATGAGTCATCATATATTTCTCCCTCCTAATCACCCTTATCGTAAGAAGAAAAAAAATCTTTCAATGGACATATTGAAATATGAGTAGCTCGTTTTCCGTTAACAGGAAAGGAGGTTTATGAACGGGTTAGAGATATTGATAATGCATTTGGCAAACCTTTTAAGCCTACTTAAAAGGGTCATTGGATGAAAAGATTTGTATTCTGGGATCTTCCATGTTGGGAATACTTTGGTTGATTTTATCCGGTTGGGTTATCAAGATGATCCATTCATTCTTGCTTCATAGGCCAAACAAGTATTTTACATTGTTGACCCTGACGATAGTAAGTGGTCTATTGTTTTTCAAGGTAAGAGACATATTGTTGGTATCGATGATGTGGTAGATGAGAAAGAATATGATCAGTTTGATGAGACTCCTCCATTTTCTATCGAGTTACCTATGCTAGTTAGGAAAGATATTTTGGATTCAAATTACATGCGTGATGATCATACTGAAGGATTATGGATTGAAAATTGCCAATAATTGATGCACACCTGATATGGTAAGTTTATTTAGAAATATGTAATAGGATTAATGTGGTTTATACTCAAAATTACCAACTTTTGTTATTGTTTATCAAATAAATATATATATTTTTATTTTACATTGAAATAAAGTGTTATTATTGTGGATTATACTAATATGTTTCTTTATTATGCTTATGTTACAGGAAATCATGTCTAATGAACAAGTAGATTTCGAGCCATCAAGTAGCATGATAAAAAAGAAAAACTAGGAGAGCTACCAAGTGCAAAAAAATGAAGAAGAAAGGGGATGAACAAAAGACAATAGAGTTTGATGAGTTTGATCACCCAATAGAAATATACGCTGACATATTTAGTTTCTAAGCTGGCTTTGTAGGACGTTCCCATGTGAACATCACAATAAAAAGCTGGGATATGGTCGATAAGGGTATTAAGAATACAATTTGGGAAGATATTAAGGTAACTTTCCTTCAAAATTATTAACAAATTTGATAAAAAAAGATTAAAACTAATTAATCTAAAATATTAATTTGCAGAAAGATTTCAACATTCCGAATGATAAGAAAAATATTGTACTAAAAACTGGTGGAATGCGGTGGAAAGATTTTAAGTATCGATTTGTAGTTAAGTACATAAAGAATAAATCCATGCAAAAGTCATCATTAGAATTATATGACTTCATCATTGAGAAAGATTGGGAAGAGTTTAAACAAACACATGAATCTGAAGAATATGAGGTACTAATTATGAAGTAGAATGCAATTTATATTTACATTTATGCAAGACATGATAATGACTTCTTCGTTATTTTGTTTTTATTAATAGAAAATCAGTACGAAGGCAAAAGCAAAACAAGCAAAGAATGTGCATGCACATTTCTTGGGTCGTCTAGCCTATGCCGGAAAAATGGCTCAATAGATTATTGAAGATTCTCTCTCTCCTTTTTCATCATCACCATCTATGAACTCTGATGTTACATCATCATATGATCGAAGTCTCAATTGGATAAGAGCTAGAACAAAAAAGACAGAAGAAGGAAATTATATAATCCCAGTAGAAATGACAAAAGAGGTGGAAAAAAAATAGTAAGTATAACTTGCTAAACAAATATTAATTGTAATTATCTTTGTTTATCCGTGATTGCTTATTAACATATTGTATATTTGGTGAATATGAGATATTACGGGAAAAAGTTGCCCAATAGGTAGGTGCTAGAGAGGCATGATGACATATTGTCACGTGCACTTGAAAAGCCCGAACTTTCAAGCTTTGTGAGAGGTGTTGGAAGTGCTGTGACCATCAAAATATTTTATGGTAATCCTGAAAAAGGAAACCATCAACGTTCGTCTCACCAGAAGTTATCAAAGAGCTTGAGACTAAAATAGAGACTAAATTATTTGCCAGAATCTCGGCACATATTGCACATCTTGAGAATATGATAGAGCAGAGGACTACGAAGTCATCTCAATTTGGCCTTGATATGGAGGTGGAGATGGGTCCTACATACGCTCGCCCAACTCCTAGTAGTTGTCACTCTGTGGACCCATCATTTCCAATATCAGAATTACAGGTAAAAATTTTGAATTTCATTACTTCCACTTCCATCTTAATATAACTAATATTGATTTTTTGTGTTTTTGCAAATTATTAATGAAGGTAAACAGGTGATTATGGCTGTGGACCCATCATTTCCAATATCAGAATTACAGGTAAAAATTTTGAATTTCATTACTTCCACTTCCATCTAAATATAACTAATATTGATTTTTTGTGTTTTTGCAAATTATTAATGAAGGTAAACAGGTGATTATGGCAAAGGGGATAGTTTATCCATCCCTTATTGATGCTAGGGTGCATAATCGACCTATCATGCCCAATCACATCAAGGTATCTATAGATGAAGTATTTTTTGGCTGTCACAAAACCTAAATTCCTATATGTACTGAATACCTCACTACAGTTGGGGAAGCATAAACTATCTTTGTTCAATGGCCACAATATCTCATGGTTTTTGGAGAGGTAATAATTCCTAAATTTATAAAGCAATAAAATTTAGATGATCACATTTCATATATCTTAATATGTCATAATTTATTATTGATTGATAGGAACTCAAATCTAACCCATTAAAAAGGCTGCAAAGAATAAACAAGGTAGCAGTTTATCGAAAGAATCAGGTACAAAATAACATGAGCCTTTAGTTAACGAGAAAATTTTGGCAATTTTGAGTGGTGACATGAGATTGCTGCATGATATGGTTGCTAAAATTGCTTACTGAATACATTTTTGAAGTTCCTGCAAATATTATAGTATTTAAGTATCCTATAGATGATTTTATAATTCATGTTGGTATGGAAGATATCGCTCAACTCTTCTATATGGAATGACTCGATGTCTCGATCATTCGTATATTTATAATGTAAGATTATACTATTTATTACTAATATTATAAGATCGATTTAAAAAATATAAAAATAATTACTTATGTATGTTTTTGTGATTCATGCATGCAGGTACCTTCATAACTTGTGCAATACATTCGTTATATCGTCAATCGGATTTCTTTGTCCAACAATACTTGGTTTGATATTCACAGAGACCAACGCGGTGTAAAGATATATTATAGAAGCTTTGAAGGAATAAAGAGACACATTTCATTCTACTATCATACTTTCAGGAAAAAAAAAATATTTACATTCATTTTTGTATAATTTTATTCTCAACATTTTTACTAACTTCAACATATTTGTATATCTCTAGTAATCATTGGATGTTGATTGTATTTTGCTGTAAATGGAGTGAGACATTTTCATGGATCCTCTAGCCCGTCTCATATTAACCTATAAGTTATAATACTACTAGCTAATAGTTTCTACAATATTTGTAGAGTTTTCAATATTAATGCTTATTTTGATATACACTTATTTTTCAGAGCCTATAAAACTTATGCTATAAAATGTGGAAAAAATAAAGGTGTAAGGTTAAAATGGAGTAACATTTTGGTGAGAATTTTATATTCCTAATTACTAGTTATATTGAAATTTTTATGATTTTATAATCTTTTATTTAACTTTTTCTTTGTCGTTTTTTTCTATTTTAAGTGCTCTCAATAACAAGGAGATGTAGAATATTCAACATTACTTAAGGTATACTTTTTCAAATGCTAGTCAATTTATATTAAAAGTATGATACATAACTAGCTATTAATTTATTAATTTTTAACACATTTTCCATTTTTTGTTTAATTGGTCTTGTAGACTTTTGAAAATAGATCATATATTCAAGATCAAACCGATAAAATTCAACATATGTGGTCCAATTATTTTATAGGAGAGTGTATATAATATTTTTATTTACTTTTATAAAATATTTCATATTAATAAGAAATACAATTTAAAATTAATGAAATTTGAAGAACTTGTGGATTAATTGTTGTCTTTGAATTATTTTAGGCATATTGTGTTGCTTAATTTGTTGCATTTTTGTAGCTTGTGTTGTCTTATAAATATTTTGTGAATTATTGATTATTGAGTATTTATAACTTGAATGTTAGATGCCTATTTTGGCTTGCAATATTGAAGTAGATTTATTATGAATTTTAAAGCATGTTATATGAATGGTCGCAACATAATATGAGCTCTAATTTAAAAAAAAAAAGACAATAAGTGTATGTCAATTCATTATGACAAACACATATAACTTGATTATATGTGTGTATCATTAAAAATAGCTGATGCTTATAACTTGATTATATGTATCTGTTATTACTAAACGACAGTTATATAATTAAGTTATACGCATATGTCCCAATGACAGACAAATAAAATTTATATCATATGCGTTTTCTACATATGTCTATCATTTAATAGACACATAGAGTACAAAATAACAGGCCTGTATAATTGTTTTTTGTACTTGTGATACAAGACTATCACCAATTTTTACTAGGAAGAATATCAACTAAATGATGGACTAAACATCTTTACTTTATGAGAGAAAGCTCCATTAAAAAGCAAGATGCTGGCTCAGACAAAATTAAGAAGCATCCACATAATTAAGGAACTGAAAGAAAAACCAACAAAGCAAATATGTCAATTTTGATGAATCCTTCTTTCGCGTCTTTTATTCAGCAAATTGTGAGGCGCATGAGCATGGTATATACCATCCCCAAAATCATTCAAAACTAATTAAAATTTTAAGTTATAGTATCATATAAAACTCATGACCCATACTTGAGGGTTTTCACTTCATCATTAATCCTTTTTCACACAATTGGCCTGTGCACTCAAGTTTTTGGGAATAAATATTAATGCCAAAAAAATGATATTATATATAATTATTGCAAAAATTATGCAATAATTAATTAATTTGAATAAAAAAATTAATCTTGATATTTCTATTATATGTTGACTTAATTAATCATGTAAAGATAAACAAAGCTCCACTCAATGCATATTTATATTATTTTATTTTCACCTAGGTAAGAATAAAAATATTAATTGATAAGAATATAGTATGAAAGAACACGAAATATGTCTTACCAAATCTAGAAATATTGCCAAATAGTATACAAATATCACTACATTTTTTTATTGTTTCAGAAGAAAAGACACATATATTTGTGCTATATATTTCAAGAAGCAAATCTTTTAGAGACCCTACTCTTCAAACCATTTCTCATATAAAGTATCATAGAAGTACTTGGTTCAGCTGGATGATTTTTAACAACTTCAACACGATAATTCCATAAAACAGCAGAAGAAATTGCTTTCATTTGAATAAATGTCAAGTTCTTACCTAAACAACTTCTAGGTCCTGTGTTGAATGCTATAAACTTGTTAGTTGGAACATGAATGATTTCTCCTTGCTTTGATATCCATCTCTCCGGCTTGAATTCCAAACAATTTTTGCCCCAAATTTCTTCCATTCGTCCCATTGAGTATAAAGAGTACAGAACTTTGAAGTTCTTAAGAATATGATGGCCACTGGGGAGTGTGTCTTCATTAATAGACACTATGTGATCAAAAGGAAGAGTTGGATATAGCCTTAGGACCTCACATATTACTGCGTGTAGATAAATAAGCTTGTTTAGCTCTTCGAAACTGAAAATCATCAGTTCGTGATCATCTTCTGTGTGTAAATTTGCTTTCATCTCTTCAAGAATTTTTTTCTCTACAAATGGGTGAGTGCCCACAAACCAGAAAACCCAAACAAGAGCAGCAGCTATGGTGTCTCTACCTGCTCCCATCAGATTAAAGGCCATGTCTATTAGAAATTTGTTTGATTTAATATTATGGACCCCATTTTCTTCATCTTCAAGGCTCAAAAAGTATGTTAGCACATTGAAATCGCGGATCTTCAACCGGTTCTCGGTTTGGGTTAATCGGTCTCGGTTAGCTGCAATTTGCTGCACCACAAAATGGTGAAGGATTTTCCATGCTTCACTCAGGCTTTTCTCTTTCCCAATATGAAGAAATCTCTGCAATTTCCAAATTCGCGACGGAACAACGTGGCGGAGAATCACAGCCTCCTCCATGTCATGAAACGCTTTCTCAATGGCAACTTGAGGGAATTGGACAGAGAGGCAATTGGGTTCGAATCCGAAGATGAGCATACATATATTATCAAACGTTAATCTCTGAAAAATGTCTTGGAGATCAACTTTGTCGCCTAATCTCGAGGCATTATCCAAAACAGGGAAGAGCCCATTTGATATCTTTTTCCGCATTAGTCTTTCAACAGTTGCCTTGAACCTGTGGTCAGAAAACAAAGAGTGAAGCAATCTCCTTTGAATTCTCCAGCTCTCAGAATCAGCAGCGAGGATCCCATCTCCTAAAGGCTCAAAAATCTCCTTGAACTCATTGCCCTTTTGGTAATTGACGAAGTTTTTGCTGAGAAGGTAGTTGAGATTAATGGGATCACTAGTCACCAGAAAATCCATGCCACTAAACCAAGGGCCTTTGAAGAGAAATGTTCCCCCAGCTTTCTGGAGAATATCAGTGGCGAAATCATGGATACGAGGTACATTGCAAACAAGTGTGGGGAACATCCCAAACACAGGCCAATTTATTACGACTACAGAGTTTCTATTTGACCATAACATCCAAACAAAAACAATGGGAAGGATTATTGCGAGCAGCATTCCTACATACCAAAGTATGGCCATATTGACGATATTTTGTTTTGAGTCACTAATGCTGGAGTTTTATAGGGAGAATTCTACTATTAGGGAGAAGTTATTTTTACTCTTTAAAAACAAGCGGAGCAAAAACGACTTAAAAATTGGAAAACGGTTAACGGAGGTAACAATGCCAAAAGTGCAAGTTTTTGAAATGTTTATTTTAATATGAAGAAACATCCCCGCCCCAAAATTAAAATATAATTATTTATATTTTAATAAAATTAATATTTTTTAAAAAATAAAAAAATAAAATTTTTTTTAATATAAAATAAAATAAAAAAATTTAATACAAATTGGGAAACGGGACGGAATCGGGAATCCTTATCTCTTGTGGTACGAGGATGAGGATTCTAATTTTTTTTACAATTAAAAATGGGACGGAATTTCGGGATTGGAGGCGGTCCTATTGCCATTCCTAAAAATATTTATGGATAATAAGAAAATAATACTAATAATTACAACCGAAAAGGATACTTGGAAAATTCTAATTCAATAAAATTATACATTTACTTAGCGAGTTCAGTAATGATCCCGAGTGAAGTTTCTAAATAAGGCCAAACTCAAAATTACTTTCTAACTTCAAATAATTTCATTTTTTTCGCATTGAATTTTTTTATTTATTTATATTAGATTCATGATATATTAAGACAATATACATATAATGCAACATAAATAAAATAATTTTCACAACTTTGATCTAATGTCTATTATATATATGTGTATTTTTTTCCATACAAGAGGTCTAACTGGCACCAACAACCATTATGAATATGGATGAATACGAAATTAGATGTAGTCACAAATCTTGAATTTGAGGACAAACTCTTTTGGAGTTATAATTGGGTGATTAAAATGTGAAATCCTTCTTTAAACAGATAGATATTAATAGTAATAATCTCGTCATTCCTTATTGGCCAAACATATGGAAAAGAATAGCTCCACCCAATGTAGAATTGCTAGTTTAGTTTGCATTGATTGGTAAAGTTAACACTAAGAGCAACCTTGCTAGTTTACACATCATTGATCAAGCTTCTAATATCTACCCTTTGTGTCAGTGTGCTCCTGTAGATGCTAACCATCTCTCTCTTTTGCCCTTGGATGTGGAAAGTATGGTGCAAAATCTTCAATTGGTGGAATGTATCCTGATGCGCACCCAACTCTATTACGTCTCTTTTCGATGAATGGGGTTCTTACTCTTGTAAAGGTAGCTTTCAAAACAGAATCTGGAGACCTATCTTCTTTACTACAATCTAGTCTATATGGCTTGAGCGTAATAATGTGGTTTTCAACAGTGCAAATTTATCTCAATCTCTTCTCTTCGATCTCATCCTGGTAAGATTATCTTATTGGATTGAACTACAATATATCCTTTCCCTATTCTCCAAATAAGGTAATCATGTCTTTTAATTGTATTAAGAATTGAAAAAAGTTGAAAATCCACGGACCAAGAACCTTTTGGAAACCTCCACTAGCTCCTTATTTCAAATGGAATGTTAATGTCTCTACTATCAGTGAACCAGGACCTGCAGCAGTTGGTGGGGTGCTGAGATCCCCGAATAGCGTGTTTGTAGCAATTTTCTCATATTCAATCGGTATCAAACACTCCAATGAAGTTGAGCCATTAGCAATCCTAAAGGCTCTTGAGATTTTGGTAGCCCATTGCTAACTCCCACATTTTGATGGAATCTAATTCTAGCAATGTAGCATGTTGGATTAACAGCTCTCAATGATTGCCTTTGGAAATTACAGAACACTCTATATGAGATCAAGCTTTCAAGCTCTGCACTTTCTTTCTCTATTAATCACATTTTCAGGGAGGCTAATTCCATTGTTGATGGCTTAGCTGAAGCAAAAATATCCAGACAAACTAATTTTATAGCTTGGATGTAATTTGTTTGGGTTACATCTATATTTTTGTTAGTTCACTTGATTATGTTTGTATCATGTACTTCCTTTTGGGGTTTATTCACATAGGATCTAGAAGTTTAGGTCCCTTTTGGGTGTTATGGGGATGACCTTCTGGTTAGGGGTAGATTCTTCTTATATCATATGTTTTTTCCCATGTTATTTAAATAAAATCAGCTTTATTATAAATAAAAAAACTCCAATTATAGGCCAATCCGAAATTACTAAACCCTTATTGATCTTTTTTTTCACTAGTAGGATGGAGTACTCATAGATTCACTCGAAAGTTACATCAATTAATTTTGATTACAAATGACATGAATGTGTAGACTCAAAAGTCAGATATGATCCGAATGCTCTAAAAAAATCATTAGTACACACCATTTACCATTTGGAAGGAGGGAAGATATTATTTTTGGGACGAGGGTCTTGAGTCGGAGATTTTTTTTAGCCCCTTTACGATAAAATATATTAATATTAATTATCATTTATTTATCAAATTTATAATAGGTAGACATTTTATATAGTTTTTTTTCCTTAATAAATATTTGATTTTGTTGGTGGGTCTATAATTTAAGATAAAAATATTAATTTTAGGAGTAGTATACTACTAAAAAAATTGGTACCAATAAACTTTAGTTTAATGATATTGTTCTAGTGATCAAATATATGAGATCTTGAATTAGAATATTCAGTTAGACATCTTGTATGAAGAAAATTGCCATGTAGCATCAATATATAATATTTAGTAGTGTGTCTATAGCTGCTACGCAGTATCAACAAATAAATAATATTCAATTTTGAAAAGAAAAAAATGCATAATTTTTATGCACATTGACAATGTGAGTTAGGACGTGTGTAAACCGAAGCATAGCATTTATTTCCATCCATCGCATATATAGTATATATGAGTTTTTAAGGGTTTGCCTTCGTGCTAAGTTGAATTGCTTCCATGTTTTAGGATTTATTTGGCAGACAATGACAGATTCGCACTACTCGTATTTATAGGAACCAAATGAGTGATGGTTGGCTTGCAAAACTTGGCTTTAATTCGATCAAATGAAACACTCTTATATATGGTTTGGTTTGATGTTCTTCCTAGAAAAAGTTAGTCTATTTTTTATATGACGTAGGCGGTTTTAGGCACTCTAAGACAAAATTATATATCATATTGTTTTTATTTGTCTCTTTCAAACTATAAAAATAAAATAAGGTATTGAAATAGTTACACATTATTACAGTGGTAAGTGCAAATGCAATTTTTTTTTTGCAAAACATAATTCATGGGTTATACACTCCCATCTTAAAATGACTGTCTATTTTTTGTTGTGATACTAGAATTAAGAAAACATTAATAATTGTGAATATTTTTGTGACTTAAGTTATGGAAAAATGTATAGTAGTTAAGGGAGTCATATGGTAACTTAATGACCATAAATTAGTTGGTAGCTTAATGACCACAAATTTGGTTATTGTTTTAACTATAAATAGTTATGAATTATCTCATCCAAAGTATAAAAAAATAATACAAATTCTCTTATTTCTTTCTTTCATGCTTTCTCTTGTATTCTTTGAGTGAGAGAAAGGTTTATTAGCAAGAGAAGCTTGGGTGAGAGTGTTCTTGAGTAATTTTTGAATTGTGAGAGATATTTGTTGAATGATCTTGTAATATTCTCCTTTTATATGATAAAAATTTTCTTGTTACTCTCCTATCATGGACGTAGACAAATTGATGAACCTGTTAAATCTTTGTATTTTTTTTATGTGTTCTTAATTATTTTCTTATTTACTTATTTTTCTCCATATCGACACTCTGTCTCAACAAATCGGTATTAGAATATGATTTGAGTGTTAATATTTACTTATTGTATACTCTGCGGTTGCTACTAATAATGTATACTCTGCGGTTGCTACTAATAAGTGGATCCTCCATATCAGAAAATAAATTAAATTATTATTCACTCTTGAAGGTTATATTAGAACTATAGTTACGACAAAGTTTAATGTGGAGAAATTTAATAGAGAAAATGATTTCAACCTATGGCATGTAAAGATATAGGCTCTGCTGGTACACCAAGATTTAGCAAAAGCTTTGAATGGTAGAGATGCTTTGCCAAAGTCTTTATCAGACAAAGAGAAAGATAAATTAATGAAGAAAGCACATAATACGCTGCTTTTGTGTTTGGGAGATGAGGTTCTACGAGAAGTCTCTGAAAAGGACACAACAATAAACTTGTGGTTAAAGCTAGAAAACTTGTACAAGATCAAGTCACTCATTAACCGATTATATTTGAAGAAGCAACTTTATACTCTTCAAATGTAAGAAAGTAAATCCATCAAAGAACACTTGGACAAATTTAATAGAATTATTTTTATCTTAAAAAATATAGATGTCAAAATTAATAATGAAGATTAATCAAGGAATAATTCTATTATGATTCTTCCCAAATTTCTAAGAGCATTTCATCGATACCATGATACGCGATTGTGATACTCTTACATGGAAGAAGTCAAGGTAGCATTGAATTCAAGAGAATTGAAGAAGAGAGTATCAGAAAATACATTTGAAGGCTTTATGGAAGGTCTAGTCACAAAGGGAAGACAAGAAAAGAGGGGTCACACTCATTATCTAGCTAGATCAAAGTCCAAGATAAAATCAAAGCCAAAAAAATTCAAATGCTATCATTGTAATAAGAAATGGCATGTGAAGAAAGAATGTCTAGAGCACAAAGCCAAAAGAAATGAGACAACTTCTAAATATGGAGATGCAGCGGTAGCAAATGGCTACGACAATGTATATGTTATTACAGTCTCAGAACATGACTCAGAAAGTGAATGGACCATTGATTCGGGTTGTTCGTATCATATAGGTCCTAATAAGGATTGTTTTGTTTCATACTAACTCTTAGACGGAGGAAAGTCTTATTAGGAAATAACAAATCCTATAAGATTATTGATATTAACACGATAAAGATCAAAATGTATGATGGAATTGTGAGAACATTAACGGATGTTAGGCATGTTCTGAAGTTAATGAACAACCTGATTTCTTTAGGCATGCTCGATCAAAATGGCTACAACTACAAAAGTGAATTGGAGTCATATGAGTCTCAAAAGGTGCTCTTATTGTGATGGAAAAAAGGAAGGTTAATAATATCTACATACTGGAAAGAAGCACAATTACAGGTACTTCTATTGTAACTTCAACCTTTGATTATGATATCGCCAAGTTATGACATATACATCTTGCATATATCAATGAAAGGGGTTTAGCCGAATTGAGTAAACAAGATTTGTTATGTGGCCAGAAGACCAAAAAATTAGACTTTTATAAGCACTGTGCATTTGGAAACAATGCATGATAAAGTTTATCATGACAATTCATTGAACGAAAGGGAATGTAGACTACATTCATTCGGATATATAGAGGTCCTTTTTGAGCTTCTTCTCATGGAGGTTATAGATACATGCTAACTTTCATTTATGACTACTTAAGAAAGGTTTGGTTATTCATCCTCAAACACAAGGATGAAGTGTTTGTCAAATTCAAATAATGGAAAACCTTAATTGAAAAGTAGACTAGAAAGCATATTAAACATTTGAGAACAAATAATGGTTTGAAGTTTTGCGAAGGAGAATTCAACAAGTTCTGCAAGGATCACAATATTGTCAGATATCATACCATAAAATACATTCCATAGTAGAATGGGATCACAAAATGAATGAAAAGAACTTTGATAGAGAGGCCAAGATGTATGCTCTTTAATGTTGGGCTATCAAAGGAGTTCTAAGTTGAAGTTGTTAACACAACTTGTTATTTGGTTAATAAATGTCCATCTTTAGTAATCAATTTCAAAACTCCACAAGAAGTATGGTTAGGTATTCCTGCTAACTATGAAAATTTAAGAGTATTTAAATGTCCTACTTATACTCATGTGAATGAAGGCAAGCTTGAACTAAAGGAAAAAAAGTGCATTTTTCTTAGGTATCCTAAAGGAGTAAAAGGATACAAGTTATGGTGTCCAGAAAAAAAATGCGTCATTAGTAGGAATGTAACTTTCAATGAAGCTGAGATGTTTAAGTCTCCTGAGGTGTCTATAAATAAGGTAAAACTTGACGTTAAGTCATCCAAACAAACCTCAAGGGACCAAGAAGATGAAGAAAAACATCCATTTCAGGAAACAAATACAAAACAATTGCAGCACTATCAATTGGCTAGAAATCGATAAATGAGAGAGACTAAACCTCCCAAAAGGTATGATTATGCAGACATGGTTACTTACACTCTAAATGTTCTGACAACATTAATTCTTACTAGCCTCAATTATACCGAAAGGCTATCACTAGCCGAAACGCTACCCAATGGATAGCTGTAGTGATAGAAGAAATTGAATTTCTTCACAAAAATTATACTTAGGAAATTGTTGAAAAAAACAAATGATTGAAAGATTATTGGAAGCAAATGGATTATAACACCCTTTCACATAACTGGGAATCTCCCCAGTTACATGAAAGAATATTGCAATGCATGAGACCCAAAAATCGAGAAATTTAAAATCAATTTATGCACCATAGCCTTAATGACTTAAATACAACATAAAAAGATAACAATAATGAAATGAAATTTACATATATATAAATTTGGCTAACACTTGACCAAAATTTTACAAAAAAAATAAAAAATAATTAGTTATAAGACTACATATCCTTACAAATAAAAGCATATACACTAATGAAAAATCTCATTCCCAACAAAACAATGAAAAAGTGCTATATCATTAACCCCCTAAGTATTTGTCAATTGCTCTTCCTCTTGGGCATCTTCTCGGTCCCTTTAAAATGCAGCTCCAATTACGTGTGAGAGACAAACACCCATTAACTATGCTTACCTCACTAGTGGTACATAACCAAATATTAAAGATAATAACAAGTATATGCATGACCATTTAATTCCTCATTTAATTAATAAGTTTCACAATCACTTACCATTCTTATCATTGCCTATTAACTCTAGACATGACTAAAATGGATATGGGCATACAACAGTTCACACCGGAGCCACTCAAGACATCTACTTAAGGAAAAACAGTAATATGTTCACATATGTCTCCAAAGGAGCAACTTTGAGCCTTACCCTTAATTCATAGGTCTTGTTCTTGTATTGGGCAACCTAATCCTTTCAGTACTATAACACCTTTAATGACATATTATCTCTGTTAGAGAAGTGCTATAAAGGCAATCACCTTTAGTACTTATTGTAAAAAGTTATTTGATTAATAAAAGACATTTTCATTAATTTGATGTTCATTTAATATATGAATTGATAGTGATGTTAAATCAATTAATGAAGTCCTTAATACATAACATAACATAAAGAAAATCATGATGAAATCATGATATTGAGATTTTTATCATGTATAATTAAGTTGGTATCTAAATTATCCCTAGCCATAGGATTAATGAGATGGGACATTATTAATCTGAATAGACTAGTACATATTTTACTCCTTGATTGTATCAAACATTAGATCTCATAATTTGTAAACATGAGATATTTAGAGTTAACGTATGGATGCTTGCTAAGTGCAGCTAAGTACATTGGATGACCTTCAATGAGACATTCATATGGATAATCTATTCAAATGTCAATAATATAGGGTGATGTTTGGGTGCAGCTTGAGGTATTCGAAGGTAATTGGGTAACCAACAATGAATTCACCACTCCTAATAGAATGAGTGTTTAGGCCTCTTGTCGGGGTCGTTACTAGGGAATCTCTAGTCGGAGTGACAATGTCATGAAGATAGTCTTCAATGACATATCTAACAGAGTAATAAGCCTCAGGGACAAGAACTAACATTACTTGGGCTAGAAGTGACTTAGTCAGTCTAGTGGGAGTTGACATATGTCTATACTCTGAACCAAGTGGGGTATAGAATGGTGAAAGAAATAATTATACAGAAATTGTTTATGGAAAGATTTGTAGTCAATCCACTGAATTTCCGGTCAATTGGGGATCATGATGTGTTGCTAAATATTGCTTATAACTTGCTTAAATTAATTGTTAATTTAAGTGGCTAACATAGCCTAGAACCTAATGGGTCACACTAATTGGAGATATGGAGAATGAGTAAAATGGTATTGGATAAGATCCACAAATATGAGAAAACTATTTCAAGTCGAATTGCGATGAGATCGCGAAACAATTGCTTGGGAGGGATTACGGGCCCGCGCGGGCCCATTTGTGGCTAGCTAGGCCTGCCCAACAACATGTTCAATGTGCATGACTCAGTGCGCTGATGCACCCCATTGCACGGGCCCATTGGTGGTTAGCTGGGTCTGCCCAACAATAGGTCCAACATGCATTGCACAGTGCGTTGATGCACCCTTTTAGCCAACAACCATTTTTGGCTTTAATTAGGCCAATTACTATTCATTAAGTTTCATTTTCTCCATTTTTGATTTTTAATCTTTTTTTAATATGAATCAAATTAAAAAGATATCAAATGACAAAAAAGAGACATGAAAATTATTTTTAGTGAAAAATAATTTTTGAGACAAAAATTATTTCAAGAACAAATTCAAAGCTAACAATTTGAAATTTGTTAAAAATCACTCATCTTGTTAGTTTCTTCTTCATTTTTCGTGTATTTATTATTAGAGATATCATAATATAAATTGTTATGGTTTGCTACAACCTATCAAGGTAAAAATTTCAAGAACAAATAAAAAAATTACAAGATATAATTTCTAATCTATATGATTTAATGAATAATGGCACAAGCAAAATTCTTCTATTGAGTTTTGAAATTTCATTTTCCGTTGCGTTTTATGAATGAGATTCATCTTCAAAATCTAATAGTAGTATCAGAGCCCCCATTGTGTCTATTTGGATTACTTTTAATTGAAAGTGTAGTGAGATTGCATAGTTTTTGACAATTTTAGATCAATAGGTTTAAAAAATTGAAATTAATTTATAAAATTTGTTTTATTTATTTTTCTTTCTCTAATCTGATTAGGGATGATTATTTTAATTGAAAAAATAATTTGAATGTGATTCAAGTAATTAATTTTAGATTTATTTCAAAAATGCTGAAGATTACTTTATTTTTGAACATGTGTTGTTAATTGGCTTAATTGACGAGGTTGTTTATATTTTTTTATAATTTTATTATGAAACAATTATTCATATATATTGAGAATATTTTTAACCCTATCGAAGTATCCAATAATTAATTAAAATTTATTTTTTAAACAAACACAAAAAGGGGAATGTTTTGTTTATTTTTTTGTATCTGATTATTTTGTTTCCAGAATTTTAAAATACTTTTATGTGATTAAAAATATATTATTTTGATGTTAGATACATACCAAAATTAGTTTTCTTGAATTTAAAATTTTTAAAAATGCTAAATATCAAATGAAAGCATCTAGGTGTATTGGTTCGTTTATCTTAGTAATTTTGACTTGTACCAAAAATATTTTGATAAATATGAGCTGAATAAAGATGTTTGGAATGATGATTTGAGGTTCTGAAAATTTTTGTAATTTTGGAAAATTAAGTTTGAATTAATTTAAGATGAGCAATGGTAATTTTAATATGACTACAAATTGATATCTATATTAAAATTAAATTATTTAATTTTGGCATCATAATAATTTAATTTTAAAGGTGAATCTCTAGAAATATAGAATTTAATTTAATTAAATATTAAATTTCACGTTTAAATGAGATACAAAATTAAATTAACTGAAACAATACATGTAGACAATTTCGGTTCACGTATTGAATTGATTTTTAAATTGAAATACAAAATTGTCATTATTTAATTTTATTTTATACATTATAGAATGCATGTTAGGGGTGTATGGAATGACATGATGAACGATTATGGACTTAAACTGAATGTGATTGAGCATACATGAATTTGTTTTTTTTTTTTTGTGGTAAATAGGGCTTGCATGTCCCAGTCCCTCTATTTTTTTCATGTATTTTTTCTCTCATCTTACTCCCCTTAAATGTAAATTGAGATTTTCTATACTTTGAAATATGTAATTAGATTACATAGGATTAGTATAGAATAGTAATACAAAGGAGCAAGAAGCGAATGAGGTGGTGCCAAAAAAAAAAGGACTTAAAAATAGGAATTTGATTTCTATTTTGGGTTTGTAAATTCATGCATATATGTAGATAAGACCTAATCAATCTCTTTTTGGCTTAAGAGATTGACTTTAGTATGTCTATAATCATGTCATATAGTTAATGCATCTATCTTTATATATTCATGTAATGAATTTATGATATATAAAAGTATGAAATAAAAATATGATGAGACTTAACAAAAACATCTCTCACTAAATAAACAATTAATTCTTATGCCTTCTATTAATATGGAGAGAACCAGAGTTCTTCTAGAGTCAGAGTTGTTGAGTTGCCTCAAACTCTCTCTATAAAAATATTGTTGCCCAGATATTAGCCAAGAAAGGGGGGTTGAATTGAAGTTTCAAAAATTAAACTTTAAAGTGCGGAAATAAAATAGTTAATTTTAGGAAGGATAGAGAAAATCAGACACAAAGATTTATAGAGGTTTGAGTATTAACAAACTCTACTCCTTTCCCTAATCGCAATTGGGAGTTTTACTAACACACTAAGTGTTACAATGGAGTTTTACAAGCTCACTCCCAACTACGTTGTTTTTCACAATGGCTCACACCTAACCCAGAAATCCCTTGTGTTTTAATGGCTCACACAATAACCAATTCCTTTGTGTTTTACAGGCTCACACAAACAACCTACACTTTGTGTTTTACAGGCTCACACAAACAACCTACACTTTGTTTTTTACAGGCTCACACAAATAACCTTCACTTTGTGTTTTACAGGCTCACACAAACAACCCTTACAAGTGTTCTACTCTTAACCTATAACTACCCAAAGCTGTCTTAAGTAAAGATTGCAAAGAGAACCACTTATAAATCTTTATTGCTCAAATATGAGGAGCAAATATATTTTTGCAGAGAATTGATTTGTTGTCAAAGTATGTAGGTACAAGATAGCTTGTGATTTGAAGTATATGCTAATCTTTTGTTTTTCTTATCATCCACTTGTTTCTTAATGCATAAATGACTCCCATTTATACTCGCATGGCTGAATATAGCCGTTGGGGTGCATTAAATAAGAAACTAGCCGTTGTACTAACCAAAAAATCGTGCCTGACATTTTTCTCTTTCATTGGTCATGGGCGTGAATATTCTTGTCACGGGGGTGACCGTTCTTCCCAAGCCGTGACTGAAGTGGTGACCTTGATCGTGAAACTCTCTAGAATGTTTTGACATATATAGTCACGGGCGTGACATTTAACATTAACGGGCGTGACACTTTTTCCAGCCGTGAATCAAGTGGTGACTCTGGTCGTGAAGCTCTCTGGATGAAATTGCATGAGGCCTTCACGGGGGTGACACCTTTATTCACGGGGTGACAAGCTTTCCAGCCGTGACCCAAATGGTGACTCTAGTCGTGAAGCTCTCTGAATGAAATTGCATATTATTTGTTATCATCAAAATGACAAAAATACCCCTCAAGGTTTAACAATCTCCCCCTTTTTGATGGTGACAAATAATCTAGCAATCTGTGATTTTGAGAAGTCTCCCCCTCAAAATATACTTAGGATAAAAATTATAATGTGCTAGAATAGTAAATAATGATGTAGCATTAAACTAGATTTTAAGTATATGCAAGTTATATGAGAAGTATATCCAATACATACCATAATTCCTTTTTCAAGACATAAAGTATATGTTAGGTATCTTTAGGGTATATCATGGCATGTTTTTAACTTGCTTTTGAGGTATATGCAAAGTATACTTAGGGTATATTTAAAGTATATAAAAACTCAGTTTTCAATTATATACTTTGCATCTGAAATGTTGAATCAAGATTTTTAAACCAATTCAAGGACAATTCACTTTTTGATTCACAATTCTTATATTGCTAGTTTGATACTATTTTCCCTTATCATATATTACCTATCATATATTGCTAGTTTTCTCCCCCTTTTGTCATCAATCAAAAAGAATATGTAGATTGAAGTAAACAAAAACATATATATATATATATATATATATATATATATATCATAAAGGAAAAGATACAAACTAAGAAAGGAAATTTAAGATTTCCTACACAACCAAACATAAAACAAATTACAAACAAGCTAAAAATGATCTAATTTAGGCTACACTCTAGCCTATCTCCTAGCCAGACATCCTATCATGAAGCCTGGCTACTTCAGCCTCAAGGCTGTCCATCCGAGACTCCATGAAGTCCTTGAGGTTCTCCAACCTCTCATCCATGGAAGTCTGCAGCTGCTCAAAACGTGGTGCCAATAGGTCAACCACCTGCTGCACTAAAGATGGTGTGGAAGCTGAGGACTGTCCAATGTCCTGCTCGATAGCTGGAGGTGCTTCCTCAATCCAAGCCATCTTTTTCTGCCGGACTCCTTGGAGGCCTGCTTTAAAATCCTTCGTGTCATGATCTTCCCAGATAATCTCTCCAGCAGTATCAGTGAAGCGGTAGAAGATATCGTTCTGAAAAATGATTATGACAGTTGCTCCCATCTTGATGAATGACTCTATATCCAGCTTATCTTGAGGATGTGCAGGAATGATGTTGAAATGATGGTTATCCAGCTTCAAATAATTGAGCTTCACTGCCATATGGGTGACATATGCCCCAATCAAGATATCTCCTGTGGGCTTGGTGGCAATGGAGAGAAGATGGTTTGCAAACCATCTGGAAAGTGCCACTGTGACTCCCTATGAGCCATCTCAAATAGGAAGAGTTCTGACTTCCTAATAGTTCCATTGCTTTCTCCCCGAGCAAAAATGCTATAGGTTAGAAACCTATGCAAATACCTGTGTACTGGGGCCACAAGATGAGTGTTCTTTGTCTTCTTTACGTCCCAGCTGCAACCGGTGCCGAAATGTGTCCAGGCTAGAGGAGCAAAGAATTCTACCTCAGTCTCATTTAGAATGCCATCAGATGGTAGGTTGAACAATTCTCTAAATACGATGGTGCTGAGAGTGTTTGGATTATTGCAGAGTTGGAATTTCACCACTCCAATTGGTGAAACCTGCAAGGTGCTGAGAAATTCCAGCATTTGCTCCCGCATAGTTGGCTAATGAATTTCAAAAAATTCTTTTAGATGACAGGCTTGAAGTTGCTCTTTCATAGCCATCTCAAGCTCGAGATTACGGACTGCCTGCCATTCGAATGACCTTGATGATAAAATAGGTCTCTTCTTCAAAGTTGCATACCGAGGATGGCAACTTTCTGGAATGATGTTCATGAGGTAATCTGAATACCTCTTCGGTGCATGGGACTTCTTTCTCTTTCCCTTTGATGAAGCAGACTCCATATTTGAAGAAATTAGTTGTTGATGGAGTTGAAGAAAATTTTTGACAGAAAATTTGATGAAAGACCCTAGAGGTGTATGATTTCTGCTGAAGATTCGAACTTTTGGTGGTATTTATAGTGAAATTTCAAGTCTTTGGGGTCTGAATCTTCAATGTCTCAATGAATGAGAGTAAATGAGAGCGGTTTTGGGAGATGGAGAGTTGAAATGAAGGTTATAACCGACTGTTTTCTTATATATTCGATACATTCACGGGCGTGAATAGTCGTGTTCACGGTTTGTTGAAGGAGTGTTCCACCCATGAATGAAAGCATGAATATGTTAATGGGAGTGATCGATGAATTGCACGGGCATGACTGATCATAGGTCACGGGGGTGAACATCACATCACGGGCGTGAACTGTTGAATTTCACTACTTATGCCCGTGAAGCAAGTCGTGACACAAGGTGTGAAAGCTTCTATGAGTTTTGGGAGTAATTCTTCATGGGAGTGAAACCGTGTCACGGTCGTGAATGTCTATTGTAACGGGCGTGACTCAAGCCGTGAAACTATGTTTCACCACTTGAAGTCGTGAAGCATGCCGTGAACCAAAGCGTGAAAGGTTCTGTGAGTTTTTGAGGCGTAATTGTTCACGGGAGTGAAACTGTGTCACGGGCATGAACATTTTTAACCATGGGCATGACTCAAGCACTGAAACTATGTTTCACCACTTGAAGCCGTGAATCATGTCGTGAACCAAAGTCGTGAATGACACTGCCTCTTTGGGCCACTTAAGTCACGAGCGTGACTCCCCTATAATTTTCATCAAATTGAATTTAAGTTCTGCAACAAGACTAAATCATTTCAACAAAGATTCTACTTCATAAAGCATGAATTCTCATCAAAAATTCTATTTTATAACTTGTGATATGTTTTAAGATCAACAATTAAAATTTCATATTCTTGCAATCACAAGGTTAATCCATCGATCATACCTAGTTCTCTTCTAATGAAATTAAATCTTTCCTCATTTAGAGACTTAGTGAAAATATCTGCTAATTGATTTTCGGTACATACAAATTCTAATTCAACATCTCCATATTGAACAAGATCTCTAATAAAGTGGTATCTAATGTCAATATGTTTACTTCTAGAGTGTTGAATAGGATTCTTTGAAAGATTTATAGCACTAGTGTTGTCACATTTTATAGGTATATGGTTCATCTCATTACCATAGTCCTTAAGTTGTTGTTTCATCAAAATAATTTGTGTACAACAACATCCAATTGCTACATATTTAGATTCAGCAGTTGAGAGAGCAACTGAAACTTGTTTCTTGCTAAACCAAGAAACCAAACATTCTCTAATGAAGTGACAAGTACCTGAAGTACATTTTCTATCCAAAAGACTACCAGCATAGTCTACATCTGAATATCCTATAATATAAAAAGATGAATTCTTAGGATACCATAAACCTAGATGCAATGTTCCATGTAAATATCTTAAAATCCTTTTTACAGCATTTAAATGAGATTCTTTAGAACATGATTGAAATCGCGCACATAAGCAAACACTACACATAATATCGGGTCTAGAAGTAGTGAGATATAAAAGTGATATGATCATACCTCTATAAAGCTTTTCATTAATGCTCTTACCCTTTTCATCTTTGTCCAATTTTGTTGATGTGCTTATAGGAGTCTTGGCATTTTTGCATCCTTCCATACCAAATTTTTTGATTAAGTCTTTGCCATATTTGGATTGGTTGATGAATATGCTCTCATTGCTTTGTTTGATTTGCAGACCAAGGAAATACTTAAGTTCTCCCATTATGCTCATTTCAAATTCTCTAGTCATGCACTTAGCAAATTCTTGACAAAGCAGCTCATTAGTAGAACCAAATATTATATCATCAACATAAATTTAAACAATTAGTATATCATGCTTATGCTTTTTGATGAACAGTGTAGTGTCAACATTTCCCTTTGTGAAACTATTTTCTAATAAAAAAGAACTTAGTCTCTCATACCAGGCTCTTGGAGCTTGTTTTAAACCATACAAAGCTTTTGAAAGTTTAAAAATATGATTTGGCAAATCATAGCTTTCAAAACCTGGTGATTGTTCTACATGCACTTCTTCATCTATATAACCATTTAGAAATTCACTTTTCACATCCATTTGAAAAAGTTTGAAATTCATGTGACATGCATATACTAAGAGTATTCTTATAGCTTCTAATCTAGCTACAGGTGCATATGTTTCATCATAATCTATACCTTCTTCCTGATTATATCCTTTTGCAACTAGTCTTAATTTATTATTGGTTATTAACCCTTGTTCATCTAATTTATTTCTAAATACCCATTTGCTGCCTATGATTGGATGATTCTTGGGTCTAGGTACTAGGTTCCATACCTTATTTCTCTCAAATTAGTTGAGTTCCTCTTGCATGACAATTACCCAACTTTCATCATTAAGAGCCTTGTCAATGTTTTTAGGCTCAATTTGTGAAATAAAAGCAATGTCAGTGACTAAATGCTTGAAATGAGATCTAGTACTTACTCCCCTTGATAGATCACCAATTATTTGCTCTTTTGGATAATCTTTCTTCATTCTCCATTCTTTTGGAAGTTCTTGCTCCATTTGTTCTTGATTTTGAGGTAGTAAATTTTCTTGATCGTTTTCTTCTTTTCCATTTTCAATGACAAGTTTTTCCATATTATCTACAACATCATCAAGAGCACTACCTTTCACAAGATTAAGTCTACTAGATTCATTAAAATTAAAATGCATGGATTCTTCCACTGTTAATGATCTTTTATTAAATACTCTATATGCTTTGCTGGTTGTAGAGTATCCTAAAAAGATACCATCATCAGACTTAGAGGCAAATTTTCCAAGATTGTCCTTGGTGTTCAATATAAAACACTTGCATCCAAATACTCTAAAGTATGATACCAAGGGCTTTCTTCCATTCCATAGCTCAAATGAGGTTTTGTTTAAAAAAGGTCTTTTGAAAACTCAATTTGAAATATAACATGCAGTGTTTGTGGCTTCTGCCCAAAAATAAGTTGGTAATTCATATTCATTAAGCATTGTTCTCGCCATTTCAATTAATGTTCGATTTTTCCTTTCAACTACTCCATTTTGTTGAGGTGTCCTAGGAGATGAGAAATTATGTGAAATGCCATGTTTAAGACAAAAATTTTCAAAGTTTTCATTTTCAAATTCTTTCCCATGATCACTTTTTATTTTTAAAATGCAGTACCCTTTTTCATTTTGAACTCTTTTAGCAAAGTTTTTGAAATTTTTAAAAGCATCACTCCTTTGAGCTAAGAAAATTACCCAAGTAAATCTAGAGTAATCATCTATGATGACAATTGCATAATGTTTCTCTCCTAAGCTAGCAATCCTAGTAGGTCCAAATAAGTCTAAATGCAGGAGTTGAAGAGGTTTTGAAGTACTTGCTATGTTTTTGGCTTTGAAAGATGACTTGTGTTGCTTTTCTCTTTGACAAGGATCACATGTCTTGCCTTTTTCATATTTAACTCTTGGTAATCCTTTTACTAGCTCTCCTGTGCTGAGACTTTGTATTAAGTTCATGTTAGCATGACCAAGTCTTCTATGCCACAGCCAAGATTCATCACTAGTAGTCACAAGACACTTAGAGGAATGGTTAGATAGTTCATGTAAGTTTATTATGTACGTATTGATATCTCTATTTCCTTTAAATATTTCTTGACCATCAGTAGAGATTACAAGACATTCATTTGAAGTGAAGATTACTTTGTTTCCTTTATCACATAATTGACTTACACTTAACAAGTTATGTTTCAAGTCATCAACAAGTAAAACATCCTTAATAAAAGTAGTACCATTAACACCAATAGAACCAATGCCAATTACCTTACCCTTTGCATTATTTCCAAAGGTAACTTTACCTCCATCAATACTTTTGATTTCATTGAAGAGTTCTTTGTCTCCTGTCATATGCCTTGAGCATCCACTGTCTACTAGCCATGCATTTTTGTTTATTGTGGACTTGAGGCATACCTATAGAATTACAAATCAAATATAATGTTTAGGTACCCAAATGAGTTTGGGTCCTTGGGGGTTAGCACATGAAGGTTCCCAATGAGACTTCCTTATCCAGCAATTTTTATTTATATGGCCCATTTTCATACAGTAATTACATTGTTTAGGTGTAAACTTGATTTTTGGTCTTACAATGTATTTGAATGCCATAAGTTGATTAGACTGATTTTGAGAATAATGGCATGCACAATCATGATTAATTTGCATTTTTCTAGATACATTCTTCCTATATATAAAGGCATGATTCGTTTTCTGTATAGAGGGTTTAACATTCTTATTTCTTGGTGTAGTTTTAACAGGTGTGGAGATGTTATGTTTTTTAGACTTAACAAATACTGTTTTGTTAGAAAATGATGATGTGTCCTTAAACCCTAGACCATGTCTAACTAAAGGTGGTCTTTGAGACACAATGAGAGTATCTAAGCTCTCTTTACCCTTGTGAAATTTAGAAATGGAATTTATAAGTTCCTCAACTTCATTTTTCAAAGTATTATTTTCTTTTAACAGTGCAGCTGTTGAGGGTCTTGATGAGTATTCATCTAATGACTTTTGAAGAGATTCATTAGATGATTTAAGCTTTATGTTCTCCTTTTCTAAGCCATCTATCTTATTTTTCAAATTAGAGATATTATTTCTATAGGTACTAAATTTAGTTCTATATTTCTCTAATTCTATATTTAATTCTTCTATTAGGCTTTGCTCATCATCATCATCATCATCATCATCACTATCACTATTACTATCATTATCACTACTATCATTATTGAAAGAGTATGAGTGTAGTGATCTTACTTTGTCCGAGATGTGATCCTCAATAGTCATGAAACATAGGTTGACCTCTTCACTTTCATTATCATCTTTTTCACTTGAAGAGCTTTCGTCATCTCATGTGGTTTTGTGACCTTTCTCCCTATTGTCTCTTTGGTATTTGCTCTTATGCTTCTTGAGCCTTGGACATTCTGGTTTGATATATCCTTTCTTTCCACATTCATAGCATTTTACCTCTTCCTTACTTCTGTGTGTATCATTTGAAGTTTGTTTGAGTTTTCTTTGCCTAAATTTTCTAGAATTGCTCATTTTCTTCTCAATGATTCTTTTTAATCTCCTTGAAAGCATAGTGATGTCCTCATTTTCATCATCACTCATCTCTTCATCATCTTCACTTTCTTCTTGAGATTTTGAAGTAGAGGCTTTGAGTGCTAAGGGTTTTCTTTTCTCTGGCTCTGCTTCAAGCTCTCTATCTCTCTTTACTGCCATCTCATGTGTGAGAAGCTTGCCAATCAGCACATCAATATTCATGATACTCATATCTTCATTTGCTTCTTCTATGCCAGCAACTCTTGAACCATAGTCTTTAAGAGGAAGACTTCTCAGGATTTTATTGTTTACATCTTCCAAACTCAGATGCTTCCCAAGTTTCCTCATTCCATTTATAATGGATAGAAGACGGTTGGTCATGTCAGTGATTGACTCATTGGATTTCATCTTCAAGAGCTCATATTCTGAGGTTAGAAGTTGAATCTTCTTGGATTTGACTTGCTTAGTTCCCTCATGATAGTTCTCCAATGTCTTCCACATATTATATGTTGTTGAGCAGTGTTGTATTCTCCCACATTCTTCAATAGATAATGAGTTTGATAGAATTGTCATTGCCTTCTTGTTTTTGAAATTTGCTCTTCTTTGAGGCTATGTCCAATCATCTCTTGATAGGATTTCCTCTTCACCATAAGCTCCTCTCCTGGTTGGTGGTGTCAATTCTTTTCGTACACTATCCCATACTTCAATTCCTTCACTATCCAAGTATGTCTCCATCCTAAACTTCCAATGGGCATAATTTGCTCCATCAAAGTAAGATTTGAGACTCTGGAATCCTTCACTGGCCATATCTTACTCTTTACTAGTGCTTTTTAGGATTCGATGCTACACAAAGCTCTGATACCAATTGTTTCCCAGATATTAGACCAAGAAGGGGGTTGAATTGGAGTTTCAAAAATTAAACTTTAAAGTGCGGAAATAAAATAGTTAATTTTAGGAAGGATAGAGAAAATCAGACACAAAGATTTATAGAGGTTCGGGTATTAACAAACCCTACTCCTCTCCCCAATCGCAATTGGGAGTTTCACTAACACACTAAGTGTTACAATGGAGTTTTACAAGCTCACTCCCAACTATGGTGTTTCTCACAATGGCTCACACCTAACCCAGAAATCCCTTGTGTTTTAATGGCTCACACAATAACCAATTCCTTTGTGTTTTAATGGCTCACACAATAACCAATTCCTTTGTGTTTTACAGGCTTACACAAACAACCTACACTTTGTGTTTTACAAGCTCACACAAACAACCTTCACTTTGTGTTTTACAGGCTCACACAAACAACTCTTACAAGTATTCTAATCTTAACCTAGAACTACCCAAAGCTCTCTTAAGTAAAGATTGCAAAGAGAACCACTTATAAATCTTTATTGCTCAAATATGAGGAGCAAAAATATTTTTGCAGAAAATTGATTTGTTGTCAAAGTATGTAGGTACAAGATAGCTTGTGATTTGAAGTATATGCTAATCTTTTGTTTTTCTTATCATCCTCTTGTTTCTTAATGCATAAATGACTCCCATTTATACTCTCATGGCTGAATATAGCCGTTGGGGTGCATTAAATAAGAAACTAGCCATTGTACTAACCAAAAAATTGCGCCTGACATTTTTCTCTTTCATTGGTCACGGGCGTGAATATTCTTGTCACGGGGGTGACCGTTCTTCCCAAGTCGTGACTGAAGTGGTGACCTTGATCGTGAAGTTCTCTGGAATGTTTTGACATATATAGTCACGGGCGTCACATTTAACATTCACGGGCGTGACACTCTTCCCAGCCGTGAGTCAAGTGGTGACTCTGGTCGTGAAGCTCTCTGGATGAAATTGCATGAGGCCTTTATGGGGGTGACAAGCTTCCCAGTTGTGACCCAAGTGGTGACTCTGGTCGTGAAGCTCTCTGAATGAAATTGCATGACTCTTCACGGGGGTGACACCTTTAGTCACGGGGGTGACTGAAATGCTTACTTCACGGTTTATTTTTTTCCTTCATGGTCGTGAACTTCAAATGTTGGTTTTGGTAACGGTTAGCTTCCTTCACGGGAGTGACTCCTAGAGTCACGGCAGTGAATATGCTACTTGATTTTTGTTTCTCAAGGATTATTCTTCCAATTGTCCATTCTTGCTATTTTAATTCATGTCCTGTATAATACACTTAAAAACATGTTAAATATAATATTGCTATATTATTTTTTATCATCAAAATGACGGAAATACCCCTCAAGGTTTAACAAATATGTTTAAACCATTGAAATTAGATTTCACGATTAATGGGTTAGACTTAACTGATATCATTAACTTGTTGGATTTGTGCCAAGGTTAATGTGTATTGGAGGTGAAGTTGAGTTTGTGTACATGAGATGTACACATATTAAGAGTTGATATCCCAATATATGTGCATACATCAATTAGTTGATAGCATAAGATTCAATAATTGCATGAATAATGCAATTGGTATAGATTAGATACCTACCAACTAAACTAAGGATAATTTGTTGAGTTGCTTCAAGATTATTCTTAGCTAGTTGGATATTGACCCACTAGGAGAACTTCCATATAGGTTCTCTTGGGTTCATAGTGAGGATTATGAATTTGTAATAAAATAGTGTGAGTCATAATGGGATTTATTAAAGACCTAATAAATATGCAATTTCATCTATATTCTAACATGCTCTATTTTATATCTAGTTTGCTAGAATCATCATCATATCAATAAGTGTAAATTTACGATCATTAATGAATTCAAAAAAGTTGACTAGGCTTAACTTTTTGGATTGGCTAAGGAATTTAAGAATAGTTCTCAAATCCGAAAAGATTGGTTATATCCTAGATGAGGCATTCCCCAATCCCCTTGCTGTTGATGCTTCTGAAGATGTTTAGAATGCATATTAAAAACATCTTAATGATAGTGAGATGACAAGTTGCATTATGCTTGCCACTATGTCAGTTGAGTTGCAAAAGCAGCACGAGGTTATGGATGCTAATTCCATAATCTACCATCTACGGGAGCTTTTTGATGACCAAGCATGTTCCAAAAGGTTTGAAACTTTAAGGCTTCTCTTCCACACCAAGATGGTTGAGGGAACATCTCTAGTGTAATATGCACTGCAGATGAATGCCTATATTGAGAGGTTGGTCGCCTAGGGTTTTGTGATGGATCATGAATTAAGTATTGACTTAATTCTAACTAATTTTTCTAATAGTTATTTACATTTTGTTTTTTTATTATAAAATGAACCAAATCTCCACTACTATTCCTGAGCTTGTCAACATGTTTAAGACAGTTGAGCCATCTGTCAAGAAGGACAATAAGACTGTGATGCTGGTGGACTCTTTTAGTTCTAGAAAGAAAAACCTTAAAAAGAAGAAGTCCATTAATTCTAAGGGAGGTGTGGCCAAGATGAAGGCTAAGGAGACTGCTCCAAAGGGAACATGCTTCTATTATGGCAAGCATGACCATTGGAAAAGAAACTGCAAGGCCTATTTAGAGTTCTTGAAGAATAAGGCATCTGATGCCCTATCTATTTCAGGTATTTTTTTCATTGAAATTAATACTGTTTCTAATAATAATATATGGGTATTAGATACCGGTTGTGGCTCACACATATGCACTGATATGCAAGGCCTAAAGAATAATAGGTAGCTAAATAAGGAAAAGTCAGACCTACACATTGGAAATGGAACAACATTTGTTGCATTAACTGTAGGAACTTATGTATTGACCTTCCTTAGTGATTGACTCTCCCTAGTAAGCTTATGTTAAATTTTGATAATTGTTATTATGTACATCTTTTGACTAAAAATATTATTTTTGTTTCTAGTTTCAATAAAGATGATTTCCTTTTTTCTTTTAATAACAATTGTTCTATTATATTGAACAATATTCTTTATACTAGATGTATATTATGCAATGGAATATACATATTAGATATGTCAAATCCAATTTTAAACATCAATGATAATAAAAGGAAAAAACATGATATGTTGAAATCATCCTACTTATGGCATTGTCGCCTTGGTCATATAGGTAAGAAATGTATGGCTAAACTACACAATAATGGTAGTTTGGGGTCATTTGATTATGAATCATGACACATTGTGAATCTTGCTTATTAGGCAAGATGACTAAATTAACCTTTAACGAAAAGGGTGAAAGTGCTAATGAGCTTTTAGACTTAATACATTCAGATGTATGTGGTTCAATGTTCACACACGTTAGAGTGGTTTTATCTACTTCATTACTTTTATCGATGACTACTCACAATATAAGTACATGTATCTTATGAGATACAACTCTGAAGCCTTTGAAAAGTTCAAAGAATTCAGAAATGAAGTACAAAAACTTGGCAAAAGTATTAAAATACTTCTATTAGATCGAGGAGGTGAATAATTGAGCTAAGTGTTTTTTGATTATCTAAGTGATAATGAGATATTATCTCAATGGACTCTACCTTACACACCACAACACAATGGTGTGGCTGAAAGGAGAAATCACACTCTATTACACATAAGGTTTATGATGAGCTTTGCAAAACTCTCTAAATCCTTTTGTGGTTATGCACTAGTGACTGTCATTTATATATTAAATGAAGTCCCTTCGAAGTCAGTTGATATTACTCCATATGAGATGTGGAATAACAAGAAGCTCACACTTTCTGGGGTTGTTCTACTTATGTGAAGTAAGCTAAATTTGATCGATGTTTGTTTGTAGGATATCCTAAAGCATCATATGTTTATCAATTCTACCACCCCTTGGAACAAAAGGTATTTATTTCAAGACATGCTATCTTTTTAGAAAGAGAATTTCTTCTAAAAGGCGATAGTGGGAGCAAAATTGAACTTGAGAAAGTTCAAGATGCTCAAGCAAATGCTAATCTTCTACCTAAACCTGAGCTGGTTATTCATACAAATGATATAATAGCTCAACCTTCTGAAGCATAAAAGCTTCATAGGTCAATCAGGATATGTACTATTCTAAAGAGTTATAGATTTTTCATTAGTGAACAAAACGACGTATTGCTCACACAAAATGATGAGCCTACGACCTATGAAGAAGTTATGAATAGTTCAGAATCTGATAAATGGCTTCAAGCCATGAAGTCAGAAATGGATTCCATATGTAAGAACCAAGTATGGACTTTGGTTGACCCATTCGAAGGAATAAAGCCTATAGGGTGCAAATAAGTTTTCAAAAAGAAAACTAACATAGATGATAATGTGGTTACCTATAAAGCTAGAATTGTAGCTAAAGTTTATCATTAAAGACAAAGAATTGACTATGATGAAACTTTTATCCTAGTAGTTATGCTTAAATCCATAAGGATACTTCTAGCCATTGCTACTCATTATGATTATGAGATATGGCAAATGGATGTGGAGACAACTGTCCTTAATGGAAATTTAATCGAGGATGTGTACATGACACAACTATAAAGCTTCATATCCAAATATGGCAAAAAGGTATACAAGCTTCAAAGATCCATTTATGGATTAAAACAAACATCCAGGAGTTGAAATATTCGGTTTGATGAGACAGTCAAACAGTTTGGTTTCTTACAAAATCCAGATAAACCATGTGTATATAAAAAGGTTAGTGAGAGTGCAATTGTTTTCTTTGTGTTGTATGTAGATGACATACTACTAATGGGAAATGATGTCTCAGGTTTAGAATCAGTCAAACTTTGATTATCTAAGAATTTCTCTATAAAAGACCTTGGAGATGCAATTTATATTTTAGGGATAAGAATTTATAGAGTCAGATCTAAAAGATTGCTTGGTCTTTCACAGTCTACATACATAGATAAAATGCTAAAGAGGTTTAGCATGGAGCAATCCAAGAGAGGATATATTCCCATTACCCATGGGATTACTCTCTTAAAGTCTATATGTCCAAAGACACAAGATGAGAGGACACACATAAGTTTGATTCCTTATGCTTCAGCTATAGGATCAATCATGTACGCTATGTTATGTACAAGACCCGATGTATCATATGCTCTGAATGTCACAAGCAGATACTAATTGGACCCTGGTGAGGGCATTAGGTGCTTGTCAAGAATATCGTTAAGTACTTGAGAAGGACTAAGAAAGTAGTCTTGATATATGGAAATGAAGATCTTATTGTGAGTGGGTATACTGATGCTAGCTTCCAATCTAACAAGGATGACTCAAAATTCTAGTCAGGTTATATATTCACACTAAATAGTGGAGCAATCAGTTGGAAGAGTTCCAAATAGGAAACGATTGCTAATTCCACAACCGAAGCAGAGTACATTGTAACTTCTAAAGCAACAAAGTAAGCAGTTTGGATAAAGAAATTCATCATGGAACTTGGAGTTGTTCTTGCATTGTTGATCCAATACAATTGTATTATGATAATAATAGAGCCATTGCACAAGCAAATGAGTCACAATCTCATTATAGATCCAAACATGTACTCAAAAGACACCATTTGATTAGAGAAATCATTGGTAGAAATGATGTAAACATAGAAAGAGTGCCCATTAATTAGAATATTGTTGATCCTTTAACTAAGCCACTTCCCTAAAAGAAAAATGATTCTCATGTACTCGTCTATGTAATTAATTACAAAGTAGATTGGTTTTAGTTCAAGTGGGAGGTTGTTAGAAAAGTGCTCTAAAGGCAATTACTTTTAAAACTTATTGTACATATTTATTTGATTAATAAAAGAAAATTTTGTTAATTTGATATTCATTTAATATATGAATTACTAGTGATCTTAAATCAATTAATGAAATTTTTGATACATAACACAATATGAAGAAAATCATAATGAGATCATGATATTGAGATTTTTATCATGTGTAATTAAATTAGTATCTAAATTATCCCTAGTCAGAAGATTAATGAGATGAGATATTGTTAATCCGGATAGATTATACTATTGACTTTTTGATCAATTGAGGATCATGATATGTTTCTAGATACCGATCATGACTTACTTAAATTAATTGTTAATTTAAATTGTTAATATAACTAGGAACCTAATGGATAACACGCATTGGAGATGTAGAGAATAAGTAAAATGGTCTTCGATAGGATCCAAAAATATGAGAGAATTATTGCATGTCAGATTACGATGAGATTGCGGGAAAAATCACTCAGAAGGGGCCACTGGTTCCTGTGAGCCTGCTGGCCAGCTGGGCCTGCCAACTGCAAGTCTAGCATGCATAACACAACACACTGATACACCCCGTTGGTCAACAACCATCTTTGGCCTTAATTAGACCAATTACTATTCATTAAGTTTCCTTTTTCTCCATTTTGACTTTTTTTTTTAATATGATAATGGCAGAAAAGATATCAAATGGCAGAAAAGAGACATGAAAATAATTTTTAGTGAAAAATAATTTTTGAGATACAAAAATTCTCTGAAGAACAAATTCAAAGCTATCACTTTGAAATTTGTTAAAAACCATTCATCTTATTAGTTTCTTCTTCATTCTTTGACTGGATTATTATTAGAGACTTTTTAATGTGGATTGTTATGGTTTTTCTCCATTTTGACTCTTAATCTTTTTTTTTAATATGATTCAAATTGAAAAGATATCAAATGGCAGAAAAAGAGATATGAAAATTATTTTTAGTGAAAAATAATTTTTGAGATACAAAAATTCTCTCAAGAATAAATTTAAAGCTATCACTTTGAAATTTGTTAAAAACCATTCCTCTTGTTAGTTTATTCTTCATTTTGTTTGCGTGGATTATTATTAGAGACATTCTAGTGTGGATTGTTGTAGTTTGAGATAACCTAATATGGTAAAAATTTGAAAAACAAATCAAAAAATTACAAAGTATAATTTCTAATCTATATGATTTAATGAATTAGTTTTAATGGCACAAACAAGATTCTTCTCTCGGATTTTGAAATTTTATTTTCCGCTGCATTTTATGAATGAGATTCGCCTTCAAAACCTAACAATCTTTTCTAACTCTAGTTCTAGTCCAAGTATTATGTAACATCCTTGACCTTCCCCATATGCATTTCATCGAACATAAGCATCTTGCATACAATTCAATTGAACACGTGCATTTCATACGTATTTTTGTAGGAACAAGTTCATGGCATGCACTAGCTACGTGTCCTAGTATTTGGCAATTATATCGAGTCACACGTGTATCCTTATAACCTAAATGAGGATAACAAAGTATTAGAAATGAATTGAATAAGGTGTATAAATTAAAGTAAGCAAAGTGATTAGATTAAGATTATTAAACAATTACATTGTTAATTTAGTTAAATCGGGTCAAATGATTAAGCCGTATCATTGTGTGAATTAGTGGAATTATAAATCTATGTAAATAATAATAATAACAATATAAAATAAAATGAAAATTAAACAAAAGAGAAATAGAAGAGAAGAAAATGAGAAATGAGAAGACAAAAAGACAAAAAGACAAAAAGACAAAAAGACAAAAGGACAAAAAACAAGTTGGCTTTATCTTCATCTTTCTTCCCCATTTCTGCCTCCTCACTTCAGCCCCGTTTTCTTCTTCAATTTCCTCCATTTCAGACTTCAATTCTTCCTTGTTTCACCTAGTTTTTGAAGCTAATTGATCCCTTTCAAGGTTGTTCTTGGTAAGTAATCAATTCTTATTGCTATAGGGTTGATTTGAGTTGCTTAGGTTCAATATTAGGCACTGAATTGCACCCCAATTTTGATATTAATAGAAATTGATTTTGGAAATGTGTAAAACACAAGAGTTGTTCCTTTATATCTTATATTTGTGGATATGTAAACATATTTTCAAGATGTTATGTATAGGGAGAGATATTCTCATTGTACTGAAACTGGTCAGGGTGTAAACCCTAACCAAGTTAGCTACTGTGTGGTTTGATTTCGAATATGTTAAAGCCCTTATTAGAAGTCTCTAAAAACATAAAAGTTGTATATATATGTGTTTTTTATCTGTATACCAAAGTTAAGGTTCATAGGTCTTGTAAATAGGGAGTTATGGTGAATGGAACCATGACTGTTCCATGGTTTGAACTGCCTACTGAGTGCCCTGGGCAGATCCAGTACATTGGTTGGCTAATTTGAGCTTGGTAGAGCTAGATTATGTAAATTCCAAAAACAGAAAAGTTATAGGTATATGTCTTAGATAAATGTTGGTACTAATTTTAGATTAATTGTTTATCTATAGACTAAGTTATGGCCTTTTTAAGTCATACTGGTCCGGAAGCCAATTCTATTCTGGAACAGTAAAATGTTTGGTATAATTAGAAGACAATAGAGACATAATTGGTAAAAGTTGTATAAATGAAACATGTTCCAAATGCACCCATATAAGTGTCTGTAAAGTTTAATTAAAATAGGACTTAAATATTATAAGTTATGATGAACCCAAATGAGTACCCTGAAACTGCCTAAAGGCAGAAAACAAGGCAGAAAACAGAACACTCTTAGAAATTCCACCAAATATTGTACAATGATTAAATTGGTCTGAAATTTGAATATGTGCTATAATTATATGTTATGTGTAATTAGGAATAAGAATCATATTAATTGGTCAATTATAGAAAAAGATATAGGCTAAACAGTCCCATAAGGTCACACTGCCTCATAGGAAAAATCTTAACTATTGACATGAACAATGCATATTAATTTATTTAAGCCACATTAAGTCTCTCTAATCATGAGTTAATCGATTATGTTTTCATATTAGGCTCGCAACATATTGGAGACCCACAAGGAGCAGATAGACAATAAGTTAGGGGTCAGAATCAAAGGAGAACGGTGAGTCTAATTATCGATTGAATTTTTTAGTGCAAATGAATGTTGCTTGCTATGTGATTCATGTGATTGTCATGATTGGTCCTTGATAATGTAATGATGGATAACTTGTGACATTGTGGTACATATAAATGGTATACTTGTGGTATATTTGAGGTATATGTTTGACAAATGTGATATATATACATGGTACATGTATAGTATATACAAGGTATATGCTTGACATATGAGGTATATAGGGAATATATGTATGTTGTATATGATAAAGATGCAATGGTTGATGAATGCTTAAATACAAGTGCATATGCATATGGGCTAAAAAGGCATTGTGGCTAGTTAATGGACATTGCAAAGCAAAAGAAGAGGCCTATGGCCCAACAAATGTGCAAAACAAAAGAAGAGGCCTATGGCCCAACAAATGTGCAAATGAAACAAATGATCAAGCTAGCTAGCAAATGCAATTGCAAATGCAAATGTTTACATGGAAACCCGGGGCAATGTTCGTTTAATCTGGTCACAACAAAATAAAATGTACAAGCAAAGCATAAGTAAATAACAATTATTGAATACTTGATTTTATCTATATTTATATGTTATTGACTGATGAATGGAATGGAATACATGGTATATATTGGAATTGTGATTTATGACTATGAGTTGTTTGGTACTTTAGAGCTCATTGGATGGTTATTCTCACTGAGCTGCAACTCATCAATTTGCATCATTTTTCAGGTAAAGAAAAGTGATAGCTCATTTTGAGTAGTGTATAAAAGACATGGAGCACAGGTCACTGGCCGAGCCTCATCACTCTCTCTCTCCTTGCATTCCACACAAGCATGAAAACATGTCATCTGTATTTTGACTTATATGCTTGAATATGTATTATCACTCTAGATTAGTTTTGAAATGTATAAATGGAAACAACCCGTAATCCTTCGGATGGAAAGTTTATGTTTTAATATATGTGATATATCGTATTGTGGTTTTTAATGTTGACTTGAAAAGTCATTGAGTGATATTACAGGATATAAAACTTGTAAAGTCATTAGTTGATTTTACAGGATATGATATGGAAAAAAATTTACTACCACTGTTATCAGGGTATTTTACCTTTCCAGTACGCCATGTATGATTACCTGATATTTGGATAGGTTATACTAAAATGCATAAGAGGTGTGACGTTACATATTAGGCATAAATTCTCATTTTAAACATAGCATTCTCAACCTCATATGTGGTACACATACATTAAGCATATCAATATGCATTATATTGCAATTATAGCTCAAACACACATTATTCTCATTAAAATATTTCAAAATCCATTGAGTAAAATTTTGAAAATTTTCATATAGGTAGCTCATGACTATGAGTATCCATCACGCCCATGAAACTCTTTCTTCATGACTTGACTAGTGGTGAACAATACGGTGGCACAATCTATGAATGTTTTTGTCCCAAAATCACCATACAGTTCACGGTCATGAACAATCATTCATGCCCGTGAACCCTGAAAAGTTTCAAAAAATCATGTTTAAGCACCAAATTTTCCATTTCTTTATGCAATTTCCTATGGCTTACCTATGTAAGCCTTCCTATCAACATTTATATCAATATATGTGTATTCATTTAAAAACCAAATTTTCATTTACATGCACAAGAGGGGATTAAATCCCAACATCATGCCTTTATGGTGTAAACATCAAATAAACTACCATATAAATGTATTTTTGAATCCAAGTTCAACCTAATTTACATAATCATATTCAAAATCAACCAAATGGCATTAGTTAATCTCATACACAATTATGACATAGCTGAATTCAAAATTACATCATTAACATAACCACAATCTCACATTCAACCAATGCAAACATTTCTCCAATTTTCCACTATGAATTTTAATAATTAAACACATAATTGAAATCGTTATATTTAATATAGGGTTATGTACAAATCTCTCACAAAAATGGAGCCTCAAGAACCCTTAGTTCTTCTTTTCAAGTCTTTTTCCTTTTTTTGAGGGAGAGATTCATCTCCAATTATAACCCCTATCACAAAATAAAAATCCAAAACATTAATAAAACCCAAAATTCCTAATGGTTCCACCTTATCCTAACCTACATGTTGCAAAATAGGGGTTTTTCCTAACTCTACCCCTAAGTAACCTTTACTCACCCTCAAATCTATGAAATTAACATTACCAAGGGAAGATTGAGAGGAAGAATGGATCAACTTACTCAAATCCATGAGTTATGATGGTGGGGTCCCAAAATTCCCATTCCAAGACCCAATTTCTTCCTCTATAAGCTACAATCCTTGCCAATACTCCTTTTACTTTGATCTCCTTATAAGATCTTATGGTTTCCACTTGTTTTGGGTGAGTTAGAATAGAGATTTGGGTAAGAGGGTCTCAAACATGTGAGAGATGAAGATTAAAGTTTATTTCTATAAAACTTGGAGAAAATGAAGAGTGGTTATCTTTTATATCCCTCATCATGACCGTGACTACTCCTTCATGAGTGTAAATTGCTATTCATGCATAAAGCAAACCATGAAAGACACGATTCATGACTGTGACTATATGTTTATAGGCATGACTCATCTGTAGATTCCATGATCCTTATCTCCTTTTTCTCTCTTCAAAAATTAACCTCTCTACCCCAAACACTTGTTAAGATTTGACCTTACATCTATAAAAAGTTCTAGACCCCATTTTATGTGCATGACAATTCTACCTCTCTTAAAAAAATTTCACCCTTAAAATTTTTACTTGAAGCTTTGTTAGAAAATAACTGTGGGTATTGGACTTGCATGATCTCTTCACTATCTTAAGTAGCTCCTTCAGTAGTGTGGTTCTTCCATAGTACCTTTACCAAAGCTACTCTTTTATTTCTTAACTATTTTTCTTCCCGTGCTAAGATCTCTATCGGCTCTTCTTCATATGTCAAATACGAGTGTATCGCAATTGCATCCCTCACAATCATATGTATTGGATCGGATCTATACCTCATAAGCATTGACACATGAAATACATTGTGTATCTTTGCCAACTCTGGAGGTGAGGCAAGCCTATATGCAATTGGTCCCATCCTTTCAAAAATCTCATATTGTCCAATAAACTGAAGACTCAATTTTCCATTCTTGCCAAAACAAAGAACCTTTTTCCATACAGATACTTTGAGAAAGACCTTGTCACCCACACCATACTCAATATCCCTTATCTATAAACCTATATAACACTTTTGTCAGTCTATGCAGTCTCTAATCATTCTTTGATAATTCTGACCTTTGTCTCTGTATCTCACACTACCTTGGGCCTAATAAGTCTTTTTTCATTGAGCTTTGCCTAACAAAGAGGGGTGTGAAAATTCCTAACATAAAGTTCCTCATATGGCGTCATGCCATTGCTGGACTTTATGATTGTTGTTATCTGCAAACTCCATAAGAGGTAAATACTTCTCCTAATTTCCCTTAAATTCCAAATCACAACATCTCATTATGTCCTCCAAAATCTAAATGACCATCGGTCTGTGGATGGAAAGCCTACTAAAATTAAGTTTAGTGCCTAGGGCCTTCTAGAGGTTACCCCAAATCTGGGAAGTAAACCTAGGATTTTTGTTCGATATGATAGAAAGGGGCACTTTGTGCAATCTAACTATCTCACTAAAGTACAACTTTGCCAACTTGCTTAAGGAGTAATCCCTTTTGATATCTAGAAAGTGAGCCACTCTCATTCCCTCTGTTGATACTATGTGCTTAAGAAAAGCAACCTTATGAAGCCAGAATTCACACTTAAAGAGTTTAGCATATAACTTATGCCTCTGTAAAAAAAGCAAAACAATGCTCAAGTGTTGACGATGTTCCTCTTTACCCTTGGAATATACCAATATATTATTAATAAAAACCACTACAAATTGATATAAATATGGCTAGAAAACCCAATTCATTAAATCTATAAACACCGCAAGAGCATTTGTTAGCCCAAATGATATAACTAATAACTTATAATGGTCATATATTTGTATTAAATGTTGTCTTGGCACACACACACTCTAACTTCCTTTAACTGATCAAAGAGATCATTTATCTGCGGCAGCGAATATTTGTTCTTTATAGTCGCTCTATTTAGTTGTCGATAGTCTATGCACAACCTCATAGACCCATATTTCTTCTTAACTAAAAGGATTGTCTTAGCTTTAGGAGAAATGCTCAGTTTGATGAAACCCTTGTCCAACAGTTATTACAGCTATTCTTTCAATTCTCTCATTGATCTCGATCACATTTCTAAGTGGTTGCCAACTCATAATTGCGTAAGGAAAGCAACCTCATGAAGCTATAATTCACACTTAGAGAGTTTAGTATATAACGTATTCTCCCGTTGAATCTGCAAAAAAAATGCTCAACTGTTGATGGTGTTCCTCTTTACCCTTAGAATATACTAATATATCATCAATGAAAACCACAACAAATTGATTTAAATATGGTTGGAAAACCTAATGTATTAAATCGATAACATCTGCATGAGCATTTGTTAGTCCAAACGACATAACTAGAAACTTATAATGGCCATATCTAGTTTTAAACGTCGTCTTGGCAACATCCTTTTGTTTAATTCTCAATTGATGATATCCTGGTTGTTGGTCAATTTTAGAAAGCACTCAAGCCTCCTTCAACCGATCAAAGATATCATCTATCCACTACAATGGATATTTGTTCTTTATAGTCACTTTATTCAGTTGTTGATAATTTATGCACAACCTCATGGACCCATCTTTTTTTTTAACAAAAATGGTTGTTGTACCATAAGGAGAAACACTTGGTATGATGAGGATTATTGCAGTTGTTCTTTCAATTCTCTCATCTTAAAAGGTGTCATTCTATATGGTGCTACTAAAATGGGATCAGTACCTGGTATGAGTTCTATAAAGAACTATACCTCTCTTTCTAGTGGCAATCCTAGTAATTCCTCTAGAAATACCTCGGGATACTCATTCATGATCAGAATGCTCTTCAAGCTCAAACGTCTTTTCTCAAATCAATCATGTGAGCTAAGAAACCTCACATCCCTTATAAATCATTCTTCATGCCTTCATTTAGTAGATCATTCTCAATTGTTTTGAGAACCTCTTACCTTGAATTATCACTGCCTCTCCTGTTAATGTTTTCAAATTCACAGTTTTCTTCTTCTAGTTAACCATTGTACTATGTTGAGAGAGTCAATCCATGCCTAAGATGGCATCATGCTTATGAAAAGGTAGTTCAATCAAGTCTGCAAGAAACTCTCTTCCATAGACCTCAACAAGACAATCACTGTATACGTGATTTACCATTATGCTATGCCCCAAGGGATTGGTGACTTTTATCTAAAGTCTAACTTTTCTACTGGCATATTATATTGTTTGAGTAGGTTGGTACATATGTATGAGTGGGTGGAACCTAGATCTATCAAAGCTAGGTTGGTACATATGTAAGAGTTTATGGAACTCGGATCTATCAAAGAAAATAATTCAAAATGAAATAGCATCAATGTACCAACAACCATATCAGTGGCATTTTGATCTTAACGGGCTATAACATAAGCCCAAGTTGGCATCCAATTGGATCTTGACCCATTTACTATCTCGGAAGCTACTGGTATATGTCCACCTTTATAACTGTTGATGTTTGTGTTTGAGTAGGAGATTCACTGGTATGAAAAAGGCAATCTCTCTTGTGGTCCATGGAACCACATTTGAAACAAGCTCTAGTAGGTCCCTAACACTCTCCTTTATTCCTTTTACCACAAGATAAGCACTCTAGTGCTAGATTTTTTTAAGTTTAACTGTTCACGATAGTAGAGGTGGCTCTAAAAGATAGTGTCTACCCAACAGGTGCTAAATGGCCTTAACCTTGACTCAGCCCCTTCAATTGGAACTGCCTTGAACCCATATAAGCCTTATTGCTCTAAGAATGTGTAGCACTAAAAGAGGACTTCTTGTGATCCCTTCCTAATGACTCACTAGGTCTTAAAATTTTTCATTTTCTCCACATTGATTGCCAAATATACCAATTTCAAAAAATCCTAGTATTAGAGGAAACCATAAAGAATCCTCTGTCTTGATTAAGCTCATCTTCAAAATAGAGGCATTTGTGCACCTCATCGATGATCAAACTAGCTGCATACCTGCTCAGTCTAGTAAATTCCCACTCATACTTTGTGATGATCCAACCCTTCTACCTCATATTCATAAATTCTTGCTTCTTTCCATATACATTAACTCACGACACATACTTTTTCTTGAATTCCTTCATGACAAACTCCCAATTAAGAAGTTATAGCATATGTGGATTCACCGCTACCGACTTCTACTAGTCGTATGCATCCTCATGAAGTAAAGAAACTGTATATCTAGCCTAAAGGTCTTCTGGACAGAGGAACTTCTCAAAAACTCTTTCAGTCTTTTCCAACTAGTACTCCATAGTGGCGGGATTATACTCACCCTTGCCTGGGAAATTTGTTGCCCCAAATTTTTGTACTTTGTCCATATGTACTACTGGCTGTGGTGGTGGAAGAGGTGGATGAGGTGGTGTGGATGTGATGATGGTGCTTAGGGCACTGCCTATGTTATTCATTGTATGAGTGTAACCAACTATTGCATCACTAGATATGAAAATTGACCCGCCAACCCTTCCTTGGGTAGGGGTGGAAGAGGCGGTGGTGGAGGAGCAACACCTGGCCCCTATACACTAGCCTAGCTTAGTGGATTTTGAGCCTCATTATCCGTAGGGCTATTGTTGCCATCACAATTTTGGGGATCATCTTAAATAATCTTTACCTAAACATACACACCACTAAGAATAGCCCATATTAGAGTCATATAGGACAAAACTAGTGTTGCATAATATAACTGTTTTACCCTGCCTAGGTTTATAACTGATTAAATCTAAGTTCTGATACCACTAAATATAACACTCATTCACATAGCTAGAAAACCTCCCATTTACATGAAAGAATATTACAATGCGTAAGACACAAAAATTGATAAATTTAAAATATGTTTATTCACCATGGCCATGATGACTTAAATACAACATAAAAAGATAACAATAATGAAATTAATTTTATATTTATATAAATAGGGCTAACACTTGCCCAAAAGTTTACAAAAGAATAGAGAAAAATAATTAGTTGTAAGACTACATGTCCTTACAAATGAAAGTATGTACACTAGTAACTAATCTCATTCTGAACAAAATAATCAAAAACCCTAAGTATTTGTCCTTTTCTCTTCTCTTGATTGTCTTCTTCATCACTTCAAAACATGGATCAAACTGCATGGGAGAGAAAAAACACCTACATGCTAAGCTTACCTCACTTAGTGGTACACAATAATATATTAAATATAATAAGTGTATGCATGACCATCCACATGCCAACATGTATGCATGAACATGTGAATTTATCATATACATTAGACATATATCTCATCATGTATACCATGTCACAATTTTTGAATAATTTCTCATTTAATTAACAAGTTTCATAATCATTTTCCATTCTCATCATTGCCCACTAACTCTAGACATGACTACAATAAATACCGTCATACAACGGCTCATTGTGGAGCCACTCAGGACATCTACCTGAGGAAAAATAATAATAAGTTCACATATGTCTCCAAAGGAGCCACTTCAAGCCTTATCCTTGATTCACATGTCTTATTCATGTATTGGCCAATTTTAGGCCTCTCAGTACCATAACACCCTTAATGGCATACCATATCTCATAGCTCTACTCCTAGTCTGAGTATTGGGCATAAATTCTCATTTTAAATATTACATTCTCAACCTCATATATGGCACACACACATTAAGAATATCAATATGCATTATCTTGCAATTATAGCTAAAACACAATCGTGAGTACCTATTTGTGCCCATGAAACTCTTTATTCATAACTTGAATGTCTGTGAACCCTATAGTGACACAACCTGTGAACGTTTTTGTCCTAAAATAACCATAGTTCACAGCCATGAATAATCATTCATGTACGTGAACCCTATAAATTTTCTAGAAATCATGTTGAAGCACCAATTTTTCCATTTCTTCATGCAATTTTCTATGATTTATAGATGTAAACCTCCTTATCAACATTTATACCAACATATGTGTATTCGTTTAAAAACTAAGTTTTCATTTACTTGCACAAGAAAGGATTAAATCCTAACATCATGCCTTTATGCCATAAACATCAATGAAACTAGCATGTAAATGTATTTTTCATTCCATGTTCAACCTAATTTACTCGATCATATTCAAAATCAACCAAATGGCATTAATTAACCTTATACACATTTATGACATACCTAAAGTTTCATAATTACATCATTAACATAACAATAATCTCACCTTCCACCAATGCAAACATTTCTCTAATTTAACTATTATGCATTTTAACAATTAAACACATAATTGAAATCATTATATTTAATATAGGTTTATGTACAAACCTCTCACAAAAATAGAGCCTCAATAACCCTTGGTTCTTCCTTTCAAGCCATTTCCCTCTCTTAAGGGGGAGCTTCCTCTCCAACTATAGCTCCTATCACAAAATAACACCCAAAGTATTAATAAAATCTAAAATTTATAATGGTTATACCTTACCTTAACCCATATATAGAAAAAGATAGGTTTTTCCCACCCTAACACTATATTAACCTTCACTCACTCTCAAATCTATGAAATTAGCACTACTAAAGGAAAATTGAAAGAAAGAATGGATCAAATTACTATAATTCATGAGTTTTTAGGGTGGGATCCTAAAATTTCCACTCCAAGCCCTAACTTCTTCCTCTTCAAGCTACATTCATTTCTAATGCTCATTTCACTTTGATTTCTTTACAATATATTGTGGTTTCCATTTGTTTTGGGTGAGTCAAAACAAAGATTTGGGAGGATGGTCTCAAACTTGTGAGAGCAAATGGGGAGTAAAGTTTGTTTCTATCAAAAATTAAGAAAAAAAAAGGTTGTTGACTTTTATATCCTTTAATTCATGGTTGTGACTGCTTCATTCAGGCATGAATTGCTATTCACAACATAAAGCAAACTGTGACTTAAAACATGTCAACTGTGAAAACGCGATTCATGTTCATGACCTTATGTTCACGGATTTGAATTATCTATAGATGTCATGTTCCTTACCTCTTTTCTCTCTCTTTAAAACCTTAACCTTTCTACCCTAAACACTTGTCAAGATTTGATTTTACATTCATAAAAACATCTAGACCCCATTCTATGAGCATGGCATGGATCTTCAAGAAGAAAGAAGGAATCCTCTAAGTTGAATATGTAAGGTTTAAAGCTTGTTTGGTGGCAAATGGTTACACATAAAAAGAAGGCATCAACTATAATGAAGTTTTCTCTTCAACAGAGCAATTCCACTATACAGACATATGTCATATGACTGAATTTATATGATTATGTTCTGAATTAAAACTTTTTCTAACTTATCTCACTGTATCTGTATAACATACATTGTTAATATAACCAAACCTTATTTACTGCATTATCGCTCATTTGTATCGGAATAATAAACATAATAGAATCAATAACTAGTTGGGCAACATCCCGCCTTTATTACAAAATTCTTTCTTATTGATAATAAATAAACTCAATTGCATGTCCTTATTAAAATATGTTCTAAATATCTATCTCTATCCCATATCATGATGAATAACAAATGAATGAAATAAATAAAATACATGAATTAGTAAACAGACCTAAGATAGCTCAATTATAGTGTTTTCACTGGCTCTATCTTCTTTTCCCATTAACTCAATTGTCTACTGGCTCCAAATCTATGTGCAGAAAAACCCATATGTTAATCTATTGAAAGCTTAGTGGTACATATAAACATTAAAATTTTATCATGCATTCACACATTCACACAACATTCATATTCATAACCATACCTGGATGCTTGATCATATTGTAATATATATAGATATACATATCCATTTATTACATAATTTATTCTAAATTGGTTTGATTTTAACACATTCATAGAATATAATACATAAATAAATACATGTCATTATAGTCATAAGGCATTTCCTTAATAGTATTTCTATATCACCATAATCATAGTGAATTTCATCATATATTATAATTATCTAATTTCCTATTCCATATATCTTTTTACTAGTTTCCACATTCCTTTTTCATGATGTAACTATATTTTGATTTCTTGATTCTGATTAACTTTCTATATTACTGGTGTATGATATCACTGTGTACTGCATTACAATTTATTGTATTATATATTACAATAATTCACTGTTTGTTTACTTGCCCAATGCTCAAGACCCATATTACCCAAATGTGGGTTGTAAAATAGGAGCGCTCTAACCCGAGATTAAGCCACCCTACTTAGTAACTGTATCTATTTGTATCACTACAACTGAGCTTCTCAAATTAAGAGTGTTTTAACCAGAGTTTAAGCCACCTTAATGAGTAAATATAATATTTGCATGCATATAGGTACAAAGGCGCTCAAACCGGAGCTTAAACCACTTTGTCCCAAAATAATTAGGAGTGTTATAACCCTAGTTTAAACCTCATTGGTTTAAACATAATAATATTTTATGGTATCGTAACCCCCTCAATGGCATACCACTTATTTTAAGTTAGTCCTCAACTAGAGAATAGGCATATATAATCACATTATAGTTATCTGTATCATTTAGAAGTCATTCATGGTTCAACATGTCATTACATAACACTTTTGTAATATATAGCACCTAATGCATAATCATTGTTCATAGTCATGTATCATATTGTACACTATCTCAATTAATCATGTCAAGTGTGTGTATATATCATAGTAATGTAATTTCATCATATAATTGAAATTGAAGATTATGGATACATAGCATTCATGAGTGTGAAACCTTTTGTCACTAGTTATCGACCTGTGACTGGCTATGTGTGAACATTCATGGGCATGAACCTATTCTATGTAAAAATTTAGAGGTATGCAATACATTCACAGTTGTGAACCCTACCTTCATGGCCATGACTTATCAGTTTATGTCAATATTCCAGCATTATTTTAAGCCAAAATCACATGCATGTATTAGTACTAAGGCTAACCAATGTTAGCCCATCCTCTCAATACTTTCTAATATTTTCAACATTTAATCAACTATAAACAAGCTATCTTCCATTCATTCTCAATCAATTAAGAACTTGTCTACCATTGACTATGTCATAGCATAATCACTTGTTGTAAATAACTCTTTATTATGCATCTCAAAATTTGACAGGCCCATTTACCTCAATTCCAACAACTAATATATCAACATGTCATTCCAATTAACATACCTAAAGTATATTTCATACCACAAGCATAATATATTTGAATTAAAGTGTGTATATGCACAAACCTTATTAATGAAGCCTAACACTCGATCCCTCTCTTGTCTACTGCCTCTAAGGGTTATCTCCACCCTCTATTTCAATTTCTAACATGATAATAGAGATCATATTATAATCTATTTAATTATTCAATTTATTTATGCCAAAAAACTATCAAAATCTTAACTTTTCATTGGTTGAAAGCTTATAAACCTTAATCCCCATTAAATCGAATTGAACCAAATCAAACGATAAAGAAGAACATGATTTCTTACCTCTGTTTCATGAAAATAGAATGATACTAGGGTTTAAAATTGTGTTCTTGTACTCCTTAGTTTGGATTCAAAATTATGTTGAAAAACATATTTTCAATATGTTTTTAAACTCTTTTTATGGTGGGGATTCATATTTTATAAATCAGAATTGAAAGGGAATGAGGGAGAATTGGTTTTGAGGATTCAAAGGTCTGATGGCTAGGGTTTTGGAATAAGAATTCCTAAGTTTTTATCAAGAACAGAAAATTGCCCAATTTAAACTGGAGGGCTTAACAAGCGTTAACACATGCATCACAATCGTGAAGATTTCCAGCTTCAAAATCTGAATTTCATGACATTCACGACAGTGGTTATGTCTGTCACAGGTGTGAACATTGGAAACTCCTATTTTTCCTATATTTTGAAATATTTTTATGATTCCAAACCCATAGCCACATATATACTTCCCATATACCCTTTATATATCTTTATTAATATATTATTTCTAGGTCTTAACTTGCTAGTGTTACATTTTCTTCCCCCTAAAGAATTTTATCCTTGAAATTACCTGATGTAATGTCTCTGAATAACTATGAATACTGAGATCTCATTACCTCTTATCTTTCCCATGTAACCTTTTTTGTTGCATGATTTCTCCATAAGACTTTGACTAATAGCACTCATTTGTTCCCGAGTTCCCTGATTTCTCTAATTAAAATCTATATTGGTTCCTCCTCATATGTTAAATTTGGTCTCATCTCAATGTTCTCAACTAGAACAACATGAGAATGATTTGAAATGTATCTTATTAACTTAGAGACATGGAACACATCATGAATCCTACTCAATTTTGGTAGTGGAGCGAGCCTGTAAACAACTGATCCCACTTTATCACCCACATCATACTCAATTCTGGTAGTGGACCAATGAACCTCGGACTTAACTTTCCCTTTTTACCGAATCTCAATACTTTTTTCCGAGGCAAAACTTTGAGAAACACTTTATCACCCACATCATATTCAATGTCTCGTTTCTTGAGGTCAACATATGATTTCTTTCGATTTTGAGCTGCTTTCAATCTTTCTTAGATAATTCTAACCTTTTCTTCTATTTTTGCACTAACTCAAGCCTCTGGTGCCATCCTATATGGTGTAATAGAAATAGGAGTGGTGTCGGGTAACAAATCAATAGCAAATTCGATTTCTTTATCTTTCAGTAACCCTGGCAACTCCTCTGGAAACACATCAGGAAACTCACTAACCATAGGTATATCCACCAACTTCGGATTTGCTTTTTTCATATCAATCACATATGCTAAGTATGCTTTGCATCCTTTACTGATGAGTTTCTGACCTTTCAACACTGATATCACATTGTTTGGATATCTTTTATTCTCACCCATCACCACTATCTCATCTTGTTTTGGAATTCTGATGATGATTTGTCTCCTCCCACAATCAACTACCACTCCATAACTAGCCAACCAATCCATTCCCAAGATCATATCAAACTCATGGAATGGTAACTCTATCAAGTCTGCTGGGAATTGCATACCTTAAAGTTCAACTGGGTAACCCCTAAACACTTTGCTAACCTTCACACTCTGCCCCAATGGGTTAGTCACTAGAATCTCAAACTCTAGAGCTTGTGGTTCTAAACCCTCTTGACCCGATGGTGGTGTGCATATGTATGAATGCGTTGACCCCAGATTTATCAATGCATGCATATCAAAGCCAAATAGAAGGAATTCACCAATTATGACATCAGGCGCATCCTGCTCCTCTCAGCCTCGCATAGCATGTGCCCTGGCTGAGGCAGCTCCACTAACTTCTGGCCTCTCAACTGTCTTTGATCTAAACTGACTGGGCCCTGATCAACCTCTTATGCCTTGCCCAGAAGCCTGCATCTGTATCGGCTTAGTGCTTTCCAAACCACTACCATATAGTAATAATGGACAATCCCTTTTCATATGTTCTTTGGAGCCACACCTCAAACATGTTCCTATCATCCACCAATACTCTCCCGAATAAGGACGACCATAATGCGGACATTCTGATAAAGTTAGAGACCTACGTGGTGCCTGTGTCAGTGCATTGGCTGCTAAAGAAATAGATCTTATGGGTTGTCCCTGTCTGTAAGAAGGAGGTATGCTGGAACTCCCAGCCCAAAATTGGCCAATGATATCTAACCCTTTTACCACTTGTTGGTCCCCTACTTGCTGTGATATGGGCCTCTTGAACCCTCTATCTTATGTTGGATGTTGTGTTGCTAGAACTCTCTCAATTTTTTTGGCAGATGCTAGCAAACTATGAAAACTCATCAGGCATAGGGCTGAGACCTATAGCTTGATTGGGTCTCTCAGTCCATCTTCATATTGTCGGCATTTATCAGCTTACGTGGATACAATGCTGCCAGCATATTTGCAAAGATGTGTGAATTCTCTTTCACATTCTAACATCGGCATGTTTCCCTGTTTTAGCATCAAAAACTCTCTTTTCTTGTGGTCTGTGTAAATAGGAGGAATATATTGCTCCTTAAATTTCTCTAAAAATAATTCTCGGGTCATGGGATCATATGCTCTAAATTATGTGACTTCAACCACCACCAATCATATGCATGGTCTAGCAATAAAGATAATGCATATTCATATCTCTACTCATCTGTGCAATGTAACTGATCAAAGACTCTCTCTGCCCGTTCTAACCAAAACTCTTCCACGAAGGGTCATCTTCCCATTTACCATAGAAATTGGGTGCCCTAAACTTCCTCAGCCTCTCAATTGTAACACAGATGGGGCTGGCTGCAATGCTCTTTGTAGTAGACCTATCATGTTCATTATAAGCACTGTTTGTCCCATGCTAGCAAAAGACTGCCTATGTGATGAGCTAGCATTAGATTTAGATGCAGTAGCTCGGCAATGACTTGGTCGTGATGAAGCCTCTATTTCAGTAAGCTCGTTACTTTTGCCTCCTTTGGCCACAATATGTCGTGACCCTGAAGACATACTCTACCTATATCATAAAGTAATAGCCCCAATTAGTAAGCAGCAAGTTTAACACTTAATTGTGGGTACACTCATGTCATAATTATTTTTGAAAACCATTTTAAAATCCCAAAATCGCCAAAACTAGGCTCTGATACCAAAAACTGCAACACCCCCTCACCCTAGTAGCTCAGGCCCGAATAAGGGAGTGGTATACTGGCTTCATCAGTTGAAATATCATTTTTAAATTATGTATAAATGAAAATCACTCATTTATTTTTTTTAATATTTATTTAATTTACAGTGTAAAAGAAATCATTATAAAGAAAAACAAAACATTTTATATAATAAAGTATTATTTACAAAACATGCGCTTATTTTATAAGTACTATAAAATAAAACTCAAACCATAAATACAACAGTTGTGTGACCCACAGTGTTTGATACAAGATGCTCTACTGGATCAGGCCACCGCTACCTTTACCTATTATCGTCTCCTTATTCTTTACTATATCTGTGTGTGAGAAACTCCCACACTAAGCTCTAAGCTTAGTGGTGCATATAAATAAAGCAATAAACTATTTTATGCAATATGCATTGCCATTTATTAATTTATGCTCACATCATCTTTCCATGCAAATATACATCTCATAATATTCTGGCATGCATGAACATCAAATTATATTACTTGTTTTACTTTATTAACACATCATTATATAATTCATCATAATTAACCATGTCACAAGTTATGATTCCTTTGATTTCGCCAACTCTTTATATCCACAACACCCAATCATCTTTTCATGCAAACATATATTTCATAGTATTCTAGCATACATAAAGATCAAATTATATTATTATATCTCATATTTGTTTTACTTTATCAAATCATCATTATCATCCATATTACAATTGATGGTTCTTTTTTTTAATTTTATTTTCAATCCTTCTTTATAACCCACAATACCTATCAACCACTGACTAGGATAACGGGCAGGCACTTAGGAGTGCCACCCTGGCAATATGATGTGCACATACAAGTGTCATTTATGGCTTCAATAATAGTGTCATTACCGGTTTCAATAATAGTGTCATTACCGGTTTTAATAATTGTACCATTACCAGCTTCAATAATCATATCATTAATTATTTTCATCATACTCCCCCCTGCTTGGTATGCAAAACTATCCTAAGTCTAGTTCTAGTTAGGTGTTCTAGGGCTTACTCCAGGTCATTAAAATTTATAGTTATTAAAGTCACTCATTTCAAGCATGTAAAGGTTCAATTAATCACACAATTATCAATAAAAATAGTATTTACATAATATAAGAAGGTTTACATCATTTTACTCATTTCATTCCTCAATTCATATGATGCCCTATCACTGGCACATTCTATGATCTGTTTTGGACCTAAATTTTGGTCCTATTAACATTCGAATTAAATTACATGGTCTTATTAAAAATTTTATTTCTGAATCTTAGCTTTAATATGTAACTTAAATCACTTAATTTGGAGTTCATTATAAAACGATATGGTCAAATTAACATTGACTAGTCACTAACAATTTTGCCCAAAATTTCCTGGACAGATTCTAAGCCTGAACTTTATATATATTTCTAGAAAACTATAAACATATTTGGATTTTATGGTCTGAATAAAAGTTCAATCCCTATGTCTTAGCTTTCAAACCCAACAAAGAACATACAAATCCGAATTCCATAACTTAAGTTATAATAGTTTTATGTACTCACTGCTCATCAATTCTAGCAAAGAACATACATATTTACCATCTTTAATTTTTACCAAAATTAATCCTAAATCTAGAAAACATGCATCCCCAAGATTTATTATCGCAAAAAACTATTATCTAAGAATCATTAACATGTCAAATGCTCAAATCATGTAACTAAAAAAAATAAGACATAAGCTATTGTCTTAGGTTATGCACAAACCTCTCTCTTTCGTTTTTTTCTTTTCTTTCTCTTTACTTCTCTTTTTCTTTTCCTTTGCTCCTTTGAATTAGATCCTTGTCAACTTGAGTTCCTAAAATACATAAAAGAGATAATTAAAACTTTACTTCATTAAAACTCCATAAACCCTAACCTCTCTCTCTCTCTCTTTTTGCTCTCTCAAGCTTCCTTAAGCTTAGTTGTGCAAGGAAATGACTGTCTTTCTCTATTTTCTCACTTTCTCTCACTAGAATGAAGCTTTAGCTATGGAGGATTCAAGGGAAAATATGGTTGGTTTAGAGAACATAGAAAACTCTAGATGTGAGGAGATAAGGAAGAAAGAGTGATTAAATGGCAAAATGACATACTTAATTAATAATGGGGACACCTAAGCCATAATCTAGATACTTTCATTAATTGATCACTTAATGCATGCCACTTGGTTAAGCCAACCACCACATATATATAATGTCCCAATTCATGTATTTAATTGGTGATTATCCCAATTAATCTTTCAACTTTCGGTAAATTGCAAATTGACCCCTAAACTCGGGGACATCCGATAAAATTAGAAGGATATAGAAAAGATTGGCATGGCCCCTGCACAAGGATGACACACACAAATCGAGAAATAGTCTAAATTTTTTGATGTCATATTCACTAATTTAGGCCCCTAGTCGAGCGTATTATTAAATCAACTCGACAGTTCGACCAGAGTTTAAATTTGGATTTTGACTGAACAATAATGACAAATAGTTATAAAAAATATTTAATAAAATATTTAAAAATGTTAAATTATGGTAAGGGACTAAATTGCAAAATTTAAAAGTTTAGGGGTCAATTTTCAATTTAGTCCATTACTGTAATTTAACATCTTTAAATATTTTAAATACTTTATTAAATATTTTCCATAACTATTTGCCATTATTTTAATTATTTTTTAGTTCAAATTCAAATTTAGACTTCGGTCAAACCGTCGAGTCGATTTAAACTCGCTTGACTAGGGGCCTAAATTAGCGGATATGACATTTCATGTCATGCTTTTGTATTTTGCACATGTATTTTTTATGGGGTTGTTAACCACATATAAGTTCGTAATATAAGGATCATGTAATTTATATCAAAGACATGTATTTTTGTAAACCCTTGGAAAAGGGTTTGTCATTTGAATGAAATTGTAATTTTAAATGTTAAGTTAATGTTTTATCTTTGCTTTATGTTTTATGAAAGTCATTATGGCTATGGTGTAAAAAAAACTTTTAAATTTTGATAAAATTTCCATATACAGTTGTGTGGCACTCGCTTGTGTAGTCAGGTTAATCCTAGTTAGGCAAGAGAGCACTATATTTAGTAGTATCAAAGCTTAGGTTTAGGCGTTTCTAAATTTAAGTGGGTTAAAAGGTTGTCATGCATACAGAGTACATCTCATATGTCTCTGATGTCATCTTCTATGTGTCTGACGTGGGCTTTCTCTTTTGACTCATATGAATATAGGGTATAAATGGAGTTGGAAGTATATGGGGTACAATTCTCTTTATCCTAGGGCTGCTAATCAGCCTAGTGCCTCAAGTATACGAGCCCTAAGTGCTGTTATAGTCCTTTAGCAGCTACCTATCAAACAAATGGACCTAGGTTCCATACCGATCATACAACAAATGACTGATATCTTGCAATAATTGGCTCAGGCTAAACCATAGATCATACCACAGGCATCGCCACAGCCAACTCCACAACCACTACTAGAGGCACCTAAGATGATAATAGACAGGCTCTGAAAGTATGGGACTACTAATTTTCATGGCAGAGCTGAGGATGATCCTGTCATAGTCGAGTTTTGGCTAGAGAAGACTAAGAGAGTCTTTAAAGAGTTAGAGTGTGTTGAAGTGCACAAGGCCAATTATGCAATGTTGCTCTTTCAGGAACATGCATATGAATGGTGGAAATTGATTCTGAAGAAGCCACATAGAAGAATGTTGATTGGCTTCAGGGGTTTTCTTTATATGTAAAGTCCTAGATCATATGAGAAGGGATTACCCTTTGTTGGTAAATTCTACACCCGGTTCAGAGTAGGAACTAGACATGAGGAGATTGAATAGGATCTTGCCAGATTGTTTCAGAGATAATGAATAGGTCAGAACTTAGTGGAGCTCCAACTAGGACATATGCTATGAAGGCCCATGAGGACCAGTATGCCCAAACGTCATAGTGGGCATGTTTTCCTTACACAACTTAGATTTATATGCTTTGATAGACTCAAGCTTTACACATTCTTATGTTTACATAAGCACACCTAGTCAGCACAGTATGACCATAGAAAATTTGAGTTTGAGATTGAAGTCACAAATACTTTAGGCCACAATGTCCTTATGAACTAGGTATACAGAAGTTTTCCTTCGGTTTTACATAGGAAAGAGTTTCCTATGGATCTCATAGAATTACCGTTTCATGAGTACGATACCATTTAAGTATGGATTGGCTTTCAAAATATGAGGCAGTAATGGATTGTCGATTTAAGACAGTTGTTCTTAAGACTTCAGAATGAGAAGAAGTGATAGTTGAAGGTTAGAGGTTTCCATAACCTACACAGATAGTTTCTATAATGAATGCATAAAAGATGATTTGAAAGGGATGCGAGACTTATTTGGCTCATGTGATGAACACCATGAGAGGAGTTCTAGATCTCTAGGATATCCTTAGAGTGAGGGAGTTTCCTAATGTCTTTCCAAATGATCTATCAGGATTACAACAGAAAAAAGATGTTCAGTTCTCTATAGAGATCACACTAGTCATAACATCGATATCGATTGCACCTTACAGAATGACACCTTTAGAGATGAAAGAGTTGAAAGCTCAGTTTCAAAAGTTGTTAGCCAAAGGTTTTATCAGGCTGAATGTATCTCCTTGGGGTGTACCAATTTTATTTGTAAAGAAGAAAGACGGATCTATGCGGTTGTACATAGAATACAGACAACTAACAAGGTATCTTCAAATAGAGAGAATTCATATACAGATCTCAAAAGAAGAGATATAAAATATGAAGTAGGAGACAAAGTGTTTCTCAAAGTTTCCCCATAAAAGAAGGTCCTAAGGTTTGGAAAGAATGACAAGCTAAATCCTAGATTCATTAGACCAAATGAGATCTTAGAGTGAATTGGGTTAGTCACCAATAAAGTAGTTTTACCACCAAAGTTAAGAAAGATTCACAATATTTTTCATGTCTCTATGTTGAGGAGATACAGGTAAGATCTGTCACACGTCATCATAGTTGAAAATATAAAGGTGAGCCTAAATCTTATGTATAAGGAATAACCGATTGAGATATTAGCTCGAGAGATTAAATAGCTTGGAAAAAAGCAACTACTGTTACTCAAAGTCCTAAGGAGGAATCATGCAATAGAAGAGGCAACATGGGTAAGCGAAAAGGTGATGAAAGCACAATACGCCCAGTTGTTCAATGTAGCACTACAAGTAATTTTGAGGAGAAAATTATTTTAAAAGGGAGAGAAGTGTAACGCTCGTAATTAGGGCTTAGTAATTAATACAAATTAAAAGATACAAGTATGTGAATAAGGGTTGTGGGAAAATAATTGAAAAGAGACAATAATGTGAAATGTCATAAGGTTCATGCCCATGACAGTTCTTTCATGACTATGAACCATCCCGAGATAGAATTTTGGGATTAAGCAGATTCACCACTACGCTAGTGAACATCGTCAGATATAAAATTTCAATAGATTTTCTTTCTTCTTTTCACGATTCAAAATCAAGTGGAACCCTAGAATTTAAAGATTTCTCATACAAAAAACTAATGCATATGTTTGTTTTTTGATTCCAGCCCTAAATACTGAAACTAAATAAAAGATCAAAGGTTAAGTAAGTTCTTATGGAAAAAGAGAAAAAAGTAATGGTGTTCTTAAGGAGGACAAACCATAGGAGAGAGAGAGGAGATGAATCTCCCTATCCAGCTGTGTTTCCCTTGTTTAAGGTAATGAATCACATTTTTCCTTAGTTTATACATGCTTTCATAGATTTGAACATGTTTAATTCATTTATGGTAGACCCATGTCAAATGGGTTAGGATTATGGCTTGATTTTCCATAGCTTAAGAACTCTCTTTAAGTTGTTTAAAGTTTATAGCATGTGTTAGTAAAAGATTATATGAGATTAAGGTTGAAAAAAGGGTTAAAGTTAGGGTTTTTACCTTTATGGCTTTAAAAGCTAAGTTTAAGGGTTATGGATTTTGATATTAAGATATTATATGTGATAAGAGTTAAAAGAGGATGTGGTGAAATCCACCAAATGGACAAAGTAAGCTTGAGGCTCCATTAGAGGTATGTATATATATGCATCTAAATTCCAAAATATGGCATGTTGTGTGTGGTACATGTATGTTAAATGCCTATGACTAGGTGCTCACGATAGCAAAACTCATGTCACGAACAACTTCATGCCCATAAAAAAAGTTGCACAAAATGGACAAAGGTTTTCCTAGTTTGGTTCATGGGTAGGGTGTGCCCATAAAGCTTATTGTTAATGAAATATGCTCACTGTTTCAATGGTTTCAATGAAATGGCTATGTACATGATTCATAATGAAATGATTAAAGTATGCTTATATGAATTCCAGCATAAGGATGTTACATGATGAATCTACACATTAAAGAGTATATATGTTATATGTTATGAATGCTTCATTGAAATGTAGTAAAGGCAATATGAACAAGCCCAGACTTGACACTAAGACTAGCAGTAGGATAGATTGTGCATCATTAAAAGGGCGATGGTACCATAGTTATATATATTTACTCAGTCAATGTGACTTAAGCCCGGAGAGCGCCATTGACTTAAAAGTCTGGACTGACACTTATGATGATTGAAAGTATTTTATACAAAACTTATATATTTACTCAGAGAGCTCAATTGACTTGAGGAGCTTAGACTAGCACACATGATTACAGAGAGTGACAAGGTTTCTTAAGCTTGGAGTGGACCCCTATTCACAACCCGTATTCGAATAGTCTAGGTTGAAAGTTATTGGGCAATGAATCTAAAGTGACTAAAAGATAAAGGAAATGGAAAAAAAAAGTTCAATGACATAAGTATACATGTTTTATTATTAAGGCTATATGCAATGGTTACCTTGATATGTTTAATCATTTTTTTCTTAATATCCACAAAGAAAAGTATTTCATATAATTTGATGTATTCAATGCCATGTCGTAATTTACTATAAGATGCCATGATACTTCTATATGATACCATGATATTTTCTTAGGATGCCATGTATATGTTAATGTTTAATTGCATGTGGAATTTATATGTCAATATGTACCATTAAGCTTTCAAAAGCTTAGCATGTAAGTATTTTTCCCATGCAGGTCGAAGCCTAGTAGAAAAAGGTACAGGTTGATCAATAGAAGCTTGCCCAACATTTGAACAACATAACAGACCATAAGAGGGCCAGTAATATTTCATGTCACACTTTTGCATTTTGTACAAGTCTTTTCTTAATGGATTGTTTACCCTCATACATGTCTATAATGTAAGAATCATGTAATTTATGTCAAAGGCATATACTTTTGTAAACCCCTGGATGAGGGTTAGTCATTTTAATGAAATTGTGATTTAAAATGTTAAATTAATGTTTTATCTTTTCTTTATGTTTTATGCAAGCCGTTATGGCCATGGTGCAAAGAAAAAAATTTTAAATTTTCACAAGTTTTATTTGTGTGGAACTCACTTGTTTAATCGGGTTAATCTTGGTTAGGCGAGAGAGACTACATTTAGTGGTATCAAAGCTTAGGTTTAGACATTTCTAAACCTAAGTGGGTCAAAAGATTGTCTGCGTACATAGTACATTCATATGTCTCTGATGTGGGCTTTCTCTTTCAAATTGTAAGAATATAGGGTATAGATGAAGTTGTAAGCATATAATGTTGTTGAGAGCAACAGTTTTCCTGATCCTCTGAGTTGAAGATGCAAGGTTTAAAGCTTATTTGGAGGCAAATGGTTACACATAAAAAGAAGGCATCCACTACAATGAAGTTTTCTCTCTAGTGATATAACACCTTATGTACAACAAAACAACTCCTCTATACAAACGAATGCCACATGACTGAATCTATATAATCCTATTCTGAATTAAAACTTTTTCTAACTTATCTTACTATATTTGTATAGCATGCATCTTTAATATAACTAAACCTTATTTATTGTATAATCACTCATCTGTATTGGAATAATAATCATAATAGATTCAATAAATAGTTGTGCAACATCCCACCTTTATTACAAAATTTTGTTCTTATTAATAATAAATAAACTCAATTACATGTCTTTATTAAAATATGTTATAAATATCTATCTCTACCCCCATATCATGATGAATAACAAATGAATGAAATAAATGAATACATGAATAACTAAACAGACCCAAGACAGGTCAATTCTGGTTGTTCTGATTGGCTCGACCTTCTCTTTTTGTCAACTCAACTATCTACTAGCTCCAAACCTATGTGTAGGGAAACCCACATGCTAAGCTATTGAAAGCTTAATGGTACATATAAGCATTAAAATTTTATCATGCAGTCACACATTCATAAAAAAATTCATACTCATAACTTTAACTTTTTTTTAGTTTAAAACTTATAAACCTTCATCCCCATTAAACCGAATTGAACCAAATCAAAGGACAAAGGATAACATGATTTTTTACCTCTGTTTTTTGAAAATATAATGATACTAGGGTTTAGAATCGTGTTCTTATGATCCTTGGTTTGGATTCAAAACTATGGAGAAAACCTTATTTTCAATCTATTTTTAATCTCTTTTTATGGTGGAGATTCATATTTTCTAAATCATAATTAAAAGGGAATGAGAGAGAATTGGTTATTAGGATTCGGAGGTCTAGTGGCTAGGGTTTTGGAATGAAAATTCTTGAGTTTATGTAAAAAACACAAAACTTCCCAATTTAAAATGTAGAGCTTCACGAGTGTAAACACATGCATCAGAGTAGTGAAGATCCTCAGGTTCAAAATCTAAATTTCACAATATTCATGACAATGATTCTGTCTGTCATGAGTGTGAACACTGGAAACTCATTTTTTTTCCTTTCTTTTTAATTATATTCATGATTCCAAACTCATAGCCACAAATATTTCCCATATACCCTTTATATACTTTTATTAATAGATTAATTCTAGGCCCTAACTTGTGGCCATTACAAGTGATAAAACACAACTCAATATGTACTTTACTTTCCACTGTTGCTCATTTCAACTTGGAGCTTGAGCAACTAGATGTCAAAATAGATTTTTTGCATGGTGATCTTGAAGAAAGAATCAATATGAAGCAACGTGATGGATTTGAAGTTTGAGATAAAAAAGATCATGTATGTTTGTTGAAAAAATCTTTGTATGGTTTAAGATAATCTCCCAGATAGTGGTACAAGTGGTTCAACATTTTTATGCTTGGAAATGACTACTATAGGAGTAAATATGTATATTTCAAGAAGCTCGTGTAGGGTTCTTTAATTTATCAGCTCCTATATATTGATGGCATGTTGATTTCCTTTAAGGACATGTTAGAAATCAACAAATGAAAGCACATTTAAGTGGAGAGTTTGAAATGAAGATTTTAAGAGCTACAAAAATAATTCTATGAATGAAGATCTACACATATAGGAAAGTGAGCACACTCTTTCTATCACAAAAAAAGTATATAAAGAAGGTGCTAAAACGTCTTGTAATGGAGTATTCAATGTTTGTTAGTACTCCATTAACTCTTTTCAAACTTTCAGCTATGTTATCACCATAAACTGAGGATGAGATAAAGTAGATGTCTCATATCCCTTATGCTAGTACAATTGGTAGTCTCATATATGCCATAGTATGCACTAGACCAGACATTGCACATGCTATTAGTGTGGTTAGTAGGTACATGAAAAATCTGAATAAAGTTCACTAGCAAGCTGTAAAGTGGCTTTTGCGCTACTTGAAAGGTACTGCTGATATGAGTTTGGTCTATGAAAATTTAAAGATAATATAGAAACAATTGTTGGATACATCAATTTAGATTATGCTATTGACCTAAATAATCAAAGGTCACTCACTGGATAAGTTTTCACTCTTTGTGGATGTACCATCAGTTAGAAAGCAAGTCTTTAGTCTATTGTTACTTTTTCTGCAACTGAAGCAGAGTACATTGCAACAATTGAAGTAGTGAAAGAAGTTATCAGGTTATAAAAGACTAATTGTCAAATTGGGTATATAATTGAAAGAGATAAAAGTCTATTATGATAGTCAAAGTATTCATACATCTGATAAAAAATGCATCATGAACAAACTAAACACATTGATGTTAGGATGCATTTTATCCAAGATGTGATTAAGCAAGAAATTGTTCAAGTAGATAAGATATCTACAATGGATAATTCAATAGACATGGTGACCAAGCCAGTTCCAATAACCAAGTTTAGACATTGTCTGGACTTGATTGATAGATCAATAAGATAGTTCCTCGAAAAGGAGAACAACAACAAAAGACACTACGGATAACTTAAGCCACTATGGATAACTTAAGCCAAACTGGAGGCTTAAGTTATAGACAAATGTATGACAATTAAAGGAGTCATATGGTGACCTAATGACCACAAATTAGTTGGTGGCTTAATTACCACAAATTTAGTCATTATTTTGATGATAAATAAAAATGAATTATCTCATACAGAACATCCCAAAAAAACAATACAAATTCTTTTATTTCTTTCTTTTATATTTTATCTTGTATTCTTAGAGTGAGAGAAATATTTATTAGTGAGAGAAGTTTGGGTGAAAATATTCTTAGATAAATTTTGGATTGTTAGAGATATTTGTTGAAGGCTCTTAAAATATTCTTTTTTTACATAGTAAAAGTTTTTTCATTACTCTCCTATCATGGGCATAGATAAATTATTAAACTACATTAAATTTTTGTATTCTCGTTTATTTATGATCTTAATCATTTTTTTGCTAACTTACTTTTTTCCATATCAACACTCTGACTCAATAATAATATATAAGTAATTCATTGTAATACTCTTTTAAAAAAAATAAATGCCTTAATTATTTACTTTACTGTTTTCCACACGATAAAATCTCTCACCTAGAGCTGACAATTTTGAATACATACAATTAAATAATATGATACAAATACTTATAATATGTTATGACACGATTAGATATATTTAAAAATATATAAAATATTTAATAATTAAAATATTTAATCATATACTAATATTTTTAAATATATGTATTTGTTTATACATGAATAAATTTACATGATATTCTATTAGAATTAACTATATTAATATATGTAAACAAAGATTAAAAAATCAGTGATAATTTGTATTATTAACAATTACATAGATAATTATATGCTTAAATTTTATTATATTAATAAATATGTATATATATTTATATGCATGTTATACTATATCAAATTATTAATATATTATAAAAATTAACATATACTTCTGAAATTTTAACTTTATTTTTTGTAGTTATATATATTTATACATATATATTTATAAATATGTTAAACGATTACACCATATGAAATGATACATTTAAATGATATATATATATATATATATATATATATATATATATTTATTTATAAACGTGTTAAATGATTACATAACACTAAACGACAAATTTAAATGACACGTATAGTGACACAACATATTTATATATAATACGAAACGAATTGTTAGCTCTACTCTCATCTACAAATATTAGTGACATTTTTACTAACACAATATATAGAGTCGGAAAAAATGAAATTTTAACTTGTTTTTAGGAAATGGATAATTGTTTTGAAACAAAAATTTTCTCCAAAATGGACAATCATTTTGAAATGGAGTGAGGATATAAGATTATAGAGATTAAAAAATATATGACAAAAATAATAACAGATTCCATGCAAATATATGACATTTTATTGATTATGGATTTGAATTAAATAATTTATCATGAATGATATCTTCCAGAACGGCATAAGATATGTGTTTGTTAGTGTTCTATTATTATTATTATTATTATTATTATTATTATTATTATTATTATTATTAAGGAAAATGGAGAATATCATTAATTGATTTAAAAGAAAATTTTGAAGAAATAAGACACATACCAAGACAGGAAAAAATACATACGTATGAGGAACTAAGAAAGGAAAACTGTTGATGGACATATATTTCCTGCTTTAAGTAAAAGCCAACAAAAATAAATAAAAAGTAAAAAAAATAAAATATAAAATATAGATGCGCAGAATTAACATAAACGTATATCCATAAAATCAGACATCGAAAATTCATGACCATACAAAACTATCCACGCAACATTTATGACAGTTTACTTTGTTAATTAGGATTAGCAACATAATCCTTTTACTTTACACGTTACTAAAGCTCTCCAGTTGATTCTGCCACAATCAATTGTTGAATAAAGAATATTAATATATATTTATTATTCAAAATCATTTATATTGTTTTATTTTTTTATATATAAATATGCTTTCATTGGAGTACAATTTGGAACTTCATATATAATTAGAACATTAAAAAAAATAGTAATATAATCTATTAGATGTCAACCTAATACATAATAAAGCTCCACCGTAATTCAACAATAATTAAGAAAAAGAAAATTAAATAACTATACGTTCTTATTCATTTAGAAGACAAATTTGGACATAATTAAGATATATGGTTATGGGATTTCAAGAAGAAAATCTCTTAGAAACCCTAACCTTCGGACCATTCATATAAATATCATAGAAGCAGAAGGAATAACAGGATGATTTTCAACAACTTGAAAGGAATAATTCCATAAAAGAGCAGAAGTAACAGATCTAATTTGCATAAATGCAAAGTTCTTACCAATACAAGCCATAAGTCCTGGATTGAACACAATGAACTTGTAAGATGGAACATGAATAATGTGTCCTTGCTTTGATATCCATCTTTTTGGGTTTGAATTCCAAGCAATCTCTTCCCCAAATTTCTTCCATTCTTCTCGTTTAGTATAAGGAAAACGAAATTATCATATTTTCAATAATCTGTGTTGAGCACTACAACAAATTGAATGCGGAACAAAAATAATCAGCAAAAAATTACATCAGAAATTTAATATATTTTATTTTTTGATTTGGGCTACGTTTACATAATAAATTCGGAAAAAATTTCTTCCGCTAATAAAATTAATAGGTACAAAGAGAGGTCGTTTACTAGACCATAACTAGATATAATATAATAATATGAGATAAATCAAAAAATAGCATTATTCAAATATTTTCTAAAAATATCCCAAATATTTTTTTCATTATTTTTGGAAAGATTCCCAAAAATCCAACTCTTTCACACACTCATCAACGAAAATTTTTCTTTAGCAATCACCTCACTGTTGCTCTACTACAATGTGTCAAATGCATAAATTGTGTACCTATTTATTGGCACAAAACTTGCTAAAATTATGGCTAAAGAATGGCCACATCCATGGCAAATTTCAATCACATATTTTTTAATAAATGATTGGGTGTAGGTCTCATATGTGGAGCACACCAATAAATCTTCTCCTCCCAAATATATGGAGGACTTCACCGTTCCTACACCTAGCTGACATAACTTAAAATACGATTTTAGCATAATCTTTGTCCACATATCTAATCAATTTTCTCTATATGGATTTTTATAAGTTGTAGTATTCTTTTTCGTCACATTCTTGATCCAATGATACCTCACATTGATATATTTCGATCTCGAGTAGAAAGAGACATTCTTTCGAATATATGTCTTGTTGCAATCCAACTTCATTCAAGAACTTTTTCATCCACAATAACTTTTTACAAGCTTTTGTTGCTACAATAAACTTTATTTCAGTAATGGGCAGTGCAATATACTTCTATAACTTTTACTGTTATGACACAGCTCTCCCTACAAAAATGATCAAGTAACCTGAAGTAGACTTTCTTGAGTTTACATCACCAATCATATTCGTTTCTTTGCATCCAACCAACACAGGTTTAATATTTCCAAAATATAAGCATATTTTGAAAATATCCCGAAAATACCTGAAAATCCATTTTACTACAGCCTAATGTTCCTTTTTAGAATTCGAAATGAATCTACTCACTACTTCGATTGTATGAGCAATATATGGTTGCATACACACTATTATTAAAGGTTTCTTCTTAGAACTCAACTTAAAGTCATTAGTAAAAGGACAATTAAATGCTTTAACTTTGTCCATATTAAATATTTTAAGTAATTTCTTAATGTACTACTCTTGTGACAACCATAATATCTTAGCACTTCTATCTCTGATAATTTTCATGCCAAAAATCTACTTTATTATCCCCAAGTTTTCATGAAAAGTGTAACGCTTGTAATTAGGGACTATAAGTTATGTTATTGATTAGTAAGAAATGGGGGAATTAAATGGAGTTTTGGGAAGTTGATAGTTGCTAAAATCTAATATTTCATGTCCGTGAATATTGGGCTTTAGTACACAGTCGTGATAAGGTTCTTCATGGCTATGAAAAGTTGTTTCACAACTATGAAGGAGAGGCTCACGCTCGTGAAAGAGGAGTTACGGCCGTGAAGCCTAGGCAAACAGAGCAGGTGAGGTAGGTACATTTTTCTCTCTAAATCCACTACCCACTCTTTGTTAACCAACAAAACATGCAAATTTCATCTTCTTCTTCCTTCAGACACCATCATTTTCCATTAAAGAAGTTTGGAAGATCAATGTTTTATAAGAAAAAAATGAGAAGGAAGAGTGAGAAGATGGAGGTTGAGAGTATAGAGGAAAGCTTGGTTTTTCTTTGGTAGACCTTGGTTCATTTTCCAAAGGCTAAAAGGGCATTTCTTCATCTTGCTAGGACCTGGAGAGAGTGTTGGAATTCCATCTCAAGGGAGAGGACAAACTTCAAAAGATCAAGATTTAGCCAATCTCCACCCTAGGTGTAAGGTTTGTACATAACAACACTTAAGGTCATTTCTTTGTGTTTTCTGTGTTGTTTGCTTTAAAGGCATGTTTTAGATGATAAATGAGTAGATAAATGGTGAAATGTGAGATTAATATGCATGATGGGAGATCTTATGAACATGGTTAGATTGACATATTTAAGGAACAATTCTGATTAATAATGATGATTAGAGATGATATAGTCATGATAGATAGCTTGAATGTATGTTGGAATGTTAATAGGGTGGTTAACATTGGTCAACCATAGTAAGTATTGCATGTAGAAATGGCATGATTTGTGATGCTCTATTGTTTTTGGAAAACTTTCCATATTCATGACCGTGAAAGATGATGTCGCCTAGACAATGAACCAAGAAGGGGGTTGAATTGGTTAGCAAATAAAAATTTGCTTTATTAAAAGTGCAGAATAAATAAAATAGAGGAAGGAATGAGAGATATCACACACAAGACTTATAGAAGTTCGGGTATTAACAAACCTTACTCCTTTCCCTAATCCCAATTGAGGGTTTCACTAACACACTAAGTGTTACAATATAGTTTTTTAAGCTCACTTCTAACTATGGTGTTTCTCTCAAAGGCCAACACCTAACCTAGAGATTCCCTTGCGTTTTTTCAATGGCTCACACAAAAACCAATTCCTTGTATTTATGGCTCACACAATAAACCTTTTCCTTGTGTTTTATGGCTCACACAATAAACCCTTACATGTGTTTCACTCTTAATCCAATATACCTAAGCTCACTTTTGAGTAATTGATTACAATGAAAAACACTCACCAACCTACAATGCTCAGAAGTCATGAGCAATTAGGTTTGCAAAAAGTAGAGGATTGTTGAAAAATAATTAATGCACAAGGCTACAACAAGATTAAAGATGAAAATAATTGTTCTTCTTCTTGTTCTTCTTTTTTATCCTTCCTATTGGGATTCATAAATGACTTTCATTTATACTCTTTCTCTGAATTATAATCGTTTGGGGTGCATTTAATGTAAAAGTAGTCATTGAACCAACTCTTAATTCACACTTGATATGTTTTTCTGTCTTCGTTCACGGGCGTGACTATATGTGTCACGGGCGTGAATGTTCTTTCAAGCCATAGTCCAGAGTCTGGCCATAACACTCTCTAGAAGAATCGGAAATGTTTGGTCATAGGTGTGACTTGTTTGATTATTCATGGTTGGTTTGATCCTTCATGGCCACTAACTATGAATGGTGGAAAATTGGTGCTAAGCTAGATTCACGGGTGTGACACTTTGCTATTCCTTAGATTTTTATCTTCAATGGTTGCCTTTTAAGACCAGCTTTGAAAGCTTCAGAGTCATTATCCTCCCAATCAATTTCACCAACTAGAGTGGTGAACAGTAGTAGATTTCTCATTCAAGAAGAATACAGATAGCAACTCCTATTTTTATAAATGACTCGACATCGAGTAGGTCTAGTGGATGTGCCAGAATGAGAGCGTAGATATGTTCGTTGAGGTTTAAATAACCTAGCTCAATGGCAAGGTGTGTCACATATTCTCCAATTAAAATTTCTCCTGATGACTTCATTCCGATGGAGAGAAGGTGATTTGAAAACCATTGTGATATGGCTAAGGTTAGTCCTCTACGTGCCATTTCCAACAAAAAAAAGCTTTGACTTCCTGATAGCATCGTTGCTATCCCCATGAGCAAATATACTCTATGAGAGAAACCTATGTATATACTTGTGCACAGGAGTTCGAAGATGGGTGCTTTTTGTCTTTTTCACATCCCAGTTGTATTTTATGCCAAAATGTGTCCAAGCTGGATGGGCATAGAACTCTATCTCGCTCTCATTGAGGATGCCATTAGAAGGGAGCTTGAAAATGGTGCCAAATTCTACTATATAGAGAGTGCATGTATGCTTGCATAGCTGGAATTTAACGGTTCTAGTGGGTGAGACCTGCAACGTGCTTAGGAACTCAAGAGTGGGTTCCCTTAGTGTTGGATGATAGATGTCCACAAATTCTCAGAGATGACAAGCTTGTATTTGTTCGATCATGCCCATTTCAAAACCAAGAGTCTTGACACAACTCCACTCAAAGGAACGTGATGAGAGCAGAGGTCATTTCTTGAGAATGGCATACCACAGATGGCAATGTTCCAGAATGACGTTGAGTAGGAAATCGATGTAGCATTTAAGAGCGTGTGTTTTCTTCCTAGCGCCCTTAGAGGAATCAGAATCCATCTTTTTGATAGCTTGAACAAAAGAAGAGAAGAAATTTGAAAAAAAAAAGATTGAAACCCTTGAAAAACTTGTGATTATTTAATGAGAAAAGGGGTTTAAGAGGGTTTTATAGAGGGAAAAGTAAGTGAGAAGGCCATATTTTGTGAGAAATGTTGAATGAGTGTGTTAAATGCCAGAATTTGGAGAGATGGAAATGAGAAAAGATTGAAAATTTCACTTTATAGTCGATAGCTTCACGGTCGTGAATAACTAGTCACGGGCATGAATCATCGGGGTCACTGTTTGTTGAAAGGGTGCTCTAGCCGTGAAAAGGAAAGTGAAATGAGTCACAGTCGTGACAATAAACAATCACGAGCGTGAATAAGACTTTTCATGGGTGTGACAAATATGGTAACGGGCGTGAAGCTTAGTCTTCACTACCTCTTCCCATAAGGCAAGTTGTAAAACAAGGCGTGAAAGCTACTTGAACTTTTTGTTGTCTTTGTTCACGACCGTGAATATATGTCACGGGCGTGAACCACCTCAAATCTTCAAAAAAAAACTAAGTCTAAATCAAGACTATAAGATTTCTAAAAAGTTTCTATGCCTTAAAACATATAATTCTATCATGTTAACCACCTCATATTATAAAATCAATCATGTAAAATGCATCATATTAAGGAATTAACATTCCAGGTTCATATGATATACGAGTGGCATAAAAATAATTAATTAAGACAATGTTGATCCATCAAGCATACCAAGCTCTCTTCTTATAAAACAAAAACTTTCTTCATTAAAAGGTTTGGCAAAAATATTTGCCAATTGATTATTTGTATCAATAAATTCTAACACAACATCTTCATATTGAACATGATCCCTAAGAAAATGATGTCTAATATCAATATGTTTACTTTTAGAGTGTTGAATGGGATTCTTAGATAGGTTGATGGCACTAGTATTGTCACATTTGATGGATATATTGTCCAAACTATGACCATAATCCTTCAGTTGTTGTCTTATCCATAGGATTTGAGTGCAACAATACCCTGCTGCCACATATTCTGTTTCAGCAATAGATAAGACAACCGAAACTTGTTTCATGCTAAACCAAGAAACTAGGCATTCACCAATAAAGTGATAGGTGCCTGAGGTACTCTTTATATCCAAAAGACTACCAGCATAATGTGCATCTGAATATCCTATGATATGGAAAGATGAATTTCTAAGATACCATAAGCCTAGATGCAATGTGTCATTTAAGTATTCTAAAATCTTTTTTACAACATTCAAATGTGATTCTTTAGGACAAGATTGAAATCTAGCATATAAGCATACACTATACATTATATCGGGCCTGGAGACAGTAAGGTATAAAAGTGAGCAAATCATACCTCTATAGAGTTTTTCATTTATGCTCTTCCCCTTCTCATCTTTGTCCAATTTTGTTGATGAGCTCAAATGAGTCTTAGCATTTTTGCATCATTCCATTCCAAATTTCTTGATTAACTCTTTAGTGTACTTGGATTGATTGATGAATATGCTCTCATTGCTTTGCTCGATTTGTAGACCAAGGAAGAACTTAAGTTTACCCATCATGCTCATTTCAAATTCCCTAGTCATACACTTAGTAAATTCTTGGCAAAGCAATTCATTAGTAGACCCAAATATGATATCATCAACATAAATTTGAACAATTAGAATGTCATGCTTATACTTTTTAATAAACAATGTTGTATCAACATGTCTTTTTGAAAAATTATTTTCTAAAAGAAAAGAACTTAGTCTTTCATACCAAGCTCTTGGAGCTTGTTTTAATCCATACAAGGCTTTTGAAAGTTTAAAAACATGAGTAGGCAAGTTATGGCTTTCAAAACCTGAAGGTTGTTCTACATATACTTCATTTTCTCTAAAACCATTTAAGAATGCACTTTTAACATCCATTTGAAAAATTTTAAAATTCATATGGCATACAAATGCTAAAAGTATTCTTATGGCTTCTAATCTAGCTACCGGAGCATAGGTTTCATCATAGTCTATACCTTCTTCTTGATTATAACCTTTGGCAACTAACCTAGCTTTATTCCTAGTTATTGAACCTTGTTCATAGAACTTATTTCTAAACACCCATTTACTACCAATGATGTGATGGTCTTTGGGTCTAGGAACTAAAGTCCATACCTTACTTATCTCAAATTGGTTGAGTTCCTCTTGCATAACAATCAAACAACTTTCATCATTAAGAGGCTCATTAATATTTTTAGGCTCAATTTGAGAGACAAAAGCAAGGTTAGAATCTAAGAGTTTGCGATGAGATCTAGTACTTACACTTTTAGTAGGATCACCAATGATTTGTTCCTTGGCATGATTCTTTATCATTTTTCATTCCTTTGGGAGCTCTTGGTTGTCTTACTCTTGAGCTTGAGATAGAGAGACATCTTATTGTTATTTCTCTTGATCATCATCATTTTTATTATGATCAAGATCAAGCTTCTCCATTTTACCTACAATATTATCAAGAACACTAACTTTCATAAGATCAAGTTTACTAGATTCATCAAACATGACATACATAGACTCTTCAACAACTAAAGACCTTTTATTAAAGACTTTATAATATTTTCTAGTTGTAGAGTATCCTAAGAAGATACCTTCATCGAATTTAAAGACAAAATTTCCAAGGTTGTCCCTGGTGTTTAATATAAAACACTTGCATCCAAATACTCTAAAGTAATATATCATAGGTTGTCTTCTATTCCATAGCTCAAAAGAAGTTTTGTTTAAAAGTGGTCTTTTGAAAACTCAATTTGAAATATAATACGCAATATTAGTGGATTTGGCCCAAAAGTAGGTTGGTAAACCATACTTATTTAGCATTGTTCGAGTCATTTAAATTAAAGTTCGATTTTTTCTTTCCACTACCCCATTTTGTTGAGATGTCATAGAAGTTGAAAAATCGTGTGAAATACCATATTCTAAATAAAAGTTTTCAAAATTTTCATTTTTAAATTCTTTGCCATGATCGTTTCTTATTTTAGAAATAAAATAGCCTTTTTCATTTTGAACTCTTTTAGCAAAATTTTTGAAAGATTCAAAAGCATCACTCTTTTGAGCTAAAAACATTACCCAACTGAATCTAGAGTAATCATCAACAATGACAAAAGCATAGTATTTACCTCTTAAACTAGCAACTCTAGTAGGTCCAAAAAGATCTAAATGCAAAAGTTGTAGAGTTTTAAAGGTACTTACTACATTTTTGGATTTGAGGGATGACTTTTGTTGTTTTTCTCTTTGAAAAGGTTCACATGTCTTATCTTTTTCAAAATTGACTTTTGGAAGTCCATTCACTAGCTCTCCTTTGCTAAGGCTTTGAATTAATTTCATGCTTGCATGACCAAATCTTCTATGTCATAACTAAGATTCATCACTAATAGACATAAGACACTTAGAGGAAAGGTTAGATATTTTGTGTAAGTCTATTAAATATCTTTTGGCCACTTAAAGAGGTTACAAGACATTCATTTGAGGTAAAGATAACTTGGTTTTCCTTATCACATAATTGAATTACACTTAACAAATTATGTTTCAAACCATCAACAAGCAAAACATCTTCAATAAAAGTAGTATTATTAATACCAATAGAGCCAATGTCAATTACCTTACCCTTAGCATTGTTCTTAAAGGTTACCTTACCACCATCAATTCTTTTGATGTGATTGAATAGTTCTTTGTTTCCAATCACATGCCTTGAGCATCCACTATCCAAAAACCAAACATTTTCTTTTATAGTGGACTTGAGGCATACCTATAAAACCATAACTCAAGTTTGGTTTTTAGGTACCCAAACGAACTTGGATCATTGGGGTTAGCACTTGAAGGTTACTAATGAGCCTTCCTTATCCGACAATGCTTGTTGATATGACCAAATTTCATGCAATAATTGCATTGTTTAGCTCTATATACGGTTGTCAGTTTTGACATGTTTTTAGGTCTTAACATCCTTCTAGAATGAGTTTGTGTGCAATGACATACACGTGCATGATGAATAAGTGTTTTTCTAGGTGTATTCCTTTTATACATAAAAACATGATTTACATTTTGAGGTTTCCCTCTTAAGCCAAGTGACCCTTGACTATTCTTCTTTTGAATAGAGGATTTTGTGTGTACTATGCTCTTAGCCCTTGGGACTATTACCTCAATTGTGGAGGTATGTGGTGCACTAGATTTAACAAATATAGTCTTGTGATATGAAGATGATGTTTCATTAAAGCCTAGACCATGTCTTATTAAAGGTGGTCTTTGAGAGACTATAAGAGTATTTAAACTCTCTTTCTTTTTATGAAACTATGAAATTGAGTTTCTAAGTTCCTCAACTTTATTTTTCAAAATATTGTTTTCTTTTATTAAAGATTTAGTTGAGAGTCAAGAGGAGTACTCATCTAAAGATTTTTGAAAAGTTTCATTAGAAGTCTTAAAATCAGAATTCTTTTTTTGTAAAACCTCCATTTTATTTTTCAAATCTAAAATATTATTTTTATAAATTTTAAGTCTACTTCTATATTTTATCTATCTAGGTTCAACACTTCTATTAAACTTTTCTCATCATCATTATCTTCATTATTACTATTATTATCACTACTATTATCATTAAAATAGTATGAGTAAAAAGGACCTACCTCATTCGTGAAGTGATCCCATGAAACATAGGTTGACCTCTTCTTCTTCATTATCATCTTTTTCGCTTGAAGATCTTTTGTCATCCCATGTGGCTTTGTGACCTTTCTCCCCATCATCTTTTTGAAATTTTTTATTGTGTTTCTTGAGCTTTAGACATTCTGGTTTGATATGTCTTTTATTCCCGCATTCATAACACCTTACCTCTTCTTTATTTCTTTGAAAGTCATTTGATGAGTGCTTGAAGGTTCTTTGTTTAAAGTTTCGAGGATTGCCAAGTCTCTTTTCAATCATTCTTTTTATTCTTCTTGAAAGCATGACAATGTCCTCATTCTCATCATCATTCATCTCATTATCATCTTCAATTACCTCTTGAGATTTTGAAGTAGAGATTTTGAGTGCTAGAGGCTTTCTCTTTTCTAGTTCGGTTTCAAGTTCTCTATCTATTTTTACTATCATTTCTTGCATTAGAAATTTTTCAATAAGCATATCGGTAGGCATGATGCTCATGTCTTCATTGGCCTCTTCTATACCCGCAAATCTTGAACCATAGTTTTGAGAGGAAGGCTTTTTAGAATTTTGTTGTTCATATCATCTAAACTTAAGTGTTTTCCAAGCTTTCTCATGCCATTGATGATGGCTAAAAAATGGTTCGTCATGTCGGTGATGGATTCACTGGATTTCATTTTGAAGGGTTCATATTCCAAAGTAAGAAGTTGAATCTTCTTGGATTTTACTTGTTTGGTTCCTTCATGATAATCCTCCAATATTTTCTACATGTTATATGCAGTAGGACAATGTTGGATTCTGCCACATTCTTTAATAGATAAAGAGCTTGCAAGGATTGTCATTGCCTTTTTATTTTTGAAATTAGCTCTTCGTTGAGGCTCCATCCAATCATCTCTTAAAAGAATTTCTTCTTCACTATTAGCTCCTTTCTTGGTTGGTGGTGTTCATTCTTTCCGAACAATATCCTAAACTTCAATTCCTTCGCTATCGAGATATGTTTCCATCCGGATTTTCCAATGAGCGTAGTTCGCTCCATCAAAGTAAGGCTTGAGATTTTGAAATCCTTCATTGGCCATTTCTTAATCTTTGCTAGCGCTTATTAGGCTTTGCTGCTAGACAAGCTCTTATACCAATTGTCACCCAAACAATGAACTAAGAAATGGGTTGAATTGGTTAGTAAATAAATATTTGCTTAATTAAATAAAATAGAGGAAGGAATGAGATATATCATACACAAGAGTTATAGAGGTTCAGGTATTAACAAATCCTACTCCTCTTCCCAATCTCAATTGGGTGTTTCACTAACACACTAAGTGTTACAATGGAGTTTTTCAAGCTCACTTCCAACTATGGTGTTTCTCTCAATGGATAACACCTAACCCAGAGATTCCCTTGTATTTTTTCAATGGATCACACAAAAAACAATTCCTTGTGTTTTATGGCTCACACAATAAACCCTTACAAGTGTTTCACTTTTAACCCAATATATCTAAGCTCACTTTTGAGTAAATGAAAAATACTCACCAACCTACATTGCTCAGAAGTTATAAGCAATTAGGTTTTCACAAAAAGTATAGTATTGTTAAAAAATAATTAATGCACAAGGCTACAACAAGATTAAAGATGAAAATAATTGTTGTTTTTCTTGTTCTTCTTTCTTATCCTTCTTATTGGAATTCATAAATGACTTGCATTTACACTCCTTCTATGAATTATAGCTGTTTGGTTGCATTTAATGTAAAAGTAGCCATTGAACCAACTCTTAATTTGTGCCTAACATGTTTCTCTGTCCTTATTCATGGGCGTGACTATACGTGTCACGAGCGTGAATGCTCTTTCAAGCTGTGGTCCAAGTCATGACTCTGGTTGTGAACTCTCTAGAAGAATTGGAAATATTTGGTCATGAGCATGACTTGTTTGATCATTCATAGCCATGAAATTTGAATGGTGGAAATTTACACTAAGCTATATATTCACGGGCGTAACATTAGTAGTCACGGGCATGACATTTTGCTATTCCTTAGATTTTTATCTTCAAATGTTGTCTTTCAATCTTGCTTCATGTTCTAATCAAAGTATATCACGTTTAATACACTTAGAACACAAACATTATTAAATACATTATTGTTATTTTATTTATTATCATCAAAATGATGGAAATACCCCTCAAGATTCAACAGATGGGTTCACGGGCGTGAATGTCATGAGATGCATTCTTGTTGTTGAAGCAGACCCTTTCACTAGCAGATTCATGATTGGGTTCATATTTGGGTTCACACCCGCAAAGGAGTGATCACGATCATGAACATATGTTCATTTATGGGTTGAATTATAGCTTGTTTCACGAGGGGGACTACCCGTGAAGTGGTGCTTCACGGGCGTGAATGGGGATTCTTGGGTGTTAAGTTATTTATGATGAAAAAATTATATGTTGGTTTTGAATCGAATTTGATTCATTGTGAGGCAATAGGCCTCAGATGCTTGCTTATATCCTGGTATGGAAATATATATTGTATATATGATTATGGGAATCATGAGATTTATATAAAATATGGTAATAGATAATATGAATATATGCATGATAACATTGTAAGCCCAATACTCTAACTAGGACTAGAGCTAGGATAAATGGCATGCCATTAAGGGAAGAGTTCAGTACTGAATGACCTATGTTGGTCATATATTGTGAAGACCTATAGGTTAACGAACCAAAGCACCTCAGTGGATTATATATTTGAAGGCCCAGAGGTTAGTAGACAGGGCACCTCGATGGATTATATATTTTACAACCCAGAGGTTAGTGGACAGATTGCCTCAGTGAGTTGAGTTACCCATATCCATTTTAGTATAGTTATTAGTAGGTGGACAAAGGTAAGATAATTAATAAAATTTTATGTGTGATAAACGTTTGAATAGTTCTGAATGATGGTTGATATGTCATGTCATGTTGTGAAATATATATATATATATATATATATATATATATATATATATATATATATATATATATATATATATATATAATTCTGATGGCATGTCATATAGTATAGGAGCTAGTGCATGTTCAGACTTCTAGGTAAGTCGTTCTAGTAGCTCAGTGAATATATCATGCATATTATCTATATGTTGTTGTATTCCTTCACATCATTGTGTACCACTAGGCATAAGTTGCTTAGCGTATAAACTTTCTATGCTCAGGTTTAGCGAGTAGGGGAGGGTCAACAGAGGAGGACGCCCAGTGATCAAAGTTGATGATATACAGTTGGGGTAGGTGATACACTATTATATATTATTTTTGGTTGTTTTGCTATGGCCTGGGTAGTTATAGCTTTATATGTTATATTTTCAGAGACATGCAATTTTATAACTACTCATTTTGTAAAATCTTTGGCTTATGTATGCCCGTATAATTTGTATTAAACTTTTATTTTATTGAGCTTGATTTCATGATTTAAGAATGTTTTTATTTTGTTAATTCATTAGGGCCATTGTGCATGAAAGTTTTAAAAATTATGACGTTTTAACTCATGTGTATAGTAGCATCATTTGGTATAATTGGGTTTAGTCTTAATTATATCAAATGGTGTTACATTTTGTTGCATCAGAGCCTAGGTTTAGGCAGCTCTGAACCTAGGTGGGATGGATGTATAACGTGTGTGAATGTTATCCTGTATGACTCTAATGTGGGCTATCCTCTATCAATGTGTAGGTTAAAAAGTAAGTATGGAGATCGAACTGTATGATGCAACTGAGAGTAACAATCCTCTGGATGTTGAGGCTCAAAATCAGTAGAGCCAGACCAGTGTGCAAGGACCGACTAATGTACCTCTTTTATAGTAGCCGATTGTTGGTCAGTCGGATCAGTCATATGTTCTGTTGATGTAAAATTTTGCTACTTTATTGCAGTGGTTAGTATAGGTTATGCTGTTGCCGCCACCTCTTCCACAACCATCACCTCCACCACCTCCTCAGTCACTGCTGAGACACAAAGTTTAGATTGATAGGCTGAGATAGTATAGGGCTACTGACTTACAAATGGTATTGAGGATGATCCGGTAGCTATCAAGTTTTTGGTTAGAAAGGACCGAGAGACATACGTATGATTGGTGGAATTCAGTTTTGCAAAAACTGTAAATTCTAAAGCCGATTATCTAGGACTTCTTCATAGCAGAGTTTAAGAAACAATATGTGCTGAAGGCATATGCAAATGAGAAGAAATGAGAATTTCTGAACTTGAGATAGAGAAACATGACCGTGACAGTTTATGAGAGAATTTACTCATTTGAGTAGGTATGCGACCGGTATCATTAGGGATAAGGTGGACAAGCTTCGCCGGTTTGAAAATGGTCTGAGAGATGAGATCGGGTTCCACATGATCTCACAACAGTATGAGGACTTCGCGAGGTTGGTATTTTCTTCCATTTCTATAGAAAAGAAAGTAAAGTTGAAGAGGGCAGATGAGTCTTCCAAAAAAGACTTTAAAGGGTTATGTATAGTGTTGCACAATCATCGGGCAAGAAGACTCACACCAGTTATGGATCCTTCTAATCTAGAAGACGCGGACAAGGTCAAGGTCAGATGAATACACCAGACAGGTACCATCTTTAGTAACAGTTTCCACTGCTACCAGTAGTCAGCCCCAGACACAGAAAGAAATAGTACCTCAGTATACAAGGTGTGAAAGGGTGCATAGAGGAGAGTGATAGGGATGCACCAGGTCTTGGTAAAGGTGTGGGTCCAAGATCTTTTTAAGAGAGACTGTCTGTTATAGATGGTGGAGGCTCCCACTCAGACTCAGGGGTCAGTGCCAACATAGGCCAGGGGCTAGGGACATATCAGTTCAGACAGAGGTCGATCTAGTCCAACCGTATTAGGGAAATTGTACAGGCCAAGACCTAGTAGAGCACCAACGATGATCTATGCTATGAGGGCCAGAGAGGATCCGAGTGCATCGAACGTGGTTATTGGTACATTTTTTTTTTCTTTTTGACTCAATTTTAATTTCTTTGATAGATTATGGTTCTACACATTCTTATATATGTACCAACATCACTAAGTGGTATAACATATTAGCAGAGAGATTAGATTATGAGAAAGATGTGACTAGCCCTTTGGGGTATAGCACCGTGGTAAACTAGATGTATAAGAATTGTTTGATTATGGTTTAAGGCAAAGAGTTCACTGTAGACTTGATTGAGTTGCCCTTTCATGAGTATGACATTATCCTTGGTATGGATTGGCTATCTCAACATGGTGCAGTGGTGGACTGCAAGATGAAGACGGTAGAATTAAAAACATCTAAAGAGGAGATAGTGGTTGTGCAAGGGGAGAAATCCTCCAGCAAATGAAGATCATCTCTATGATGAAAGCACATAATTTGATTCGTTATGAGGCAGTGGCTTCGAATGCATGCTTATAGCATAGTATAGAAATACATATTGTATATATGATTATGGGAATCATGAGGTATATCTAAAATATGGTAATGGATAATATGAATATACACATGATAATATTGTAAGCCCAATACTTTAATTAGGACTATAGCTAGGATAGATGGCATGCCATTGAGGGGAAAGTTCAGTACCGAATGACCTATGTTGGTCATATTTTATGAAAGTCTAGAGGTTAGCAGACTAGAGCGCCTCGGTGGGTTATATATTTGAAGGCCCAGAAATTAGCTAACCAGAATGCCTTGGTAGATTATATATTTAAAGGCTCAGATGTTAGCGGACAAAGTGATATATATATATATATATATATATATATATATATATATATATATATATATATATATATATATATATATATATTTGATGACATGTTATATAATATATGAGCTAGTGCATGTGCGGACTTCTAAGTAAGTCATCCTAGTAGCTTAGTGAGTATATCATGTGTATTATGTATATGTTGTTGTATGTCTTGCACATTGTTATGTACCATTAGACATGAGTTGCTTAGTGTATGGACTTTCTATGTGCATATTTAAAGCATTGGAGATGACCGACAGAGGAGGACGCCCAATGATCAGAGTTGAGGATATACAATCGAGTGAATGATACACTGTTGTATCTTATTTTTTGTTGTTTTGTTATGGGTTGGGTAGTTATGGCTTTACATGTATTTTCATAGACATATAATTTTATAATTACTCATTTTGTAAAATATTGGGTTTGTATATGCCCGTATGATTTGAATTAAACTTTTATTTTATTGAATTTGATGTCATTATTTAAGAATGCTTTTATTTTGTTAAGTCATCATGGCCATTGTGCATAAAATTTTTAAAAATTATAACGTTTTAACTCATATGCATAGTAGCAGCATTTCGTATAATTGGGTTTAGTCTTAATTATATAGAAGGATGTTACAAAATAAGACTTGCTAAACTGTTTTTTCAAGCTATTAATTCTAGAAATATTCCGAACAATAATCAGTATGTCATCCATAAAATCTTCATTAGAGAATTTTTGTACAAAAATACAGAGGTCTGAAATAGTTTTTTTGTAGTCTTGCTTCTTCATAACAGACTTAAAATTCATGTACCATTGTATCAGTGTCTGCTTTAAACCGTGTAGATTTTTCTTCAATTTGCATACAATCTTTTTTTTATTATGCTTGAAACCTTTTGGCACTCATATATATCTATTTACCATATAGAAAGATAGTTTTGACATTCATTTGTTCAACCTTTAGGTCAAAACTTATAGCTAACTCCAACCAATATGGATGGATATCATTTTTCACAACTGGTAAGAAAATTTCATCAAAATCAATTCCTTTCTTTTGGCTAAATCCATTAACAACCAATCTAGTTTTGAATCTTGGATGAGAACTATTATTTTCATATTTGATTTTGAATATCTATTTATTTTTTAAAGTTATCTTCCCTTTTAGCAACTACATCAATTCGAAAGTCTTGTTCTCATCCAATGATTTCATTTCATCTTATATGGCTTCAACCACTAGTACAAAAAAACCTTTAAGCGAAGATTATATGTGTCTGTTGTAAAAATACCAAATACATAAAATAGAGGCGGTGATATTTTTGTAAATATATGATAAAATGACAAAACATATGTGTCTGTTAATATAAACGACAGACATATAAAATTCAACTTGTATTTTAGGCGTCTATCTTAATAAAAAAAATAGACACATATGATGTACTTTTAGTGTCTATCTTAAAAAACAACAGACGCCTATTGTTTATTAATAAACAATAATTTTTTTGAATTAATTATTGAAAAATATTTTTATTGGTATATACGTCTGTTAATATTTTTATTGGTTAACCCATATCTATCTGTGTTCATCAGTCATAGTTTCTTCAAAGCTTTTAGTTCTCCCCCATCAGTGAATAGTATATACTCATTGGTTGGATAACTTATAGAAGGTTATCTTGTTCTATTACTTCTTCTCAAAGGAACTAGGGAGGGTACAAGTATTAGTTAATCATGAATATCATCGTCTTCTAATCTACAATGGAAGCATCATCTTCCACAAGCAAATTAACATGATCTTTATATCCATTCTATCTCGGCACCAATGTTGGCAGAATAAATTCTAAATTTACTGACTCACCATTGGAATTATGAACATTCTTCTTCATCCTGATAATATCTTCAATAGTCTCATTTTCAATGAACACTGCATCACAACTCCTGATAAATTTCTTTTTAACTAGATCATAAAATCTATAACTAAATTTATATTTGTCATAGCCAATAAAAATACATTGTTATATTTTGACATCAAGTTTGGACCTCTTATCTTTAGGAATATGCACCTAAGTCTTGTAACTAAATACCCACATATAATTATAGAAAACATATTTTCTTGACCATATTTTTTTCGGAATATCCAACTTTAGAAGGACATAAAGTGAAAAATTCAACATGTACTCAACTGTATGTAAAATTTCTCCTTAAAATATTTTATGCAACTTTACATGTGAGAGCAAATATCTAAGTCTATTCATCAAAATTATGTTCATCCTCTCAACTAGGTCATTCAAGTATACAAATTTTCAATTTGAAATTATTATAATATTAAGTGTCCTTCTCGCATGGGTATCTGGTTATTTTATGATATTATTGGTATTATTTCTAGTCATTAGTATATTTTTATAAGTTGTTAATCATCTTTATCAAAATAAAGAAACATGTGATCAATAGGTCATGATTGTCTCAAACTAGAACTATGTATATAATGAATAAAGCGGGGTTGTTGGAATTAAAATTAAAGAAAAGAACTTGGAAGTTAGAATTTGATTTTTTATCAAGGATGAGTAAGAGTAAAGAGTGTTGTTAATTATTAAAAAGTAGCTAGAAAAAGAATAAAGAAAAAAGAGGGTAGGGCATCTAGATCACCTCCCAACCCGACAAGAATCCTCATAAAAATTTGAGATGCACTTCCTTAAAGACAATGCCGCGGCATTCATCCTCAAGAAATGCCACAAATTTCAGTCCTCGGAAGTCGGAACACAATGTTTGTAAGTTTTGAGAATCTCATTACTCTATTATTTATTTCATTACCTCCATTTTCAGTCCAAAATATTCTTATCTTACTCTTACACCCAATCCCCATATGCTTTGTGAATTGAAATAAAAAAAAGGAACAACAATATTTATTTTTGCATATTATATATTTTTTAGGATTAATATATACACTAGAGTAAAAAAAAAAATTACAAAGAGAAGTTAATTTTTTTTATAAAAAAAAAATTAAAATATTTTATATGTATCTATTTTATTACTTGTAATTTTTAGCTAATGATAAAATTGATTAAGTTACATCTCATTTGTATTAATTAAAAGTATTTAAAATAAATTTAAATATTTATATGATTTTTCGATAAATCAAATTCTCTAAAGGTATATATGTGCAGTATATATGTTCTCATATGTTATAGATGCTCAAATTTTAATAGTAAAAAAAAATCTAATATAATAAGTTTATTGTATATTGACATGACACAAGAAATGTGTTAAATAATTTTCTACAATCAAATAGCAGAAGGCTAGTGAAATCAATTAGCATACAGTTTTATAGCAAATTTTATTTATTAAATCACAGCATAACGATGAAGTAACAAAAACTTAAAGGCGTTTGGTTCTATAAAAGGAAGAATAAAGGTTGATTCTTAGGAATCGGCATTGTATTTCCCAATCGGCATTCAAGAAAGAAAGAAAGCTGACTTAAAAAGAATAGCAAGTTGCTTCAACCTCAATCAATGGATACCCACAAAAAAGTTTAACGCGACAATCTCAAGCAACCACCAATATATCACCATCACCATCAACTTCACTACTGCCTAACAATAACATTATCTTATTATTAGCAGAGAAACACACAGAGAGAGAGGACAGAGAGAGATAGTAATGGAGGAATTTGTGATGCATAATCTTTTCAATGGGAGCAGAGAAGCACAGATTCAGGCTGCTACTCAATTCGGTAAGCTTAGTAGCAAGCAAAAGCACAAGTTGGCTGAGAGAGGCATTATTTCCCCTCTAATTATAATGCTGCAGTCTCAAAATTATGAAGCCGTTGAAACTGCTCTCTTTGCTTTGCTCAGTCTTGCCTTTGGCAGCGAACGGTAAGTCTATTTTTGGGGCATACAGTTTTATCCCTTTAGTGGGGAAGATTTTGACAGTTCATTAAAAATCTTAATAATTATGCAGGAACAAGATCCGGATAGTGAAATCAGGAATTGTGCCCGTGTTGTTAGAGCTTCTTCAATGCCAAAATGCCATGCTGATAGAGCTCGTAATGGCAGCTCTATTGATAGTCTCCTCTTGCGCAGCAAACAAGCTAGCAATCACTTCTTCCGGTGCTATTCCGCTTATTGTTGGAATCCTCAGCGCAGATTATACAGATGATACAACAAACAGCATTAGCATGCAAGGCAAGCTTGATGCCATAGCTATGCTACACAATCTCTCAACATGCCATCAGATTATTCCATTGATTGTATCTTCTGGAGCAGTTTTTACCTTGTTTCATATGATTCATGGATATGAAAAATCATCTCAGTTAGTTGAGAAAGCAATGTCACTGCTCGAAAATATGGTAACTTTATCAGAGAATGCACTGCTGCAAACTACCACTACAGGCGGGGCGATTAGGGCTTTGGTTGAGACAATAGAAGAGGGTTCTCCGCAAGGCAAAGAGCATGCAGTGGCAATTCTGCTCCTAGCATGCCAGAGTTGCAGAGACAAATTCAGAGGATTGATTTTGAAGGAAGGTGTAATGCCAGGACTGCTGCAGTTGAGTGTGGACGGAACGTGGAGGGCTAAAGATACAGCTCAAGAACTGTTGCTGCTCTTAAGGGATTGCTCGGGTTATCAGTCGAGAGGGGAACAATTTAAACATCAACTTATAGAGCAGATCATGCAAAAAATTGATGCTGAGAGAGAGACTGTTATGGGAACTACAACACTAAGGCTGGTGGAGGAGATGATTGCAAAGCTTAGCACATGATCGATTGTTCTTTTACTGTGGAAGTTTTGAAGTTGATTAATTTAAATTAGGATCTGTCTGTACATAGCATTAGCCATGGATGGGGTCCTTTTGCTAACTTGAACGGTATTCTTCACCCTGTGATTGGATCATGAATTCCTGAAATTTATAATGATAATTATGACAGTGCAATCAACCAGGCGTGTCCTCACCAATTATAATACATATCTTATCTGTAGCGCCGGTACGAACATGCTATGTGGCATAGTACCATTGTAATTTTCAACAGAGGGGAAAAAAATGGAAATGCCATTATTATCAGCAAATTACGAGTTGCATGTGAAAATGGAATCCTTGAAGTTGACAATGAGAGAGAATCAAGACTAAAATAAACTACATTGAAACAAAAGTTCCCTATTATCTAAAAACAAACAGGAAAACGAATCCTGCAGATATTGATAATATGTGCTCATTCTAGAGAACTGTCGGCAAACAATGGAACTGGAAAACAGATGCATCTACTTATGGCCCTATTTGTTTTAAATATCCCACTTATCATTTCACTTTAACACATGCACCCAGCCACGTCCACAAACTGGGAGTCAATGCAGAAGAGCCGATCATATCTGGATCTCAAAGTTCACACAGACCATGAAGAATGAAGATGAAAATGATCAAATGCCAATCTCATACACTTCAGTAGCATTTTGTATGTATGCATAAATGCCAATCTCATACACTCGGGAGCATTTTATAAGTGTGTGCATGTATGCATAAGAGCAGCAAGAGTTGCAACCCAGTACTGATTCCATAGGGCAGTTTCTCTACACAATTTTTCATCCTATAATAGTTCCCACAGCAGCTATCTTCGTTTAGCAAAGCATACATTATTAATTTGGTGAAATTCAATCATGTAGTTTATAAAGATCACAATAATCTGTCAAATAACACGAATGGTTGAAATCACATACCAAACACCATTCGAACAATTTCCTACATTACAGATGAACCAGATGTTGAAACATTCTAACAACAATATAATCTATGTTGAAACCAATAGGCCAAAAAAAAGGGCAGGGTCATTTTTCACCCTTAACCTGCTTAGATTTGGTGATACATAACCACCCTTATAACTAAAACATATATGTATAATTCTCCCAATTTGTAATTTGGAGGATTATTTTCAGTGTTACTCATCTCCCTACAAAAATCAAGAGTCTGTGCACCATAAGCACATAATAATGCATGGAATACATTGCATAATTTTCAGCCTGACCTTCTATACAAGCTATAGGCCACTGCAACAGTTGCAACAGCTCCTACTACAGCAACAGCTGCAAGTACGTTGCTTTGGTCCAATGAAGCTATCCAGTTCAACAGCTTGCTCGGTCCCTTCTTGTTTTCATTCAGTTTTACTCCTTCACTAACTCCTCCATCTCTGCAGCATGAAAAGTCATTGACACCTTGGCAACAGCCACCCACATTCTCTTTATTGATTTCAGTGTTGCTTTCTTCATGTTTCTTGCTTTCCTTAGCATCCATTCCATTTGGAAGCTTTTTCCCAGTCATTTCTTGAATAGATGCCCCCATTTGACCCCTGTAATTGATTATTGTAAATCCATGCTCCCCAAATGTAGTAAATGATGCTAAAGATGCAAATAATGAAATTAAATCAACAGTGGAAATAAGAAGCATATTGTTTCCAGCGAAACTGCATGCACACTGAAATGCAGTAACTAGTTTATATCATGGGAGCAATTAGCCCATCCTGGCAAGCATTGTGGAGTTTAGAAGAAAGCTACATGCTAGCAACCCTCTTATTTTAACCATATATCATCAAACAAAAGATTGGATAAAAACTACATAATAAGAACTTAATTAACATCTATTTTGAGATGATTCAACTTGATCAGAGGTTACATTTATGGAAAGGTGTAAGAGACAACACTGTAAAACACTGCTTAAATTAGTGAAGTACAAGGTCAAAAGAATGTAACTTCCAGAAACTTCACATCAAGAAAAAAATAGTGGATTTAGATTGAGAGGCAGAGGCTTGAGCACAAGCATGCTAAAAACCACTCAAATAAACAAATAAGTAAGAAGAAAGTCCAAAGAAAAACTTAATTTCGAAGAAGATCCACTATAACTGTGTTATGACCTGAACTTCCATAAATTCAAAATCGCACCCACACACTTAGCAGGCTAACCCATACAAGCCAAAAGGGTACACCAGGCCAATAAATAAGAAGGCTCTATGTTCCACCAATATGAATTCCCAATAATAGCAAGTACCTTCAATACTTATAAACTACCAACTCCTCATATAGTTGGTCAATGTGGGATCGTAACATATTCTCTCCATCGACAGCTGACATCCACAGTGGCTCGTTATCCAATGGCAACTTCTCCCACATTTTAGGTTCATCTCCTGGGTAGCCTTCCACAGAGTGGATTGGCTCTAATACCAATTGTTACGATCTGAATTCCTATAAGTCCAAAGTCGCACCTAAACACTTAGCAGGTTTGTCCATACAAGTTTAGAGGGTACACCAGATCTATAAGTAAGAAGACCCATAAGGAATTCTCATAAGTAAACCACCAACTCCCCATATAGTTGGTCGATGTGGGATCGTAATAGACTGTCCTATAACAAAAATAAACAATCAAGACCATTATAACAATTAGAGTAGAACAAATGTAGAGAAACAGCAGCATTAACAGCAAAAATTGATTTAACAAGAAAAGAAAATCCATCCAACATGATAAGCAAATCTAAAACCTAAGAAGTAATTCTCATGTGAATAGGACAAGTAATTGCTCAAAAAGAAAAACCTTCACAGCCTTTTTATCACAACTCCTTTAGCAATATGCTGATCCAAAATTTCAGGCACATCATCAGGAGTAACATAACCATACCTGTAAGAAAAGAACACAATCAGCATGCATAGTAATTTAAACCATTAAAAGGATAAATAAAGTTCTAAATCTTACCAATGGCCCATAATTTTTCCCTCCGAATCTGGACTGTAAAGAATCAAGTTGCCGGCATACTTATGACCCCCAATATGAGAACAGGAAGTAACAAATATCTGATCCTTGAGCCCTCGAGATTCAATATTGCCTTTGAGTGTTTCAATAAGAATTGGTCCACAAACACCACATCTCTTATCACGGCTACCATGAGCGCACACAAATATATGTGAACCAGTGAGCACCTCCTGCACCCCAGAACCCCATGGCTTGCCGTTCACAAGCACATCATCAACAAAACCATTGGCATTGGAATCATTCAGGCCCCTTTAATTGTAAAATGACACAAATCAAGAGATACACCTTTGAAAAAATAAAAGAAATCTCATCTCTTCTTTAATTTCAAAAGAATATTGAAGTTGCAAATTGGAATGGGAAATATATATAAAGAGAAGACCAAACACTTGGCCTTCAGCAATTTCATGTAACAGTCTCTCAATTTCAGCAACAAAAGAAAATCATATCACACCAGAACAAACTATCCTTGCTTGGGCATATTCTCAAAATTTAACACACATAATGGCAATAGATAAAGATGAAGTCGTCAAAATATAGTTAGTATAGGATAGCTTCAAAAACAACAAAGCAAGAATCAGCAGTAACAATCCCTAGTGATTCTTTGGCAAGCTATTATTTCTAGAGTATAGCACAAAAATCCCACATTAGTTAATTTAGCTTTCATTATTTCGACTAGCAACAAAATTATCAGCATCAACTAGTAAATGTGTAAAAAGAATGACACAAAAGATATCCATAATGCTCATGAACTCCTTTGAAGTCTAATTATTTCCGCCAAAATCGTTAGAATCTCGAACAGGTTACTTTTAAAGCAACATCATCTGGAACTCAAAACCTTAATGCTAATCATAATGTGTATTTGACCAAAAAGTCTACATTTCTAGTCTTCAAAAATATTGCCAAAAAGATAAAATATAACTCAATATCCTGATCTTAATTTCACCAATACGTAGAAGTTGTTCCGGATAAATAAATACACTCCAAGATCCAAAACCATATTTCTCGATGGATATGCAAGTAATCAAATTACAAAAATCTAAAATTCAAAGAAGAGAGAGCCCAAAATAGACCCCTAAGCTACAACAATGCTAATCATTCAGTGAAACCTCAATCTAAAAAGAAAAAAAAATCTAGAAGAAACGAGATAATAGACCCACAAGAAACCTCAATCTCAAAAATTTCTAGAAGAAATGAAATAATAGATCACCGAAAACTCACTTGTATTTTATCATATCAGGAAATATCAGCACGTCTCCGTTCTCAAGGTCAGTGCCGTCACGTCCCTCGCATATAGTTACATTCGTCTGAAGGAAAAACGAAATAAAATTAATGCAAAACGAAAGCAAAAAAAAAAAACTACAAACGAAGCCAACGAAAGAGTTAAAAACAAAAAACAAAAAAAGACCTAATCATAAGTACCTTAACAGTGAATTCGCCTTTATGAGCTTTCACAGCAGAGGAGAAAAGCTTGGGGAGGAGATCAGTCTCAGAATCCTCAACTCGTGGGAGCCAAGCCTCAGGATTCTTGAAGCAAAGGAACACGTGGCGGTCATGCTCACTGATTGTGCCGGCGAGGTTGCTCTTGTACATCTCCGGTCGACGGAAGCCGAACTTCGCGTCCTCCTCTGCCGAGATCGCAGTGGAAACATTCTCAGTGTCCGCCATTGAAAAGAGAGAAAAGCTTTTTTCAGGTCCTCTAGTGAATGCTAAATTTCGCGCCTGTCGCTGCTTCAGAGGATGAAATGAGAGAAATCTCTTTGAAGAAGGAAAATGAAGGAAACGGGGATTCAGAGGACATATGAAAGCAGGGGGAGGGTGCGCAATGCGCATCTGAAGTCTCTCTCTCTCTCTCTCTCTCTCTCTCTCTCTCTCTCTCTCTCTCTCATGTTGCTCTTTTGAACCGGTGCATGATGCTTGGGTCCTGGACAGGGATATCAAAAAAAGCGTAAGAGGAGCGTCAGAAACACGCGCCGTCCGTGTTGGCTAGGAAAGTATTTATTTGGTGTGACAGAGAGCGTTGAAAGTTTGTTACAATGGAGGACATGTGGCAGATGATTATTAGGTTTTCGTTGTGTGATAAAGAGGGATGCTCACATTAGATTAGAGCATCTTTAATAAGTTTTTTATTTAAGTTATAATATTCCAGACTCTTTATTTAAGTATATTTCATAAAAAAAAGTTTTAAATAGATTTTTTATTTTTAAAATTTAGAATAGAAAATAAATTTAAATTAGTCAAATTTTACTATTTATTTAAATTATAATTAATATACATAAATTTTTAATTATATTCTACTTTTTTATTAATGTGTTTTACTTTTTTGATAAATATTAATTTGTATAAGATATAGTAAATGAAGAATAAAAATTGAACTTGTAAAATTTTTTTTACATGCTCTAAAATGTTTTATATTCTATTAAAAATACTATTTAAAGTAAAGAATAATATTGCATTTGCTCTAAAAGAACTTTCTATAGATTTTTTATGTTTAAAATCTAGAGTATATTGTAAGTTTGACTCTCTAAAAGAGTTAAATTTCATTATTTATTCTAATTGTAATTAATGCATATTTACTTTTTATGTATATTCTATTGTTTATTGGTATGTTTTTATAATAAAATTCATTTTTTTATAAATATTAATTTTTATAAGATAAAGTAAAATGAATAATAAGAATATAAAAAGTTTATTAAACTTGTAAAAAAATTATTCTCTATATTAAAAGATATTTTAAAATATTCTTTATTATTCTAAAAATGTTTTTTCAAATAAAAAAATATTATTAGATATAATCTAATAAACTTTTTATTTGAGTTATACTTCTTATTTTAAAGAGCATTTTATAAAATGGATCTCTAATAAATTTTTTATTTTTAAAATTTAAAGTAAATAATGAATTTAACTCTCTACATTTATAAAAATAAAATTTATTTTTTATTCTAATTATAATTAATACACATTCAGTTTCTATGCATATTTTATCTTTTTATTAGTGTGTTTCTTTTATCTTTACTTATAATAAATTTATTTACTTTTTTTAATAAATATTAATTCTCATAAGATAAAATAAAATATAAAGATTATATTAGACTTATAAAAAAAATTTACTCTCAATATTTAAATATGCACTAAAATACTTTTTATTCTACTAAAAATTGTCTTTAAAATAAAAATAAAAACTATTGGATAAGCTCTTAGCTCATTACTAATGATGATTATTGTGGAGGAAATTGTGGAAATCTAGAAACTCTTAACTGCGAGAAAAAAGAGTTAAAGTTCAGTTTCAATCCCAGAATTAAATTCGTTAGCATTAAATCCATTTTTTATAAGGATAAAGGTATGAGACCCAACTTTTTTAGCCAAATTTTAGTCAAATAAAATGAAATGTCTCTTTGTCAATCATGAAATTTGGCTCAACAGCTAGTGAAAAAATCATGTTTTTCCTTCGTTTTGATTTCCCTCCAAAATCATCTAGTTAACTATTATACATATAAAATTATACCGACAGTACTTTAAATATATGACGCGTAATGATTCAGTATCTGAACTGTAATTTGTAATACAAAATCTTTTTTTTTTATTTTGTAATACAAAACTCTCTCATTTAGTCTTTATTAATCCATCTAATGGAATATTGACAAGGACTTTCAATGTCAACAAAAAAAATCACATTAAAAATTTCACGTAGGACACTCATTTTATTCTAATTTTCCTCATTTTTCTTGCAACTAAATACAATCAAAATCGAAATCTCCACTGGCAATCAACGAAAATTGATACTAGATATGTCAAGTGTCATGGCCATTCATGCTCTAAATTCGTTCATATTTTCATCATCAAAAATTTATTCTATCTAGTATAACCCATGCTCATTGCCTACAATATTTTCACTCAAATTTCCCCTCTCTCTATATTTCCCAGTGAATTGGCCATTAGTCATTTTCTCATACACTGAGACCCCCAATAATTCTCTAAATCAATCCTCCAAATAATTCTCTAATCAACCTTTTCTTTTTCTTTTTTTTTTTTTATCTTTTAAGTTATATTGTTGTTTTTTTGTTTGATATAGTTTCAATTGAAATTAAAGGCGATGGTAATGGTAATGGTACTGTATAGCTAGTATAACAGTTGTAATTAAGGTCTAGTAAATAAGAAGAATTAAGGAAAGTTAAGTATGTATTTAAGAGTGATAGTATATGGAGAGAGTTGAAAAGAAACAAGAAAATAAAATGTCGCATTGTTCATACCCGTGGCAATGCTTTCATGATCGTAAACCATCACGAGATGGAATTTTTGATTTAAGCTGATTCACGGCCGTGACAGTGATTGTAACGCCCGTAAACATCATCAGATATAAAATCCCAATAGTAGTTCTTTCTTTCACTCATGAACTAAATCGAAAAGTAAACCTTAAAACTCGAATGTTCTTCATACCAGAGACTCATTCTTATGTTCTTTTTGATTCTTAGACTTTAAAAGCTAAATCAACATCAAATGTAACACCCTCTTATATAGTTAGGAATAATCTCAACTATATAGAAGAATGTCATCTGCCTAGTAACTTAAAATTCATTTGAATTAAAGTTTCTTCCATTTTAGTTATTATATTTTCATATGTTAATTAAATTTTTTTTCATGATAGCAATATGTCATTCAATTAATAAATCTATTTTATATGTGGAATTAACAAAATATGACCACATTTTCAAACATATGTTTGGGCTTTTATTATCCTGATATTTACAAAATACATATAATTCAAATAAAATTACATGTTCCTAACATAAAAAAAGACATGTAAAACTTTTGAAAACCATAATTATACTCATCACCCATGACATGTGGACAAGAACAAAATGCATGTAAAGTACCAACCCTCTGACGTAGATTTACTTGATTTGACTCTGTATGGAAAAACACCCACACGCTAAGCAACCTAATGCTTAGTGGTATATATATGCATAAATATTCATACATACATTTATGATATATCATAAAAATTCTATATTCATATTATCCAATTTTGCATATAAATAATCTTAAATAATAATCCATATATCACAATAGCAATATAAAAAAAATCAATTTATTATATATCAATATGGAATATTGCATACCTGGTTTACTGGTTCAACACATATACATGTCATAATTTACAAAAGTAAATTTATATTCACACCTCATTTATGAATTTTATTTTCTTGTTTCATTTACCTGATAACTGATTTTTTTTCCATATTTCTTTTTTTAAAATATTTTATATTTTATAGCCCAAAAACTCTAAATCCGGACTATTTGGATGTGAGTTGTGAAACAGGAGCGTTCTCACCTGAGCTTAAGACACCATGCTCATTATCTGTATCTGTCTGTATAAGTGTTCAACCGAGCTTCTCAAGTCAAGAGTGCTCTCACCCGAGCTTAAGTCATCTTGACTTAGTAAAATAAATAATTGCATGCATTTAGGATTAAGGGCGCTCTTACTCGACTTTAAGTCACCTTGTCCATATAATAAAATTTTTCATATCATCATAATTTCTACGGTACCGTAAACCCCTCAATGACATGTCATCTATCATATTTCTAGTCATAAATTAGAGAATTGGGCTTAATTGATGTTATCATCATATTGTTTACATAAATCATCAAAATTCACATATTCATAATAATTTTCAGTTTACATGCCCTATACATATAAAAATTTCTCAATCTTATTTGAAACTTCAAACTACAACACATCATATTAATTTAGTCAATACACAATAAGAATTTTAAATATAACTATTATCATATTATTCAAAACTAATATATATATATATATATATATATGTCACCCAATATTTAAAATACCAAATTACTAAATTTTTATTTCTGGACAGATTTTTGCCCTGATTTTGGATTGTATCTTTCACCTATTTTTGATTCAAATTTAACCTTATGGTATTCTCTGAATTTTTATATTAATGTCTTATCTTTCATATACAAAAAGAATCATATAAATCTGAATTTTCTAGTCAAAGTTATGTCCAAATAACCGTATAGTGCTCAGTAAAAATATGTCCAGTATTTTTCAGAATATTCTTAGGTCCGAGATTTTGTATCAAATTTTAGGTCCAATATAAATCATAACTAGATTTTATACTCTTCATAAAATTTTTGTATCTATGTGTCTAATTTCATTTCCAACTAGTTTCATCCCGATCTAAGTTCCAGAATAAAAAATATAATCAAAATACCATAAAATGTTCAGAAAATAACTATCCAGAATTTTCTGGGAAATTCCAAATCCGAGAATTTGTAGAATTTTTTAGACCAATTTAGAATCAGATATAGCATTTACACTTTTTATTAAAGTTTTATATCTATGTGTCTATTTTTATTTCCAACTGATTTCATCTCGATCCAAGTTTCAAAACAAAAAAATATGGTCAAATACATCAAGACTGTTCGAGACGAATTTTAGCAAAATCAACAAATACAAGTTATTTGTTCATTTTTTCCTTCAACATCAAACATCATTGAAATGCAAATAAAATGCACAAAGGAATAAATATGCTCATATGTACAAACTTTGACACAATGAAGTCTTAACCTCTTCAAACCTTAAGCTATTATAGTTATTTTATATTTTTTTTGGAAGAGGAAAAGGAAGGAGGGGAAGAAAAAGACGGGTGAAAGAAGATAGAATTTATGTATGGAAGAGTAGGAGGAAGGCTAGGGTTCTGAAATTTGTAAGAAGAAGAAAATAATATTTTTATACTCATAGTAAATACCTTATTAGGTTCTCCCTTATTTTTGCCAAATATTCATTTAAATCATTGGTTTTTATCTTATTATTATTAACTTACCCAACATTTCTATCTATTTTATTTAACACACATAACTTAATAAAAATTCACTTATAAATATTTTTATTATATCTAATTTCCAAATTTAGTCTCAAATAATTTTAATTACAATCATTAAATATGTTAATTATCTAAGCCTAAATTGACGGGTGTTACATTTCTCTCCCCCTTAAGAAATTTCGTCCTCAAAATTTACCTAATTGTTTATGTTGAAAACAACTAGGGATATTGTGCCTTCATCCCTTCCTCATTTTCTCATGTTGCTTCTTCAGTTGAATGATTCCTCTATAACACATTGACTAATGATACTCATTTATTCCTTAACTCCTTGACTTCACGAGCCAAGATCTTCATTGGTTCTTCCTCGTATGTTAAATCTGGCCTTACTTCGATGCTCTTAATTGGAATAATATGAGAAGGATCTGATCGGCACCTCTTCAGCATGGAAACATGAAAGACGTTGTGGATCTTGCTCAACTTTGGAGGTAAAGCAAGTCTATAGGCAACTAGTCCAATTTTGTCTAAGATCTCATAAGCTCCAATAAACCTAGGGTTTAACTTGTCCTTCTTTCCAAATATGGGGACTTTTTTCCAAGGGGAAACCTTGAGAAACACCTTGTCTCCCATTTCATATCCTATGTCTCTCATTTTGAGATCTACATATGATTTTTGCCTATCTGAAGCCATGTTTAACCTTTCTTGTATAATCTTCACCTTTTCTTCTGTTTCTTGCACTAACTCTGGTCCCACTAGCTTCTTCTCACTGAGTTCTTTCCAACATAATGGTGTTCGACACCTTCTACCATAAAGTGCCTTATAAAGAGCCATTTCAATGCTTGACTGATAGCTATTGTTGTAAGCAAACTCCATCAATGGTAAGTATTTGTCCCAACTTCTCTCGAACTCTATTACACAACTCTTCATCATGTCTTTCCAAAATCTAAATCACCCTTTCTGATTGTCCATCAGTATGAGGATGAAAAGCTCTGCTGAAACTAAGCTTAGTACTCAAAGCTCTTTGCAGACTACCCCAAAATTGAGAAGTGAACCTGGGGTCCCTATCTGAAACAATGGAGACTGGCACTCCATGAAGTTGTACTATTTCATTTACATATAACTCCGCTAACCTGCTTAATGGGTAGTCCCTTCTGATGGGTAAGAAATGAGCTGACTTCGTTAATCTATCCACAATCACCCACACAGTGTCATATTTTTTTGGTGTCAAAGGTAACCCAATCACAAAATCTATGGTTATTCGTTCCCATTTCCATTCTGGAATCATGATTGACTGTAATAACCCTGAAGGTGTCTAATGTTCTGCCTTGACTTGCTGACATGTCAAGCACCTGGTGGTGAATTCTGTGGTGTCATTTTTCATACCTGACCACCAATACTTATTCTTCAAGTCATGATACATCTTATTACTTCCTGGGTGCATGACATATTTTGTCTCATGTGTTTCCTTTAAGATCCTCTGTCTCAAATCTTCCACATTAGGTACGCATAATCGACCTTGGTAGTATAAACTGTTATCTGAACTAATTGTATAATCAGGTCTCTCCCCCTTAGAGACTGACTCGGCTATCTCAAGTAACTTGTTATCTTGTTTCTGTGCATCTTTGATTTTTTGGTTGAGAGTCAGACAAATGTGTAATTCTGCCAAAGTCTTTCGACTTAATGCATCGGCCACAACATTGGCCTTACCTGGATGGTAGTCGATCACACAATTGTAATCCTTGATCAACTCTAGCCATCTTCTTTGTCTTATGTTCAATTCCTTCTGGGTAGGAAGATACTTTAAACTTTTGTGGTCGGTGTAAATAAAATATTTTTCCCCGTACAAGTAATGGCGTCATATCTTTAAAGCAAAGACAATGGCAACCAGTTCAAGGTCATATGTGGGGTAATTTTTCTCATGTGTCTTCAACTGTCTAGAAGTGTAAGCTACTACCTTGCCCTCTTGCATCAGTACACACCCCAGTCCATTATGAGAAGCATCACTATAAATGACATATTCCTTATCAGGGACTAGTTGTGTCAAAATGGGAGCCTTAGTCAATATCTTCTTAAGTCTCTCAAAGCTATTCTGACATTTCTCTGTCCATTTGAATTTCACATTTTTTCTCAGTAATCTGGTCAAATGAGAAGCAATCATTGAAAAGCCCTTAACAAACCTCCTGTAATAACCGGCCAAACCTAGGAAACTCATGATTTCTGTCACATTAAGGGGAGGCTTCCAACTCATAACTGCCTCTACTTTGCTGGGATCAACTTTGATGCCATCTGCTGACACAATGTGTCCAAAGAAAGCCACATCATCGAGCCAAAACTCACATTTTGAAAGCTTGGCATAAAGTTTATATTCTTTGAGGGTCTGTAAAACTATCTTCAAATGTTGACCATGTTCTTCCTTATTCTTGGAATACACTAAAATATCATAAATAAAAACCACCACAAACAGATCTAAATATAATCTAAAGATTCGGTTCATCAAGTCTATAAAGGCTGCCGGAGCATTTGTCAAACCAAAAGGCATCACTAAAAACTCATAATGCCTATGTTTGGTTCTAAATGTTGTCCTAGCTATGTCCTCTGTCTTAATTTTTAATTAGTGGTACCCTGATCTCAAATCAAACTTAGAGAAAACTTCTGCACCCTTCAGCCGATCAAAAAGATCATCAATTCGTGGTAACAGATATCTGTTCTTAATAGTCACCTTGTTCAATTGTCTATAATCTATGCACAACCTCATAGACCCATCTTTTTTCTTTACAAACAATACCGATGCACCCCATGGAGACACATTTGGTCTGATAAAACCTTTATATAACAACTCTTACAGTTGTGCCTTTAATTCTTTCAACTTTGTTGGTGCCATTCTATACGGTGCAGCTGATATTGGTGTTGTACTTGGAGTGAGCTCTATGGAGAATTCAATCTCTCTATCGGGAGGTAGCCCTGACAGTTCATCTAGGAACACTTCTAGAAATTCATTCACTATAGGGATATCCTTAAGATCCGGACCTCCCTTCCTAGTATCAATCACGTGAGCCAAGTAGGCCTCACATCCCTTTCTGATCATTCTTTGAGCCTTCATCATAGATATCACTTGAGCAGGTGGTGGAAACCTTTCGCCTTCCACTACTATTTCTTCCAGTTCTGGAGTTTTTCTACTTGTCAATGTGGCTTAAGCTTTGGGAGCGTTATTGACTTAAGGCACCTCGACTACACCACATTATTATAAACAACGACAAAGGTTGCTTAAGCTCAAAATGCGCTCTCATTCATAATCCATATCTGAATAGTTCGTATTGAAAATTTTGGCAATCATATATAAGTGATTTAAGAACATAATGAAATAACAAAAAAAGGTTCAAAAATATAATATACAAGAATACACAGTTAATATGTTATATGCGATTAAAAAAATATATGTTTTATTTATTATTGTTCAATGCTTAAAGGGTTAATTCATCCCATAAGATAAAGTATCTATATGATAATATGAATTCACTGCCATGTCATGATGTTTTGTATGTTGCCATGAAATTGTTTAATGTATGATTGCATGTAAATTTTTATGTCCATATGTACCATTAAGCTTTAAGTAGCTTAGCGTGCATGTGTTTTTCTATATAGGTCAGAGCTCTATAGATAGAGTTGAAGTTGAACAAGAGAAGTCAACCCAATATCAGAGACAACAGTGCAAACCCGACACGAGTTGGTAATATCATGTCATATTTTATATTTTGTATATGGCATAGGGATTTGGGTTATTTACCTACATACATATCTTATCTTTTGAGATATATTTGTAACTTTTGTAAAGGCACGTATTTTTGTAAACATCATGCCTTCTGAGCCCTAAACATGTTATTTCTTTCATATATATATATGATGATGTTTTCTCTTGGATCAAAGGATTTCTTTATGGATAATTTTTATATATAAGAGATGTTGTAATATGGTTTCATTTGCAAAGGAAATGTTTATGAAAAAAGGTTTTCCAAAGATAAGAAAACTTTTAGAATTTCACAGGCTTTTCACACACCAGTTTCCATAGCACCCGTTAGTTTAGTTAGGTTAATCTTGGTTAGGCAAAAGGGCGCTACATTTAGTTAGTATCCGAGCTTAGGTTTAAGCATTTCTGAATCAAATTGGGTTAAGGGCTATCGTGCATGCATATTACATCTCATATGTCTTTGATGTGGGCTTTCTCTATCGACTTATAGGAGTATAAAGTATGGATGGAGTTAGAAGCAAATGATGTTGTCAAGAGCAACAGTTCTTATGATCTGAGGGTTGCTAATTAGCCTAGTGCTTCGAGTATACGAGGTTCATGTGCTGCCACAATTCCTCAATAGCCACCTATTGGACAAACAAATCTAGGTGTTATACTAATCATGCAACAGATAGACGGTATTTTGCAACTATTGGCATAAACCATACAACAGGTCATACCATAGGCACCGCTATAACTAGTTCCACAGCTACCACTAGAGGCACCAAAGATGAAGATAACTAGGCTTTGAAAGTATGAGGCCGTTGATTTTTATGGTAGAGGTGAGGATGATCCCTCTGTCACTGAGTTTTGGCTAAATAAAACCAAGAGAGTCTTCAAAGAGTTAGAGTGTATCGAAGAGCACAAGGCCAAGTATGCAGTATTGTTGCTTCAAAAACATGCATATGAGTGGTGGAAAATAGTTCTGAATAAGCCTCAAATCCCATAGCCTATGACTTGGGAGTACTTTGTTACAGAGTTCAAGAAAGAATATGTACCTTAAGTCTACATAGATGAGAAGAGAAGGGAATTCATGAGTCTACAATAAAAGAGCATGATATTTACTGAATATGCAAAATAGTCCACATGGTTAAGTCAATGTGCCACCGATCTTTTGGTGGATGAAAGTGATAAGTGCCACCATTTTGAGGATGGATTGAATGCGGACATTGGATATCATGTCATTTCTCTACAGCTTGAGGAATTTTCAATGTTTGTATCTGCTGCTATTAGTATAGAGAAGAGGATAAAGAAAAAAAATAGAGGAGAATGCCAAAATATCTATAGCTAGTATGGCATAGACCATCGATAAGAAAGGCTGATTCTTTTTATGACAATCCTAGGGTAGGTGACCAGGCCCTCTAACACTATATCAGCCATCGCTAGCACTCATACAGCTAGGAATTTTGCTACCTTATATGGGACATGTTAGAGGAATCACATATGAGAGTGTCAGAAGAATATAGGGGCTTACTTCAGGTGCGAAGCCCTAGATCACATTAGGAGGGATTGCTTTTTGTTGGAAAATATTACACCTACATAAACAATAGTATTAGCACTGATTCAGAACAGGAACCAGTCATGCGAAGGTCGTGCAAGACCTAGACAAGCTGTTTCAAAGACAATGAATAGGCCGAAACCCAGTAGAGCTCTGGCTAAGGCATATGCAATGAAGGCATGTGAGGACCAGAGAGCCATAAATGTCATAATGGATATATTATTTTTACACGACTTTAATTTATGTGTTTTGATAGACCCAGACACTACACATTCTTATGTATGCATAAGTATGCCTAGTTAGCATAGTATGACAATAGAGAAGCTAGAGCTTAAGATTGAGGTCACAAACCCTTTAGGCCACAACGTAGTTGTAAACTGGGTATACAGAAGTTTCCCTTTGGTTGTGCATGGGAAAGAGTTTCCCACAAATCTTATAGAGTTGTCATTTCATAAGTACGATGTCATATTAGGTATGGATTGACTCTTATAACATGAGGCAACTATGGACTATCGGTCTAAGATAGTTGTTCTTAATACTCTAAAATAAGATGAAGTGGTAGTAGTAGGTAAGAGGTTTCCACAGCCTCCACAAATGGTCTCTATGATGAAGGAACAAAAGATGATTCAAAAAGGATGTGAGGCTTATTTTTCTCACGTGGTTGATAACAAAAGAAGAGTTCCAACTCTTTAGGATATCCCTACAATGAGGGCTAGATGTCTTTTCAAATGATCTATTAGGATTACCATCAAACATGGATGTCGAGTTCTCCATAGAGCTCACATCAGGTACAACATTGATATCCATAACACCTTATAAAATGGCATCTTTAAATATGAAAGAGTTGAAAGCTCAGTTGCAAGAGTTGCTAGACAAGATTTTTATCAGATCGATAGTATCTCTTTAGGGTGCACCAATTTTGTTTGTGAAGAAGAAAGATAGGCCTACGAGGTTGTGCATAAACTATAGGTAGCTGAACAAGGTGACTATTAATAACCAATATTTGTTACCATGGATTGATGATCTCTTTGATTAGTTAAAGGGTATAAGAGTGTTCTCCAAGATCGATTTGAGGTAAGGTTATCACTAGTTGAAGATAAAGGACGAAGATATAGCCAAAACAACTTTTAAAACCTGATATGGTCACTATAAGTTTTAGGTTGTCATTCAGTTTGACCAATGCTCTAGCAACTTTTATAGACTTGATGAATAGGATATTTAGGCCATACTTGGACTAGTTCATAGTAGTTTTCATTGATGACATCTTGGTGTATTCTCGGAATCAAATAAAGCATAATCAACATTTGAAAACAGTGTTGTAAATCTTTAAGGATCATAAGTTGTATGCCAAGCTTTCCAAATATGAGTTTCAGCTTGATGAAATAGCTTTCCTTAGACATATCATGTCAGCAGGTGACATTAGAGTTGATTCCAACAAGGTTAAGGCAATCTTGAATTGGAAGCCTCATCGGAATGTGACTAAAATTAGGAGTTTTCTTAGTTTGATAGGTTACTACAGAAGGTTTGTGAAAGGTTTTTCATTGATTGTTTCTCCTTTGACTAGGCTTTTGAGAAAAGATGTGAAGTTTTAGTAGAATGACAAGTGCCAAGCTAGTTTTAACAAGCTCAAATGTATGTTGACAGAAGCTCCAGTTCTTAGATAGCCAATTCCCGATAAGGAGTATGTCATTAACAGTGATGCTTCTCACAACAGTTTAGGGTATGTCTTAATGCAAGAAGGAAAAGTGGTTGTTTATGCCTCTACGCAATTGAAACCGCATGAAAAGAATTACCCCACACATGATCTTGAGTTAACAACCATTATGTTTACTTTAAAGATATGTTGTCACTACTTATATAGGGAAAATGTTTTATCTACATTGACCACAAAAGTTTAAAGTATCTTTCGACATAGAAGGAACTCAACTTAAGGCAGAGATGATGGTTAGAATTGATCTAAGGACTATAATTATGTCATTGAATATCATCCAAAAAAGGTTAATGTTGTGATCGATGCCTTGAGCAGAAAGCCTATATTAAAGTTACATGTTCAACCTACTCTCAACAAGGAAATTAGAGATGCACAGATGTAAGATAACAAGTTAATTTAGATCGCTAAGTTGGTCTCAAAGGGTGACAGACTTGAGTACACAATTGAATCAGATGGCAGTTTATTCTACCAATGTCATTTATGTGTGCCTAATGTTACGGAATTGAGGTAAAGGATTTTAAAGGAAGTGCATGATACTAGATTTGCGATGCATCCAGGAAGTAACAAGATGTACCATAATCTAAAAGGAAGGTTTTGGTGGGTAGGTATGAAAAAGAAATCACATAGTTTACAACAAAATGTTTGACATATTAGTAAGTCAAAATAGAATATCAGGTATCTTCAAGTTTGATGAAACTGATTACGATACCGAAATAGAAATGTGAATGAATCACGATGGATTTTATGGCTGGGTTACCTTTAATGCCGAGAAAGTTCGACAACGTTTGGGTTATGGTAGATAGGTTAACAAAGTTAGCACACTTCTAGCCTATCAAGAGAGATTATTCCTGGAACAAGCTAGCAGAGCTATATGTGAATGAGATAGTACAGTTACATGGAGTTCCAGTCTTTATCACATCGAATAGAGATCCAAGATTCACATCTCAATTTTGAGAAAGTTTACAACAAGTTTTAGGTACCAAACTCAGGTTCAACATTACTTTTCACCCATAGATGGATGATCAGTTGGAAGGGGTGACACAAATTCTAAAAGACATAATGAGAAGTTGTGTGATCGACATTGAAGGTAGTTAGGAGAAATATATACCATTAATGAAGTTTGCCTACAATAAGAACTATCAGTCTAGCATCCAAATGGCTTATTATAAGGTACTATACGGTAGGAATTGCTGAACACCATTATGTTGGATAGAGCTTAGTGAGCAAAAGTTAGTAGGGTCAAAGTTGGTGTAAGAGACAGAGAAAAAAGTGAAAATTATACAAGAAAGGTTAAAGGCAACTTCAGATAGACAAAAATTATATGAAGTTCTCAAGACAGGAGATATAGAATATGAAGTGAGAGACAAAGTGTTTCTTAAAGTTTCTCTTTGTAAGAAGGTCATAAGATTTGAAAATAAAAGCAAGTTGAGCCCTAGATTCATTGGACCATATGAGATCTTAGAATAGATTAGGTTAGTCACCTACAAATTTTGTTTTACCATTAAGGGAAGTTAAGTGTGTGTTTAAGAGTGAACATATATGGAGAGAGTTAAAAAAGCTATAAGAAAATGAAATGTCATAGTTTTCATGTCTGTGACAATGCTTTCATGACTGTGAACCATCACAAGATGGAATTCTAGATTTAAACTAATTCACGACCGTGATAATAGTTGTAACACCCGTGAACATCGTTAGATATAAAATTTCAATAGTTATTTTTTCTTTTTCTCACGAACTAAACCGAAAAGTAAACCTTAGAACTCGAATGTTTTTCCTACCAGAGACCCAGTCTTGTGTTTTCTTTGATTCCTAAACCTTAAACATCAACATCAAAAATCAAAGTTATCAAAGTTCTTAAGAGAGAAAGGTAATAGAAAGGTTGTATTTTTAAGAAGGCCAACCCAAATAATAAGAGAGAAGGAGAAATCGTTCTTCCCAGCCATATTTCCTTTGATATTGGTAGTGAATCACATTTCTCCTCATTCTTTATAAGTTTTCATAACTTTTTTCTTTGTAGAACCCATTTGTGGTAGAGACCCATTTCCATATGGGTTAGGGTTTCGATTGAGCATGAGTTTTTATGTTTATAGAACCCTTTCTAAGCTTGATTAAGGTTATAATATGCTTTTGTAAGAGGTTTTATGAGATTGAAGTTATATAAGAGGCTTAAGGTTAGGGTTTGAGCTTTATAGCTTTTAAAGGCTAAGTTTTTTATTTATAGAAGTTGATGGATACATGATATATGTGATAAAAGTTGAAAGATGAAGTGGTGAAATCCACCAAATGAATAAGCAAGTTTGAGATAAGCTTGGTTTTTGAGGCTCCATTAGAGATATGTACATATATGCATTTAAATTCCAATTGTGGCATGTTGTATGTGTTAAATTTTTTGAATGCCTTAAATGCTAGTTGATTGTTGATATGAAAGTAAGTGATGCAATGAATTCCATGAGAATATGAGACATGAATGCAAATGCTTAAGAGGAACCTTGTTATAAGTATAACATATATGATTTAAATGGAATGCCAAGTTAGGATGATGGAAAGGTAAAAGGAAACATTATTGAGGTTATAAAAGAGTGTTGAACCTTGAGGGGTATTCCCATCATTTAGATGATCACAAATAATTGAGCAATAAGGAATTTAACCATATGTTGTGTTTTATGTGGTGTAGACAGGTTATATATTCTTAAGACGTTGGAGCAAGTTGATTCAAATCAATTGAAGTTCAAAAGATTGAAAATCAACAAAGATTCATGCTCGTGAAAAAGTTCATCATGCTAGTAAATGATGTAACGCCCGTGATCAATAATAACCACCATCGTGAAACTTCAGTTTCATGCCCATGCATTTTATAGCCACACCCATGAAATACTTAGTGTTAATTCTCTCAAGTTCAAATGTTCATGACTGTGAGGCATTAGGCAAACTGTGAAGTAAGACTTAGTCACGTTCATGAAAAAGATCATGCATTCTTAGATAGAAGCGTTCACGACTAGTTTCACCACTTCAGTTATGGCTTTATCAAGAATAGTCACGCCAGTGAACCTGCATATTTAATGTTGACAAGTGCAATTGGGAAAATAGTTGAATAACTAGTTTTGCATTAATCACACTCTAAATGGATTTATTTCTCAGAGAAAGTATAAATACGACTCATTTATGAACATTCTAGGGTTAGAAAACAAGAAATCAAGCATTCAATATTTGTGAAGCCATTTATGCAATTATTCAATCTGATTTTTAAAATTTATATTGTAAAAACCATTTTTGCTCAATTTGTTGAGCTCTTTTTGTTAGTGAGTGTTGAGATTTTATTGTTTTGGTATCAAAGCTAAGTCTAGCATTCAAGCCTAACAAGTGCTAGCAAAGATTGAATTATGGCCAACAAAAGATTTCACAATCTCAAGCCTGTCTTTGATGGAACAAACTATGCGAATTGAAAATTCAAGATGGAAACTTATCTTAATAGTGAGGGAGTAGAAATTTGGGACACCGTTCGAAAAGAATGGAAGCCTCCAACAAGAGGGAATATCAAAAGAGAAGATGAAATCATTTTGAAAGATGATTTCACAGAGCCTTAAAAAGAGAGCTAATGGAAAATATAAGAAAGCCATGATCATTCTAATAAGCTTTTTATCACTTAAAAAGTGTGGTATAATCCAACATTGTCCAACTGATTACTCTATTTGAAAAACTTTAGAAAACTATCACGAAGGCACTAAGCAAGTGAAGTCCAATAAAGCTCAACTTCTTGTCACCGAATATGAACTCCACATGATAAAACCTAATGAGACCATAATCAAAATGACCAATCAACTTTTTGTTATCGTTAATAGCATGAGGAAGCTTAGAAAGAATTATAATTTGGAAGATGCAAATAACAAGATTCTAATGAGTCTTCTGATGAAAGATTATGGCTCAAGAGTTGTAGGTATTAAATAAGCCAATGAATACTTAAGCGTAAATTTCTACCTATATACTTATTGGCAAACTCATCACTCATGAAATGGCTCTAGTAAGAGAAAAAGAGCTTGAATGAGGAGAAAATGAGAAAAGAAAGTCTTTAGCACTCAAAGTTTCAACTTTCATTGTAACGGCTGGGCTACTGGAATCAGGGTCTCGGCCCGTTGCCACAGCAGGCCCACCTGCCCTCTCACTGAGACCAACGGACTGCCGAGATCCATGGCCCAATACCTCAAACCCATCACTGGATACACAGTCAATGCTGCTTGCCACAGTAGGTTGTTGGAGGCAAGAGTCGAACACTTGACCTCCTTTTAGCCTCAGTAAGAGACTTCCAATTGTACCATTACATTCATGCCTATAGATGAAGATCTTCTTAGTGATGAAAAGTTGGTTGATAAAAGAGATGAACAAATAGTCTTACTTTCAAGGATAATCAAGAAGTTGATCACCCACAAGTATGGCTCAATCAAGAACTATAAGCAAAAAGCCTCAAGATTTCCTCCTAAAAACTCCTTATCCAATAAAGACAAAGAGGAAGTCAAGTGCTATGAGTGTAGGAAGAAAGGACACATTAGATCGAAGTGCCCCATGGTCAAGAAGTACAAGAGGAGACCTACCAAAAAAGATAAAGAAAAGGGTCACAAAGCCACTTAGGATGATGACACATCAACATTCATTGAAGAGAAGAAGAAGTGGCTAACTTGTGCTTCATGGATATTGAGGATAACTCCATTAATGAGGTATGCTCTACATCCTAACTTTGTGATGAATTGTGTGATTTAATTGATGATGATGAAGATAATGACATAGTTGAAGTTTTGAACCTAGAGATAGAAAGGTAAAAAATGAAATTTGACCTTTATAGAAAAAATAGCTCTAAACTTAGAAATAATTTTAATGACCTTCAAAAGGTAGTTGAATAGCTAAAAACCTCAAATGACTCCTTAAAGAAGCCATTGGATGAGCTTTCCTCAAAACCTTCAACCAATTCTTTGCTAAAAGAAAACAATGTTTTAAAAATTGATGTTGAAGAACTTATAAATTCTATCTCTAAATTTCACAAAAGGAAAGAGAGTCTAGATACATTAATTGTATCTCAAATACCTTCCTTGGTGAGACATGGCTTTGGCTTCAATGAAGCATCATCATCCTCCCCACCTAGAACTATATTTGTTAGGTCTAACACTCCAAAAACCTCTTTTATTGAGGTAATAGCCTCAAAGACTAAGGGCAAAGCACACCCAAAATCTCCTACTCAAAAGAAAAGTAGTGAGGGGTCATGACTAAAGAGAAAAACCTCAAAAGTCCAATCATGTCTTCTTATATAAGAGGCATGCACCTTGGAAAACACCTGCTCTACATGTTTGCTCAAGTTCTTGTGTGCATGATACCTTTAGAAAGGTTATGAGGCCTAAACATCATGTAAAATGGCAAGGTAAATTTAAATCTATACAATGCCACTATTGCATGAAGCTTGGGCACATAAACATTCATTGTTTTATGAGGAAGGCATATTGAGAACCTTTCAAAGCTAACCCCTAAGGACCTAAGTTCATTTGGGTACCTAAGAACCAAACCTAAATTATTGTTTTGTAAGTGTGCCTCAAGTCCACTTAAAGAAAAATATTTGGCTAGGTGATAGTGGATGCTCAAGGCATATGATTGGAAATATTACCATTTTCACTCAAATCAAAAGAATTAATGGTGGTAAGGTATCCTTTGGAAACAATGTCAAGGTTAAGGTAATTGGCATTGGTTCAATTGGTTTAAATGATATTTCTTTAATTGAAGATGTTTTACTTGTAAGCACTTCTAGACCTCTACAACTTTTACATTTAGATTTTTTTGGACCTATTAAAGTTACTAGTTTAAGAGGCAAACATTATGCCTTTAGGTTTACTTAGGTAATTTTCTTATATGATACAGTGCTGCTTTTAAATCTTTTAAAAATTTTCCAAAAGAATTCAAAATGAAAAATGTTATTTTATTTCTAAAATAAGAAGTGATCATGACAAAGAATTTGAAAATGAGCATTTTGAAAACCTTTGTTTAGAATATGGGATTTCTCATAATTTTTCAACTCAAGAACATTTCAACAAAATGAGATCGTTGAAAGGAAAAATAATACATTGGTATAGATGGCTAGAACAATACTTAAAGAGTATGGTTTACCAACCTACTTTTGGGTTAAAGCTACCAATACCGTGTTATATTTATAATTGTGTTTTCAAAAGGTCTTTCTTAAATAAAACCTCTTTGAGCTATGGAATGGAGGAAAATCTATCAGCTCATACCTTAGAGTATTTCGATGCAAGTGTTTTATATTGAATACCAAGGACAACATTGAAAATTTTGCTTTAAAATATGATGAATGTATAGTTTTAGGATATTCCACAACTAGCATGACTTATAAAGTCTTTGAAAAAAGATCATTAGTTGTGGAAAAGTTTATGCATGTTGTTTTTTTTATGAATCTGGCAAACTTGATATTGGAAAAGGTATTGTTTTTTATGAGTTTATAAGATCAATGGAAAAGCTTGATTTTGATCATGAAGAGGATGGTGAGATGTCAAAGAAAGATGATAATGATGATCAAGAGGAGCTTCAAAAGAAACATTTGCCTCAAGCTCAAAAACAAGACACCTAAGAGCTACCGAAGGAGTGGAAGTTCATAAGAAACCACCCCATGGAGCAAGTCATTAGTGATCCCACCAAGGGTCTAAGTACTCAATCTCATCTTAAGTTTTTAGATTCTAATCTTACTTTTGTCTCTCAAATTGAGCCAAAGACTATTGATGTTGATGAGGCTTTTAGTGATGAGAGTTAGGTTATTGCTATACAAGAGGAACTCAACCAATCTGAGAGAAATAAGGTTTGGACCTTAGTTCCAAGGCCTAAAAACTACCCAATTATTGATAGTAAATGCGTGTTTAGGAACAAGTTGGATGAATAAGGTCAAATCATTAGGAACAAAGCTAAATTGGTTGCCAAAGGATACAATTAAGAGGAAGGCACAAATTATGATAAGACATATGCTCCTGATTAGGGTTGTTTATAGTCGGATTGGTCCAAAATTGGATATAAAACCAACTCAATCCCATAGAACAACTACTGAAATGGATAAATTGTTAAAAATTGATCCAATCCAAAATCATTAGCTATATTCAGATCGGGCTGAATCCAGATTGGTTTAGATATATATCTTACAATTGAATCTAACATTATTTGTCAAGAGCCTTTTATGAGTCCAATCTCAATTTTATCCCATATTATTTTACATTCAGGGCTACAGCACCAATTTTAACCCAATTTGCTAAGCTTTTTTTTTTTTAAGAAAATATTATGATTTTTCTATTTCTTTTTTTTTTTTTGCCAAAATATTACAATTATAGAATCCTGAACTTGATAAACTCCGGTGATAACATCTAAAAAATTCCTATGACTATTATTTTTTTAATTATATTTTTATAATTAGAAATTTAATTCAAATAAAATACTTTATATATTCAAATTAAAATAATAGTTGGATTTAAATAAAATATTACAACTCATTCATATTATTTGAATTTCTTTGTTCATTTTTTCTCCTAAATTAATTTTTTTAAAATTTTTATCCATATTCCTTACTTACACACATGTTTTAAAATCGTATGACTTTTAAAATTATAGCCAAACAGAACAAATAATAGAGAATCGCCCGTGAAAAAAACATGTATAAGATAATAAGATATATATTACATACAATTTTCATACATTATATCAAATATATAGTAATAAATTCACATAAAAAAATATAAAGTTAATGTGTTTTTTGAAATTTATACAGGTAAAAACATAATTCGTCAAAAAAAAAAGTCGATTGATTATACAACAACAATCTTATTGATTATATGACGACAATCTTACAGATTTATAAAATAAATCTCATAAAATTTTTTTACTTTTTTAAACAATCCAAACATCGTAACTAATCATCTATTTATAATGTTTTAGAATTATTGACACATGTTAATTACTCACAAATCTTGCTATCCAATTTTTTTTTTGTATTTCCCTATAAAACTTTTTGATAATACCATGTACTACTTTCTTTATTATGCAAATTAACACTAACAATTCTATTATTAATCTTGAATTTATTATTGTAAATATTCACACATTTTTCATCCCGATGCAATGTAAAGACTATATTCTAGTTTTGGCCTAATTTGGCAGTTTGACAGCTCTTTTTAAATAAAAAAAATGTTGCCCTCTAAACAATCAAAATTGAGTTAAAGTCAATATTTCTCGACAGATTATGCCGGTCAACTAATGACAGTTAGTTTTAAATTTATTTTAACTAAGAGAAGTTGTGATGCCTAATCCACATTGCCAGCTCCTCTACTTTCCTCCCACTTCAATCATTTGTACAAATCAGTTCTTTTCATGCAATTAATACTCTCTTTTCTGAGTTTCACTCACTCTATTCTTCTATTTTTCCACTTAATTGGGAGTTAATTACGTCAATGTCTCTGAATTTATCACTTAATCACTAAACATTTTTTCAATTTTAAATTATAACAGTGAAGTTTTCTTGGTCTGTAAATACTAACTTTGCAGGTTATATAACTGACTGGATGGAAAAGAAAAATTATAACGGGTATCTAATTAATGAATATTTCTAATTTTAATTGTGAAATTATCTTGAATATTATATTATTCTGTCTGTAATGGATCCACTCGAAACACAGTGACTGGAGTGTGGACCGGGAAGCGCGAGGAAAGCAAATACCACGAGGTGTTTTGAAAATAATATCTGAAAAATTATTCTAATAAATTATTGTTTAGTTGTACTATTTTCTAATTTAGAAAATTAAAAATGTATTTCTAAAATTTTTTAAATTATAAATAGTTGGTGAAAAATTTTTAAAATATATTTTTCTATTTTTATTTATAAAAATAGGTATGTTTTTCAATAGTATATTTTTCATTTTAGAAAATACAAATTTTTTTATAATTATTAATTAATTTTCTATTTAAAAAATAAAAAAAAACTAATAAAAAAAAAACAGAAAATATTCTCCCAAACTAAACAAACCATATCACTCAATTTCTTTTTCAATTTTGTCACGGCATGCTAAAGGTGACAAAAGGTTTCACAAACCCTAGCAAAATTATGTTTGCTGCAGTGGTCCATTGTGGTTGGGCCTTCACACTTTCTAATTCTTACAGGCAGTAACTTGCTGACTAAATTTAAGTCAATGTCTCTCCTTTGGGGTGTTACGTCATGCGTGAGCCACAATTATTTGTAGAATAAGAATAAAACTATATATATACGATTTTATTTATGAAGTCATCAATAAATTAATGCCATATGGAAGAAATAATTTTTTTAGCAATATATATTTTGTAGGTGTTTAGAATTATTGTTGGGTATAAAAAAAATAAGTTTATAATTTTTTTTTAATTTAATTGACTATTTTTTTAATTTTTTATAAACAATTTTTTCAAATATAAAAAATATTTATTTATCTATTTTTCTCAAAAATAGTTTTCAAAATATAAAAAAAAAATCCGAAAAAGGTTTTACTAAACGTAATGCAACACAGGCTATGGATAGAATTTAGTTTAAATGAATCGATTTTATTAAAACCAAATAAATACCAAAATTACAGAATTAAAATTTAGTTTTTTACATTACAGATATTGGTTTCATAATAAATAGCTATAGATATAAACTTGACATAAAAAGTTTCAAAATTTTTATAGCATGATATATTGTTTATTGAAAATAAATCTAATGCAAATGAGGAAAATAATAGAATTTCTAAAGTTAATAATAACAATCTTTAGTAGTTAAACAATAATTTTATTTGGTGGCAGAATTCATGAAAGAATTCTTTCAAATATTTGTCCTAAAACTCAGTGAAAAGGTTTTTTCCCCTCTAAACTCTATTAATAAATTAAAATGTCATTGAAGTATAATCTCCCATGGTCCTAAAATCCTATTAATAAATTAAAAGGTTTTATTTGCGTATGTATCAAATATATTTATCTGTTCCAATTATAAGTGAATAATTTTATGAGTAATAATTAATAACCAATAGGGGAAAAAATCAAATAATGATATTACATTTAACTTTTCAATCAGGGTAATTCTCAAATTTTATTTGCCACATTTACTTTCTTGCTTTAAAAACGCTTATGAATTTATTTGTTTATTTATTTTTCTTTATATCAGTTTTATTTAATTTGCTGGGTTATTAAAACTTAAGATATATTGCTTGTAAACAAAACCATATGGGAGAAGAGTACAAAAGAACAAAATGTTAAGTTCTTCTTAACAGCAATACCACCAATGTGATTGGTCTAACTGGGTTAAAAGGCAGTATGTTATATGCTCTTAACTGACCAGACATAAGTTGGAGGGCCTTAATAAGCTTTGTGCAGGGTTACTCTCATACCACAAAATTTCCTTCATTTTTCTTTTTTCTGAACCATATAAATGAGAAGAAAAATTGTAAGCAACTGTTTAAGGAGTGATCTTCACATGCAAGTGAGCAAAGGAACAAGAAAAAAACCAGGGCTAGATACAAGATGCAATCAAGCAACCTTGTCATTAAGAACTTGGATACCCGAGAATAATCAAATCATTGATTCAACAGAGCAACCTCCTAATTAAAATGTTCATCCCAAAGTTCTAATACTGTTTTGTTAGCTCTTGACTAGAAACACATGTTCTGAATGTAAAATGAAAACTAAGTGGGTCGCAGAAATGGATGTTAATGGTTATTAAGAAACTATACACTGAAGGAAGCAAAAATGAAAGTGGAGTAACTTCATTCCTAAGAATAATTGCATTTGAATTACCTCATCGTTGTTTATCTTGATTGCTTACACAAGTTACATGTGATGTGCCTATCAAGGGAACGATGTATTTGTATCCCTTGCAATGGAAGAAGAACCATTGACGCACAGAAGAACGCATGAGGCTGTAGAAGCTAGTCTAAGAAGGACACGGATCACAGAAATCAAAAGAAATCAATCTCTAGATAATTACCTGAAGGCTTCACATCTACACCTGGAACATTCCCAGCTGTGGGTGCTTTCTGCATAAGAATATCCATCATGGCTTGTCTCGGCACCTCTGGAGGATTTGCACACCGAATGAGTGCCCAATTCACACTCTGAAAGAACGGGTGCTGTTTTATTTCAGTAGCTCCACGTCTATATGCAAGGCGATGCTGCGGTTCTTTTACAAGCAAACCTCTGATCAAGTCCCTGGCAGCAAAACTCACAGGAGGGGATTCTGGAAATCTTAACGGTTGCCCTATCACATTGAACAGCGTAGCCCGATTTCCTGCCCCCTTGAAGGGAGTTTTACCGAACAAAAGCTCATAAAGGAAGATCCCAAATGTCCACCAATCTACAGCACTGCCATGCCCTTCACCTTTAATTATTTCAGGTGCCAAGTACTCATGTGTACCGACAAACGACATAGAGCGGGCATTTGTTGGTTCAGCAATGAGCTCTGGGAGAGGGCTTACTTGATGATTCATCTCATTCTTTGGCTTAGCCTTCTTATTTTTCTTGGACTTTGACAAGAACCGTGGTCCAAAGCATGCTGGCTGGATGCAATCTGGCTGCATTACACAAGTCGGTTCAATGCAAGCTGGCTGTGCACAGTATGCTGAATTCTTCGACTCCAAGGTTGAGTGGGATGATTTGACTAAAGTTGGGAAGACAGCACATCTTAGAGAGAGGTCAAAATCCGAAAGCATTATGTGTCCATCTTCCCTCACTAAAACATTCTCTGGTTTAAGGTCTCTGTAAATGATCCCAAGCATGTGCAAGTACTCCAAAGCAAGGAGAACTTCTGCGACGTAAAACCTGCAGAATGACAAAAATATTTAGCAGACTAAAATCAGAACAGTGTATCTAGAGTTATAACATTAATGCTAACATTCTAAAAAAATTGTATCCTAATGGTTTCTCATCTCATCTTCTTTTGCATCATTTATCTGCATGAAAAAGTAACTGTGAACCTACTCAAAAAAATCCTTTCTATAATATACAGATTAGAAATCCTTATTTCTCAGTTCAAGTGCTAGATTCAATCTTGTATTAGTCACAATTTACAATATAAAAACCTAAAACTTCTCCAGATAACAGATGCATTAAACTAATAAAAGATTTTTCATCATCAGTTTAATTAACTGATAAAATTTAATGGAAGAAACTTGGAAAACAAAGAGCTATAGAACTTGTACTCCTATAAGTCATTTGAAACTATGAAAAGTACAAGAAACCGGAATTATCTCATTAAAGGCAGGGAAAGTAAAATAAGTTAAGTATCAAAGATGACATTAGTTGCAGTATACAGATTCATGCAAACAATTAAACAAGGTTTGCTAAAACTTACAAGAATGATATTTAATTAGCTAAAAGCAGATGCTTATAACAACACCATTTGGTTAATATCTAACTTAACATAACATGGGGTGTTTGGAATGTTAAGCAAATAAAATTTTATTGATAGGTAGAAACTTATAACAGAAGCCATATTGCAGAGTTTGACACAGCCAATTGGCATATGGTATTCCAAAATTGAAATGGCAAGCATCAGATCTTTAAATGTTCTCATCTTGCTTCTCAAATATTTTTCTAATAAAGTTTGAATAAATGAAAAAAAAACAGTAAAAAAAGACAAGGAAAAAAGAAGTTGGATAGCAAACTGCTGCAGGGCAGTTAAAATTTGGTCCCAAGGAAAATCCACCAATTTCTAGAATGCTCGTACTTAGAATCTTCACAGCTGTAATAACCACAATAGTTGAAAAAGCATATAACTTCAAAGAGTTTGTAAGCAATTAAAAAATCTTTAATAATCAGAAGAACAAAGAGCAAGCCAAAGGAGGAACGAGTTCCTAACTGGGCGGCATGCTCTGGAAAGTACTTTCCAGGCTGTCTTTGCCGGAGTGCATGCAGGTCTCCTCCAGGGCAAAACTCCATCACCAAGCATGAGGACTTTTCTGTCTCAAAGTGATTATACAAGGTGGGTAGAAATGGATGATCCAGAGACTGCAGTATCTCTCGTTCAGTTTGAGCCCTTGGAAGCTTCTTTCGAGCAGCTAGAGATGCTTTATCCATAACTTTCATTGCAAAATAAGTTCTTGTGCCAATCAACTCTGCTAGATACACACTCCCTATATCTCCACATCCCAGTCTCATCAACAATTTGAAGTGAGTCAAATCCAATAGTCCCTTGCGACATCGGACTGCTTGAATTGCTTCCCATCTTATATCATTTGCTTTGTGGGGCTTGTACAAGGTGCTGGCTAAACTACTTGAGTTGCTTTCATCACTAATATCACTATCTGTGCTCTCCCTGTAGATACTTGGCTTCCTGCTCTCATTATCATAGGAATTACTTATATCATCACTTTCACTGGGTTTCTCAATACAGCTTGCTTCTTCACTAACTTCTGTATTGGTGAAACTTTGCTTTGCTTCTGCATAAAGAGTGGCAGTGCAGACACTGTTTGGAGGACTTGAACAGAAGTTTATGGCTGGTTCAGCTTCTACATGGTCATTCAGTACCACATTTCCTCCATTTGAACCTGATGCAGTACTTTCAGATTCAAGGGAGCCACTTGAATTAGAACTCTCTGGATCATCAACAGGATGCTTGATGAAACACTTGGCTTCAAATGTCAGCAACTTCTTCCCGGGAGAACTTTTTGCTGATTGATCAAGTTCTTCACTTGAGGCCACAAATTCATCAGATTTATCCTTATGTGGGCTGTAAAAGTATTTGGCCATATTTGGCAATTCTTTGTGTTGCATGGGATCGAGTGTTGTTCTGTAGGAATGCTTCTGACTCGTAACAGATCCATTTGGATGTTTCATGCCAAGATTTAGAGAACCTGCAAGGTATGTGGTAGAAGCTCCTTCACATCTAGAGTGTTTGAAAGATGGAGGCCGAGAAGGGCGAGAAACCACAAAAGTGCAAGCAGAATCATTCCCTATTTTAGATATTGAATTCTGACTCTTTGATGGAGGACTGATACTGTTGCCAAATGACTCCATGAAGCAACTTCACACCAGCACTATGACAGCAAAAACCAATCAAGCACGGTAATCTTTGGAAATGGAGCTATTATTGATAGCCAAGCCATAACTAATGACAGAACCATCAAATTAAATTATCTATATATCTAAAAAATATCAAGGGAATGTTACAATAACTATGCAAACTAAGGATAAAAACACGAATTGGCCATGATATTCAAATTCAAACAAGAAAACAAATAAATTAGTAGAATCCGCATATTCCATACCAACTCATCAAGCAGTACTAATCAAGAAAAACTCCAAACATAACGGAGAAAACAAGATATGTAGCATGCTTAACAGCAGCGGAAATCAAGATATGAACCGTTACGTCATAAATAATCAAATGAATGTCAAAACCCAACCCTTTAAGCATATAATAGACTGAGGATTCGATTTCTATGATTACATAAATATCCAAAAATGTTGCATTGCTTTCCCCAATCACTAACATAATTACTGAGAGGAACTAAACCAATAAAAAAATTAAAAAAAAAGCACAATTAAAAGAAACTAAATGTTGAATCTTAGTTGAAATTGAAATACAAGCAAAATGGATAGTTGAAGTTTCTTTAGTTTAAGAAAGCAAAGGAAAACAAAAAAGCAAAATAAAGCAATAGAAGATACCCATTAAAAGAAAGTGAAAGAGCGAAATACCTGATTAAGGAAGAGAGAAAGCAATGCAGAAGAAGCAATCTTGAATGACTTTGAAAACCATATGGCAATGAAAGAAAGAAACCCAAAAGGCCAAAGAAACAGAGCTGATGAAGAGAAAGTTAAACAATTTTGTCCATTGTTAGCTCTTCGGATCCGATCGAAACAAAGGAAGAAAGAAAGAAAGAAAGAAAGAAAGGAGGGAGGGAGAATAATGATAAATGATTAATTTTGGTGCGAAAACGAAAAGGTGTTCTGTTAATTTTCTGTCGTTTTATGATCACATATCGGTTTTCACAGTAAGAAGAAAAAATCAATTCGCAAATTCACAAGCTAAGTTTTTTGGATTAATTGTTTCTTCTGAAGAAAAAGGGATTAGTTTCCCTTTGTTTTTGTAAATTCCTACTTATTAAGTGGACATGGATTGGGCCACCTCACTCAATATGCTTGGGGCGGCCCCGCCATTTGTAGCTATTTTGTATTTTCCATATAGCAGTTAAATTTTACGCAAGCCCTAATCAACAGTCCCGCTCAAGCGAATGGATCTGACCCACCTCAATCTTTGTGCAGACCACTGGAGGAGCCCCTCACTAAATGCTATAGTTTCTAAAGAACGAGTCTCGACCAAGCGCATGTACATCTCTTTTACAGGCCGATGCCGATCCGATCCATATAGCATCTAAAGCAGAGACCTATCAAAACTCTCTCTTCTACAAAAAGTTATTGATAGACAACCTTTCTTTACGGCATAAAGTTTTCCGGTTAAGCTGAAAATCTACAGTCAACCATATGGATTTGATTATATATAAATTTTATTATAACTGTATTAATACAATTATATTACAGAAAAATTATATTATAAACAAATTTTATTTATTTAATCTATTAAGATACGGTTAAAAATATATAAAATATTTAATTATTTTAGTATTACTTAAAGTTCAAATTATATAAAGTATTTAAATATATATTATATTATTTTAAATATAAATAATCTATATTTCTATATGAATAAAGTTATAATAATTTTTGTTAAAATTTAATTATATTAGTATATTGTATATGTAAATAAATATTAATAAATTAATTATATAGATATTAATATATTTGCTAATTTATGTTTAGATGAATTAAGATATAATTATTGTATATTTATTAAATTATATTTAGATGGATTAAAATATAATTGATTGTATAGCTATTATTTATTAACTTATATCATATTAATCAATAATTAATTGATACAAGGTGTGTGAATGAATTTACTATGATTAGAACAATTAATTTATAAATATTGGCAATTAAAAAGACAATTGCAAATTTCAACACTAAATTTGTTACATGACTAAAATTTTTGTAGCAGAAATACAATACTTCGGCTGAAATGAAAATATATAAATAAATACTTAACGAGACTTAAATTTTAAATTTAAAAATATTGACTTAATCTTAAAAGTTAGTTTGATTTTTAATAAATTGATAGAAATATTGAAAACAATAGAATTGTTTCGCAATATTTTCTTTAAAACATTTCAAAATTTTGATATTAAATAATATTGCACTAAATAAATTCCAAATGATTAAAGAATTCAAAATTGTGTTTAATTAAATTGATTGTTAATATATTACATAACATATATAATATGAATAACCTAAGAGAGAAAAAAACAAAAAAAAATATTTATTTTTTATTTAAAAATCAAAACTATCGTAGTTTTGATAACTATAAATATAAAAGCTTATAACTCCAACCTAATATCTTCACTTCAAGTTTCAGCCGCCCTCTCAATTTGCAGCCCCTCTTTCCTTCCTCCTCCCCCTTCTCCATTTGCACTCGCAGCCTCTCATTATTTCCTCCTCATTCTTCTTTTTTTTTTTTGAAGAAAGTAGTCAAAATTCTATTTATTTTTCTTGTAACACACCGTAAAATAAGACTTATAAGTTATATATGTATTTGGAGTGGAAATTATGAGATTTAAAGTGTTTTAAAGTTTAAGTATTGACAAAATGAAAATTTTCATGCTCGTGAATATTTATTCACACCCATTAAAAGGTAATGCTATAGTTCTATAATATCTTATATTTTTAATTTTGCTCAATTAAGATTTTTCTTAATTTATTTTGTGATTTAATAATTTTATCTAAGTAAAATTTTTATTAAAAATCCAAAATTTATGGAAAATTATAAAATTATCCCTGAGTATATATATATATATATATATATATATATATAGAGAGAGAGAGAGAGAGAGAGAGAGGTTTCAGACATCAAAGTAATAAATTTCATTTTCTCTCTCATTTTTTCTACATCATCACCATTTTCGTTCATTAACCAAACGACATCCGATTTTTGCCAAATTCGAACCAGAAGTGGCTATCTACATCTTTATCACTCCGGCGATATCTAATTTTCCAAAAAATGACCGGATTTTCGGAATAGGAGAAGACAAATTCGGATTTGGAGACTGTCATTCCATTTCTTATATTTCTCGGCTTCTTTTCTCAAATCTGACACCGAACATGGACTCAGGATGTTGAAAAACCTTAGTCTGTGTAATTTGAGCTCCGAAAATCGCTGATTGTAGTCAAATTCTCTCCCTAGAGTCGCTCCAAATTTGTGTGGATCTAGACGTTTAAAGCCACTTTCAAATCATGCAACTTATATATTTGGACTTATCACATCTCAATCTTTTATTTGGTATCATTTGATATTCAATCCGTCGCCATTTCAATCCCCGAATTGGACCGGACTGTGTACACCCCTATCATTAACAAAAAACGTTGCTAATTTTTTCAAAGGAAAATCTCTGCTAATAGGCAAGAAATGAGCTAACTTCGTAAGTCTATCCACAATAACCTATAAAGACATCAAAGTTTTGAGAAGTTATTGGCAACCCAATCATAAAGTCCATAGTAATTTTCTCTCATTTCCATTCCGATACTGTAATAAGTTGCAGTAATCCCAATGATACCTGATGTTTTTCCTTCATTTACTGACAAGTTAGGTATCTGGTAGTATACTCTGTGATATCTCATTTCATACCTATCCACTAGTACTTACTTTTTAGGTCATGATACATCTTCATGCTTCCAGGGTACATAGTATATCTGATTTCATATGCTTTATATAGTATCATCAGTCTCAACTCAACAACACTGGGCATACATAAATGGCCCTTATAATATATTCCATTATCATATTCAACTGTATAATATGATTTCTCCCCCTTAGAGACTGACTTGGCTATCTCAACAAATTTTCTATCCTGTCTTTGTGCATCAATAATCTCCTGATTAAGTGTCAATTGGAGGTGCAACTTGCCCACCATCTTCCTATTAAATGCATCAACTACTATATTAGCCCTACTTGGGTGGTAATCAATAACATAGTTGTAGTCCTTTTATCAGCTCTAACCACTGCGTCTGTCTCAAATTGAGATCTCTCTATGTAGGTAGGTATTTCAGACTCTTATGTTCTGTATAGATTAAACATGTTTCCCCATAAAGATAATAATGTCATATCTTCAATGCAAAGACAATTGCCACTGACTCTAAGTCGAATATGGGGTAATTCTTCTTATGGACCTTTAACTGCCTGGATACGTATGCCACTACCTTACCTTCTTGCATGAGTATACACCCCAATCCATTGTGAGAAGCATCATTATAGGTCACATATTCCTCATCAGAAACTGGTGATGACAGAATCGGAGCTTCTGTTAATATATTTTGCAAATTGTCAAAACACTTCTAGAATTTTTCGGTCCACTCATATCTCACATCATTTCTCAATAGTCTAGTTAAAAGATAAACAATCATGAAAAATCCTTTAACATACCTCATGTAGTAGCCAGATAATCCAAGAAAAATTTTGATCTCTATCACATTGCGAGAAGGCTTCCAACTCATAACAACCTCTATCTTGCTAGGATCAACTCGAATGTCATCTAACAACATGATGTGTCCTAGAAAAGCTACCTCATCTAGCCAAATTTCATAGTTTGAGAACTTAACATACATTTTCTACTCCCTAAGTGTCTGTAACACTATTCTTAGATACTAATCATACTCATCAGGTGTCTAGAAATATACCAGAATGTCATCGATAAAAACCACTATACACTAGTCTAAGTAGGATCTTAACACCATGTTCATTAAGTCCATAAAGACTGTTGAGGCATTGGTTAATCCAAAAGGCATAATCATAAATTCATAATGCTCGTATCTTGTTCCGAATACCGTATTGGCTATATCTTTTTCCCTAACTCTTATTTGGTGATACCCTGATCTCAAATCAATTTTTGAAAATATACATGCACCCTTCAACTAATCAAATAGGTCATCAATCCCTGGTAACAAATACATGTTCTTGACTGTCACCTTATTCAACTATTTGTAGTCTATACATAGCCTTGTGGACCTATCTTTCTTCTTCACAAATAACATTGGTGTACCCCATAGGGATACATTCGGTTTGATATAACCCTTCTTTAACAATTCCTGCAACTGAGCCTTAAGCTCTTTCAACTCGGATAATAGCATTTTGTATGGCACTACTGATACAGGTGTTGGGCTTGGAGTGAGTTTTATAGAGAACTCAACCTCTTTATGAGGTGGTAATCTCGATATATCTTTAGGGAATACATATAGGAATTCATTTATTATTGGGATATTCTGACATTCTGGACCTCTTTTTTGGTATCCACAACATGAGCCAAATAGGATTCGCATCCTTTCCTCATCATTTTCTCTACCTTTACCATTGCAATAACTTATGGAAGCTATGGGAGCAACTCACCTTCCATTTTCACATCCCCCTAATTTGCAGTTTTTAGCATTACAAAATTTTCCTTGCAGCTTACCATTGCACGAAGTTGTGCTAGCCAATCCTTGTACAATATGGCATCAAATTCTCAAAAAGGCAATTCTATTAAGTTTTCCAGAAACTCTCTACCTTGTATAATCAAAGGACAACCTCTGTATACCCGATTCATAATTATATTATGCCCTAAGGAATTGGTAACTTCAATTTCATATTTAAGATTTTCAATAAGCATGCTGTGTTGCCTAGAAGTATTTGTGCATATATTTGAGTGTATTGAATTCGGGTCAGTAAATGCACATATATCAAATTCATAAAGAGAAAACATATCAATAATCACATCTGTAGCCTCCTGGTCCTATCTCGCCCTCATAGCATAAGCTCTAGTGGGTGCTCGACCTTATCTTGACCTGTTGACAGTCTCAAAGACTGCTTGAGTGGGTTCTGTATGACCTCGTGTTTGCTACATAGTCTAAGCCGGAGCAGACTGTGTGGTCTAGGAAATGCACTATTTATCAACATAGGACAATCTCTCCTCATATTCTCATTTGATTCACATATGAAATAAGCACTCGTATTCTTCCAACACTTTCCCCTGTGACTCTTGTGGCAGGTGCCACAAACTAGAATGTTATCTTTGGTAACCTGTGTCTAATTGCTACCTGCTGTGGAACATCTAGTTTCAACAATACTGTCTTCCACTAGTCATAGGCATCCTCTTGTAACAAAGATACCACATACGTGGCCACATCAAATTCATTACAAACCCTCTTTATCTTTTCAAGCTAATATTCAACAACAGCAGAGCCATCATCTTTTGTTCCCAGAAAATCCCTAGCTCTAAATTTATGGAGCTTGTCCAGTTGTACCCTCGGCCTTAGTGGTGGAGGTGGAGGAACTGGTGTTGGTGCTGATGGCATTACTCTGACTATTTATTACAGTAGACTTACAATCTGTTGCATTAATGGAATTTGGTCTTGGTTAGCTTGTTCACAAGCACATGGGTCAAGGACTGATACTGTACCTAGACATTGAATACTAAAGGCACTTGACTAGTTCAGTGTCCCATTATGAGGAGAGCTTTGGCTCTCAGCCATGTTATTCGAATCAGATGCCATCTCAGTTTAATACTACAAGTTGACAGAGAAATAGCCAAAGTCAGAGTCAGATGAGACACATGTATGAATACATGATAACCCCATAATCCACTTTGGTCTAGAAATGCTTAAACCTGAGGTTTGATATATTAAATGTAACACCCTCTGCATAACCAGGGCAAACCTTACTGTACAGATAAATGCCACATAACTGTGTGTGTTGAAACCGTACTGAATTAAAACTTTTTTATATCTTCCAAAAATAAGCTTTTTACATAATGATCTTTGCAATTTAGATAACCATATAACATAATAAATTGTTAAATATAACTAGATATCAAACAAATCTCAAATTTATAACTATCTAGACAACACCAACCCTTATTACAAAATCTCTATAAATTCAAATTTCATAATTTCGAGTACATGTTTTTATTTAAACATGAATTAATGGTCTCTATCTTATGGTATGCGGAATAAATAAAATGCATGGATAAAAGAATAGACCAAACTCGGGTCAACTCAGATAAATTTTATCTTATCTCCATATCACTTTACAGTTTATGGATCCAAACCTATATGCAGAAAGGCCTACACGCTAAGCTATTGAAAGCTTAGTGGTATATATAAACATTTAAATTCTCACATGCAATCACATATTACTATAACATCTCATAATTAATAACATACCTATGTGCTTAGCCATATTATCAAACACGTAATTATTCATAAGATAACTTAATCATACTACTTTGCATAATATTCAACATTTATAACATACATCACATAAATGATATCATCATTAGAATAACATTATATGTCGTTTATCTTATCTGCATATCATCATATATTCAAATTTACTGATTTCAGTAAATGCATTCAACTTTTTATATTACTAGTCTCTGAATTCATAGCCTAGTACCTTAAACGTGGACTACCCAGATGAAGATTGTGAAAATGAACGTTTTAACATGAGTTTAAGCCACCATTCTCTCTACTGTATCTGTCTGTATTTCTACCACAGAACTTCTCAAATCAATAGCACTACGACACGAGCTTAAGCCACTATGATGAGGAAAGACTGCATGCATATGGGTACAAGGGCTCTCTAACATGAGTTTAAGGCACTTTGTCCCTAATCCGGATATACTACCCTGAGCTTTTCAAATCAATAACACTCTGACATGAGCTTAAGCCACCCTGATGAGCAAATATAATAATTGCATGCATAATTATTTCTAAGGTACCGTAACCCCCTCAATGGTATGTCGTCTATCCTAACTAGTCTCAGGATAGAGAATGGACATTCTTATTCATATTCTGTTTATAAGCATCAATTATGTCATATTTCATAATTTAACAAGATCATCACATAACAAGTTGTGATGTAGAGGACCGTGTGCATAATTAAGTTCCTCGGTTATGTTATCATATTGTATAAAATCTCATTTAATCATATAAATGATATATGCATGTCCTACTCGAGTAGTCTCATCATATAAATCCATTTATTCATTTATGGAAACAGGTCATTCACGGGCGTGAATTCCTTTCATGGGCATAAAGTTGGGCTTCACGAGCATGATTCATTACACAGAAACAATATTTCAACAACGATTTCACTCAATTTCACACACAACATGTATAAGATCTAAAGCTAACCAATGTTAGTCACACCTATCAACACTTTACATATTTCAACAACCAAATTCAACTATAGACATGCATTTAATCATACTTCATCCATCAAATTAGGCTCAATTCCTTGCATATCAACCAAAGTGACATCCTTTCATGCTTAATTGATATTAAATCAGTTTTATCATCTATCCTAACATCTAATAGTCAGTTATCATGATACCAGCAATACCAAAACAATTATTTCATGTCAACAATCATTGCAGAATCATCATTCATACCACAAGCACAATATTTTCGAATAAAAAAGATTATATATACAAACCTCAATAATGGAGTCCTAAAACTCGATTCTCTCTTGTCTATTGTCTCTGGTAGGGTTCTTCACCATCAGTTTCAGTCCCTAACATGAAAACAGAGACCATATTACATTCTATACTGATATTCCATCCATGAACAATATGTAAACCTATCTTGAACCCTTAAACCTTATTCCCCCCATTAACAACAAATGTAAATGAATCAAAAAGCATAAGGGAACGTGATTTCTTACCTCTATTTCTTGAAAACATATTGATCCAAGGGTTTCAAAACGTGTTCTATAATTCCTAAACCTCAATATTGATAATTATGGTGAAAACCCTATTTAAATCCCTTCTTACTCTATTTTTATGGTGAGTATTTCTTGTTTAATCACTCAAAATTTATAAGAATAACAATGAGTTCATTTATGGGGTTTCAGAGGATTGACGATTACGGTTATGAGTGATTTTACGTGAATTTCTGTAAAAAAAATATGACACTGTCATATTTAAACCTATAGGTCTTCACGGGTGTGAACACTTGTATCACGGGCGTGAACTATAGTGTCATAATCATGAAAATCTTTGGCTTCTGATACAGAAAATCGCAACATTCATAGCCGTGATTAAAACTATTATGGGTGTATTCTAATTAAATAAAAAAAAAAGAGATGAGGGTTTCTGAAAATTCAACAAAAACAAAATAAGGAAAACAATGAGTTTTTAAGTGCCAGTAGTTGTAGCTGTAGGTAGGGCTTTCGTTCTTATCACTTCGGGTTTCGATCTATATGACCTCCGGGCAGTACAAAGTAACTCATGTGGACACTACTGTCTTTCATCCCATCGCATCAACTGATCCTTAAATGACTAATCCCTGGCTATGGAAGACAGGGGTTGGCCAAGAAACTTCACTTTTTATGGTTTTTAATATGTATAATCTCACATATACTTTCCATATACCCTTAATATACCTCATTTAACATATAAATTTCATACCCAAATTTGCAAGTATTAAAACGACGGTAAGGTTTGGAGTTCAAGTTTTTAGTTAGACCCTTTACCAAAACAAACAACAACAATAATAATAGGTTTTGTTTAGTCCAGTAATTACAATATGTTTTATTAATAGGAAACAATTTCTTATTCGGCCAATTTAATCCTTCAACTAAAATATAAAGCAAACTTATTATATAATTTAGTCCAATTATCAATTGTATTTTTTTTCTTATTTGGTTGATATAATTATACAAAATTATGCATAAAAGCATGAATTCAGCATCTAAATATTTTACTTTAATTTTAATAAAAAAATCAATTTCATATTATAAACAACATAAAATAATATCATTTCATTTCATTCAATTTTATCATTTCCATAAAGCTTATTGTGTGTAAAAATGAGACATAAATACCTCTCAATTTTTCTTGTTCAGAATTAGATGGGATTTATATTAATTGTAAATTATCAGAGTAAATTGTTATTAGATCAATTCATAAATTTATTTATAGATTTTATTTACATAAGTATTATTCATAATAATTATTTTGTCACATAATTAATTTATTATAATATTAAATAATATCTTCTCTAAGTTCTCTTCATGCTATATGCTTGCATTGGCAACAGCAACACATATTAGGATTCAGATTTCCATGCAGTTTAGTGTTTAACACTATTTTTATTATTATTAATCACATGGGTTTAAGTAAAATACACCAATATAATTTAACCTCAATCTCGGGAGGAAGAAGGCCTCACGTGCGGGCAAAAGCACGTGGACGGAGGTCATGGCCCTGTGAAGATCATCATATAATAAGCCTAAATTGCAAATTTCACTAATCATACCCTAAGTAATGATTAACACCCCTACTTCATTTACTTATCTGTCAAGGGCAAAACCGTCTTTCAATTTGCTACTGGCCCACCTAGACATGTGGGACCATCATGTTAAGACGGCATGTTTTGTCGGACCCACAGGAAATTGTAGGGCAAACTGCAGGCAAATGGTGGCTGATGAGTCCCCAAATGAAAGGGTCCCACTAACAAAAACTCGAGACCTCAAAAAGAAAATTCTGATCGGAGGCGAGAGTTTAGAGTGTTTAGTGGGTTCTGATGCGATTAGGAATCGACGCACTGTTGACCATTGATCAAGGAAGAGTTTAGATTCTGGTGGGGCCTTATGGATGAGTTTCCTACCAAACCTCCCCATCAATGGTTTGGATTATGACACGTGTAATGAGAAGTAAAGTAGAGACAATGTCCGCAATGTTGTGGGACCAATGTTACCAATCACACATGTTTGAAGTCATCATTTTCGCATCGGTGTGCAACGTACCATATCATTTCTCTTTTTGGGGAAAAAAGGCAACAGAATTATTTTGGTTTTTGTTTTTTTAAAAGTTTATAAATTTATGTAATTAGATATTTTAATTAAATTTATTTTAATTCAATATATTAATTATTTAATTAATTTAATTAATTCTTTTAATTATTATTTTTGACCTTATTTAGTCTATTTATAAAATATTTAACATTTAAGTAATTATAATTAAAGAAGTCAATTAAATAAACTTTTCTACAAAATATTTGACATTTTATTTTAAAAAAATCCAAATAATGATAATTAAGTGAATATATTTTCAATTGAGAGACTAAATTAGTACAAAATTGATAATTACAGAGACTAAGATTGGATAAATTTTTAGTTAAAAATTCAATTATATAAATTTATAAAATTCAAAAATTATTTTTTTGGGGGGAAAATATAATAATATTGTTCGCAACGTTCAAATCCAAGCTTCGGTCCTTTAAAGATATGGTTTGAAATATCTGAATTTTCAGTACCAATTGTAATTCACCCTACTTTATGATTTAATCAATCCAATGGCTAAAATAAAAAATAAAAATTTTGTTTACAATTTTAGATAAGCACATATATAGTTCTCCGATTTATTGTTAAAGCTCGAATTTATAATTTAATTTAATATGATTAAATTTTATTTGCAACTTAAATTACAATTTCGATTTCCATTAATTTTAAGAGAATGATAAATTGATAATGCTATTTCACTTAACCATATATATATATATATATATACCCATGTTGTTCTTTGCTTTATTCCGAAAAATTTGCTAATCACATATTCTCAATTTTTGAGCAAGTTCTAAATCTAACAATTTTCGACTCGACTGAATTAATTTATCCGAAAAAATCTAACTTAATCCCAGATTTTGAATATGATAAATTTCAAATGATTCAAACCAGAAACAATCCAAGCCTGAAAATCGTTTAAATTTTGAAAATTAAATTGACCACATGACTTGGCCGATTACCGCAACTCGAGACCTAAAATTGATTTTGAACACAAAAATGATCGGCATGAATCTGCCTGGCCCCGGCGATTGCCAGGTCTTGTAAGTTCCAAAGTTCAATTGCATTATAATTTCTAACTTGATGTTTTCCAAAACATAATATATGATGATGAGGATGACTAAAGCCCGATTTCCACACATAATATCAATCAATTCAGGGTTATTTATTTCTTCTATTCTCTACATCAACATTAGTGCTCTCGAATTTTCAAAAGAAATTATTTCAGTTTCAACATGATCAAGTTACATCACTGAATGTTGGGATTCATCAACTAAAGCCGTAAATGTCAAGATTGTTCTAACAAATTTTCTAAATATAAGTTCAATATGTATCTTCCTGTGGACAAAACATCTAGCCTCTTCTCACTAGGTTCGTACTTCCCTTTCCGAAGCTGGTATCGATGTGTTACAGCCGAAATGGTGTATGCTTGGCCCTCTATAGTCACACTTTCCCCACATTGCAAGTTCTGCTACACAAAATACACAAGACAATAGGGACAAATATAGGAAAACATGAATGCTGCCATAGTAATATCATATTTAAGAGTTTCCCATTTAAACAAAGGTGTGCTGGGCCTACGCATCCATTTGATTGAATGAATAAGCACAAAATGACAGATCATGCAAGCTTTTGTCTACATCTAACATTCACACCTCATTGAACATGAAAAGTTAGCTCATTCTATGGGTACCCTCAGCGCTCCCTAACAAGTATTCATCTTCCTAAGCTAAATATTTGAGTGCTTGGAATCAGCAATGCAAATCAACATTTCTTTAGTAATCGAAAGATCCGTATCTTCAAACTTTTCACACCCTAATCCAACAAGTTGTGATGTCTTCAGTTATGTATATATGGGGTGCCCAGATGTGGGATCTTGGTGAGTCAAAGAAAAAACAAGTAGCTCAAAATTTTTTCCTCTTCTTTCCCCTTTTACCTTTCAAGTAAAACTTATATTGACAAGAAGGTGAAAAGTGTGTTAGAGACTTGAATCATATTCTATTTTGCACCCTGCAGCTTCTTTTTACTGTGGTTTCTACATAGTTATATGCCATTCAAACTTTAGTTTGATTTTCCTCATCTGAAGTTATTTCATTTCCTTTCCTTTCATAGGGCAAGGCAATTTAATGAGGGCATTATTAAGACACTTTCTTAGAGTTACTTATTTTGCACAGTGGACCTATGGATGAACTAAGAGCTTCTCTCCAATAGTCAACCACTGCCATCCATTTTTTTCTTGCTGGAAATGCTTGCAATTCCAGCCTGCCTGTGCGGACAAGGCGTTGTCAAAGAGGTATGATCATTGACACTTCTTGTCCATGTCCTGTTAATGATGCTAAGATAATCAATCATTTATCTGTTGTGTGTCCTTTAGCTAAAGAACTCTAGGATCACTTTCTCCTCTTTCCAATTTTATGACTTGTATGCCTGCTAGTGCACTTTAATTTTGGCTTGTTGCTTTTGGAAGATGAAAGAATCAAGTAGGGATGTATCAATTATGCTAGCATCTCCAGAAAGCAAGATAAAAATCATTGGCAGCCAATAACTAAAGCTTGTGAAGTGTGTCACGACTATCTAGGGGCATTCAGAACTGCACAGCAAGAAGAGCAAGTGAATACTCAAGCTACGGAATTAGCAGACAAGCACAACGGGAACCCCTCTGTCTGGCTCTGTTAAAATAAATACAGATGGAGCATGGAATGTAAATACCTAATCTGGTGCAGTTGCAGCACTAATTTGAGATTCCAATGGGAAGTTTCTAGCTATTTTGAGCTGTCCATAGGGGCATACTTCAGCTAAATGAAAGCAGGCACTATCATTGAGGAATTGTCTGAATTTTGCTCTTTACTTTCACTTTGAATGTGCAATAGCTAAACACATCAAAGAGTAATTTAGACGACAATGAAGTGCAAGCTCCAATGTTTGGCATAAGTCATGCAGGAGCCAGAGTGCCTTCACATATTCTAAAACTGGGGTCTCATTGCTTTGCTTACCTTGAAACCCAATCCCCACATCATTGACCTCCCCCTCACCCCCTTGCAATAAGCTATTGCACATCATTCATATATATTTATATATGAATGATTATTTCAGTGCCATTGGCCCAAAGCTCATTGGTTATTGTACATTATATTTATCCCAGTAAAATATATCTCTGTTTTCTTTGGCAGCAATAGAAAGAAAATGCTCTCCTTCAAGATGAATGTAACGGACAGATGCAGAGGAAATTCAATTATTTGATAAAGAAATGGCTAATGGAAATTAAGTTATGAAAACAGCGTAATGAAGACAGCTATCTGTCCATTTTGTCTGTATTTAGTCCATTCGGTCAATATTTGCCATAATACTTCAACATAGAAGTTCTACCCCTCCGTAAATTACTAAGCTATCTGCTAGCAATAACTCTCGAACCTTTTCTTATCTTGGTCATTCAACCTAATCATGCTAGCCTGAACCATATGTTGCTTGTATTTTTGTCACAATTACTGATTCTATTTAACTAAGCTTTTATATCCTAAATGTTAAAGCATGTTGATGCCGTCCATCAATTTGCTTAGAAACTTGTTGATTTGTTAATCTCCCAGTTACCCTATCATATTATTACAGATAAAATAAGATATAAACGTAAGCTTCATAAGAGTACATAATACACACCAAAGTATCCAAGAGTTGACTCTCAATCCTATAATTCATTAAAGAAATGACAAAGAATAGGGTTTGGCAACCAGATTATATATCTAAATCCAAACAACAGATAAGCAAACAATCATAGCAAACACCCCGTAACTTAACATTTGCTCCCATTTTCCTATAAAGATGATTTTCTAATTCAAAAGTAATATAAGTTATAAATATAATGCCAAATAATGCAAAAGATACTAAAATAATCAAAAAGAACAATTGTCCCAATTCGCAAATTAAAGTTTAGGAGTAAATAAGACGCAGACTTACGGGGGGAAAACAGCGGATGCCGAGATTTTTAGGAGGAGGAGTGATTTCGATGACTTTATAAGGATGGATATGATCTCTATCCCGTTCCTTCTTTCTGCACGATACATGGAGAGCCGATCCCTGACATGATGAGGGTATGATATATATCGAATTTAGAAAAAAAAAAAAAAAAGAAGGAAAATTCAAAGGGAGAATGTGAAAAATTATGAAGAAAACCTCTGGGAATTATTGAATCTCGCACCTTCTTATATGCACTTAGATTCCATGACACCATTGCCATTCTTTCTTTCTCTCTCTTTCCCGCTGCGTGCTGTTTCTGTTTGTGTGTGAGATTTCATAACGGGAGAATGAAAGCCAGAAAATTCATCTGATTTTTTCTTTCTTTATCAGCCGAAGAAAAATGAAAAAAAAAAAAAGAAAAGAAGGAGAAATAGTAAATGAAAAGTTCACAAAAAATCTTAATTTTGAAGATGGTTTAATTCGGTTCAAGTGAATTATTTTCTTTTTTGTTTTCATTATTAAGTTTTTTTTTTTACTTAAACAACGGCAACCAAATTTGAAAATTTGGGTTAGTATTTAAAACCAAAAAATGGTAACGAAAATCAATCAAATATGTAAAATCATTTACTGGATAGGAATTCGGAATAAACTTAAAATTACCCAAAAAATTTCGGATGAAGGTCAATTTGAAATAATCCAAATCAGTAAACGAGTCAGTCTATTCGAATTCGAGTAATAAAATATTTGAATTTAACTAAAAATTAATCGAGTCAAATTCAAATATCACAATATCCGATTCGTAAAATTTACGAGTTTAATTGAGTAATTATTTTTATTATTTATTAAATTACTTTTGTACTCTCAATATTTAAATATATTCAAATTTAATTGAGTTGAGTTATCTCGAGTCGATTTCGAGTCGAGTTGAGCAGAATACATTATTTATTAAAAATTTTAGTTAATTTGAGTTTTATCGAGTCGAACATGAGTAAGTTAAATATTTTTTGAATCAAGTTTCGAACAATTAAAAAAAAAAACGAGTCAAGTTCGAGTTTTGTATTTTTTAATCGAGTCGAGCTTGAGCCTATTGTATCGACTCACTCAATTATATCTCTAGCCACGAATATGAAGAAATAAACTTTTATTCTTTTAATTATTTATATTTCTTTCTTTTTTATTCTATAAACTCTAGAGATTTAAAGAAAAATGTTACCAATATCTTTTTCAACTTTTTTTAAAATATTTTTTCTATAATTGGTACACTATCATCAAAATTTTAATATATAAATTTTGCTGCTTTATTTAATAAATTAAACTAGATAATATTGATCAATTATAAAATAAACGTTCAAAAAAGTATTAAAAAGAAAATATTAACAATATTCCTCTATCATAAATAAGAATTTATCAAACTTTTATACTTCTTATTGGAGACGCGCTATAATTTTTTAATTTTGCTGTTATTTGATCTTTTCCTTTTGAAATAATAATAATAAGCATAAAAATTTGAATATCTCTAAGATGTACTAGATCTTGGTTAAGAAAAGAAACAAATGACTAGACTTTCTATTCACTGAAAATTCAGGTGACCACCTTGCCAAAAATATAGAGGAGAAAAAAATGAGAGCACAATCTATTGAGTTGAAAGCTAAAGTTCAACACTACAGTCGTGACAATATCACTAGGCCGTTACACTTGATAACCACTACTTCCATAGAAGGAACCCTCGCTGCTTCCTCCAAACCCACCACCAATGATGTTGCCATAGTTACTGACATATTCATCACTAGAACTACCATTGCAACCATATCCACCATAACCCTCACTAGGGCCACCATAACCTCCTCCTAAATCATAGCCTTTACTAAAACCTCCTTCATAACGATCAAAATATCTGAAGGACGATTGTTCTTTGTAAGCCCCAATGGTCCTTCCACCATATCCTCCATATATACCACATTTTATTAATTAGAGTCTATAAGATATGATATAAATATAGAAGTAAGCACATAATAAGGATAGCGATATATGGAAAAAAATTGAGAAGAAATAATTAAGAATATATGTATCCCAGATTTATGCTCATGAATAATAAGTCATGATTGTGAAGTATAAAATTAGCTCTTATGCTCATAGATTTTTGTATCACAGTCGTGAATAACGTGTCAATGAGGTTTATGCCCGTAAAACTTGAGTCACAACCGTGAATGTCGATCAATAATAGGCAAACAAGAGAATCACACTTTTCTCCTTTTTCCACACATTATCTCTAGCGCCAATTTGCTCCCAATTACACTTTATTCAACCCTACACACCAAAACCTCAATTCATCATCTTTTTCATCTTCATCTGCTTTTCATTTCACAAGATTTCAAGGTCTAAACCTTAGAGAAAGATTGTAATCAAAGAGGGAATGAAGAGATCTTAAGAGGTTGAGTTAGAATCCGTTTTAAGAGTATTTTTTTTATGTTTGCTTTTTTGTTATTAAGATCTAAGAAAATGTTTTTCATGTGTTAGGTGTTGGTAGAAAATTTAAGAATCACCAAAAGGGAAATCAAACTTGAAGAAAAATGAAAAAAAAGAGAAATAATAAATGAAAAGTTCATAAAAAATCTTAATTTTGAAGATGGTTTAATTCGGTTCAAGTGAATTATTTTCCTTTTTGTTTTTCATTATTAAGTTTTTTTTGTGTGTGTGTTTATACTTAAACAACGACAACCAAATGTGAAAAATCTAATTAGTATTTAAAACCAAAATATGGTAACGAAAATCAATCAAATATATAAGAATTATTCACATATTCTTATGATTATAGATAATAAAAATGTTAGATGAACAATATAATTTCTATAATTTTCTTATAATATTAATTTTTATATCTTCTAAATTCATTATAAATTGAACTTAAATATATAATTAAGGAAGGAAAAAGAACTCCCTTTATCCTATGTGGGATGTTTTACTTTTATGATTTCCAATTTTCTATATTAATATATTATAAAATAAGATGGAACGTTTCACAAAAAAAAAAAATATAAATCTCTACTTCTTAATTGTCATTACTCTATCTTTATCATAGTATCATATCCACCTACAATTTCTTAGTAATGTAGCAAGCAGAACAATGCTCTGCAGTGTTGAAAAAAAATAGAACCGAATAGAGGAAGGTCACAACTGATAATTTGAAAAAAAATAAAAATAAAATAAAACATACAAATTTTATCTGGAAAACTCTCAAATAAATTAGGGAAAAAGCCACAGATATGATAGAATAATTTATCTATGAAAAAAATAAGAGATATACATATTTTTTCTAATAGTTAATGAGAGAACAAATATACTCTCATAAAAATTAAGAGAATAACAAATAATAAATATTTTTATCTTTTTATTTTTTTCTCTCGGAATTGGGAACTCTCTCTTTTGCTCTCCCTTGTTTTGTAAAAAATTGAACTTTTATGTATCTTTTATAGGTACAAGGTTACACATTTCTCGATAATTTGATGCAAAAGTCAACAAAAATTGCATCGATTTCAATGCAATTAGATATCCTTTTTTTTTTGTTTTTTTTTTATTTTTCTTTTCTTCATTTTCATTTTGTGTGAGTTCTTATCAAAGACTTTCTCCCATTTGAGAATTTGATTGTGTCAATCATATTTTCACACCATTTTTTGTTCATTGTCATTTTATGTCACTTACGTTTTTGTTAGGCCAATAGAAGATCGACTCAAAATAAACTTGTCAGTATTAATTGTTTTAGTCATTAAATCTGCTAAGTTATCTTCCTTATGAATTTTCTATATATTCATTATTTTTTCTCCATTTTCTCACGAACGAAGTGATACTGCACTTAAATATATTTTGTCCTTGAATGAAATATTAGATTCTTTGCAAGATATAAAATACTATGACTATTAAAAAATAGAGAAATTTTATATTGTTTATGTCTAAGTTTCTCCAATGCTATTTTCAATCAAATTGGTTTTTTACTAGCTTATGTAGTTGCTACATATTCTACTTTTTATTGTTGATGTACCCACAATTGACTGTAGTTTTGAAACCCAGCTGATAGCTCCACTATCATGTATAAACACATATCCAGTGGTAGATTTGTTTTTATCAAAATTATCTGGACAATCTAAATCAACATATCATCTGACAATAAAATCTGATCCTCCATAATAAAATGCAATATTTGTAGTCTTCTTAATGTTTATTATGACTCTTTTCACTCAATTTCAATGCTCTTTACTTGGATTCACCATGTATCGACTAACTACTTCAACTGCTTGTACAATGTTTGGTCTTGGACAAATCATAATGAATATTAAACTTCCTATTGTTGATGTATACTGTATTCGAGATATCTATATCCTCTCTGATTTTGTGTTAGGACTTATACTAGAGGATAACTTGAAATTAACAGTAAGTGAGATAAAAATTTGCTTATAATCTTGTATATTAAAGTGTCGCAAGATCTTTTTTATATAATTCTTTTTAGAAAGCCTAATCTTGCTATTATTTATGTGTTGGCGAATTTGCATATCTTGAATCTTATTTGTCAGTCTCATGTCATTCATTTCTAACTTCCTAACCAATTGTACCTGCAATTCTTCAATATAATCTTTTTTGGAGGCTGCCACCAATATGTCATTTACATACAACAGCAAAATGATAAAATTATTTCCATCAAACTTCTTCAAATATGCACAAGGATCTGCATTAAGCTTGTTTTATGCAAGACTCATGATGAATGAATCAAATCTTTTGTACATGTTAGAGATGTGCCCTAAAGACAATCACTTTAGGCACTTCATATACTCATTTATTATTAGTAAAATACATTTTCATTATATTGATATATTGATGTTCATTCATATATGAATCTAATTTAGATCTTAGAATATTTAATAAAGTCCTTGGTATGTAACACATCATGATGAAATCATGATAGTGAGGTTCCTATTCTGTGCAATAGGATTAACAAGATCCCTAGTCATAGGATTAACAATATTGGACATTGTTAATATGGATAAACCAACACATATAATACTAATTGACTACATTAAACAACTGATCTCATAAGCTAAAGAAATTGATGTTTAGAATTAACATATAGATGTTTGTTAGAGTAGTCAAATATATTGGATGACCTGCTATGAGACATTCACCAAGATATCTATTTAATATCAATGATAGTCTCATCATAGAAATGATACAAGTATTCTTAGATTTGAGATGCTCAAGGTTATTTTGGATATTGAATCTATATTTTGAGTTCATTCTTTATTGTATCTCAGAGATTGTTCATAGGGGGGTGATTGAGTATAACATAAAATATTTAAAGGTAGTCAAGTAGTCCATAAATTATTCACCTAATAGAAGGAGAGTATATATGTATGATCTATTGTAGAAATCATTATTGGAAAATCTTTGGTCAAATATACATTTTTGGGATCAGAATTCTAAGTTGCAGATTGTTTCAATATAAATACCTATCTTGTAAATTCTCTTCAGCACATACATCACTAGATATTGAAACTTCTTCTATATTTTGTCTATTCTAATTTGAGTTTCCGGTGGTTTAGCTTGGATTTAATATATGATCAATTTGTGGACTTTTAATTGGATATTCAAACCATAGGCAAGAAATATTTACCTTATCTGGTTGCCACAAATCTTTTTTAATTAGGAGCAGTTTAAAGTAGTTTCTAAATAAATGGGCTATATATATGTAATATTTTATCTTGATAATATCTTGATATTCTTCACACAAGCCGTAATAGTATATTACACATATGGCCATAATTGATATGTCATAAATTAGCTTAATTCATTGATATGTGCCCAATGAAAATCAAGTTTTAAGCTGTCTCCAATTTTGTTTGGAAAATGAAGCATTAATTATATCAGAAGAGAACAAAATTGATGATATTAAATCAATTAAGTTGTTGGTTGTTGAAGTTGATTTTTGCTTTACCTTAATTGCATGGATGAAGATACGTCTATTTGCCTGTTGATCATGATACTTAATTTCAATTTCAGCCAACTTGTTACCTAATCTTTTCATATTGCCACTTTACTAACCAAATTTTCTCCAGTCCGCACCTTAATGTGAAGGTATGCTAGTGATAAAGGTATGTGACATTTAAAATTTTTTCCTGTCCAGGGAATAAGGTCATCCTTTTTTTGTTACTCAGTATTTAGTATATATAGACCCGAAAAAAAAAAGAAAATATTACATAATTTGTTTTGGTACATCATATAGGTGCCGAATATTTAACCGAAAACCTATCACCTTTATCATGACTAATTTATGGTTAATGTACCAATTGAGCTAACTCCAATTAGTAAAATATTACATAAATTCATAAAATCATATTCAAAATAATTGATATTTTAGCTTTCCTTTTTTCTCTTTAAATATTTTCTTTCGTCCAAGTGAAAATTGCCGATTTAGACCTTATTGTCATCAACAGTGATTTGCAGCATCATTGTGATCAAGCTGATGATGACGATGATGATAATAACCAAAGCACCAAAAACCAACATGAATATTTAATTAGTTCCACTGGATTAATCTACATAGAATACCATCTATCGTATGATAATTACTATTTACCGCTGTAACTTCAATAATTTAGAGAAGATCTAATCTACGATTTCAAAACTACTAAGGAGAGTGCTAGCTTTGTGGCCTCACCATCAGACTGAATGGGAGTTATGCCCTTTAATCTCCAAGTTACTGCCCACGATTTCAACAAAAGCCTCCAATTCATGGCCTCTTGTCGAAATTCCCAGATTGGGTTGTCCTTTAATCCTATGCAAGGAATTCATTCTTACTCAAGTCTATTTCCGGATTATCAATATCCACCAGTTATACCATGCGAGATCAAAGTAACCAGAGTTTGATATATATATATATATATATTTTTTAATCCTTATCGATCTTTTTCGACATTTTTACAGACATATATATTAATTAGTCTTTTTTAGATGCTAATTATTGTTCTCCTGATTTTTTTTTTCTTTTTCATTTTATTTTCTTTTCATGTGATTGGGATGATTTACTTTATTTCATCCAATATTCGTTATCGTTGCTTTTCTGGGGATAACACAGCTTGATGATATTCTATCTTCTGAATTTCTTCAGTGAAATGAGATTAAGTAATAAATAAATAATAATAATAATAATAATAATAATAATAATAATAATAATAATAATAATAATAATAATAAAAAAACCAATCAGCATGCTGGACGAGCGGAAAGAACAAGGCCTGGAATGTGCTGTCGGTTTTACCCTTCTATGAAGATGATTTCCTTTATGTAACACTTCCTCAGATACAGTGATCTTACTTGGTGGCAGCATTCTTTACTTTCAAAATATAAAGCACCCTCATTTGGCATCTTTGCCCAGCAAATCACCCTCCCTTTCCCGATTCACCCATCCAACTCCACATTCTCTATTTTCATTTTTTTCTATCTTTCATTGTGAAAAAAATAAAATTATTTCTCTTTTTTTCCAGCAACCTTAATTTATATTTTATAAATTTGGTTAAAAATACTTAATTGTATTCTGAAAAGCAAAAATTATAAGGAATAATATCTTGCTAGAAGAATAGAGGCAGGAATAGAGCCTAACTTGGAGCTGTTATTTCAGAGAAAAGCTCAGAATTACAGAAATACTGCCTAACTAATTGAATATCATCAAGCTGTAGCTGATTTATCAAAATAAAATTGCTTGTAAGACCCTAGACTGTTAAAAAGGTACTCAATAATGCATTGAACAAACCCATTCAAAATCTAGACCATACTCTTAAACTGCATGATGAGCATTTAAAATTTGATCCAGTTTTTTCTCATATGACCAGCCATAGCCCAGTGCTCCCCAGTGCTCCCCCTTTCAACCCTTTCTACTAGCTTTCTTCTTTCCCTTTGTTTCTAATTACTACTAATTAACCTCTATCCCCTGGTGCATCATAAATTGAGGGCTCTAGCACACCATCTTTGAAATGAAACTTGAAAATTATGGCAAGCACAAGAAAGCTTTATAGAGTCTCCATGGTGGAAACTATATGCCTATCCAATAACATGCTGCCATCGTTCCAAATACGATGTCTTATTTGGCACAATGGCAGCATATTATTGGATAGGCACATATAGCTTCTTCATATTTAAACAATTAGTTCGTTAATCCTGTGTTTTTTATTCAGAAACGATTTCATATCAAAAACATAATTTTTACTATAAATCATTGTATAAATATATATATACACTCGATTTAAATAATAAATTTTCGATAAAGATTATGTTAAATATGTTTTTTTTTGCTTGCATTTTCAAGTTTAAACTAATAATCAATAATCTATTTAATTCAATTGTTCATAATTGATAGAGAATTATTTTAAATGTTTGATAAAAATTGAGGTGTGATTTTCACTTTTGTTCAATTGCATTATATCATTAGGATTAAATAAATAAATAAATTGCAGGCCAGCAAACACTTCCAATAACGATCACATTGACTATCGAAACAACAGCTAGATTGTAAATTAATTTTATTTTTCGTCTTACTATTTTTGTCTTATATATTGAGAATGCTAATTTCTAGAAAATACCAAAAAAAGAAAAAATAATAATATTTTACTTTTCTGATGACTTGGTAAATCTGTATGCAGGCCAAATCCGGCTTATGTGAGTGTAAAACATTAAATTTATATATGAAATAAAACAGAACTCCGTTTTTTATTTTTGGAAAATTTATATCCTTTTATATATTTATTCATTACTTGAATTTACTGTGCAATGTAATAAAAAATAATTATCAACTAATGAATATAAAATTTATTATATAATTTAATTTTCGAATGATGATAATAAATTTATATACTTGATTCATAAAAAAATAACTGTTTTTTTTTTAATTTTTGCTTTATTTTCTACACAATATGCTTTTTTTCCTGTTATGTTAAAAATTTTCAGAAGAAATATATTATTATTAAAAATATTAATGTTATTAATTGCAGTATTATAAGATTTTAACATTGGTATTTTATTAAAGTATTTATGCATTAATTAGACGTTACTTAACTGACTCCATCACTCAGCTCCTCCCTTTCTTTAAATCTTAACGACCTGCCCAAGCTTTTATTATTTTGATTTTATTTTTTTATTTTTGGGTCAATCAACCAAGAGAATTTATTGCCAAAAAAATAAATAAAAAAAAACAAAAGATACAAAGAAACACAACTCTAGAGCAAAATCCTGCATAACTATCTAGTAATTACCTAATTGCAAAAGAAGAAATCAACGAATTCCAAAAAGATTCAGAACAACTAATAATCACACTTTGACTAATTAATTGTAAAATCCTTTTTTCTTGGACTCTTTCATTTGCGAAAATAATTCTGTTCGTCGCTTGCCACAAGTAATAGGCAGTGGCAGCCAAGACAACCCTGCGAAATCTGGCCAACTTAGATTTGCTGACAGCATGTCTACTGAACCAACTGAATACTCTGCTCCAATTATATTCAACCCTATTGATATTGCAAGCAGTACAAACTTTTTCCCACACACAAGCTGAAACATGGCAAATAAAAAATAAATGTTCAATATTCTCCACTTGCTTATTGCAAAAGGCACAAGTATTAATAGAAGTAAAATTCCACTGCATCAGCTTATTTCTGGTTCTGAGTTCGTGCTTGATGGCCAGCCAGAGTATAAAACTCTGTCTAGGAACACCCTTTATTCCAAACCAGCTTAGTCCAAGTCAGTTTTGGGTGTTGAATTCTCATATTCTTCCAAGCACTAGAGATAGCGAACGCACCCTTCTTTGACCTCATCCACACAACAACATCTCTGATCTCATTTATAGTAGCAAAATTTTCTCTAACAAATTCTCAGGCCTCCTCATGAATAGGATCGAGTAAATTTCATCTTTCATTCCTCCACAAATCCTTAATAGTAGCACTCTTAGACACTCCATAATCTTTTAGATTTATGGAATTGAATTTGTCCAACAAAGACTCTCCATATCAAACTAGAAGAAGTTTAGTCATGATCAATATTATATATAACCAAAGGATTCATCATGGTGCAAACTTTCAACATACATTGCCAAGCCCAGCTAGAATCATAAGGTTTGGTGATACTCCAAAAGCTTAATTTTTTCAGATGAATTGGAGATACTCCAAAAGCTTAATTTTTTCAGGTGATTCATCGACACCCAAATTGCCCAAATGGAAGGCTTGCCACTAATAATACCCCAAATGTTCTTACAAATTGCAAGACAATTTCAGATCTTCAAATCTTTTATACCTAAACCTCCCTTACTTTTCAGTTTACACACATTAGTCCAAGATACTATATTCGAATTTTTCCGATCATCAAGACTTGATCATAAAAGCCTCTTACAGATTCAATCAATGTCAGATATAATAGAGTTAGGTAATTGTAATACTCATTCACATAATATCACATAACCCCACTATACAGGAGGATGCCACAAGACTGAATATGTTTAAAACCTGGGTTTTTTTTTCAAAAACTTTTCCATCTTATATAACCATGTTTGTATATCATGTATAATTAAAACATTTATATTTCATATAGTAGATAAACCGAATAATGTATAAAATAAATTCATGTATATGAATTAAAACTAAATCTTTAGTCTCAAAATAAACTAATTTGGACATACATTAGCACTTTATTAGAAAACAATCCTTATTTCAAAAATAATCAAATTCTAAATCTCATGTTCTTATTAAATAAAAACTATAACAAAATAGACATTCTTGTTCCATGTCATGAAACCAAAATAAAATTAATGAATAACGACACCAACCCAAACACGGGCCTATTCTAACTGCACTGACGGCCTCAGACTTCTCTTCATATCAATTCAGCTATCTACTGGCACCAGACCTGCGTGCAAGAAAACTCACATACTAAGTTACTGAAAGCTTAGTGATACATATAGCAAGCAATCATTCATATCATAACATATACACTTTATACATATCTCACGCATTTGATCATGCCATCATTTAAGAATAAAATGTTAGATATATGGTTTACTAGTTTAACACATTCATGCTATAAACACTAAGACGTATTTATATGTATATTCACATTCCAATAGCATTCATGATATATAACATAGGATTCCATTTCTTGGTTCCATATACTTAATTTCTAGTTTACCATGTATCTAATTTACATAATCTTATTTATGATTTTACATCACATTGCCCAATACTCCAGACATGGACTACTCGGATCCAAGTTGTAAAACATGAGCACTCTCACCTGAGTTTAAGTCACCCTGCTTATTTATGTATCTATAAGTATAAATGTTTAAACGAGTTTCTCAAGTCAAGAGCGCTCTCACTTGAGTTTAAGCCACCTTGACTGAGCAAAAATAATAGTTGCATGCAAATGAGATCAAAAGCGTTCTCACTTGAGCTTAAACTATTATGTCCTTAAATATTAAATCCATGTGATAAGACCTAATGTACTATAAACCACTCAATACCATGTCATCTATCTTATATTAGTCCTCATACAGAGAATGAGCATATATAGTTATGATTTGGTTATTCATCTCATTTCTTAGTCATTTTCCTTGTTTTCCATGTGATGTCCACATAATAATTTATGAAATAGAGCATATAAAGCATTTATGTGTTCATGTTCATGTAACCCTACTATATACCATCTTATCTCATCATATAGGGTGTGTGCACATATCAATTCCATATTAAATCATCATAAAAACCAATTTATAAATCTGCATAAAGGCTTCACAACTATGAAATTCACAGGTTGTCAACCCGTGACCCAAGTCATGAACCATATCGTGAATGAATTTGTTCACTTTGAGGGTTCATTTAGGGGTATGAATATGTTGTCATAGTCGTGAATCAACAGATTTCAACAGCAAACAAACCAAATTATGACACATCACACACAAAAATACTAAGGCAAACCAATATTAGCCACTCCTTTCAACATTTTCATCATCATACAACAATAATCAAGCTATAAACATGCACTACATTATTTAACCAATTAAATTAGATTTAAGATATTATTTTTAATATCCTAACATCAACAAGTCCCATTTGCCAATCTTCCTCATGCATATCAGATATAACATGCCATATACTCTCAATTCCAGAGTTTTCATATGTCATTTCATGCCAAGTAACATATCAATTGCATAATTCAACAAACAAGCATGTTATAAGCCGAATTTAAGTGTGTATATGTACAAACCTGAATTAGAACCTTAATAATCGACCTCTCTTATGTGCCTAACCACTTTTGTGGGTTTCTCTGCCTTTTTTATTGTCCCTTATCATAATATCATAATCGAATTATCACTGTCTAAATGAAATATACTATTTATATATCATTAACAATGCAAACTCTAACTTAATTTCTCATTACAAGGCTTTAATCTTTGTTTTCTATATCAAACAGAATTAAACTTAATAAAATAATACAGTAATATATGATTTTCGACCACCATTTTGTAGAATCAAAATGGTTTCGAGTTCAATAACACCTTCGTGTTATAAGGGCTAAAAATTGAAGAGGAATGGTTTTTGGTGTTGTAAATATCCAAAGGCTAGGATTTTGGATAGAAAAATTGTGTTTATCTGACAAATCATCAAAACTACTCAATTTAAATTGTAGAGTTTCACGGACGTGACTATACTTTCATGTCCGTGAAACTGTTAAGCTTCAAAAATCATTATTTCATGATATTCATGCTCGTGAGGTTATAGTCACAGGTATGAACCTTGTGACACCTCACTTTTTCATTTCTTTTTCACTATTTTCATTTCCCAAAACCTATAATTACTTATATATCACTTTTATACGCTAAATACATATTATTTCTAAGGTCTAACTAGCAAGCATTATATTTCTCTTCTAATCCTCAAAATTATCTGATATATTGTCTCTAAATAGCTATGGATACTGAGCTTTCATTACTTCTTTACTTTGCCATGTAGTCTCTTATATTGCATGATTTCTCCATAAGACATTTACTAATGGTAATCATTTGTTCCAAAATTCCTTGATCTTTATAGTTAGAATCTGAATTGGCTCTTCTTCATATTTCAAATCTGGTCTCACCTCGATGCTCTCAACTAAAATAATATGAGAGGATTTGACTTCTATCTCCTGAACATGGAAACATAGAACACATAATGTATCTTGTGAACTCTAATGGTAGGCAAGTCTGTAAGAAACTAGTCCAATTTTTGCTAAAATCTCATCAGGCCCAATGAATTTCGAGCTCAATTTGCCCTTTTTCCCAAATCTGAATACTTTCTTCCATGGAATAATTTTAATAAAAACCTTATCTCCCACTACATACTCTATATCTCTCATCTTGAGATCTGTATATGATTTTTGCCTGTATGAATTTGTCTTCAATCTGTCCTGAATAACCTGTACCTTTTTCTCTGTCTCTTGTACTAAGTCTAACCCCACTAGCTTTTTCTCACTAAACTATGTCCTACTATACAGTGCCTCATAAGGAGTCATCTCAATACTAGACTGATAAATGCTATTATAGGCAAATTCTATCAAAGCAAGATATTTGTCCCAATTACACTCAAACTCTATCATGCAACTCCTCATCATATCCTCTAAAATCTATATAACCCCCTCTGATTGCCCATCTGTCTGAGGATAAAAAGTTATACTGAAACTGAACTTGGTACTCAAAGCTCTCTACAGACTACCCCAAAACTAAAAAGTGAACCTAAGGTCCCTATCTGAAATAATTGAGTCTGGTAATCTATGAAGTTGTACTATCTCATTAATATAAATCTTTACTAGTCTACTTAAAGGGAAATCCCTTCTAATAGATAAGAAATGGGCTGACTTCGTAAGCCTATCCATTGGAATCCATACTGCATCATATCTCCTAGGAGTCACTGGAAACTCAATCACAAAATCCATAGTAATCCATTTCCATTTTCATTCCTATATAGTGATAAGCTGTAGCAACCCTGATGGTACCTGATGTTCGGCCTAGATCTACTAATAAGTCAGGCATTTGGTTGTGTATTATGTGATGTCTCTTTTAATATCTTTCCACCAATACTTACTCTTCGAATCATGATACATCTTATTGCGTCCTAGGTGCATAGCATATCTGGTCTCATGTGCCTTCTGAAATATTCTCTATCTCAACTCATCAATATTGGGCAAGCATAAATAGCTCTGATAATAAAATCCACAATATGTGTCAACTGTATAACCAAGTCTCTCCCCCTTAGAGACCAATTCGGCTATCTCAACAAGTTTTATATCCTGCCTTTATGCATCTTTGATCTCATGGTTAAATGTAGATTGGATGTGCAACTCAACCACATTCTTCCTACTCAATGCATTGGCCTTACTAAGATGACAATTAATAACATAATTATAATCCTTTATTAACTCTAACCATCGAGTCTTTCTCAAATTAAGATATCTATGAGTAGGTAGGTACTTTAGACTCTTATAGTCCATGTAGATAAAACATCTCTCCCCATAAAGATAGTGGTGTCATATCTTCAATACAAAGACAATGACAACCAACTCCAAGTCATGTGTGGGGTAATTCTTCTCATGTGTCTTTGACTGCCTTAAAGCATATGCTACTACCATGCCCTTGATCTTTCAACATCATAGCCTTTTTCTTAAGAATGGAGTAAATGATTATTTTAGAGCCTAAATGTTATTTAATTCTGAAGTGGGTGAATGATGAAAAAATGACCCTATATATTATTTATGAGCAATAAGGAGATAGTGTTTGCACTTGCTAAATTGTCATTGTAACTCAAGCATGGCAAATAGACATAAATTCTAGAGAGGTTCATGACAAGGTTCGCGAACTTCCTTTCACAAACAACATCATGGGCACGAGCCCTGTCTCAAACCACTATGGAATTTGTGTATTTTTTCCAAGCTTGAATCGCAATCGTGGTTTAGCAGACGTGAACACTATCTCCTTCTCGCAAGCACAATTTAATGGTTATGTTGCGACTTTAAAGACATTTTGGTTTCTTCAAAATTGCACTAAGTAAACGTAATCTAATTGACTTGAAACTTTAAATACTATCAAAACAACACCAAATAGATATATTAGTACAAATAATTTGATTGTCAAGATCTGACACAAATCACCCTAAGGTCAACCATAAAAATGAACAGAGTAAAATGTGAATTTGTAAATAAAATTTTAATATCAAATATAATAGAAAAATGAGATTAATGATTAGAACGGCGTTTTAAACAAGCTTTTTCAAATAATAATGAGTAAGTTTTTATATCAATTATTAGAATGTCATTTTAATTAGTTAAATATTTAACTAAAAATATACATAATAAAGTATGATTTCATATAATAGAATTTATAAGATTAAAAAATATTGATTAATATTGCAAATGAGTTTCTTTTATTAATTATTAAATTGTCATGTTAATTTTGTTAATTAATTAAAAAATTATCATTTTAATTTTATGAATTAAAATGCATATAATTAATAATTATAGGTTTAATATATATTATGAGTATACGATAAACATAATAAATAATACTATAAATAAATTATTTAATTTCAATTATATATAATAAAATCAATAAATATTTGAATATTGATTATTTCGCTATAATTCAATTTTATAACAGTTCAACCCAATAATTTTAAATCCCTCCTAAATAGAAGTCAACGATATAATTAAATTCGGTTCTAATAAAAAAATTTAATGATACAATTCAATTTTAAATTATTTTTCTTGGTACTTCAATCCGATTTAGAAAAATCCAAATCAGTGTAAAATTCTAGAGGATATACATAAAATTAAATTTATTTTTGGTCCAGCACTTAAAAAAACATAAACTCAACGCTTACAAATTTGCAGGATTTTCACCCTCAAATGTGTTATTGCTTATAATGGATTTGCTACTGTCAAAATAAATTACCAACTTGTGCTGAAATTTCACCATATATACTGTCGTTTTTGTTAATTATTCCACGTCCCTTAGTAAAAAATTTAAATTAATATTTATAATGACCTGAATAATCTTTTTTATTTTTTTAGCTAATTTTCAAAATGAGTTAAGTCAAAACCTGCACTTTTTACAAAATTTTACTGGTTGGGATCTTGCTGTGCTCACCACAATGGGTTGGGGCGTTCAAATGGTTATAACACTAGATTAGTACTTATAATGATAGATAATCTGTTTGCTTTAAGCTGAGTTTTGAACTTTTGAGTATGAGTTAGATGCAAATCCATATTTTCAATATAATTTTACACTTTTTAGGAAGAAATACAATTATGTGATGATTGTGTTAATCGAATTGTTTTGCTTCCAATAAAAAGATAATTGATCAAAGGTAGTACTTTGGCTACATCCTCAATATTCATTCTTTTATCGATCGGGGTGATTCTGCTGAGTAGATCAAATATCCCCAGTTTGAAAAACTGATACAAGTCACTTCTGCCACTAGTCTTGCATTTCCGTTCACTAGTATTATTTGAAAAATCAAAAACTTAAAAATAACCACAATTAAAGTTTAATTATAAATGTGCTTATCCATGAGATAATAAACCAATATAAAGTTTAATTGACGTACATTTTTTTTTAATTTATAAATGCTTATTTCTAATCTACATCAGACTTTTATTTGTAAATATACAGTTTCTTTTTTTTTTACTTAATATTTACTTCAGAACAAAAATTAATATTGTTATAAAATTAAAAAAAATAAGTCATCAATTAAATAATTTTACGAAATTAACATATCTCCTGTTTAATTGCATTTTCTTACTTTTGAATTAAATATATAGCGTATAAATAAAACACTTTATTGCAAGATAATGGACAATATATTGGTAAAATTATTCTTATTATTAATGATATATTATAAACAATATACTATTTATTATTATTTTTTAATAAAAAAACATTCATGAATTAAAAATCACATGAGATTGTGTACAAATTACAATGCATGTGCAACAATGTTAACCCACAAAAAATATTGTCTGCTATCACATATTTTCGTTATTTTATGTTACTAAAAGAAAAAATAATTTTTTATTAAATAATTCTAAATTCATGATAAATAAACCCTCTTATATATATATAGTTCCTGGAGGAGATTTAACTAATTTGAATACATGATTCCAGAAAAAAATAATAATAAATAAATAAAAAGGAAGAATACGTCAAATTCTCAAACTTTCACATTTATAAGAAGTCCCAGAGACGAGTAAGAGGAGGAAAGAGCAGGGCTGAAACAGGTGGCAGCTTCTCCAAATGTTGCACTGGCAGCAAATGATCCTTGCATGCATCAATACATCATCAGCCGGTTAACACCCAGCAAAATCTAATTGGTTTTTAGTTACATTTAACCATAACGGGTACATATCCAGCAACAAATGTTCAGGAATTTAGAAAAGAGCTGACTGATTCTGAGGAACGTATAGCTCTAACCATGGAGAAAATGGAGAAGAAGAAGGAACATACGCTCTCCAAGGAGCCCAAGGCGGTTAAAGAAATTAAAGGCGTAGTAGATGAGCCACCAATTACCCCTACTAAACAAGAGGCTGGCAAAAATGCAGTGAAAGGAAAAAGTGAAGTTAAATGGCTTCCTCACCAGCAAGTTCCTCAACCTGAAGATTTCTCCACTGTAAGCCCTTGAGCGTCTCTGAGACCTTCACTCCAAGCTAAATAGCTCTCTCATTTGTTTTATCTCTTTATCATTCTCCTTTCCAGTTTCTCCTATAATAAATAAAAAAAATAAAATAATTGGATAAAGAATCAGATTCGTATGCTATAGCTTTTCTAACCACATGTTGCTTTATAATGGATGTTTTCTACTGATTAAAATCATCTTACATGACGTCTGTTGAGTAATTCTGGCTTCTGGACTGTTGACTAGTCCATAAGCCAGCTCCTGCGTCAAGCCAATAAATCTGCTTGTAGTTTTCTTAAATGTGAATACAACCCATCTCTGTGTAAGAGTTCTACGTGGTTACCCATCTGCAGGCACAAAATTACCAATGAAGTTATTCATGTTATGTAGTTGGGTACAAAATTCACATTCCATTTTGCAACAATACCATGGCCAGAACGAATTACCTCCACAATTCGACCCCTATCCATTACTATAATCCTATCAGCAGCTTTTATGGTAGAGAGCCTGCAAATTTAGGCCCCAGCTTAAGAAAGAAAACAAAAAAAAAAAAGAAAAAGAAAAATCTCACAACTGGAACAGCAGAATGTAAAGTGTGGAGAGGAAATTACCTGTGCGCTATTACAATGACAGTTGTCTTCGCCTTGTCCTCGTTTTTTAACGCATGAAGAAGCCCCTAAATATGTAACAGGAGTGCTTGTCTCAGTGAGTTTGCTCTTTTTTCTCGCCAGCAAAATGAAAGTTTCCAACTTTACCTCGACATAGTGTTCACTTGCTGGATCCAGAGCGCTGGTAGCTTCATCGAGTATCAAAATAACAGGGTTTCGGAGGATGGCTCTAGCAATAGCAATTCGCTGCTTCTGTCCACCGCTTAACAAACCATCATCAACCAATGTTTCATAACCATCAGGAAGAGAAGAAATAAATTCATGAGCATCGGCCAGCTTTGCAGCATGTTCAATTTCTTCCAGCCTAGTGTCGCAGCGACATCCATATGCGATGTTTGACTTGATATCAGTGCGGAAGAGCTCAGGCTCCTGCCTAAAATGACAATTTTTAATATAATTTCATAGATACTTTCAAGTGTAACTCCTCAACTAAATCATCCAACCTGTCCAACATATCCTATATTTTCTTTAAGCCACCTCATATCCAACTCCTGGAGAGGAAAACCGTCGACATAGATCTGAAATTCAAAGACACATTTATGTAAAGATTGGACTACCATAAAACCATGGTAACTATTCAGGAACAACATTAAAACCAGAGACACCCGTGCTTGATAAGGATAAGAAAATAATTCTCCTCTCTGTAATAATTTAAGATTGCACTAGCACATCTAGAGCCAATTAAGCAAAGACTGCGAATAATGGTTTGAGTAACTTGAATTAAAGTAGCAGTTAACCAATGTCGCATTTTCCTGCCATTTCTAAAGAAGTTTAACACATATCATAGAGCTTCAAAATCTTCAACAATTGCAGCACAATTATCATCCCTAACGAGAAGAAAAATGGATTCGTGTTTTACTAAAATTCTATGTAACAATATAAGACACTCAAGAAGAACAACAACAATCGCAACATTTAATTCACTTTTTGAGTCAACGAGAAGGGTTGGAAGCATCATTTCTGTTAATTTCAGTGACTGAAAGCAAAAGCAATCTCAAAGATACATCAAATAAGCTTATTTCCTAGGCGATTATTTTACTCGAACTCAAGGGTGTTGATGAAAGATGCAATGCAAAGTATTATTGTGTTTACCTGACCATTAATTGGCTCATAAAGACGAAGCAAGAGATTAACTAGTGTGGTTTTTCCACTTCCGCTGCGTCCAACCTGAGCAACATACAGATGAGCGGTCAATTTCTGTCACTTAGGCTAGCATCATACAATTCATAAATAAATAAAATAAGGCATTTACCAGTGCAACCGCTTCATTTGCTTCTACTGAAAGGTTAATATGCTCTAGAATGGGTACCTGTCCAAATACAACAATCGGCCAAACACCTCGTTTGGAATTAACTTCCATACTGAAATTCATTCATTTATATTAAAAGAATTCAATTGAAATAATTTTGCGATCGAATTCATTCATTTGCAATAATTTCTCATGTGATGGAATTCATTTGAATCAATCCTTTGGAACAACTGAAAAATACAATAAGAGTCTCGCATTCCTACTTTAAGATACAAATATATTTTGTATAGAAGTGTCTTGGCTTTTGAATATAAAACTAATTAAATGAATTGAATTCTTGTAAAATAATGCCACTTTTAGCATGATTTCATTTCTTTCAAAATCTTTTCTTTTTCTAATATTAGAGAATTGAATATTCGCAAAAAAGAAAAGATTTTGAAAGAAATTGAATTTTGGTGATTCAATTTAAGTTTATACAAGAAATTGAAGGCAACTTAAGTTTGTAAATTCAATTTAATTCTTTTTCGCCAAAATTATACAAGAAATTGAAGGCAACTTAAGTTTTGACGAAGGCAACTTAAGTTTATCGCCAAAATCTTACACACTTTCTATGTGTATAATTTTGGTGCAGTGAGTCATAAATTACAAAGTTCAAATTCAAAGGCAGCTAGCTCTTTGCTTATTTCTAATCAAGCAGAAAGTGTTTGCTGAGGCAAAATTTGAAAATTCATGACAACTGAAGCATGGACATGAATACAAAACAGTAACAAGTTCCTAATAAATACCTAGATCAAAAGGAGGAATTTAAGTCATATAATGTTTGTATAGCATGTGATATAAATTACTTTGGCATGTCTCAGAGGACTGCTACAGGATTGTTTCTGTGAGAGTAGATGTTTCTAATATACGAGTATGTAGCAAACAAATTTATAAAATCATTTCTATTTCTTCGAGTGCCCTGTCACTCTTTTCATGCTGACAACCAGGTACGTTCAATGGTCATTAATTTCTTCTAAAATGAACAAAGACAAAAGCAACAAAGATAAATGAACATCACCTTTTTTTCGGATGGCAAATCAAACTAAAATGAAAAAAGTCTCATACTATAGATATTTTATCAATTATCTAACATATTGCCATAAGGGGCTCATGCTGCACTGGCTCACCCAGATTGATTACATTTAAGTAAGGAAATTGCAATTTCATTGACATGGACACTTACTGTTGGCCTTGAAGGATACTGAAAAGATACATCTTCAAAATGGACTTCTCCCTTTAGCCTGTGCAACTTTGCACCTGCAAATGGGATGGAGCAGGAATGCTGCTTTTTACTTTTTTCTGGTCTGAAGCACTATTGTACTTGAATTTAAACAAAAGAACAGAAAGTTATTTGAAAGAAATCTTTGATTATGCAACCAATGAATTCTAAATCCAGATTGACAAGAACAAAGGACCTTGAAACTAAGTCTCCAAACTGAACTAAGAGTACAAAAATTAACAACTCATGTACACCAGATTCTGGAAAAAGTCTTCATTTCCCCATTCAATATCATTTACAAAACATACATCGACATTTATGGATCCTGATTTTTAAGCAATTTCAAATACCAGATGTGGTAAAGGTAATTAGGATGAGTTAGACTAAAATCTTCACTTCCAGAGCATTCGATGCAATGAATCTAAGGCTTAAAAGCATTATAAAGGTTCATTTAACTGAAGAGTAATTGGGCCTATTTTCCTTGTGCTGGTGCTAGATATGAACATGCTGCTTACCTTTGGACAAGAATTGGTCACTGGGTGAGAGTTGCATTAACTGAAAAACACTTTCGCCTGCTCCAATGGCCTGAAGCAGTGATGATAAATTGTCAACCACCCTCCAGATTGCATAAATTAACCACTCGCAGTATAATATATACTTTGTGAGTTGCTCAGTTGAAACATGTCCAGTCATAATAGACATTCCTCCGAACATAATAGCAAAAACCTAAAAAATTGAATTAAGCAAGGCATTAGTCATAATATTGATTTTCACATGCAACCAATAGAACCAAAAAATTAAAAATTGTGGTCTTTGTCAGTTGAACTGATTTGTAACAGTCTAATGTTAATGATAACTGATTGTTGACCTTAGGATGATTGATCTCTATTTTGATCTTGATAATTAAATTAATTGTTATTGTTAGGAATAGAGTGTATACAGAAGCGGCAATAATGGATCAAAAGAAGTAAGATAAGTAAATTAAATCAACCAATAAAAGCAGTAAAAGAGATAAAGATTTACGTGGTTCACCCAATATGGGTTACGTCCACGGATGGCGATGAGAAAAATAATTTCACTATAATGGAGATGAGTACAACAATCCTCAAGATGGCTCAAAAGCACAACGAGGAGAAAATATTGTGTTTGTTACAAAATAAAAAAACTCAATCTCACTCAATTTTTTCTCTCTCACTCATTCACACATTCACCCATCCACTCATGCTTGAACAAAGGCAAATGAAGACTATTTATAAGGCATGCAACTTGTTGCCCAAGTATAACATTAATTACAAATATTTAATGAGAAGATATAGTAAGATTTGCATTTAATGAGAAGATTGCATTTGGAAGATTTGCTAGAATTCCCATTAATGTGAAGATTGCCTTGGAAGAATTTATGAAGAGCATTAATGTGAGAATTTGCTAAGATTTGGAATTGAAGAATTATGAGCCACATATGATATCCCAACAATCTCCACCTTGGCTTGAATTCGACAAGCTACTCATCGCCATCAAAAGCCCCGAAGGGCGATTAAGTGCTACGAACACCAACTAATTCCAAGCAATGCTCGAACTTAGCAATAGAGAGTGGCTTGGTCAACATATTTGTTGGATTCTCCAAAGTATAAACCTTATGGACAATAATCTCTCCTACAACAATAGTATCTCTGATATAGTGGTACTTAATACTTATGTGCTTGGTCTTAGAATGGTAGACATCATTCTTGGTAAGATAAATAACACTTTGACTATCTGAGAATACAATGGTTGAACCTTGTGCAACACCAAGTTCAATAACAAGACCTTGCGGCCATGTAGCTTCCTTTACACCTTCGGTAGCTGCAATATATTCAGTCTTTGTAGTAGATAATGCAGCAGTAGATTGCAAATATGTTTTCCAATTGATAGCACCGGAATATAAAGTGAAGATATAGCCAGAGAGAGACTTTCGCCTATCAAGGTCACCACTATAATTAGAGTCCACAAAACCAACATTATAAGATGTTACCTTGTTGTTATCAAATACCAAGCCAGATCAGAAGAACCCTTCAGATACCGAATAATCAATTTAACTGCATCCCAATGAACCTTTCCAGGATTGCGTACGTAGCGATTTACCATTCTAACTGCATAAGCTAGATCAGGTCTAGTGCAAACCATGGCATGCATAAGGCTTCCAACAACACTAAAATAAGAAACACTAGTCATGTACTCTTTCTCTTCTTCAGTTTTTGGACAAAAGTCTAATGATAATTTAAAGTGAGCAGCAATAGGAGTAGAGATAGACTTGCATGAACTCGTGGTGAACCTTTCAAGAACTTTTTTAATGTATTTCTTTTGAGATAGGAACAATGTCCCAACTTGATGATCTCTGTATATTTCCATGCCGAGAATTTTCTTTGCTGCACCAAGATCCTTCATCTCAAACTCATTTTTAAGCTGAAACTTCAAATTGTCGATTAAAGATTTGTCACTTGAAGCTATTAACGTATCATCGACATAAAGCAATAAGTAGACAAAGACATCATTAAAATATTTCATGAAATATGCACAACTGTCATATTTACTCCTTGAGTAACCTTGCCCAATCATGAAAGAGTCAAATCTTTTGTATCACTATCTTGAAGCTTGGTTCAAACCATATAAGGATTTCTTTAATCTACAAACACAATGTTCCTTTCAAAAACCACAAACCCCTCGTGTTGACACATATAAATTTCTTCTTCCAGTTCACCATGAAGAAAATTTGTTGTGACATCAAGTTGCTCCAATTCTCAATCAAATAAACAACAAATGCAAGAAGAACAAGAATGGAGGTATGACGAACAACATGTGAGAAAACTTCATTAAAGTCAACACATTCCCTTTGATTGAAGCTTTTGACAACAAGTCGTGCCTTCCATCTTGCATCCTCAACCCTGGGAATACCTTCTTTTCGCTTGTAGATCCATTTGCGACCTAATGGTCGTCGGTTATTTGGTAGCTCAACCAATTCCCAAGTATCATTCTTGAGAAGACTTTCGATTTCTTCATGCATAGCCATTAGCCATTGAGATGAATTAGGACAAGAAACTACTTCTGAATAAGAAGAAGGCTCAACACCTTCAGGAATTTTCTGTGCAATTGACAAAACATAAGCAATCAAGCTATCATCATATCTGGCAGGATTTCTGATCTCCCTCCTTGGACGATCTCAGGCAAAGAATATCTATCATGTTGTGATTGGATAGAACTAGTGGTACTTGACCCTAATCATCACCATGATCATCATTGCTAAGTTGTGCATTTGAGGCAGAAGTAACAATTTTGCTTAGGCTTGATGATTTCAGCTCAACCTCTACCTTTTTGCTAGTACTTTGATTATCACCACTAGAAGAAGAAACAAAAGATTATTTTCCAGAAGAAATAAATGCATTCTCATTAAACATAACATCCCTATTGAGAATAACTTTTCAGGACTTACACCACAATCTATATCCCTTGGACTTAAAAGCATAGCCAAGAAAAATGCATTTAATAGCTTTAGAAGCCAACTTGCCATCATTAACATAAGCATAAGCAGGAGAAACCAAATATTCTAAGATTAGAATAAACAACGGAGCTACCTTACCAAACTTTTTCTGGAATTTTGAAATCAATGGATGAATATGGAGATTTGTTCACTAGATAGCATACTATAGAAGCTGCTTCAGTCTAAAACTCAACGATTCCACAACCCAGCATTTGAGAGCATACATCAAGCTCTCTTAAGTAAAGTTCCGTTCATTCGTTCTGCGAATCCATTTTGTTGGGTCTTTCCGACAAGTTGTCTTGTGTGTTGCAATGTTATGTTCAGCACAGAACTGATTAAAATTTGATTCATAGAACTCCAAGCCATTGTCAAATCTAAGCTATCTTTCTCTCGATCCGGTTTTCAACAAGAGATTTCCACTTCTTAAAAGTGGGAAAGACTTCATTCTTATGCCTTAAGAAGTAAACCCAAACCTTTCAAGAGAAGTCATCAATCAAGGTCATCATGTAGCATTTACCTCCAAAAGAAGGAACTTTAGAAAGTCCCCAAAGATTCGAATGGATGTAATCGAGGATACCATGTGTATGGTGTGTTGCAAGGGAGAAACCAACCATTTTCTGCTTTCCAAACACACATTGGTCACAAAACTCTAGCTTACCCATACCACCATTGAGAATACCTCTCTTGCTTAGCAAATTCATACCTTTCTCACTCATATGACCTAAACGCATATGCCATAATCGAGTGAGATCATCGTCTGAAAATGAAGATGTGGACACAGCATTTGAACTTGTCACAGTAGAACCTTGCAAGATGTATAGGCTACCATGCCTATTACCCTTCAAAAGAACCAAAGCACCTTTAGACACATTTAAAACCTCACCTTCAGCTGAATACTTGCACCTAAGAGAGTCAAGGGTGCTTAGAGAAATAAGGTTACACTTCAAATCAAGAATATGACGCACATTTGTCAACGTCTTGAGACAACCATCATGGGTCTTGATATGCACACTGCCTATACCAGCCACCTTGAATTGAACATCGTTACCCATTAGAACAACTCTATGATCCACCGGTTCATATGTGGCAAACCAGTCCCTGTGAGGACACATGTGGTAGGTACAGCCAGAATCTAAAACTCACTCAGTCTTGCTTCTCTTTTCAGTAAAAGTAACTAATAAGACGTCACCTTCAAATTCAACAACACCAGCTTTGACAACATCTTTTTGAGGTTGTTTGCCTTTTTCTTCTTTTTCTTTCTTATTCTTCAATTTGAAGCAATCAAATATTTCATGTTCGGCTTTCTTACAATAACGACAAGTTATATTTGGATTGCGTCTTTTAGATTTTGATCTAGATTTCTTTTTACCACTGACACTCCCTTTGTCATTTGATCTACCCTTGACCAACAAGCCATTAGTTTATTTTCAAAATGAACTTCAAGATCAAATTTTTCTTTGGACAACAAGTTAGACTTGACATCCTCAAAAGACAATGTATCATTGTTCCCATATAACGTAATTTCCTTGAAGTGTTTGTAGGTAGATGGTAAAGAGGCAACCGGCAAAACAGCTTTGTCATCATCAATTTTAACATTTAGATTCTCTAGATCAATAACGATTGAATTGAATTCATCAAGATGAGACTAAATGGGAACACCTTCAAGCATACGGAGCATGTATAAACACTATTTGAGATGGAGCTTGTTTGCTCGACTTTTGGTCATGTAAAGAGACTCAAGCCTAAGCCAAAGTCCCACAGCAATAGTCTCATGAACCACCTCATGAAGCACCTCTTTGGACAGACAAAGTTGGATTGCCGATAACGCTTTTTCATCCAACTATTCCCATTGGTCATTAGCCATAGAATCAGGCTTATTTGACTTTCCTTGTAAAGCCTTTTTGAGACCATTCTGTGTGAGAACGGCTGTCATCTGAACTCTCCAAATGTTGAAGCTAATCTTGCCATCAAACTTCTCAATGTAAAACTTGGTAACAGTAGACATCTTGAACTTTCTGCTCTGATACCACTTATTTAGAATAGAGCATGTACGGAAGCGGCAATGATGGATCAAGACAAGTAAAAGAAATAAATTAAATCAACCCATAAAAGCAGTAAAGGAGACACAAAGATTTACGTAGTTCACCCAATATGGGTTACGTCCACGGATAACGATGAGCAAAATAATTTCACTATGTTAGAGATGAGTACAATAATCCTCAAGATGGCTCAAAAGCACAATGAAAAGAAAATATTTTGTATTTGTTACAAAATAAAAGAACTCAATCTTTTCTCTCTTTCACTCATTCATCCATCCACTCATGCTTGAACAAAGGCAATTGAAGGTTATTTATAAGGCATGCAACTTGTTGCCCAAGTATAACATTAATTACAAACATTTAATGAGAAGATATAGTAAGATTTGCATTTAATGAGAAGATTGCATTTTGAAGATTTGCTAGGATTCCCATTAATGTGAAGATTGCCTTGGAAGATTTGTATTTATGAAAAGCATTAATGCGAGAATTTGTTAAGATTTGGAATTGAGGAATTATGAGCCACATATGATATCCCAACAGTTATTGTAAACAGAAAAGAGAATGGGAAAATATGATTCTTACAGTTATATAGACAATGGTTACAGATATGTATACACCATAGGATCCGTATATTAGAAACTAGAATCCCTACAATTACTCCTAAATATATGCCTATATTACTTCCTAAAATATATTATACAATTTGTAGCACTCCCCCTCAAGCTGAAGTATAGATATTGATCATACTCAGTTTGTTACAAAGATAATCAACCTAAACTGTGAAAATGTCTCCTAATTGTTCTCCAGCCTTTACATAACCTGTAGAAATTAAACCTTGGAGTATTTTCTCGCGAATGAAATGACAATCAATTTCAATGTGCTTAGTTTGTTCACGGAACATGGGATTATAAGCAACATGAAGTGCTGCTTGGTTATCACTCCATAATTTTTTTTGTACTGAAGTTTTAAGACCTACTTTAGTTAAGAGTTGATATATCCACATAATTTCACACACAGACTGAGATAGGAAAATACATTTCTCACTCTTTAGGACTTCAACACCTAAAAAATATTTCAGCATCCCTAAGTTTTTTGTATGAAACTGAGTACGACAAAAAGATATCAGATTCCTGTAATATCACTTCCAGTAATAAAAATATCATCTACGTACATGACTAGAAGAATAATGTCAACTTTATATTGTCTGTAGAAAATAGATTGGTTAAATTTGCTCTTCATCTTGCCAAACTTCTCAATAGTCTGACTAAATTTGTCAAACCAAGTATGTGGACTCTATTTCATACCATTCAGAGATTTACGAAGATGACAGATTTTCCCATACTCTCCCTGAGCAACAAATCCCAGAGGTTGCTTCATATAAATCTCCTCCTGAAGATCACTATAAAGAAAGACATTTTTTATATCTAGTTGAAGAAAAGGTCAATGATAAATAGCTACCATAGAAATAAACAATCTGACAGATGTTAATTTAGCACCAGGAAAAAAGTGTCAGAATAATCAACAAGAGAAAAGTGTCAAAATAATCAATCCCACAAGTTTGAGCATATCCTTTGGCAATAAGATGAGCTTTTAAATAAGAAACTGACCCATCAGAATTTATCTTAATTGTAAACACACATTTACATCCAATAGCATGTTTCCCTAGAGGTAAATCGACCAATTTCCAAGTATCATTGTCATCAAGAGCATTCATTTCCTCCAACATTACATTATGTCATCCAGAATGAGCTAATGCCTCATGAACAGTTTTGAAAATAAAGATAGAATCAAGAGAAACAATAAAGGAACACGAAGAAGAAGACAAATGATCGTAAGAAACATAAGCAGAAACAGGATAAGTACATTGACATTTACCTTTGCATAAAGCAATTGGAAGATCATCACTCGAAATGGGATCTAATGATGAAGGAGCTAGTGTAGGACATAAGTCAAAAGAAGTTTGTCATCTAGAGTACACTTGAAGAATGGGAGGTTTGACAGAAGCCTGTTCAAGGACAAAGTCAAAGGATGTGATAGTATAGATTAACAAATCACCATTCTCCTCCTGACATTCTGGACTATGAGATGGAAAATATAGTTTGTCTTCCAAGAAAGAAACATCAGCTGAGACAAAATACTTATTAAAACTAGGACAAAAGCTTCAATATACTTTTTGAAGACGAGAATAACCAAGGAAAATACATGACTTTGGATATAATTTAGTAACATGCGGGTGAACATCCCGAACAAAGCAAGTACAACCAAATATCCTAGGTTCAATAGGAAATAATGACTTTTTGGGAAAAAATATTATAATGAGTCTCACCATAAAGAACAAATGAAGGCATGTGGTTGATGAAAAAGCATGTTGTTGAAACTACATCAACCCAAAAAGTCTGTGCCATAATAAGGCTCTTGCAGTCCCAAGCAAATGTCAATTTTTTCATTATGCGACTCCATTTTGAGATGGGAGTATCAATACAAGAAGTTTAATGCAAAATGTCATTTTGAATCATATAAGTTTGGAAATATGTTGATAAATATTATTTGGCATTATCACTTCACAATGTATGGATGAAAACATCAAATTGAGTTTTAATCTCAAAAACAAAAGCACAAAAATGAGAAAACAATTCAAAACGAGTTTTTATTAAATATAACCAAGTCACACGAGAATAGTTATCAACAAAAGTAACAAAATACTTAAATCCAATTTTATGCAATATTTGACAAGGACTCCAAACATCATAATGAACTAATTCAAAAGGAAAATCGGCTCCTTTATTGATTCTTGGACTAGAGTTAATACAATGGTTTTAGCAAACTGACAACACTCACAATCTAATGAAGACACTCTACTAAAGTGCGAACAAAGCTTCTTGAGCAAAGAAAAAGAGTGGTGGCTCAACCTACAATGCACCTCAAAAGGAGATATAACACTAGAACATGCAATGGATTTGGGTATCTGTGTGTCAAGAACATAGAGACCTCCAGACTCATATCCTTTACTAATAATATTTTTTGTCATAAGATCCTGAAATAAGCAATAATCAGGGAAAAATGAGATGCAACAGTTAAAATTGCGAATCAATTGGCTAACAATTATCAAATTGAAGGATAATTTAGGTAAATATAAGACAGATGATAAAGGAAGCAAAAGGGTTGGGGTAACTAAACCAGAGCCACGAACATAAGATGGCTTATGGCAATAATGGCACACAATTCCTCCTGAACCTTGTGTGCGAGTTGTAGAATTGTTGTATCCTCCTTTGTTGTCATTCCTAAATTGGGACCTCTCATACTCATAACTATTATTTCTACTAACAAGAGCACCATTGAACGATACATGTGGAGTACCTTCAATGCGAAGTACCCTGTTGAAGACATCTTGCAATGAGAAAATTTCAAAATTTGAGAGAATTTGAGATTTGGTAGTCTCAAACTCAAAAGAAGACTAGCCAAAAAGCTCGTGACAGTCATCTGCTCCCTTTGACTCTATTGAATCTTCACAACATAACTAAATGGCAATAACATATTAAGTTCCTCATAAGTTTTCTTGAAATCCATAAAGTACCTAGCAAAAGACTTATATTATTTCTCTGCACGATAAAACGCTTGACATACCTCATAAATGCAGAAAATATTCTTTTTCCCAGAGTATAAGAAATCCAAATAATTCATTAATTTTTTAACAAATTCACTGTGATTAATTAGATCAATTACTTCACTATCAATAGAATTCTGAATCTGTAAAAATAATCGAGCATCCTCTCGTAGCCATGTTTGCCTCGATTCATCTTTTGGTAGATCCTCAGTCATATGATTTTCCTTGCCGATACTCTGCAAATAGAGTCGAACAGTTTTACTTCAATTCAAATAATTAAGGTCATTAAGCTTGTGTTCAGTAATTTTAGACATCACTAAAATCACATCAGATACCACTACTCTCTTTTTATCCGACATAACTCAAATAGAACAATTATATAGCTCACAACAAAATTAAAAAAAAATGACAAGGCATAAATAAGGCACAAATCAGAGACTGACCTAAAATCAAATCAAACCCACAAATCCGAAAAATGGCAGCAAGATACCCTAAACCAAAACAGATGCCAAACATAAGACCAAATCATCAAAATCAAAGACAAAGGACAAATACGTGTCGGACTAACTAGGGCGATGCCGACAAGAGTGACCGGAGGGCTAGCCGGTACCGCACGTGCCTTCATATTTCGACGAATGGTTCTGCTATAGGATCTTATGGGGGCGCGTGAGCCTCACTCGCTGAGCTTTTGATCACCGAATTCTAGGGAGAGACTAATCGGCTAGTGGCACTCCTCCTAGGTGAGTGGTGATGACAAAAGGTCACTCCAAATGGATGACCCAAGAAATGCAACCCAAATGCTGGAAAATCAGTAGACCCGAGAAGAATCCAAAAAACAATTGTTGATTTAGAGCAAATTTTTGACACCCAAATGCTCTGATACCATGTAAATAGAGAAGAGAATGGAAAAATATGATTCTTGCATTCCTATACACAATGGTTATAAATATATATACAAAATAGGATCCCTATATTAGGAAACTAGAATCCCTAGAATTACTCCTAAATATATGTCTATATTACTTCCTAAAATATACTATACAATCTGTAACAGTTATTAATGTCTTCAATTAGTGTTGTTTTGATAGTGTTTCAAAGCATCAATCATTTGGTAATTCATTTAAAAGCAGTCAACAAACATATGTCTTTGCAATTTGTGATCGAAATTCTGGACCAAATACAAATTTAGATAAAGCTCCATAGAATGTGTTTTTATGTGATTCGGATAATTTGTGGATTGCAAGAGTTTTTGCATATGCAGTAGGGAGAGCATAAAAGTTTAAGCACAATCAACATAGATAACCTAGCAGTATCAGATTCCCAATGAATTGATTTTTGGACAAGGATTGGCTCATAGGATGCTTGAGGAAAAATATAGGTAAAATTGCAGTGCACCTGAGGCCAATGCAATCACTGCAATGAAAGCCATCAAGGGACAGCATATACTGCTTTTTACTTGTTTGAAAATTTTAAGTTGACTTGTGTGCCAGGCTTACTAACATTACATTGTGACCCGAGCAAGGGAATTGAATTGATGGGACATTGGGACCCTTATCCAAGGCCTAATTTGCTCTAAAACGAGCAATGATTGTGACTTGTATGCCATTGGTCAAGTCCCCAGGATGAGTGATAAACCCACTTTTACACCATAAGTGTATATGTAACCGTTACTAAGGTGTTGCCAAACAGAGAACAAAGTTTTAAACTACATTTCGAGGCAGCTTGACCAAAAATATTATACAAATTCTATTTAGAACTCTCACCAGTTGCAGACAAGAGAGGTAGGTATATTCTTCAAAATTAATTTGTAGACATTCAACCAAAAACAGTATCTGTCATAATTGTTAGAATATAACCTTGTGATAGAGTGCCACTTCTCTCTCTTTTCTTTTTAATCCTCATTTTGATACCAATACTTGGGAGAAAAAAGCTGAATGCTGAAGGAAAAATTGCCTATTTATTATTTGTTTCATAGAACTTTTTCATGCCGCAAAAAAAATTGAACTCATATATTGCTGGTTCAAATCAAATTGAAATGATCCAAACCTGAGTTGAACGATAGAGGGTGTGGAAACTCATATTCCAGAATCCATAAGCCACACTTTCTCGAAAACTTATAAAAGATATCTTCTCCAACCAATGCTTGTACCTACAACCATACAATACAGATCATTCAAGTTTTGCTATAAAGAAGAATTGTAACACTAGCAAGTCTGAATGATTGTAGTACATCACTCAATGCATATAGTAGAGTGAAACACGACTAATGGATTAACTAGTTTATTAATGGTAGTAATTATTGCCTTCCAAGTTCTTTTATCTCTGTTCCATAAACCCGGACAGTTCTTATCAAGGAAATTGCCTCTTCTGCAGCCTACATCAAATGGAAACCGATAACTAAAATAAGATATCATTCAAATGACACAATCCAAGAGCAATTAAACAAGCTTATGGTTCCTACCCCATTCGAATAAGCAGTAAAATCTTGAGTTAGCTTGGCAGCCATCTTTTGATACCTATAAGAACAAAACATGCTTTAATGAAATGTTTGACTATAATCATGAAGCTGTAAATAGTCACCCTTAATTATCAATATGAATACAAAAATCATAGAACTGCAGAAGCAACAGATATTCAAGTCATTCATGATCTTCATCATCTTTAGGCAACTTAAAGTGGCAGACAGTTTACTCTCAATGCAAAACAGTTATAGTGTCAAGATTTTTTCCCTAGAAGCTAGAAAAGATCCAGACAAAGAACTGGGATGAACAAAGTCTATTTTCAAAATTTTAGGAAAGACAATCACATGACAATACTACAACATAGGTGAATTGAATTCATAGAAAGGAATCAGAAAGCTACAACATTGATTTGCATATGAAAAACTGAGAAATCATTTTTAACAACTTTTATTTGTACAAAATTAAGCAAATGATCAGATTCAGAGCAAGATTCTGCTAACAAATAAATAGCAGGAAAGAAACCCTCAATAGGAAAGGATTAAAATAATTGACATTAGAATATCTGTATTAGATATCAAGAACCATTACTAGATTCACTAAACTACATTCTGTATTGAACTTAAAATGAAGTGATCAATCTATTAACCCAATAATTGCAGGAGAGGATACATAAACTTACCGGCCATAAACTAGGAAGATTGCAGCCAAAATGGAGCATATGAGAACTGATGACAATGCAAGAGGCCAAGATAAACACAACAAATTGATCAAAGCACCTGTCCCCTGAGCATTTGAAATAAAAAACTGAAACTTACACTACAGAATTGAATGAATTATCAAAGACTAGATGAATAAAAACTGAAACCTGAAGGGTATTCCGCACTATCAAATGGATATTCTTTCCAATAACATGTGAAATTTGTTGACAATCTGACCCCAGCCTGCTTGTCAGGCCACCAACTTCTTCAGTGTCAAAGAAGTTTACATCCTAAAAACAATTATCATGAGAACAAGAAAAAAAATATTCTAACCCAGGCTAGCGGCTGCTCATGTATACAGAGATCTAAAATGGAACACGAACCTGATAGATAAGAGTCGAAAACAAAGATTCCCTGAAACGCTTAACCTGCATGCAGAAGGGAAATCAACATTTTTCCTCCACAAAAATCACAACTAAAGAACAATGGTGAAGATGAGAGATGTTAACCTATAGCTGCAAAGGATAAAAACAGCGATATAGATAATCAAAGATCGAAAACCAGGAATTCCTTGAGAAAAATTAAGATTTGGGGTTCTCACCAGGATCGTATTTGCAATGGCAAAACACCCACTTCGCAAGCCACTGCTAATTCCTGAAGTCAAGCACGATACAGCCAACAAATATGCATTCTTATAGAACACCATGGCCTCGCCATTCTGCGCAGAAAATATAGAAGCCGCCAATATACTTGGCATGGTTATCTCCGAAATCGCAGCGGTAATCAAGGAAGCAAGTGCCACAAACATAATCCATTGATCATTTCCAAGAAGCTCCCACATTCGAAGAAGAGCTTCCTTCACTGTAATTGAATTCCCTCCGCTGCTTTCACCTTCCTTAGAATCACACAAATTCCACCAACGGCCGCCGGGCAGAATCGAGCTTATATAGCTAGCAAAAATTTCAAAATCGTCCAAGAATCCCTCACTCTTTTTATTTCTATTATCCTGAGGTTCATAGAGTTGGTCAGCTAATTCCCCACGGCATCTGATTCTTTGAGAAATTGCAGGGAATTGGAATTTGGAGTAAGCATCAGTCCTGGCGCTAAAACGCAGCTTTTCTGGATTCAAAATAAAGAGAGATGGTTTCCTGAAAATACTGCTTGAAGTTAGCGAGTTAAGATTCAAAGCAGAAATGGCCATTGAAAGAGTTTGCGTATAGAACTCCATTTTCAGGAGCAGACTAGCGGTATATTATAGCTGTTTAGAAAGCTTTGGCCTGAGTTTTAGGCAAGCCAATACGGCGTCGTTCGGAAATTTTTGACGAATAGAATTATGCCACGTCTTAAAATCAAAGAACAGTAACCCGCGGCCTTTTTCCATGTTGATTCCTCACGCAGGCGATCGAATTCAAAGATATGGTGAAGGAGGAATCATGGTGGAGACGGAAGCTGAGACTCAGACCCCCAAGATGAATCCAAGACCAATAGTTCGGCTTGGAATCTTCCTCATCTCTCACAGTCTACTTGTTAGGTATTTTTTATTGCAATCCCGAAATTTTGAATCTCTTTTTGGTTTCTTATTGTCATTAATGGTTCCTTCCGTTACGGTGAACGATTTTCCAGTGTCATTTCTTGTACGGCTGGGGTTGTAGCTTTCTTACTACTACCAGTGCTCGCCAAGAACACTTGTATCTCCGAAAATGCCCTCATTCCTGGTTCGGCAACTTCACTTCATCTGCTTCGATAATTTATTTGAAATGCTAAAGTTACATTGACTGTCAATGTTTGTTAATTATTTTTTACAGGTTTGCAAGTTCTGTGTCCTCTAATCATGACATTTCCGAAGCAAATAGATTGGTGAAGGACTTAAGCTTGAATCTGGGATCCAAGGACTCAGGCATGTATGTTTTTTTTTTATTTTTTATTATTAACTTTGAAATGCTTCAGTTTTATTTGTTCTTCTTGATGTATTTCATTTTCCATTTGATAGCATTCCATTTGTTTTCTAAATCACATAACGCGTGCTTGCAGTGTTGTTGTTTTCTCTTCTCCTTTTGACTATGTTAAGATGGGTTATTAAATACTTCAAAAATTTTGTAATTATCCCTGAAATTGTATGCCATTGTTCATTATATAACCAAAGTTGTTTTATTTTAGGCTAGGAATGAGCAAGGCTGACATGTGTAAAGGGTGGTTGATTAAGTGTTGTTTAGGTAGTTCGAAGCTTCTCTGGAGTGGGATTGAGATAATTTTGTTTATTTTGGTAGCCAATTCAGCGGTTCCTTACATGTTTCAACTCTGTCATTTTCAGGTTGAGCTAGAGTGTCTGAGAGAGTTTAACTATTGTGATCTTGCCAGGGGTTCTAAAGGCTTTATTAGATAATCCTAAAAATTTTGTTGGATAAATAAAGCATTTTTTTTTTTAAATCTGGTTATTTATTTTTTTATTTTAAAAAATGAATTAACATCCTTCACTTCACTTGTGATATACTTGGGGCATTTTGTTATTTTCTTTTCATGACATCTCCTATATCTTTATCTGTTTCTTTTGGTTTATTCGTAATACTCTTCTCGCTTTGACTGTGAAAAGGAATGTGGAGGAAATGTGGGAAAGGAAATCTGAAGCAATTTATGTTTATATTGCATTTCTTACAGAAAAAATCAAAGGCTCCTAGCAAGGTATATGTCAGACTTGGGTGCTGAAGTTAGCTATCACAAGTTTCATCCTCTGCATTTTTTCTCCAGCCCTAATTCTGGGATAATAGGAGAGAACTTTAGTTGTTCATCATATGGCATCAACACCATCGGAATAATAAGAGCATTTTTGTGGTGATGGCAAGCAAGCCATTGCCTTGGTCACACCTTACAATTTCGGCAAAAGCAGTTCGAGTGAAACTCTTATCTTTGAGTGTTGCGTAGTCAGTATTTTCCATATTAGCATGAGTTACATGGCTGGCCAAGGATATCATTTGGTTGATCGCTGATTCACAGTATGGTGAATATGCTTCGGTTTCTTCTTGGCTTCCTTAAATGGTGATTCATGAGATTATCATACACCGTTATTTTCTAATTTGGCTTCCTTAAATGGTGATTCATGTGACAACGGCAATAATCTTTATGTATTGAAAGAGAATTCTGTTGTTCAAAGAAAGATATCTGATGGTTCTGGGACCATGGCTGCTGCCCTGGTCGTAAAGGTTGCAGATGGAAATGAACCGTGGGATGACAGTCTTAGTATCTATGCTGAGGCATCCAATGGACAGATGCCAAAACAAGACCTCATCAATATTGTGAATTATTTAGCTGTGCATAGGCAAGGTTTGCATGTAGAGATTCAGAAATTTTGGTCTTTACTTGGTTTGAAATGGATTGGGATTTTGGGAAACACATTTGAATTACTAGGAAAAGTGGCCAGAAGTTTAAATCCTGACTGAAATTTTGGTATTCCAGCTGCAGATTACATAGAAGGTAGGTAGTCTACTTATTTTGGTTGATGGTGTGATATTCTCCTCCTCTTCTTCTTTCTTCATGTTGGAAGTAGGCTGCCTGTTGTTATATCAATTGGATTAGCATGCAAGAAAAGGTTTACATTACCATTTTTTCCACCTTTCAGGCACTGGGTATTCCCACAGGTCCTCATGGAGCTTTCCGAGATTTCCAAGTTGATGCAATTACTTTGGAAATTTCACCCACTGTTTCTTCTAATAACAAAACAAGGCGGAATGAGTTTATTCTGAGAGGTGTCAGGTCAGTGCTTGTTTTACATTTCCTGTGTTACTCTTCTTTCAATCACAATAGTATCAATTGTAAAAATAGGTGTTCTAAATGTATGGCAGCTAGTGTTGCATTATAACTTATAGTTATTCTTCTTGGTTTGTTTGGGATTAATTATGAAATTTGAAGTCAAATTAATATTGGTTTTGAGTGCTTTAATTTTTTAATATATTTTTTCTCTTGCAAGAAAAAGGAAAAAACTGTAATCAAATTGTCTTTGCAATTGTTCAATTACCAGAAGTGCTAGGATGGAGTAAAACAATATTAAATTTAGCTTTTTATTTACCATATGTTTGGATTATTTTAATTAAAAAAAAAAAAAGCATTTGCCCCTCATATAACACTCTTATTTGAGCCCTCATTGCTGCAATTTCTCCTCCTTCTCTCACTGAATCTATTGTCTCCCTTTTTTTCAATGCATATGTAATGGATTGATTTAGGATGAATTAAAATGATATTTGATTGCAGATCTCTGAACTTTTCTCAAACTTTTCTTCCTTCAACTGTAAGCATGTGCAAGGCTCTCTCAAAGCGATATATGTTTTCTGTTTCAGTTAAAATAGCTCATGTGCTAGTTGATGTGAAAATGAAGCATATATTGTTTTAAATCATTCTGGCTCATTGGATCACTTGAAAACTGCAAGGCACTTTAATCTCATATCTTTTTGTCTTTCTCCTTTTTTTGTATTGCAACAGAAAAAGCTCAGATAAAATTTCTTCATCCCAATTTAATACCAAGACCCCACCAATTACAGACAAAAATTTCACAGAGTGAATCAAATTGGTCTTGTTTCACCAGTTTGATCAGGTTTATGGGATCTCTGTAGAGCCCTGCATTAAATGGTGGTTCTTGAATAATTTTAGTGAATATAAACACCTAAAGCATTTGAAGCTTTGATGTTTCGTAGAATACCCTCTGCTTTTAGAGTTAAATGTTTCTGAGAATACCCTCTGCTTCTGGAGTTATTATTATGTAGTGCTCTTTATGGTTCTTTTTTTTCTTTTTGCTTTTCCTTTTGAGCTTTATGAATGCAAGTTAGCTCATTATTTGATGATGCAGTTGAAAAATTCCTAAAGCCATATATTTTGCTTCATTTAGCATAAGGTTTTTTTGTGATGCAGGTTGATTGAAGGAGTTACAAGATCAATGAATGACCTCCTTGAAAAGTTTCACCAGTCATTTTTTCTATACCTCTTAACATCTCCTAGTAAGTTTGTGTCAGTTGGAGTCTACATGATTGCTTTTGAACTTCTTGTAGCTTCACTGCCCCTTGTTTCTTCATCCCTATATGCTGATGCTAATAAATTGGATCTTGGCATGAAAAATGGGAAATCAATTCCTTCGGAACCCACTATATCAGATGAGATAGATGTCAATTTCAAGACATGGAAATGGCTTTATGCAGCTAAAGAAGTATTTCTTGTTCATGCGTGGGGTTTGGTAGTTTTTTTACTTCCATATTTTATTTGTCAGATACCTGATTGGAGCCCAACAACTAGTTTTCTTACCTGGGTATTCTATATATATTTAGCCTCATCTTGTACCTGATGTTGAGTTCACCGTTTTCTCTTGCCTCACAATGTCAGAAAGGCGAATTGGCTATTTTAAAATCAGTGAGCATCACAGCTGTTTTCATTGGTTTGCTGCTCATGTCAGTCGATAATTTTGCTACAGAAGAAATTGGAGCATTATTAATGGTCCCAACATGTTTGATGGCTCACCCTTTGAAGCTTGACATTAGAGCTGCAAGTGTGAGGAGTTTTTTATGGTTATTTGCAATCTGGTTTTGGTTTTGATTTCTATTGCTTTTTCTGCCAGTTGCATTTTTTGCATCGAAATTTATAGTTGAACGTGCTGACATCTTTAATGTTGGTGACTTCTGGAATTGGGTGGAGTCACTTTGGGCATGGAACAGCGCTACTTACATCTATATAGGTATGGTCCACCTGTCATAGTGGGTGTTATGCTTACACATTTTGCTTCATTCTTGTTGACACATTTCTCAGTTTTGTTTGTTATATTACTTACAACTTAAACATGCAAATTGGTAGATCAGAAAAGCTTTTCTATGTTCATATGACTTCTTTAAATTTCCTATTAGAAATTGATTTGCATGGAGACTTTGTGCGCACATCTCTTTTGAACTGTTTGAATATCATCTTCCTTGGAGATATACATTAGTGTATTGAAGTATATTCGTTGATCACCCTCAATTTGCACCATACGTAGAACTTGAGGCTTAGACCTGAGTAGCTTGATCAATTATTCTTTACAGAACTCCGACAGGGTAAAAATATTTCTAGATCATGTAGTACACATTATAGAAGTAAAAGTTCTGAAGAGTTGATCCTCGGGCTTGAATTTGTGTTTATAGCTTGATATTCAATTGCGTTACTCTAGTATGTTAGTTGAACTTTGCATTGAATTGTTTTTCTTTGTTCTCGTACATAAGAACAAGTAAGCTCACACGTGCATGCTGATGCACACACACGTTAATTTGTTAGAAGAGATGTCACAGAATGAAAATAAAGCTAGTTTTCTTATGCATTGTGGGCCATATGATGAAGTGAGGAACATCTTTTTCTATATTATATGGGTAATCTGTAAGTTTTTTCTTTGGGTTAAAGGGACTCTTGTTTTTTCTTCTACCTTGAATTACTGTTAAATGGGTGTTTGCTTACATCTGTAATTAGAAGTTAATTGAAGTAAAAGAAACAAGTTGATGGGACTGGGTGCCTTTATGATAAAATATTGTGCTAGAAATTGAGGGACCGTATTCATCGCCCACTTACGAGGGCTAAGCACCAGTCACAGTAACTAAAACGAATATTATCGTAAAAGCTGTCGACATTCATTCCTTCTGTATTGATCCCTAAGAGATGTGTGGTTATAACTATCTGAAAGAAATTGCGTTTGTTTCATTAATCCTTTTAAGAGAAGGCCTCAACAAGAACAAAATCGTATAAAACTCTTTATCTCTTTTATCTTTTCTTTTTGTAAATTAATTTTAAGCTTTAGCTAAGTTTGTGGTTATGGTACACCGTTGCATTTGGTGGTTAAATGAGGCTGAGAAGTGTTGGTTGGATTACTCACAATAAAGGCAAAGAGCAAACTAGAATATGGGGGAAAAAAAGGTATTTTCTATGGACAAGAAGCCAAGGCCGGAAAAAGGAAAGATAACAATTACGAAAACTGCGAGGAATGTATGGCTGTGGATTGTTCACAAATCACAAGTCACGAGCCAACACCATACTCACACTTAGCTACTAAACTAGGAAATCTCGTATTCTATTATTGATGGTCTTTGCAAAGTTTTATGATGGAATTCAATTGAAAGTTTATATTTAACACATTTATTTAAACTTATTTTTTTTTAGCTTTATATTTTAAACATTATGGCATTAATTATACTTAAATCAAATTTTCTTAAAATTGAAAAACATACCTTAAAACTTATGAACTTTTTGTATTCTGGCTATTTAACTCCTGAATTTTAATTGCCATATTAAGCCCTCATTGATTATTATTTTTTACATCAATTTATTGGACAAAAAAACGACAGTTAATGTTATATAGTGATTCTTGTTGGATTCGAATGGATGTATGAAATTTAATACCATTTTTATTGTTATTTTTATTTTTCTTTTTATATTTGGTTTTATTTATTTATTTTTGTAATTTTACATGTTTTCAATATTGTACCTAAACAAGCAAAGTATTAAAAATGATATAAAAAAAATCTATGTGATATATATATTGTTTTTTGCGTGAAATACTGATTCACTTGTTTGACTGCATTATTTTCGTTTTTGCAGTCCAATAAGAATTTGATGCATAAAATAATAATTATTTAGGGACTCATTGAGACAAAATCAAAGTTTAACGGTCTAATAACCAAAACAAGAAAAATTTAAGATTCTCATAATATAATTTTCCTTAAAAAAAATGCACATTTACATTCTAAATTAATAATACTGCAACTTTTAATTGATCTTTTTACATGAATCCATTATTATATCAAATAATAATATCCAGCAGAACTTTCTAAAAAAAATAAAAATAAAAATAAAGACCCAATAGAACGTTAAAAGTGCTTTTGAAGAAGTTGATTAATTTGCTTGTTTTGATTAGAGGGTGATTAACTGATGCATAAGACTTGGTATCAAAGAATCAAATTTGGGTACAAACACAACTTGACAAATTTTCGTACTAGAAATTTTATATTCTAAGTGATACTGCAATCACATTTGGGAGTCGTGTCAAATATGATAATAAATTAAAACTTATTGACATTAATATTAAATTTAACATTTAAAATAATATAATAAAGAATAATATCATTAATTATTAAACTAGAAATATGAAGAAAAAAATCAAAAATTAAAGATAAAGAAGAATGCGAATATGTCTTGAAATCGACCATCTTTTGTGCAGCATACACTTGCACTAGAGATTATCAAAGCATTTATACTCGCACAAATATGATGAATAAGTAGCAAACCCTTATCTGATTATAGGCAATTCCCTCTCCCTAATATTAAAAATATACATATTTGTTATTGATATATATATATATATATATATATATATATATATATATATATAATTGTTATTGGTATAAATTTTATAACATTGGTACGATATATGTTTTATTATTTAACAATATTATTCTTTCTTAACTATTAATCTTAAAGTTTTAATATATAAAAATAAATTTTATATATTTATTTGTATCCAAAGTCAAACTGTCCAATGTCCTGCTAAAATGTTTTATTTGCAGGACTCGTAGTAACTCGAAACCACTAATTAAAAAAAAATGAAATTCATGTCATATCATCTTAAATTAAATCTTTTAAGAGTTAAATAACTTATAAATAATGATATATAAAGATGTGTTGGTTAGTAATTTAGAAATTTTAAAAATAGAAAAATTTTGATATGTTTTAAATAATAATTCTATTCGATTCAAAATTGAATTAAATCGACTCGATTAAATTCAAATATATTTAAATATTAAAAATATAAAAATAATTTTATAAATAATAAAAAATAAATACTCGATTAAGTTCGCGAGTTTTACAAATTGGGTATTATAATACTCAAACTCAACTGGATAAACTATTTAAACCCAATTTCAACTCGATTAACTCTGAGTCAAATTCAAATATTTTATAAGTCGAGTTTGAATAACTCATTAGTAGTTTAACTCATTTACACCCCTAATTTCTACCCTAAATTTTAAAGATAAACAGTCTATTAGAAACTCTTTTTATAGAATTATTCTTTACAATAAAATGCATAGCTCAAATAAATAGTTTATTGGAAATATTCTTATTTAGCCACAAATGTATTATAAATTTAGAAAAAATAAAAAATGTATCTGTAAGTGATAATATTTTTTTATTTTATGAATTCAATTGAGTTTCTCCATGATAAAAATAAAATTCAATTACGAAGTTGCATTATTGGAATACAAAGATTTTTCTTGTTCCCAACATATTTCTTGCCAGTGGAAATAAAAATTGCGGATAGTCATATTCAAAGCCTTAGTAAAACGGTGTTAAATACAATACTTTTATGACATTAATTATAATATGACAGATAATATTTCTTCATTAAATTTACCGAATTTGAAGTTGCAAGTTAATTGGTCACATCAAATTATTATCAGGGTGACAATGAATTATCTCATATTAGTTGTAATTTGTTAAAAATCACTGAATTTTAGTTATTGTGAGTGGATTAATATTAGTTTCCATATGTTTATCAAAAAGAAAAAAAATAATAGTTTCCGTATGGATATATCTTCCTACTTGCCAATGCCATCATCCAATTAACACAATAACTTAATTAGGTAATTAATTAAACCTATATTAGAAATGCCATCCATATTGAAAGGGCTCCAGAAAATGATTAAAAAGAAAAACAAATGTATGAATTATCCTCTTAATTTTAGGTAATTAATTAAACCTATATTAGAAATGCCATCCATATTGAAAGGGCTCCAGAAAATGATTAAAAAGAAAAACAAATGTATGAATTATCCTCTTAATTTGTTGCCTATATAATCATTAATCTTCATTTTCTCTGCCATACTACTAAAAGTTTCTTCGTAGCTTGGCAGAAACCATTTAATTTCCTCTATTACAAAGGAAACATTCCCTTCACTTCTCCCTATTGAGAAAGTGTATTTCACGCCATCCAAACAGGTCCTTAAATTTTGCCCCCCACCACCCCCACCTAATCAAATTGAAAGTCTCTCTCTCTCCCCCTTCGGAGAGAACCAGAATCTTGAAAGACAGTTGTCAATCAAGAAGACAAGAACAGAAGCAGACAAGAAAACCCCAAAAGCCCACAAATCAAGAACTCTTCCTAAGAGAGGAAGAAGAAGAAGAAAAAGGATAAAGCGAGGAGCTTTAAAAAGTAAAAACATGGATGATTTGTTATGTGATGAGCTGCTTCAAGAAATTTTTACAAGAATTTCAAAATCATCATCGTCATCGTCATCGCCTTCATCATCATCTTCATCGGTTTCTTTGGTGTCTAAGAGGTGGCTCCACCTCTACCGCACCTCAAAGACTTCTCTTTCTCTTAAGCTTAACCCTGATAATTCAACAGTTCAATCTTTGGCCCCTCTTCTACCCAACTACCCTTTTCTTTCCTCTCTTTCTCTCCTCTTGTCGTCTGAAGCTACAATTACAACAAACCCAATTTCCATCGCAGATTTCAATGATCATCTTCTTTTCATAGTCTCCACATTTTGCTCCAAGCTTAAGCACCTCAGGTTCTTGACTGGTCCTCTCTCTCCTACTTCTCTGCTTTCTCTCTCTAATAAATGTACCCATCTCACCTCTCTCAATATAATTCTCTCTAAGCCTCTTTTCTGCAACTGGGTTGCTTATTTTTCTTGTTTAAAAGAGTTATCTATCCATGTATCAGACAGTGATGGAGTTGAGGATGGAATTTGCTCCAATAGGGATTCTGGGTATTGTTTAAATGAGGAAATTGATGCAGAATTGGGTTTAGAGATTCTCTGTTTGTCAGGTATTAAAAGAGATGATTCTGGTTTTGGTTGGTTATGGAGAAGTTGTAAAATGCTCAAGAAATTGCAGCTAAAAAGCTGTGAGAGCATTGGTGATGAAGGATCCTTTTTGTCATTTATTAAATGCTTGAAGGGTCTTGAAGAGGTAGAAATAAGAACTTGTAGGAGCATAATTGGTGTGGTTTTATTAAGATTAGCAGAAAACTGTGATTTCTTGAATTCTCTATTAATTTATGATGGTGGTAGTAAAGAAGGGTTGCTTCACTTCATTAACAATTGCAGAAGTAATTTGCAAAAAATTGATTTTCGATTACCTTTAGACCTTAGGAATGTTCATCTCTCAGGTATTGCTGTGAATTTTACAGGTCTTTCGTCTCTTAGGCTTCAAAGTTGTTGCCTTGTAAGTGGTGAAGGGCTAAAGGCTCTTGGGATTGCGCTGAATTCAGGGCTTCAAGAATTGTCATTGATTAATTGTGATGTTGTTGGAAGAGAATCTGGATTGCTTGCCACTTTAGGACAGCATTTGAAGCAATTGAGGAAACTAGACTTGTCTCACAATGAGTATTTGCTTGATAAGGAGCTCATTTCAATGCTAGTGTCTTGCAATTATTTGATTGAATTGAGGTTAAGAGGGTGCAAAGGACTTTCTGGCATGCCGATGCTTTGTATGTTCAAGAGTTGCAAGAGATTGGAATGCGTTGATATTATGCATTGTTGTAAGATTGAATCTCAGGCAATTGAGTTGTTCTTCCTCAATTCGCCGCGATTGAGACATGTTTATGTGGAGCAAAGCAAGCTTTCTGATGTAGCAAGAACATGGGCATATCACAAATTCATTCAAGTTTTCACTTAATTATTGAATTGAATATACCTTAAATTATTTCAGATGTTTCAAAGTAACAGGTATATATCACAGGCAAAAGACCTCCTCTTATTTATTTTGAGAATTGCTGTGGAATATAATTGAAAGAGCTGTTTTTGCTCACTCAAATAATTGTTTGTACAGATGTTAAATGTACTTTAATTCCATTGTTCTACATTCGGCAAATAAAAAAATAGTGCATTTGCTCTTACTGTTGCATTGACATGGCAACTACCAGCTATCTATAATCTTGAAATCAATTTCATATGGCTCTTACTCATACATCATACAGTGAACTGATTATAAGTTTTTGTTTCCATTTTATTTTTTATTTATTTTTCAGTCACTTTCTCCATGTTTTCTTTGTTTATGGTTGAGGTTTACTGTTAAAGGAAAGCTTAATATGAGGCCTAAAATTTGGATTTACAGAGGTAATTTGGTTGGGCTTCAGATTTTATAAGTCCTAATCTAGATGGTCAAAGTCAGGAGAGAGCCATGGCGCCTTAAATCCTACCGAGCTGTATATTTCAAAAGTCAGAGATAATACTGAAATATAGAATTCAATTTTTCTTCCTTTTCAACTTAGTAAGCTACCTATTTTTTAATATTAATACAACTTAGGCATATCTTGTTAAAGATTAAATAGAATGATTTAAGGCAATGCTGGATAATATAGAAAATTAATTTTCTGGATGTTGAATTTTTTTATTACCATAAACTATAATTACACTTAAATTATATCAATTGAACTAAAAAAAAAATACTATTATGTTTGTATAATCATAATTTGCATAAGTTATGCCTAGCTTCATGTATGTCTTTTTTTTTACTATTTTATCCTTTGTATCTACTTTTATTATAAAATGCCCCTTAAATCTTGTTTTTAATTTGACACAACTAGCCTCTCAAATTTTTACAAAATTATTACATTAAACCACATTAAAAAATAGAAAAAAAATCAGGGTGTAAGGAGACGTGTGCATTCACATTTTTTCAGCCAACTAATCAACAAAAGATGTGGAATTAGTGTGCCGCGTGTGTATAGTCTTTCATTATTTATTTTTTTTATTGATGCAAATAGTTCTTCAAAAATCAGATTATAAAATAGTAGTAAATACTCTCTATTTCTATTTCTCATAGTGGATTGTCACTGATTTGTAGTAAAATAAATATTAAATTTTCCATTATACTACAGTAATAAAAAAAAATTCCACTAAAGTTATTTTTAGTCACCTTTACTGATTTATCAGCCGAAATGTGACGTGACAGATAATGTAGCGCCAAACCTTTATCATGTCACGCCACATAGGATGATATATCTACATAAATTATAATTTCATTGTCATGTTAGATGTTTATGTGACAAAGGTTAATTTCATCTATAGTTATTGAACTTATACTTTAATTACATTTCAGTTAGAAAAAAATTATTTTTCAATCCCTTTATTGTACTCAAAATATCCTAGTAGAGCTAACAATTTTAAATACGACACAAAATAATACAGATTTAAATATATATGATTTTGAACTAAATAAATATGTGTCATAAATGTGTTAACACATTTATAACACAAAAACATTGTCATAAAAGGGTTTTATCTGTCTAATTGTTAAGATACAATTAGACATATTTAAACACGATATGACCAAATTGTCAACTCTATGTTTAAGTATTTTTTTCATTCAATATTCATTTAAGGAGGAATTTAAAAAAAATTGAAGTTTTAAATACAATGAAAAAAAATTGAAAAAAATATTTTTTTCTGACTGAAATATAATTAGAGTACAAATTCAAGAACCATAAATGAAATTAACTTTGTCCACATAACACTATCACATGAACATCTGATGTGACACTACCATATGGACAACTGACGTGTCAATCAAAATTAAGATTTATACCACGTGTCATCCAACATGACATGACATAACATGGTAAAATCCTTCCTCACATATTCGCTTTAACTCTGACACCAATATTTTTTTTCAAGAAACTCCAAAACCTTTCTATTATATCTTACTGAAGGTTTTCGGACTCACATGATCAAGATATTACCAGCAATGACAAAGATTGAAAATAGAATGGTAGTTTGTAACACCATTTTACTCTACTATAATACAATTAAGTCAAAAGGTGTCATATAAAGGCTAATGCTATTACTTAGTCCTATTTTTGTTTCTTATTATTAGTTTTAAACTTTCTTTATAGATTTAAACCACTTGTAAGTTATTTTAAAGCTTTTAGTTGTTTCTATTACTTAAAATTTTGGCAACATAACATCTGTTTTTATGACTTTCTACAAATCTTTAAACCTATAACTAACGTTTATAATAAACTTGTTTCATATAATTCTTGAGATATTTACAGTAACATACTAAAATGCACATTTATGAGCTCAACTCATCGTATTTAGCTAACCACATAGTTCAATATCAATTTTCACTATGTATTTTCACCAACCTGCTAAAGCATTCTTAATCCATTTTTGTAAAAAAGTTCTAGCAATCAAATTGTTTCAACATTTTTACACAAAACTATGTAGTTATTTACATACAACTAAGTTACCAAATTTTAAATTTATAAATTTTAGTACAAATTTCTTAAAATAAGATTTCATCTCCCTTTAATTATATACAAATCAAGCTCAAATACAACAAAAAGGAAAAAAAAGTACAATAAAACCAACTAAAGGAAAACAAAATCAATTGGTGCCTCTAATGCTCGGACGGGCTCTTTATGTCAGCTATTTACAGCTAATCTACCAAGTACTCTCAACTTGCGCGTGCACAAGGCAAATTTGCCTAGTGATACACACTTAGCTTTAATGACTTATATACACATAAATATCAATTCAATCGATTCACACAAATGATATACAGAATGACAATAAATCAAAAGCATAGGTATCGAGCATTTATACAACTTTTAATTCTCAAACAAAACTCATTGCATATATAAACTTATTTATTTATTAAATCATTAATAAAAGCAAACCATTGATAGTTTATCAAATAGTACATTATATTCTCAAGTTAAGACTTAAATAAAATAATACTAGTAAATTATTTGCTTATATACATCTTTGTAATTTAATTTAAGTTTTTTTTTCTTATTTCATCGATTACCCAATAGTAGGGATGTCTACTCGTGAGCTATTCGAACTCGACTCATAAAATATTCTAATTCAACTCGAAATTAATCAAGTCGAGCTAGAGTAGTTCGAGTAGTTTATCGAATCGAGTCGAGCTTGAGTATCACAATACCCGACTCATAAGGCTCATAAATCTAATCGAGAAGTTATTTTTATTATTTATTAAATTACTTTTATACTCTCAGTATTTAAATATTCGAAATTTAATCGAATCGAGTTAACTCGAATAAATTACAAGTCAAGTCGAATATATTATTTATTAAAATTTTTAGTTGATTCGAGTTTATCGGGTCAAGTTTAAGTAACTCGAATATTTTTCGAAATAAGTTTCAAACAATTAAAAAAATATTAATCAAGTTCGAGTTGAATTTGAGCTTCGAATTTTTTATTCGAGTCAAACTCAAGTCTGACACTTTATCGACTCGACTCGACTTGATTACACCCCCACCTAATACACCCTTAAACCGGAATTATATTGATGGATATTGGGATTTTCCTTTTATTATTTGTAATGATACTACCTTTAAAGTCTCATTTAATTGATATACTGCCTTCTAGGCATCAATTAATTTATACATTATCTTTAAAGTGTCATTTTTTACTAGGCATTGCCTTTAAAGTGTCAACTATAGATATAAAATTAAATAGCATATCATCAATATCATTTATATCACGGTACCATATTTCTTATCTGTGTTGGCATGTCAATTTATCTAAAGTTCTATAGAGTCTAGATGTTTGGGCCCATTAATAACACTTAACCATGTTTCAAATACCAAATTTCACTTTTAGTTGCCAACCAATTTAATCATCATGTTCTTTGTTTCAAGCCACATAAGTTCATTAGTAATCTTATCATTCAAATTTGTGCCTCACTTTCATTCAAACGTCATACATAAATATGATTCAACCTCATAAAAGTTAAAAGTTGAAAGTATGAATTCTTCCCTTCCTTTATAACATTTGGCCATGGTACTTATAGCACAAAATAATCATGCTTCTATACTCACACATGCAAAGCCACAATTTACAATGTCATAAGCATAATAGAGTTGCAAGGTTTCAAAAAAAAAGCTCATGCTCGTATCATTATGCCTATTTGACCAAGGTTTAATGACCATACCAATTTTTATGTTTCTTTTATCATATAATTTTTCTTAATATTATATCAATAAGATAAGTTTCGTAACAATTTCAATGGTAACCACACGCCTAAAACATAAATATTATGGCACATTTATTTCTTGCCACACTTATTTATTTTCAACTTTACAACCCTTATACACCTACTCATAACACAAAATCACACAATGTACCAAGCATTAGTCACGCCATAAAATTTGAAGTACAATTTCAAGCTTCCACTTTAACATCACTTGCACAATTCTCACTTCCTTCTAAATTCACAAATATGCAAACCACATAAAAATTGCTCACACATTTACTTAGTACTTTTATATCCTATTCAAACATCAACCAATGTTCATAGAAGCTAATTTTATGTAATTCATTCCATATTAATTTCGGCCTAGCATAAAAGATGACCAAATCACTATTTTTTTTTTCTATGTTAGTTTCAGTCAATGCATATTAGCAAATGACCACACCAAACTCCATGATTTCACAATCAAAGTAATCAAATTTAAATCCTAAATTTCATTTCCATTACCATTCTATTAGGGTTCATGCCTTTGATCAACATATTCAACATATTCTTCAATCAAACAAATTGAAAATTTAAACACAATCAAATAAATTCAACATTTCATTACTTCTAAATATGCACATACCTTAGTCGACCACAAAATTCTCTTTTTTTTTCAATTCAACTTTGGTTATTCACCTTTTTCTCCGCCAACTTTGGCCAAACCTTGCCCTTAGCATAAAATTCAATATTTTCTCCATTAGCTTGATAAATTTATCAACTTTTTCACAAGTTCTCAATTATTCCTTTTTAATTAGTTCTATAATCATCCAAGGCCTAAATTCCTATTAATTTAGCCAATTGTTTTTAATCTTCATGCCTCAAAGCTACAGGCCCTTTAATTCCTCACCTTCATTCATGTTATTTCATCTTTTCTTAATGTTTCTTGTTTATCATAATCTATTAACATATTCTTTTAGTTTTCTTTCTAACCCTAAGTTTAATTCTGTTCAATTTTGGCTTAAAATTCCATGAGAAGAAGAAGAAGAAGAAACGGAAAAGAAGGTCACAGTCTGGTCATTTTCAACAAAATGCAGATTTTTCACTCACCTCACCTTAAAGCACCAAACTTGACCGAGGCTCCATTCACTCACTCACCCTTCCTTTCTTTTTCTTCATTTCTTTATTCTCCTAATCAAAATCAAGGTTAAATTTCCCTCATGCGAGGCCTTTTCTCCATATAAGAACTTTTCCTTCTTATTAGATCTTGCCAAGATTCGGAACCGTCAATCCTGCGGTCCCAAAAAAAAGGACTGGACTGGAATCGGTTAGGAGTCGATTATGGTTCATGAACCGGCGGTCCGATCGATTTTATTTTTTTAAATTATAATTAGTAACACAATAAATAAATACAATTAACCTTTAAAGTTTAGAAATTAAAATTAATGTTTGGGTGAATTTGAAGCAAAAAATATAATTTAACTTATTAATTTGTTTATAAATGAAGCAAAAAAATATTAAGTTATAAATAAGTGAAAAAATTGGGGAATAAATTAGTTATAAAAAATGAGAATTTTGAGTAAAAAATATTAATTTGTGTAAATTATATATTTGTACAACTAATAAGTTATAAAAAATGAAAAACTTTGAGAAAAAAATAACTTATTAAATATTAATTTGTGATTTTGTATAATAAGTTAGATTGTTAAAAAAATAAGAATTTGATTTAGAGAAATTATAAGTTGGAATTTAGAAAGAATTATTTTTATTTAATAAATTAATAAATTATAAAAATTAAAACTAGGCTAAAAACCTAATCAATTTAATCTTTTTATTTTAAAAAATAATTTAATTATAAAATTTTGAATTTATATTGAAAAAATTATAATATTAATAATTGGGCTTGAACTTAATTTTTTTACCATTAAATAAGTTGTCTACGTCTCTTGGGGTTTAGAGGAATCAAAACTCACATAATTCTCTTACCTTTTAAATTTTAATTACTGACCCCTTTTATCTTTTTTTTTTACTCGAAACCGTCGGTGCCGGATGTGTCAGTCGTTCCTTCGGTGGTGAAGTCAAATTGGTCATCAAATTGATGTTTCTCTATTTCTTATTATCTTAATATCGTTTTAGTCCAATCATTAATACATGTTTGAACTTCTAGGGATTTAGGAGTTAAGCTAGATCTCGTTTCATCCAAAATATTACCTCTTGCACTAAAAGTTTTTTTATTATTTTAAAAATATTATCGGCGGTATGTTAATCATCAAAAACTCTAAATGCAAGTAATATTTTTTATAATTGTCATTCATCATCAACTCAATGATATGTAACACTTATATAAGAATGCATTTGCTAATTATCACTCCAAATATCACTACAAATACAAATACGTTCATTCAAAGAAGAAAATTTTTTAAGCAATTCTTTTTTATTTTATTTATATAAATTATATAAAATATATTTAAGGGTATTTTTTGTAATTGTCATTCACCATCAATTCAATGATATGTAACACCTATGTAAGAATGCATTTGCTAATGATCACTCGAAATATCACTACAAATACAAACACACTCATTCAAAGAGGAAAATATTTTGAGCAATTATTTTTTATTTTCTTTATATAAATTATATAAAACACATTTAAGGGTATTTCTAGGTACACGTTTAGCATATGAATTTAATGCATTTTGACAATAATTAACAAAGTGTACTTTTTTACCCAAATTAAAAGAAAAATGTTTCATATTTATCATATTTATCAATTCTTTTTGTATTTTTTTCATCATTATATTGAAAATAATTGAGAATAGAAGAAGATGTTGCATACTCAAAAATTTGACTTTGTTTTTTCTCTATTCCAAATTGAGCAACATATTTGTTTTGCAATTGCCTTTGAAATATGTCATAACCACCTTCAACTTTAAACTTGTATATTTGTGCACAATAATTGCACACAACATCAAAATGACCCATCATTTTTTTAAATTTTATTAAAATGAATTTGAAAAATATCAAATTTTTGAATTTTTGCTTCAGATGATGCTGCCGCCGGACCCAGATGTTTATTTTCATTATTGATGGTCCACGACAATATATATTGAAAAATAAAACTGCTATTTATTTGCTGAATCTCCTATTTTTTTAGTTTTCTTCAGTTGCTGAATCTCCTCATCTAAATTTTAAATAAAAAATTTCAAATTAACAATATTTTTCATTAAAAAACTACTCATTCCACTATGTCTTGTCATTATTTATGATTAAATTATGTGAAAAAAATGGAGAATATTAAAAAGTATATAGAGAAATATAATGAAAAAAGAATTGTAGTATTAAGGAAAAATTGATAACTAGAGAGAATTGAAGAATTAAAAAATTAAGAATATGTAGAGATATAATTAGAAAGAAATTAGAGAGAAACAATAATTGAGAGTGTAATTAAAGATAAATTAGGAATATATGTAGAGTTAATTGAGATTAAATTGTAGAAAATTCGAAAATGAGATTACGAAGAAAATGAAAAATATTGAAATAAATTTGGTATTTATAGAGAAAAATTTAAAAATTTAAATTACAATAATATTCCTAAAATATAGTTGTTATTTTTATGTTATAAGGAGTATTTTTGTCTTTTTATTTTATTTATATTTTAATTTTAATTAATATTTTTTTTTAAAAATGTGATGTGTGTGATGTATGCGTGAGTGGGGGGAGAGCAACAGTCTCATTACCCTTGCTCTTTTTTTTTATCTTGAACCGGCGGTTCTAGTTCTTGGAAGAAGGGCTTGGACCGAACTCTTCTCCTACCGGGCCATGGTCTGGGTTGGACCGGATCGATTCCATAGGCCCAACCAGCCCGTTGTCAACCCTATTCCTTATATATTTCCTTGATAGCCGAGAGAGAAGTTTCCCTTTCTTTCTATTTGGTGTTTTGGTTCAAGGCATCATAAAGAAGAAGATGACCTTTTTCTCATTTTATAGCATGATTAAGAGAATGATTAAGCCAATGGGTTACATGTGGCAGGCATGCATCCATTTTTTATTAAACTAATCTTCATTTATTTATTAAATAATTTTCAATTAACAACAAATTTTCTTTCTTTTTAATTCCTATTTCCAACTCTCAATTTCTTTCAATTATATCCTCAATTGAATTTTTTTCTCATTTAATTTCTACCCTCAATTATCAATTACATTTTCAATTAAATTTTCTTTTATTATTTTTATTTTCTTTTTGTCTAAATTTAAATATTGATTATTTTAACACACCAAGATATGCATGACTGATATTACATTACCTCAATTCATCGTTTGAGAAATTTAATATTGACACATGGTGCTTTCAACTTCACCAATGATGCTTATTGAGATTTGAGATGGTCATATTGGTGTGTATCAGTGGTAACTTGGTAGTCACAGTGCATAAAGATGTGAATCTCGATGATGTGATAAAAAAAGATGGAGAAAATATTTCAATGATGACAATGGAAAGGAAAGTATGTTTCTTTTGGAATGAAAAGTTGTACCAATTTTCTTTAATTAATTTGGGTTGCTTGGATTTGGTACGTGAATTAGTTAAGGCTTAGTGATCGAGTTATGTATGAGATAACTTGTAAATATTCGATTTAAATATTAAAAATGAAATTTTCTTTTAGTTGAGTTTGATCTTCATTCTAAGTCTAATTGATCTTTCCTTATCACTTGATTCTCCCTTTAAGTGAATAGATGTGAGAGTAGGCAGAGGTGGTAGAGGAAGAGTGAGTAGATGTGAGAAAGGGAGTGAATAGAGGATAGAGGCAATATTACTCCTAACCTCATACTTAGCAACAAATGAGGGCACCGTGGACGGTGACAGTGACAGCGAATGAAAAGTAGCTGAGCTAAGCTATTTGTGGGTAAATGGGTATAGAAATTTTTAGGTTTGATTTATAGGTTATTTTTTGGGATTATTTTTATTGTTGATTTGAAACCTCATTGGGATATGAAAAGAAATTATTTTTTTGTATTTTTTGTAATGGATCAAGTATGGGAAGAAGAAGATAGTTGGAGTATAACGTCCTCTCAATTAACCAGAATAAACCCTATTAATTAAGTTGACACTACGAAAATAGTTATGCAAAAAACTTGAAAAATTTTAAAACTTTTCTTTGCATTATGACCATGATGACTTGCATAAAACATATAGTAAAAGAAATACTTGACTTAATATTTAAATTTTATTTCATAAATAAAACATGTTAACCCTTGACCAAACGTTTACAAAAATACATGTCTTTAACAAGGAATTACACAAATTTTCAACTTTAACATGTATACAAGTAAACAACTCCCTTACTATGACATGTACACAAAACAAAAAAAATGCATCATATGCCATCACCAACCTGCATAGGATATGATCTGATGTCTCTAATTTATGGGTTGTTTCTCTTGTTCAACTTATACTTATCTACGAGGCTCTGACCCGCATGGAAAAAATACTCGCATGCTAAGCTACTGAAAAGTTAGTAATACATATAAGCATAAAAATTCATTTACAATTATACATTATACTTATTTCATGGCATCATGTAAGAATATCATGGTATCATATAAATTATGTTACATTGTGTAAGTATAATTCGTTGAATATATATAGTGATAACTATAACATGTAACATTTCACTATGTCCATAAACTTACTTGCATACTTATGTCTTTGCATTCATTTCATGATATTGTATTCTTTACTTATTTTAATATATTGGATATTATTGTCCAACAATTCTCAATATCGACTGTTCAGATACGGATTGTGGATAGGAGCACTCTCCGAGCTTAAGTCACCCTGCTACTATCTATAAATATGTGTCAGTCCAAACTGCTCAAGTCAATGGCACCAGTCCAGACTACCCATATTGACTGAGTAAACATATAGTTTTTGCATATAATATCATTTGTAATAATGTGCGCCAGTTCAGGTTCCTCAAGTCAATGGCACTCTCTAAGCTTAAGTCATATTGACTGGAAAAATATATAACTATGGTACCGTAACCCCCTTAATAGTGCACCATTTATCCTACTACTAGTCTTAGTATCGAGTTTGAGCTTAACTTGTTCATATTACCTTTATTACACTTCAATATAGCATTCATATCATATATCATGTATATTTTGTTCATGTGGAAATGCATCATGTAACATTTTTGTGTTGGAAATCATATGAGCATACTTTAATCGTATCATTATGAAACATGTGAATAGTCATTGCATTATAACAATTTGAAAATCTCATTTAAAGCAAGCTTCACGAACGTGAACTACATGTTCACGGTCGTGAATGTTCATTCACAGGCACCCCTACCCGTGAATCAAATAGTAAACTATGTTGTGAACATTTATATCCATTTTGTGCACTTTCTTCACGGGCGTGACATTGTTTGTAAGATGATATTCACGGTCGTGAACACCTAGTCATGGGCATGAATCTGGATTTTCCAACAGTTAATAACATTAAAATATGCATTCATTATAAGTCATATGCAAGACTCTAAGGTTTGTCCCATGAGAATATTTTTCTATCATTATTCTCATCACATCAAGCATTTAAACATATTAAAGGATCATTCAATATACCTAATCACTACATTTACTATTTCTTTATTCACCAACTAATTATTTCAAGCATTTTTGCTTTCATATACATTTAATCATTTTTTACTTACCTCTTTCAGTCATTAGGCATTATCATTTATTATCTCATAAATATCTTTTTATGCACATTTATTATATATACATTAACATTTTTTATCAAGGAAATTTTTGCCTACATAGCATTCATGTTCATAACATTTATTCAATTACATTTATCATGACATTCATTACTACTTTTCATCTTACCATAGTCATCAACTAGCATTTAAAACTTTCAATTCATTTATTACACATTTATCATACAACATGTCATATTTTGAAAATTAAATGCATATATATGTACATACCTCTAATAGAGTCTCAAAAATCAAGCTTCTTTCAAGCTTGGTTATCCTTATGGTGGATACCACCACCTCCTCTTTCAACTCCTATCACATATAACATAACTATATCAAGATCTATAACCTATGAACCTTACCTTTAAAGCTATAAAGCATAAAACCCTAACATTAACCCCTAAACAACCTTAAACTCTTATAACTTATTACTAACACATGTTATGGCTTTAGAACTTAACTATAAATGTTCAAGATCATACCATAACCTAACCCATTTTGAAATGGGTCTCAACCTAAAAATGAACTAGACATGATCAAAGCCATGAAAATTTGTAAAAACTAAAGGAAAACATGATTCTTTACCTTAATCGAAGGAAAACACAACTGGAAAGGGAGATTCATCTCCTCTCTTCCTCCTACGGTTTGGCCTCCTCAAAACATCTATTCTTTTAGCTTCTCTTGCCCAAAATCTTGCTTAATATTTGATCTTTTACTTTGATTTAGGTGTTTAAGGCTGGGAATCAAAAGAAAAACATAAGCATTTGCCACATGTAGGAGAAATCTTTAAGTTCTAAGGTTTCTTTTTGATTTTTGGTTGTGAAAGCAAGAAATGATAACTGCTATGATTTTATAGCTAACGATATTTACGAGCGTGACTCTACTGTCACAGCCGTGAATCTGCCCAAACTCGATGGTTCACGATCATTAAAGAATAGTCACAGGCATGAACCCTATAACATATCATTTTCTTATTTATTTTTAACTCGTGTCCTATAACTTTTAAACATACTTATCTTTTCTAAATTCATATTAATTATTAGACCCTAATTATGGATGTTACATGGAAAGAGACTATAGGATTTTTTCTATTTTTGAAAGTTAAAAATTTAATTAAAAACATAAATTTTTTTGGCCCACCTAACCTATTCGAATTCGTTTAAACTCTAATAGACAACTCTATTAGGATTTTCGGATGAATTTAGATAAATAAGATTTAAATTCATCACAAATTTAAATAAAATACGGGTAGAAACCCTCAGATACCAGTTTCTTGAATAACTTGATTATATATATATATTATACAATTTATTCTATTGCAGTTTTACTAAATGTAATGATATAATTAATTATTTTTTATATATTTTTACAGGTTGATGAATTACAAATGTAATGGAAGTTTGAGATTTGAAATATAATTTTCTATTATAATGAACAATATTTAATTTTATTATTTTAATACTATTTTTGAACAATTTGATAAAATTATTTTAATTTGAATATGTTGAATTATATTTTATGTTTTATTTTTTTTGTTTTATTTGATTTTATAATGAGTTATGGTAGATTGTTTGTATATTTTAAATTTTTAATTATTTAGTTAGTTTGAATTTTATATTACTTTAAATTTTTTAATGATAAATGGGTAAATAAGTGGATTCGGATAATCAAATATTGTTAATCGAGTTTAGAATGAATACAGGTATTAACATTATAATTTTAAAAGTGTTCGGATATTAGTATATATAATCAGATTTGGGTAGAATAATGTTTTACGAGTACCTTACCCATTATCCTTCTTAGACCCACCTTCATTAGCCTCAAGATTGTTTGGCAGATCATTTTCTTGTCATGTCATCAACAATATATAAATGTTGCTTAAATTGAATTTTTGAAGAATTAGTTGTACCAAAAATTGGGTATAGAGAGTATTCTTTAACAAAAATTGGTATATTAAGTAAAATGACAAAAAATACACAAATATATAGGGTAGGTGGCTAGATATGGCAATTTGACCCATCCTGTGGTCCCTATCCTGAACGAGATAAATTTTTTTATAATTTTTATTTTCTGTCTCAATCTTGAAATTTTTTGTGATGGAACGGGGTAAGAATGATATATATATCCCCTACCCCAAATATTAAATTATAATTATTTAAATTTTAATATAATTAATATTTTTAAAAATAATAAAAATATATAACACTCATTTAAAATAAAAAATATTTTTTATTTAAATAATTATTTAATTAACTAATTAATTAAAATAAAAGATAAAAATATTTTTGATATTAAAATAAAATAAAAAATTTTAACAAAAATATGGAAATGAGGCGAGGACGGAGATCTCCATTTCCATGTGGTGCGAAGATGATGATCTAAAATTTTTTTCCAACAAAAAATGAGGCAGGATTAAAAAGCGAGCCAAAATTTTGGAATCGGAATGGAAATAGAAAATTATATCCCGAACCCATCCCAATACCATTCCTAGGTATGGCTTATGACATTATAATTTATGATTTTAAATGTATAGTTGAAACTTGGAATATGAACTCCATGAAATATATAATTCCAATTTAGGATAAGGGGTTGATGTTGGTCTTGAGTTGATGGGCCAGGGCCTTTATCCAAGCCCGTATAAACAATGTGACTGCCCTAAGAAAGCTCCAGCCTAGGTCTTCTGGGCCTCAGCCTTGTCCTCTTTTAACAGCATGATTTTTCTTTTTTCTTTTTTTTATAGACATGCCTTTTTCTTCTTTTTTTTTCATAGGCTCTTAAATATGTAAAAAAAAAACAAAGGTAATTAATTCTAAGAAAAATTCCATATTTTGATGATTACCTCTTAGTATTAATTTTAGTTTACATTTAGTCCAAATGGATTCAATTAAAAAAATCATTAAAGAATTCATTGTGTGCTAAAATAATATTATTATCTTATTCAATTTATCAAATTTATATTAAAATAATTGTTTAGGTGCTTAACAGAACATAATAAAAGTTCAGGAACTAAATAGAAAAAAAAAAACATAAAAATTGGAAGGTTAAAAATGATTTTCCGTTTTACCTTAATTCCACTTATGTAAACTCCTTTAGATTCAAGACTTTCCACTTCCACTAATAATTTCTCATGCACTTCGGTAACATATTAATCAAATA